>OZ025241.1:12692627-12925127 GCA_964019155.1 Osedax fenrisi
CATACCATCCAGGAACTTAGATGAAATTTTACTTATAAACGTACGGCTCTAATATCTCTTAGAAGTTAATTCTTACAAATAATGGTATTGTAAGACGTATGTTAATGATTCGGACAGGTATTGAACTAACAGCCTAATGCTTGTTCGTCTGACACCTTAGCCCACTAAACTAACCAGGTAGTTGCGTGTATATAAATGTAAGGGTATGCTTAGTATAAGCTAAACATAGCTTCTGGGTATCCCTCCGATTATAGCCAATATTCGGTAAATAAATGTATTCATTCATTCATATATTGAATGGAATACACTATGCCACCCAAGCACCCCTTACATACCCACTAGCACTACTAGCGCTAGGGGTGAAGGTCGTTACCTGAGGCGTAGTTAGCCTGACCGAAGCTACCGTACAGGGCTGAGGGTGACGACGTCATGATTATCCTGTGTGGGGGGGTGGAGGGGGAGTTGAGGGGGTGATGAACTGTGGTATTACTGTGGCAATACAGGTTATGCCTTAGATGCGAATATTCATTTGAAACATGCGCCCCAGCCGCATTTGTGTATATACATTAATAATAATAATCATATTGGTTCCTCGTAATAAACGAGAGTGAACCCAGGTAGATATAGAAGTTCACTGAACTTATCGAGATATCTACCTGTAATAATATGTTTAATCCGTACGAAACTGTGATTATTCGTAACTGTTTGTGTGGCTCCTCTCCTTCATACGGGAGATGATTGAACCACATTACAATACTCAAATAGTATTTTATATGAACAATTACTGAAATAAACTGCATGCATTAACCACACAACGCATTAGTGAATGGTATCCGCCGCCGCTATAATACATGTACGGGCTACTAGTGCACGAGTGAGGTGTAGTGTAAGCTTTACTAATAGTGTTCACACTGACGCTGTACTAGTGTAGATATCATGTGTGTGTGTGAGTGTGGTGGTGTGTGTGGTGGTGTGTGTGGTGGTGTGTGTGGTGGTGTGTGTGGTGGTGTGTGTATTAGCACTACTACCACTACTACTAGTGTATAACCTGCCAAACTTCTGTTTCTTCATATGGGTCCACGCGGCCTGGCTAACAGAGAAGCTTCCCTTCAGATGTACCTTCTGTACCAGTTCTAAGGGGTATGGGTGGTGGTAGAGGGAGGGGCGAAGGTAGAGGGAGAGGTGGAGGTAGAGGTGAAGGTAGAGGGAGAGGTGGAGGGAGAGGTGGAGGTAGAGGTGAAGGTAGAGGGAGAGAGGGAGGTAGAGGGAGAGGTGAAGGTAGAGGGAGAGGTGGAGGTAGAGGTGAATGGAGAGGTGGAGGTAGAGGTAGAGGTGGATGTAGAGGGAGAGGTGGAGGTAGAGGGAGGGGCGAAGGTAGAGGGAGAGGTGGAGGTAGAGGTTGATGAATATGTACTCGATTATTCGTCTAGTTATTAATACTGTAATATATATATATATATGTTAATGCATTTAATATATTATTTGATTATATGTAAATATAATACTATATTATTTCGTTACATTTCTATTGAATAATTAATTAATTAGCAATGATGTCTATTAAATAACAAACGATGAGATTAATGATTGCAACATTTCAATGTAAATAAGCTCGACTATACTACATAAGACTAGTTAAGACTATAATCATATATCTAGTGATTATAATAAAATATCCAGTGGTGATGATGTAATAACTAGAGATGATGATGATGTTATAACTAGAGATGATGATAATGTAATAATTAGTGATGATGATGATGTAATAACTAGAGATGATGATGATGTAATAACTAGAGATGATGATAATGTAATAACTAGAGATGATGATGGTGTAATAACTAGAGATGATAATGATGTAATAACTATAGATGATGATGATGTAATAACTAGAGATAATGATGATGTAATAACTAGAGATGATGATGATGTAATAACTAGAGATGATGATGATGTAATAACTAGAGATGATGATGATGTAATAACTAGATATGATGATGATGTAATAAGTAGTGCTGATGATGATGTAATAATTAGTGCTGATGATGATGATGTAATAACTAGTGTGTAACATACCCCAATCATCGTTGGAGATCTTAGCTAAGGATTGGTCGCGGAGGATGCCTGCATTGTTGATCACAATATCTGTGAATGTTGTGGCAGTATTAACACGAGCTAGTAACGCAACTCCCACAAACAATTAAACGACGCAAATCAAAGTGGTTTGGACATATATCCAGGCATGATAATTTGTGCAATACAATCATGCAAAGAGCAGTTGAACGTTCTAGAATTCGAGGTCGCCGCAAACAAAATGATAATATTGTTAAATAGACAAAGAAGGATGTTAATTGTTTGACTAAAGATGTGCGTGAACGAGACGACTGGAGAAATTGTGTTACTCTGGCATCATTGATTCCCTCTACGATTTACGAGTCACGGGATAGTAGTACTAAGTAAGTAAGGTACGAGTTGTTACTAGTAACGAGTAAGTAAGTAACGCGAGTTGATAGGGTAACTGTGGTGTTGTCTTAGATATATGTGAGATGTATGTGGCCTGATTATGATGTTTAGTCTATATATAGTAATGTGAAATACTAGTGTGTCTTGTTTTAGAGACTTTTGTATGAAGAGAAATTAAATAATATAACTATATTTATACTGAGATATAATGATTGTATATTGGTATATATATATAGTTTATGGTGGCTACTATTATTTGGAATATATTTCATATTTTAATAAAAATTATCAACAAAATATAAAAATAAAATTCTATTCTATTCTATATTTAGAATTATATTTAAAATGTGTATTACCTCTAGATATATGTTGTATGAAACCACATTTTTAAATTAATTTACATGTATACAAAAATACAAAAATTCAAAAATACGTACAATTAATTGAAAATGTTAGTTGATTTAATTTAAATTTAATATAATAATTATTGAGTATAACATATTATTTATATATATATATATATATATATATATAATGTTGTTTGTATGAAAACAATTCAATATAACCATTGCATTGTATATTCTAATACGTGCATACAAAATTAAACCAGAATGTTATCTTAGTCAGCTTATTACAGAAGTTGGAAACGCATAGTATGCTAAGGGTGTGTGATGTTTTGTAGCAGTACAGGTGGTCAGGTGGATATATAGACAGATGGTCAGATGGTCAGGTGGATATATGGACAGTCAGTTGGACCAAGAGTGTAGGTATAATGGTAGATTGTCCACCTTCCATGCTACAAACACCATACCCTTAGTAACAATGTATATAGTAACAATGTATATAGTAACAATGTATATAGTAACAATGTATATAGTAACAATGTATATAGTAATAATGTATATAGTAACAATGTATATAGTAACAATGTATATAGTAACAATGTATATAGTAACAATTTATATAGTAATGATGTATATAAAGGGAATGATGGATAGTAACCGATTCGTCCGTATGCATCTATAGCGGTCTTCACGATGTTCTGGCCATTCTCTACAGAGTCTGTAGAGAGTATTACACGTGTTATGTTATTACGTAATAAACACGTTAAGATCTATTGTATGGTATCATTCATGCATTCATGAATCACCATTTCTTATCAACAGTTATGTAATCTATATTTATTTAATTAATAATTAAGCTTACAGCTTTTTCCGTTTACACTTCTAGGAACACATATACTTGTATAATCTAAATCTAAACTAGATATAATAGTATAATAGTTAATATATAAATAATATAAACATAAATTATGAAAAGTATAAAACTCAACTGTATTAGCACATGATAAATAAGTAGTGTAGGGTATAGTTGTATAGGGTGTAGCGTATAGTTGGTTTAGAGACATTTAAATGAAATAGATTTTATAGATTTTTTAAAACTATTTTATGTATTAGTTCATATTTAATTTCAATCAAATATTGATACATTGGTGATGATTTTATTTAAAAATCATTGATATTAATTGATATTGATTAACAAAATAATATTAACAAATAATTAGAAACACTAATATACATATAAGCATCATGTACTTGTAATACGTATTTCATTGAAATGATCGCATTTTACCGATGCATAACCTATCTTGCCTAGCCCCTATATCAACCCTAACCTTCCCTAGCATACCCTAACCAACCCTAACATACCCTATCCTACCCTAACCCATATATCTACCCTATGCTACACTAACTTACACTACATCTACCCTAACCCCTATTTACCATAACCTACCCTATCTACCCTACCCTAACCCCTATATCTATCCTACTCTATCCTAACCAACCATAATTAGGTACACAGATACCACCGAGAGCTCTTATTTCATCGACGGTTGCATTTCCTGAAGTCAGATTCTGTCCTTCTCCTTTCAGAGAGCCTCCCAAATCATTGACTACAAATCAGGTATACATCAGTTAATATAATATTATATAATATCACATACTATTATATAATACTCATGGCTAATGATACGTTTATCAGAATATTTAATTTATATGCATATTATATCGTATTATATGTATCTATTATAATTATGTATATAGGACACATAGGGTAGCTATAGTTAATTCTGTGGACGTTTATAGTAAGATAACATCTAGAGATATATTAATATACCTACAGTTATTGAACGCAGTTAATGAACTAGAGAACGTGAATATATAAAGAGGAGTGGATCATGTTTTTATATCGCTAGGATAGTTCTGTGGAATAGTACTATGGGCTAGTTATTTGGAATAGTACTCTGGGCTAGTAGTCTATATACTATTAGGCAATACTCCTAAACATAACCTATTAAGATTGTGCTAGAGGTATAGATGAGTCTGAACCTTTTGTGGTTTACTAACCTATGACCTTGGCACCTCTTCGAGCAAACTCAAGGGCGTATGACTTGCCAAGACCTGTAGATATACATTTCAGTTAGATAAGGCAAGAGGTGATAGTAACATGAAGTGATATGCTTCATTAGTCATTGTGATATTGACCAATCTGGTATGATTTGGGGATTGAATTTCAAAAATTATATGTAGTTTAAATATATTATGTAAATTATGATGAAACAATAATTAAGAATTTGGTCGGTATAAAATACTTTCTACAAATATTATAAATTATTATCTACATGTATATCATAAGTTATGGTTCATAACTAATATTAAGATATTATATTATAGATATACGTTATAGATATATATATATATATTAATATTTTATATAATCATATATATTTTCCGTGTAATGAATACTATGTAAATAAAATATATGATAAATATTATAATTTTAAACTCAATTAACATGTTCAATTTAATTTAATCTTATATATAATTACAATACACACATAATGTATATATATATATATATATACTATAGACTAACTTCCACCAGCCCCGGTTACTATCACCACTTTGCCGTCAAATCGTAATGCTTCCGTCATTGTCTGTAACGTACGGGTAGGAGATGAGGTTAAAGGTTAAACAGATAAACACCGTACAGCAGCTGCATCAGCTACTGATGATACACTAGGTCTCAGCTACTGATGATGCTGCTAATACTCTAGGATATCGACTCTATATATTGTTATTGTTATGTTGGCTTCCTTTCATCCCATCAAGGAACTTAGATGAAGTTATCACTTATAACCCTATATCGCTATAATGTCCTTTCGAAGCCGCTCTCGTATTAAATATCCATGGTTTTAACGAGAGCCGATCATTTATTTATACACACTTATATAAGATCACTTCTAAATAATATTGTAAGACCCATTTTAATGGTCCGGACGGGCTCGAACTCGCGTCTTACTGCTTGTGTGTCTGACACCTTAGCCAACTGAGCCATACAGGCAGTTATATCTTTGCATATATCTTATAGGGTTGGGTTACAGTATATGTCATGTAGATTTACGTAATACATATCAATATATAGATTGAATGAGTGTAAAGACGTTATTTAACAAGCAACGCAATGCTTTCTCACAGATGATATTATTATTACAGGTAAGTCACTGAGTAAATATCTATTGTAGGTTATTTTTACATATTTTGTATCTATTATATCGTAATTAAGCAATAATTAGATACTGAATAATAGGATTGTATTTATGAATAATTATATATAAACTTACTTATACTCATTAGCATGTAGATTAACATGTAGATATAAATATATATATATATAGGAGGAATGGAATTTTTTTTTAAAGATAATAATAATTTTTGGAAAATTAGGTAAAATTAGGGGAGTTAATGACATGATATCTTCTACATTTTTGCATTCCCCCATTGACCCTTATTCAGAAACCTCTATATATATATATATATGAATATTCCATGAAGTTATATTTGTAATTTTATTTAGTATACGCTTTAAACTTTAAAATTACGAATATAACCTTCATAGAATATTCATAGAGGTTTCTGAATAGGGGCTAATGGGGGAATGCTATAAATGTAGAAGATATCATGTAGAATTATATAATTCATTTAACGTTGAATATATAGTGCGGAAATATAAGGCAATACGCTCAATAGATATGCGCTGAGCACCTATCATTTGTTCAGAGGGATTAGAGTTTGATATATTACATGCGCGCTGGATGCTAGCTGGATATGTATATCATAATTATCATGCATAAGTTTGAATATGTATCATGGATAAGTATTGAATATGTATCATGGATAAGTTTTTAATATGTATCATGGATAAGTATTGAATATATATAATGGATATGTATATCATAATTATCATAAATAAGTTTTGAATATGTATCATTGATTTATATTTAATATATATATATCGCGTGTTGAATATATATCATGTTTTTTATGTTTTATACTTATCATTAATATATATTTGGTACGTATATATCGCTAGTATATTTGTTAACTTCTTAATCCAAAATTTATTTATTTATTATATTTATCGAAACAATTATAATATAAATATATGTATAATATCCCTTTAACATATCTAATATATCTAATACAATTAATATACCTCATCAATAAACCAACCTTTCTATTTACTTATTCAAACAAATATAATTAAAATAAAAACGTTATATTATGATATTTATAGTGTTAATTTTAATATATAATGTAATGTAAGAAATATTAGATAACACAATATATCAAAATAGAATGTACTGTTTTTAATGATGATTTACTAATTACAGGGTTCAAGAAGTGGTGAATAGCAAGTACTTCATTTATATATATATATAGCACTAAAACTATTTAGTTAGTTTATACTTAGGTATATCACAATGATATTTACAAATGTATAGTGAAAATATATATATATATATACTATATAGTATATGATATATATCATAGAATTAATATTCATCTTATTCGTAATTTCAGTTCTATACATCTTTAGAAATATCTGCCAATAACACTAGTTCTTTCTAGAATTCATAAATGCTGATCATTATTCAACCATGTCTCCCGAACCGATGCTAGAAAGATGGATATGATTATTTGGTCCTCCGTTTGAGATATCTTTCACTATCAGAACGTGATTATTTTGATAATGATAATAAAAATGTCTTTGAAATGGCTTTCATTATAAAATGACGTAATCTCCATTTCTCGAGAAATGCCTAATTACTATAAAATTAGAATATTTAAATGTTCAACTAGACAGGAATTAACATCTGAAATCACAACAATTGTCTGACTTGTGTTATATATTCCATCAACACATTCTCAACAATTTTATGTAACTGATACAACACGTTAAAATAAATTACTCGCAAATTTACATGCAACCAATCATCTCTTTCTTTCTATTATGAATTATTATCAAATGTATTATTCTATATTATATCCTATATTATATCCTATATTATATTTTATATTATATATTCTACGTGCGACAACAACAGAAAAATTGCAATATCAGGTAGAATCCCTACAGGAGGATAGGCTATAGGATGATTAATATTATAAACTTAAAACAAACAGAAAACAAATAAAATTCTTCTAATACATATTAAAATTATTATTATCATAATCTATAATTATTCTAATTATTTTAATTATCCGTTAATTTATACGTACCTTAAAAAAGACACCAATAACTGTTTTATTAACTCATTTTATTATTAAATTAACTATTCTATTTTATTCTATAACATAGTATATCGATTATTTATAAAATATAGTTTTTCACTTATTGTATAAGGTATACTATTTCATTATAGTAAACATGTATGGTATATGATATACTCCACAGACTATGGACCATAGTATTGACTCAGTCCATAAATTGCAGACTTAGTCAATAATTCAATAACAGTCATTCAGTGATTGAATCACTTCTATACTTTATTATATGGCAATACTGCAATACTATAATATTTTAATAATAATAATAATAATAATACTGATGATAATAATAATAACAATAAATAGTTATTATTAATTAAATAGCTACAGCCAACTAAAGGAAATAATTCGTATAGTTAAACTATAGGTGATGTTAATAGATATAACATTATTATATTATTGTATTAATAATAGTTACTTTATTATACTTTTTATATAAACTCATTAATTATACAATATTATATTGTGCGTTATTATCTAATTAGAATATCATAATATATGGTAAGCATATATATTGTGTGGAGAAACCTCACTAAATTTCTATGATAGTATCAAATTATATTTAATATATAGCACATGTTTCTATATCATTAAGCCCTATAGATTTGAACAATTCATAGTATTATTTATAAATATGTTCCTTTAGTCGAGCTCATATAGCTATAGAGATACATTCTCACTAGCTCTATAGTCGAGATACACTGTATCTAGACTGTATGTAATACATAGTCATTATTATAATGTATAAGAAATATATTATCAAAATATATATATTTCATAACTATTAACAACAAATATAGGGAATACGGATGGTAGGCAAACATTAAATAACTATAAATAAAAAAAATTAGGCGTGGCGCAAAAGGCGTGCGTCGCGCTAATTAAGTATACGTTCTAGTAACTAGAGCTAGTGCGAAAATAACGAAATTAAAATCTAATGAGAAAAATGTATATATGAAATAATTCCTTTAGACAAATATACGTATAAACCATTCGTATAAATATATGTATATAATATATAGTATATATAATATATGTGTATATTATATTATATTATATTATATGATATATATTAATATATTATTAATATTATATTAAATATACACATAATAATACTGTATTCAAAACGAGTACCATCCTATTTACGGATTGATATTTGTGGGTAGTTTGATTTATTTGGTTTAATTTATTCATTTGTTTATTTTAGCTGCATTATATCCCGACGTATGCATTACCAGGCATGAACTTTATTATATATAGTTATTTATTTTTTGCATACCGTTCGTACCATCCCACATATAATAATTTAATAATTATTTAATAATAATTTATTATAGTTATTATTATTATATATTTATATTAATATAATAATGGGAAATTAAATATATTAATATTATCATTTATATAATATTACGAATATACTTTCAAGTCGTAGATATTTATTTCCTATATATAAACAAATTTAAACTTGAAATTTGTAAACTTAAAAATAAATTAAAATTAAATTATATGTTTAACATAATCATTATGATAATGTAACATTAAATGTTACTCAATAACTTATTGATATCAAATATATAATTCACTAAGTGTAACACTTACATATATTTGAGTATTAGTTCAAATATTATGTTTATGAATATTATTTATATTTTAATTAAATAATTATAGTAATGCATTACTAACATGTTTATTTATATATAAAGTAATATTATTATAATAATTATATTTGTATATTTTTAAATGATAATTTTATTAAATTTATATAATATAGGGGGCTATACTAGTATACTAGAATACAGGTAATTTGGGACGACTAAAAAGAAAATATTCTACAACTATAATAAGTAATTTGCATAGGTGATTACCAACCGTGGCAGTACTCGTAATTTGCGTACGTTATAGGAGGTGTGTTTATGTTTTTATGATAATGATTGACGCGTGATTGTATGTTCTCAATGCAGAAACACTAATTGATTATATAACCAAAGTAATATGTATATATTACATTTAATTGAATGGAATTAAATCTACTAATTGATTTGTATTAATATAATATATATATATATATATATATATATAAATTAATTATATAAATACATTTCCTATACATAGATAGTATCTATTAGTTATATATATTATATATATATATATATATATATATATATATATATATATATATATATATATATATATATATATATATATGGATCTATATCTATATATTAATAATAATAATAATAATAATAATAATAATAATATTAATAATACTAATAATAATAATAATATATAATTATTATAATAATATATATATATATATATAATATATGGTAATTAATATGTTGGATTTGAGTTAGTTTCACTGGTTTAGTTTGGTTTGGTTTGGTTGGGTTGGGTTAAGTTTTAATATTGCTATATTTGTTTAGCTGCATTACATCCCAAGTGAATAAATAAAAGTATATATACCATATGTTATATAATATATGGTAATTAATAAGTTGATTTCACTGGTTTAGTTTGGTTTGGTTTGGTTTGATTGGGTTTAGTTTTAATATTGGCAGTTTTTTTTAGCTGCATTACATCCAAAGTGAGCCATTAAAAACATATATATATATATATATATATATATATATATATATATGTAAAACTAAACAATATATATATATATATAAAACTAAACAATATATATATATATATACGACTCAAGAAAACATAAATTATTACAAACTCACACAAAAGATACTTTTCGACGCATATGACTGTGAACAATCAAAGTACTTACAAAATCGTATAGATGAAATCACATCAACCGTAACAAACAAGAAATCAGCGACAGCATGGAAAACAATAAACGAAATAAGTGGAAGAAAAAGTACAAACAAGGCAAAGATCAAAGCAACAGACAACCAAGATAGAATACAAAAATGGCAAGACCACTTTAAGGAACTTCTTGGAAATCAACCAGATATCTCTGATCACGATATTACACCTATATTCACAGAGTTACAAGACATACAAACCGGCTTGTTTTCGATGACTGAACTAATTAAAGCATTGAAAAACATGAAAAATGGGAAATCTTGTGGACTCGACGAAATACCAGTTGAAATATGGAAAATAGAGTCTTTTCAGGAATTATTGCTAAATTTCTGTAATAGTGTATATGCCCAAGACAAAATCGATAAATGGAGAATTGGATGCATAATACCTTTTCCAAAAAAGGGAAATCTTAGTTCCACAAAAAACTACCGTGGGATTACACTGACCTGCATATCAGCAAAAATATATAATCTTATGTTGCTAAACAGAATACGGCCAGTATTAGATCCATTATTACGTAAAAACCAAAATGGTTTCAGACAAAATAGGTCGACTACCGGACAAATTTTAACTATTCGTAGAATAATTGAAGGAGCAAAATCTAAACAACTACCTGTAACTATATTATTTATAGATTTCTCGAAAGCTTTTGATAGCATACACAGAGGAAAGATGAGAGAAATACTCACTGCGTATGGACTTCCAGAAGAAATTGTTAAAGCTATTATGATATCGTATATAAATACCAAATGCAAGGTTAGGTCCCCAGATGGAGATACAGACTATTTTGATATAACGGCCGGAGTTCTACAAGGAGACACATTAGCCCCTTTCCTTTTTATTGTATGTCTGGACTATGTCCTAAGAAAATCCATGAATATAAATTTAGGTTTTACATTAGAAGTCAAAAAGAGTAGACGCCACCCAGCTATAAAGATTACTGATATTGACTATGCGGATGATCTGGCAGTTGTAACTGACAACATAAAAGATGCAAATACACTTCTAAATAAATTAGAAGAAGTATCAAAAGAAATAGGTTTAAACATTAACACTGCAAAGACAGAATATATGACTCTAAATATAGACAATACAGACAATACGAATAAAATAAAAAGCTTAAATGGAAATGAAATAAATAAAGTAAATGATTTCAAGTATCTAGGGAGCTATATATCATCAACCGAGAAAGATCTAGATATAAGATTGGCAAAGAGTTGGTCAGCACTAAACGCGATGAATAAAATTTGGAAATCAAATTTGAAAGATAAATTAAAAAGAAATTTTTTCAGAGCCACTGTGGAATCAGTATTGGTGTACGGATCTACTACCTGGACTATGACTAAAGCCATGGAGAAACGTCTAGATGGAAACTATACGAGGATGCTGAGAGCTGCTCTAAATAAATCATGGGAATCACACCCGACAAATAAAGAACTCTACGGTGACACCCCTAAATTGTCGAAATCCATAAAGAGTCAACGTCTACGCTTCAGTGGACACTGTTGGAGAGCCCGTACGGAGCTAGCATCAGAATTGTTACTATGGACCCCGAAACATGGAAAAACGAAACCGGGTAGACCTAGGAAAACGTTTATCGATCAACTAGTAAAAGATACAGAATGCGTATTAAATGAACTGCCCGCAGCGATGGAGGACAGAAGTGGATGGAAGAAAAGATGTTGTTAACTGCCGAGCAAGCTCGACCTGGTAAGGTAAGGTAATATATATATGTAAAACTAAACATACTATGTATTGCACATGGTATATTATATATAGTATATATTATATACTATATATAATATAAAATACCCTATTCAATATATAGTATGTTTAGTTTTACATAGAATAATTTATTAAAATTGATTTATATTATAATAATTACTTTACAATTATTAACAAAGGATGAATTGATTTAATAGTTTAATTTAGTTTTTCTTTACAACATTTATAATAAAAAATAAATGGTTATATAATATATCACCACTCTTATATATATAACCACGCCTATATACGCCTATACATACGCCCATTTATAAATTACAACGTAAATTCACCTTATTAGAATAATAATACTGCCACGGTTGGTAGTAACCATTTGCATAGAGCTAGAGAGAAACTTTTCTCTCTAGCTCTGTGGTAATTTGGGATGACGTTCACTGAATGTCGTTCAGTAATAATATATTAATATTATAATGATATTACTTATTTATATTACAGTAAGTACCTATATCTACTATTATTTCAAATATTCATATGTAAATCCAAAATAAATATTTATCAAAATACTTATTTTTATGAACATTTTTATAAATAAAATCGGAAAATAAGCTTATTGAAAGATCATTAGTAGGATTCCTACTGTAGGAAATAATTATAATTATAACATTCTAGTACTCTCAAGAAATGACATAACTAGGTCCACGAATCTCATATATTCATTATAGGTGCGATACGCATAGACGTCTAAGGTGCGAAGCCCTATATATATATATATATATATATATATATATATATATATATAACGTATTTGGCGATACGTATACCTACCCAGCAAACAATAATAGCCGACTTAGAATAATAGCAGCTGCTAGTCTAGACTTAATACTTAAATACTAATTAAAGAATTAAAGAAGTAATTTTTAATCAGATTTTCGAACATCCTTAATTCTACTGAGTTAATTCTAATTAAATTCTGATAAGTTTAAAAGTGAAAACGTTTTAAATCTGTTAAGAAATTTTAAATTCTTATTTAAATCTGATTAAAATTCTGATTTATGACTGATACATTTCTGATTTAAATTCTTATTTAGTACTGATATATTTCTGATTAAAATACTGATTTATTACTGCTTTATTTTTTATTTAAATTATAATGTATTACTGCTTTATTTTTTATTTAATTACTGATTTATTACTGATATATTTCGGATTAAAATGCTGATTTATTACTGCTTTATTTTTGATATAAATTCTGATTTATTATTGATATATTTCGGATTAAAATGTTGATTTATTACTGCTTTATTTTTAATTTAAATTGACTAACATATAAAGCAGTAATAAATCAGAATTTAAATCAAAAATAAAGCAGTAATAAATCAGCATTTTAATCCGAAATAGATCAGTATAAACGGATTTTTATTAAAATCGGTACATATATCCTCATAATGACTACGTTTAACGTACGTCGCACGTTGTACCTACATCGTACATTTCTGTCGTCTCGCATGACCGGCGGTCAACATTGACTGCGCCACTGGCAGACGGATGCAGATATATGTATATATGTTTTAAAATATTTTAAATGTGAATAATTTCTATAATTTATAAGTATAGGAGAAAGTATACTTTATAACCTAATACGCATATGTTAGGACACCTAATACGGACACTTTAACAATACATGGTTTTAAAATTGCATAACTCATTATTTTTATAAAAAAAATGATAATATATTAATATTATATGATTATAGATATTATTGTGATTTTTAAATATTATTTAATATTTTAATTCCATAGATAACGGGGGTGTCAGTATTCGGTACCCATGTCCGAATACGGACACCCTGTGTTATAATACGGATACACTATATAGGGGAGAGCGGGGCAGGTTGAGCCAGTTTTTATAAAAACACATGTATCTTATAATGTTATGAATATATTTTAATAAAATAAAGTTCATAAGATATATATAGTTTATGATCAATTAAAAACATTCATAAATCAGTGTAATGATAAATAATTAATTATATAATTACATTTTAATTTTTTTTTTAATTGGCTTAACCTGCCCCGTCTAATGGGGCAGGTTGAGCCAGGTAGAAAAAATGCAAAATTAAAGATATATTTAAAAAATAAACATAGTTAAAGTTATATATTTATATTTATTAGTATATTAACAAGTATATGCAACAATATTAATATCAAAACTAATGATACTTTTAAGGCGAGAGGTTAGATTAGGAGAGAGGTTAGATTGTCTATGTTTTAATCCAGCATATAAACCAATTATTTAATTATTTAAAATAATTACTCAATTATATATTTAATTAATTAGATTATTATTATTATTTAAATAAGTCATTAATTAATTAAATAAATTAATGAATAAATATGTTTAATGATAATCGGGGCAGATTGACCCTATGGTCAACCTGCCCCGTTTTACTATGGTCAACCTGCCCCATATCACTAGTATATATAAAAGTAATCTAATTAATTTGTGAGTGATAATTTTTTAATTTTTAATTTTATAATATATAGTATATTAAATATACTTTATTAATACTACTATATTATTACAAAATATATTAATAATATCAAATTTAAACTTACTGTCCCACTAACGAGATTTTCATAAAATATTAATAATTAAATAATATTTTAATTAGTTAAAATAAATAATTTTTGAGTTGTTATACTAATGCTAAATATAATTGTGTATACATGTATTAAAAATTACATTAAGATATTTATTAATAGCAGAAATAATTGAGATGATTCAACCTGCCCCTATGGTCAACCTGCCCCGCTCTCCCCTACTACCAGATAAATTATATATTATGAATATGATGAATATGATGAATCAATCAAACAAATTACAATTAAATTATTTATAATTAATTGTAGTTATACGCATTTATAAACAATCATAATAATTTTATATATTTATCGCTGTTTAGCAGATATCCATTTTATGCCATATTATTTTTCGGAAGTGCAAGAGTGATCAAATAATTGTTTCGAATGATAAGGGAGTAGCGGACGAGATGGGAGTAGTGGTAATGTACATGTACGAGAAAATGGTCATAGATACAAAAAAAAAGATATATACAAAATATTTAGACAATTACAATATTTACAACAATGAGTAATTTTTGTTCAAAAATAATTAATCAATATATTAAATTAATTACATAATATTTTTTTTTCAAAATTCCATAAAAAACCTGTTTTAGAAATGTACTGTACTGCATTGATTATTAATTATAAATACATATTTTCTTATATATTAATAAAATATAATTTGTTATCTATTAAGTTATGTTTATAGTATATGAAAATATTGTATTAGTAAAAAGATATATGTATTCTAAAGTACCATATTCAAATGGCCCAGTAAGTAGCATATCACTATATAACCACTAAGTTAGCATCCGCTATTACCCTCGATGGGCGCTTTGCGGCTATGTATACGATGGCGGATACTCAACCCATCGCCTGCCCATCCGATTATCATTCGATGCTCAATGAACGTCGTTCATCAAAGGAAATGTAAGGGTGCATTAATTCAGATTGAGGATTAAAGATCAAAGATAACGGATAACCGGATACGTGCTACTATGACTAATTATATTACCACTAAGACGCCTACTACCACTCCCACTACTATGCCTACTACCACTCCCACTACTACTACTACCACTCCCATTACTACTACTACTACTGCTACTACTACTACTACTACTACTACTACTACTACTACTACTACTACTACTACTACTACTACTACTACTACTACTACTACTACTACTACTACTACTACTACTACTACTACTACTACTACTACTACTACTACTACTACTACTACTACTACTACTACTACTACTACTACTACTACTACTACTACTACTACTACTACTACTACTACTACTACTACTACTACTACTACTACTACTACTACTACTACTACTACTACTACTACTACTACTACTACTACTACTACTACTACTACTACTACTACTACTACTACTACTACTACTACTACTACTACTACTACTACTACTACTACTACTACTACTACTACTACTACTACTACTACTACTACTACTACTACTACTACTACTACTACTACTACTACTACTACTACTACTACTACTACTACTACTACTACTACTACTACTACTACTACTACTACTACTACTACTACTACTACTACTACTACTACTACTACTACTACTACTACTACTACTACTACTACTACTACTACTACTACTACTACTACTACTAATACTACTAATACTGCTACTACTACTACCACTACCTACTACTAATGCTACTACACTTACCAATACCAACACTATTAATAATACTCATACCACTACTATTTTAGTTATATACAACTACCAATATAGTAATCTATGGGTATATATTATATATTTGTATAACATATTTATCAAAAGAAATTAATAATGTTAATTTTTTTATATTAAAACATAATATAATAAATCGTATAAATTATAGTGTATACATTTAGTTCAGCAATCTATTGTCGTCTTGTTTAATCTTCCGGTCTGAATTTTTTTCCCATATCAGTTGATAAGTTTTATAATGCATCTTATGGACAGCACCTGAAATTTAAATAAATAAATCGATATATATATATATATATATATATATATATATAAGTGTAGTTTAAACTATTAATAATACACATGATATTGATTTTAAACATTATATATATATTTTAATTAGTGAGATATATTTGCGTAAGGATGATTAAATTATGATTAATGAAAGTAGTATATTATAAAGTATTTAAAAATGACAACAAATTTACATGTACACATCACGAAAGAAATTATAGTTAATATTAAATAATTAGGATATATAAATATAATAAATATAGATCTCATTTGTATTGGACTACAATAATAATACATAAATAAGCGATAAAATATAGGATAGGATACTCTCTGTATCTCAAAAACCATAAATCCTACAAAAAAATATTTAATGAATAAAATATTCGTAATTATATAAATAGTCTAAAAAAGTATTTTTTATTTTTTAATTTTTCAAAATATTTCTTATATATCCAATAAACTGATTTTTTTATTACGTTTTGAAATTTATGAAAAAAATGTCAACTTAAATCCTTCTCAAGATTATAAAAATGTATCTATTTAAAATATAATAATATATTGTTAAAATATAAAGCATTCTAAAAATTAATATATATAATTTCTATATTGTTATCAAATATTAATTAAGTTATAAGCATATATATTTAGGTCATATAAGTCCCTAAAACGGACACTCTATATGTCTTAATACGGACACCCTATAACCAATCAGCGCGAAACGTATGAACTATTCTTATTTTCATAAAAATCGCGTGCGTTATAATATAAATACCACCAATGACGCTAATTCTAAATTTGTTATTTTTTCGATACTTAAATTGTATTATTAATTAAAAAATAATAAAAATAAATAAATTATTAACTAATTATATTAGAATAAATTATTCATAAAATTAATTATACATAATATAATTATAATTTGTCTGATTGATTCATCAATAATATATAAATATATATATATATATATATAGTACTATAGTTTATCTAGTGGTGTTTAGGGTGTCCGTATTATAACATGGGGTGTCCGTATTCGGATATGGGTACCGAATACGGACACCCCTGTTATCTTTGGAATTAAAAGATTAAATACAATTTTAAAATCACAAAATATCTATAATCATATAATATTAATATATTGTAATATTTGAATAAAAACAATGATTCGTAAAATGTTAAGACAATTTATTGTTGAAGTGTCCGTATTAGGTAACTTTCCCCTATATTATACTCCACTATAGGATATAATCTATATAAATGCAGTATGTAATATATAACACTCCACTGCATCACTGCAGACTGTAGTATATAACACTCCACTATATCACTGCAGACTGTAGTATATAACACTTCTCTATATCACTTATTGTGTTGTCCGTGATATATTCAATGTATATTATTATTAAATTGTTATCGTATTACCCCTTGGGTATTACAATTATCTTATTATTATTTTCTTCCCGCACGAGTGAAGATGTCTTTGATGAGACATGACCCTATTTTAGTGCTTAATATAACTTATATCATCATCATCATATATATATATATATTATATATTATATATATATATATATATTGTAAATAATATTCTATGGTTATTTACGCTTATATAATATATTTAATTACACTTCTTTTAAGAATAATATTATTTATTTTATTATCAATATTTACAAAAAACTTGTTTATTTTCAGGCGAGATTAAATTTACTAAGTAATATCGAGAAAACAATTATAAATATAATTATTAAGAAATATTGATAATTAAGAATAAATATAATGTGTTCATTATAATGTATATATTTGTATACATTATATATAATAAGATTATATATATGTATATGAAGTGCAATGAAAAAGTTATAATACATAATATATTATGAGTATTCTCCTTCTTTGTTACGGCATAGTTTATCTTCCAGGCTTTTAATTTTAATTATATAACTATATATATATATATATATATTGTTGTATACGACTATATCACATAGTAATAAGTATAGATTACTCCTAGAATGGTATAACATTCACATCGATAATGTTGTGATGGTATTACCGAATACCCATAATACATTATTTTATTTACACTGACATAATACTAAAATATATTTTAGTATATAACAATAACATTTAATAACTTACATATGAAAATGTAGGATTTATAATTACATACATAAATGTTATTTTTATTAATATTATTTAATTTTCATAAATAGGATATTATATATATATACTAATTTTTTGTAGAACTGTATTACATGTATATGTTAAGTGTGTCGTATATATACTGTATATATATATATATATATATATATATATATATATATGTATATATATATATATATATATATATATATATATATATATATATATATATGTATAGAATATATAATTTCATAATAATAAATATATCTGTAATAAAGTAACTTCAACCATCACAAAAACTATTATATTGTCTATGTATTACTATTCAGTGTGTTATATGCATTCATTACCTAATATTACACATATTTTAAGAATATACTATTTATTTTATTATTATTATTTATAAAAACTTGTTTATGTTCAGGCGAAATTAAATTTTCTAAATAATAGCAACAATATAATTATAAATATAATAATTAAGAAATAACAATAATGTAAATTAAAAACAAATATAATGTATATATATACATACTATATAAGCTAATACAGCTAATAAAAGCTAATAAAAGCTAATATAGCCTATAACGAATCCGCTTAATTAAGGTATTTATGCATTACTACTTAATACAACTTATTAATTACGTCATGTTTTATATTAAATTTCAGGTTTTACAATTAATATATAATTCTCAATTATATTTTATTATATATATATATATATATATATATATATATATGATTATGATGAATATATATGGTGTATTAAATATTAAACTTAAGGGCATAGTAACCCATTCGCTCACGCGGAGAGGACTATATATTATATATTAACTATATATTATATAACTATATATTAAAATAAAAATATAACGACGGAAAACATTTAGGATAAAAATAGATTTACCGATACAAATAGGATACTAATAATACGATAACAACTAGATAATAAAACTACTTTGAAGATAAAATGGGAAAACAATGACGAATAGGTAAAAAACCTACCGAGATAATAAGTTGGATGATTTAGTGATTATAGGATTATAATTAGAGAGAAAATAAGAAGTAATATTTATAAATTTGTAGTGGGAACTAATAAAGCTGATGGTATGAGGCAAGGAATTACATAGAGTGCACTAGTCCCATGGGACCGGAATTTCTAAATCTTTAGAATTTAGGGAATATGTACTTAAGTTCCGGGAGATAAGGAGTGGAGATAATCATTAAAGCATTTTAGTAACGAATATAGGGTAATATTGTACGTTTTGAATTAGATCAGAAATATAGATAGGGATGAAAGAATACATAGATTTATAAACTCATAGATTACACCTGAGGGAGAAGGGTATACCCACATACGAGCTGACTGATAAGAAGTTGTAACAAAATGGTTTAGTCTTTTAATATAATATATGCATGCTCTTGTAATCTTCAGAGTTGACTGTGGTATTCCCTGCTAAATCGACTTTTTACTAAAGCTACTGCTCCACTAAATTGGATATCCGTGAGTCAATTTGTTTTACTTACTGAATTATCCACTCAGTTACAACTTCTCATCAATCATCTCGTATATATATCTCGTATATACGTATACGTATATGTACTAGTACATAGTTAGCTAACCTTCTTTCTCAGCTATTAACTAATATTTCTCTTAATTATCTATATCCATGTATTTTTGATATAATTCAAAAACGTGCAATATTATCATCTCTTCGTTACTAAAATTCTTTCATGATTATAACAACTCCTTATATCCCGTAATTCTAGTAACATTTCCATAAATTCTAAAGCTTTTAGCAACTCCGGTCCCACTTTAAGGAATTCCCTGCCTCCTAACATCCGCTCTATTATAGCCCTCAAACGTTTAATAAATCAGAATTATTTTCTCTCGACCTCTAGGTCACGACCCTAATCACTAAATCATTCAACATATTATTTCTGTATTCGTTATTTTTTTCTCATTTTATCTTTATCGTATTATTATTATCTAATTGTTATTGGTAAATGTTTTCCGTCGTTATAGGTTATCCCTATTGTTATTTTATTAGCATGTCCTCCCCTCGTGAGCTAAGGGGATACTATGTCCTTAAGTATACTATTTAATACAACATATATTATCATAATAATCATATAGAACATATATAAAAATATAATTGAGAATTATATATTATAATGCGTAAACCTGAAATTTAATACAACACATGATGTAACTAATAAGTTGTATTAAGTAGTAATGCATAAATACCTTAATTAAGCGGCTTAATTATATATTATATTATGTATTATGTATACATTATATTTGTTTATAATTTACATTATCATTATTTCTTAATTATTATATTTATAATTGTATTGATGCTATTACAAAATTTAATTTCGCCTGAACATAAACAAGTTTTTGTATACAAATTATTTATAAATAATAATAATAAAGTAAATAGCATATTCTTAAAAGATGTGTAATATTACATATTAGGTATTAGATATTATGATATACCTACATATAGAATAGTGCGTAAACATTCATAGACATTACAATATTATTTGTTATGGTTGAAGTTAATTTATTAAATATTATATTATTATACACCTACACGTAAATATTATACACACACACACATATATATATATATATATCCTATAATGAATATCAAAATAATATTAATAAAAATATCAAATGTATATATAAGTATAACTTTTACATTTTCAAATGTAAGTTGACTTATAAAATAACATATATAATTATATGTTATTGTTATATTGTATTATTATTTCAGCATCAACAGATGAACGTAGTAATTTCACTATACTGGTAATGTCATCACGACAATTATTGGCAGTATACTAATATTCTAAGAGTATTCTAGGAGTATTTTATCATGTCACTAGTAGATATAGTCGGATACAACTATATATATATATATATATATATATATATATATATATATATATATATATGATTGTATTAATTTGTTTATCTTATAAGGGTTTTATTATTACATTTATATTAGGTATTATATTGAAATCATAATTATAAAGGAATCAACTTTGAGAAGTACATAATTATATTCTATAATTATATTCTTAAATATAATTCCTAATGTAACAAATGTATAATTTGTAACATATGAATGAATAATTTTTATTTACTCTTAAAAATATGTTTTATAAAATGTAAACTATTTTAAATTATAAGTAGGTTTGGGATATACCTGTTGTGTATATATGCATATTTAACATCAATATGCTCTCGGAGTTAATAAACTAAATATATAAATGAGAACAAATTGGTTTTTTAAAGTAGCGATCACATCTAGCGATTATGCTGCAAAATCGTCGAGACAGAATTATGCATATTATTCTGCAGCAAAATACTTAGCAAAATCTCAGCGATTTCAGCGGAGTGTTAACACCTTAGCAAACATTTGGACAACATTTTTAACTAATTCTCGTCATATATATATATAGAAAACATGTTTGATTTTCAATTTCGCTGCGATTTTGCAATGATTTTGCTCGTGAATGTTTTTTTGCTCATAATTATGCATCAATTTTGTCGTGGTGTTCACACCTGACTATTTTGTTCGTCGTGAATTTGCAGCAAATTTGCAACGAATTTGCAGCAAAATCGCTAGATGTGATCGCAGCTGAGACAACATAAGCAAAAAGGTCTGTAAGTATTACAATTTAACATTTATAAGGTATATATATATACATTATACGTAAAAATTAATGGTAGGATAATAACTACATGTAAATTATACCTACTATTAATTTAACCTATCCCTTTTTAAAGCAATAGGCATATAAGGTTTTCCATAATGGGTTTTATGTGCTGCTTGTATCATATTATATACCTAAAATTATGTATGTTTATAACCAAATAATGATGTATTAGATACAAACTAATTGACTTATTATAGGGATAAGTCTCCGATTACCGACCCCCTCCTAATACCGACCCCCTCTCGTATCTCAGTAGGTAACTATAATAGATATTAACAAAATTATATATATACATGAACTGTTAGCAATGTAATGATAAATATGAATAAGTATATTTTTTTACAAAACATTCAATCCTACAATTGTTATTTGATCAAATGTAATATTCTGTTTTTACTTTTTAAATATTTGAATAATACAATTTTTTAAATCATTGTAAATACTTTCAAAAGAAAACTTAATACTGCGCATATATATCAATGTATATCAATAAAATGTTTATAACTTTTATAAAAATAATTCAATTTGAATAACTATTAACTAAAATATCTTAATTATAGCAACCCATATGATTTTCCTAATACCGACCCCCTAAATTACCCTAATACCGACCCCATGTGATTTATAATATCCAATCAAAATAGATAGTTAAAAAAAAATAAAATAAAAAGTATTAACCTAAGTATTAACCTATTTTACTTTAAAATATCTCATATGTTGTTTGTGTATCATTGATATAGATTAAGGATTCATGATTCCATTCGATTATATAAATACTGATTAATAACTAAATATTAAATAATAATATACACTATTTTAATATAATTACTATAAAGTTTAAATTTAAATTTAATATTACTATTAATATAAATAATATTAAAACATAAATTCAATAAAAAATAATTTCGTGAATGTTATAATTAATTATATTTACGAATATCTACTATGTTGATTGGATATTATAATAGTAACATTATTTATAACACGATTATGATAGAGGGTAGGTAATAGCGGAAAGGGGTCGGTATTGGGAACAGGTATCCGATTACCTACCCCCCTGTTTATTCTTGTAAATATAATTATATCAAAAATTTAAAATAGCCACATTATTCAGTGCCATAATATTAACCTATTTACAAAATTTCAAATAAATATATTTAATATTGAATAAATTATTACAAATAATCATTTAGGGGTCGATAATCGGAGACTTTCCCCTATTATCTTACTTTTTAATCGTAATTAATTATATATTGATAGATTGATTGAAAGTTTATTTAAACACTTAAATAAATCATAAATGATTTCTCAAAAATGTATATATAGAATACAAATAATAAAAGTAGGTAAAACAAAAATATCATTAATAATAATAAAATATAGAATAAACCGTAGGAAATTAATTAATAAAATAATATTGACAAACAATATTAATATTACAGGATGCCACCTGAGTAGGGGCGTCACATGGTGATGAAAAGTGGGGGGGGGGGATATATCAGACTCATCAAGTATTACCATATAATTTCTAAGAAGATAAATCTAATGATAACTTGTTATCTCTCTATATATATATACATATATATATATATATATATATATATATATATATATATGTATATATAGAGAGAGAAAAAGTTATCATTAGATTTATCTTCTTAGAAATTATATGGAATCGGATATCAAAAGTGGATCCAAGGATTACTTGAGTAAACTATATGAGAAATTTAATAATCTGTATATAAATGTCGATACTACTGGTATACACAACGTTTGAACAAATAATAACAAACACTGTATCAGAAATAAAAGGAATGTATAGAAGCCAAAAAACAACCTTGGATCACTTATGAATTACTCGATTTATGCGATGAGAGAAGATCACAAAAGTCCAAAAAGAAACAACAGCTATTATAGACAAATAAATTCTACCATTCGGAAAGCAATGTAAACGGCAATAGATAATTTAATCTAAATGCAGTTCAAATCAATCGATGATGACATGAAATATGGTCAAATAATAAACGAGCTTACCAAACACTGAGAACCTTCACAAAGACATCACTAAGAAGCACCGCAATCATTGAAGATAATAATTGAAAACCATTAGCTGATGGAACGAAGCTTCTAAATCGATGGACAGAATATTTTAATGATCTATATAATCATCAGATAAATACTGATACTCGTGTACTGAGTAATACCGACATTTTCAACGAGGAGTCGGATACCGAGTTACACATAATTAATATTGAAGTTATGGATACAATCAATACACTAAAAAAAGGTAAATCACTTGGAATTAATAACATACGAAGTTAATTAATCAAACACGGAGGTAATTCTGTTGTAAAGATTCTTATTGTTCTGTGCCAAAAATCTTGGACTAGCAAAAATGGCCAGCACAATGAATCAATCACTAGAGATACCAATTCTTAAGAAAGGAAATCTTTAGAAATGTCAAAATAACAGAACATTGAGTTTAATCTGTAATTCAAGCAAGTTCTTATTAAGGATCATTTTTAAAATACTGAATCCTCAAGTGGAGTAAATACTGTAGGAGGAGCAATCAGGATTCCGGAAAGGAAGAAGCACAGTGGACAGGTATTCAACTGCACAAATCTCATTGATAAACATCTGAACAGACAAAATAATCTATTCCATGACTTCATTTTAAGAAGGCATTTGATAGAGTATATCATGATGCATCCATGGACTATGGTCCGCATTGCACAATTTATGAATCCAGAATGAAATCATTGTGATGATTAAAGAACTATATAACAACTCTACTAGTTCAGTCCTGTTCAATAATACTCTAGGTAAACTTTTCATAACTACATTTGGAGTGCGACAATGTAGTTTACTGTCTCCAATACTCTTTAATGTCTTTCTTGACGAAATCATGGCTATACTAAAGTAAAACTACTCGTCATAAATATCAATCGACGAAATTCCATGTGTTTTATGTATTATGTAATTTAAAGTTTGCAGGTGACATTGATCTGTTTGCAGATACAAATGACAAACTTCAAGAACTGAAAAATTCACTGGCTGATAGTGCCACTAGATAAGGTATGTAGATTAGTGCAGAAAAAGTAAGATAATAGTAAATAGTAATGATACTTCAATACATAAAAACACCACTCTTTTGGGATTAAACTAGAGGAAGTGAATACGTTATGTTATCTAGGTGAAACCCTATCAAAAGATGGATCTTGTTAAACAGAAATTAAGATAATATTAGCAATTGCAACATCGGCTATGATACGCATATACACCATATGCAATATCTAACATATCAACTTTAAGTTAAAGTATAATTACTACTGTTAACTTGTAGTATCAATACTGACACATGGTTACTAGACATAGACGATTAATTCAGTTATGTATAAAAAAAGCTAAGCATTCGAAAACAAGCCACACAGGAAACTGCTCGGGATAAAGTAGTAGGAAAGAAAGACTAACATATATGTAAAGTACTAGATTATTTCCATAATCGGCAACTATAGGTAGAGCCTAGTTGGCATATTGTATACGATGTTATCCTTCAAACGACTAAACTACGCAGCTAAAATAGTATGGACTAGTGATGTAAATAATACCGAGCTTTTTGATGCTGATTCAATACTTTTGGTTATTGATGCCGAGTCGACACTTTTATTTTCGGAAAAAAACGAGCCGAGCCGAGGTGAGACTCTAGCCAAACGATCCCGAGCCGAGCCGATACAATACAAAATGAGTCCGAGCCGAGTTGAGACTTTAGGTAACTGAGACTGAGACTGTATCATGCTTTAGATTTGAGCATTATTTACATCACTAGTACGTACACATATCTATACATGATAGCCCCTGCAAAACTATAATACAAGTCATGGTTGAAGTAGTACGTAAACGAGGAACCCCACAAAAGTAATGAATAGATAACATTACAGATATGTAGTGAACAAAGATGGATATTAATGTTTTGATAAATGGTGTACATGATCGAGACGGATGGAGGAATGTATTTCAAAGTCAAGTATGTTAATTCCTTCTACGATTTCCGAGTCACGGGATTAAAAGTTAAAGTAAGTATAAATATATATATATATATATATGTATAATGTATTTTATAGTTAAATGATTATAATTTAAGTAGAAAAAGTAAATGAGAATAGAGGGCTTAATATGTTTGACTTATATTGGGTTGCATAATACAATTTAATGTTGGATATAATTATACTACAAATACTATAAATAGCATAAATATAATATGTATAATGAATTAAATAATTTGAGGATCTTAAAAGTGGGGTTGTTATTATATATCATATCCCCCCCCCATTTTTAAAAGTGGGGGGGGGGGGGACATTTCCCCCCATCCGCCCTTTTATGACGCACTATAGTGCGTGTATACACCTAAGATAAATTGTTGTATGCATTTCATGAATGTTTTATGCGATTTTATGGATCTATAGATCTATATATTATAATATAGGGTGGGAGTGAATACCATAGTTTTGGACCAATGGGGGAATTTTCATAAATGGGATATTATATATATATATATAGATATTATATATATATATATATATACACATATATATATATATATTAATATATAATAATTATTGTATAAACTGTGCAATAGCACTGTATTACATATGTATATGTTAAATGTATCTTATATATACTGTATATATATATGTCTATAATATATACGTGTATAATAATAAATATATATGTAATAAGAAACTTCAACCATCACAAATACTATTATATGTCTATGTATGACTATTTGATGAGTTATATGCATTCATTAAAGTAAACGTAATTACCCAATATTACACATCTTTTAAGAATATTCTATTTATTTTATTATTATTATTTACAAAAACTTGTTTATGTTCAGGCGAAATTAAATTTTCTAAATAATATCACGAATACAATTATAAATATAATAAAAAAATAATGATAATGTAAATTATAAACAAATATAATGTAATATAATACATAATATAATAGATAACTAAGCCGCTCAAATTAGGGTATTTATGCATTACTACTTAATGCAACTTATTAGTTACGTCATATTTTATATTAAATGTCTGGTTTTCCCATTATAATATATAATTCTCAATTATATTTTATTATATATATATATGATTATGATGATGATATATGGTGTATTAAATATTAAAATTAAGGACATATTAACCCCTTCGCTCACGCGGGGAGGACATGATAATAAAATAACAACACAACGAAGGAAAAAATGTACCGATAATAATGAGATAATAATAACACGATACAACTTAGATAATAAAACTACGTTGAAAATAAAACGGGAAAACAATGGCGAATACCGAGATAATAAATTGGACGATTTATAAATCTGTAATGGGATCTAATAGAGCTGATGTTACGAGGCAGGGAATTCCATAGGGTGGGACAGGAATTTTTAAATATAATCTTTATAATGTAGGGAATTTTTACTAAATTCCGTGAAATAAGGAGTGAAGATAATCATTAAAGTATTTTAGTAACGAAAAGAAGGAAATATTATATGGTTTGAATTAGATCAGAGATTACAACCGAGGGAAACTGATAATAAGTTATAACAAAATGGGTCAGTCTTTTAATATAATATATGCTCTTGTAGGAATCGTCCTAATATTCAGAGTTGACTGCTGTATTTCCCTGCTAAATCGACTTCTTGCTATAGCTAGTGATCCACTAAATTGGATTATCCGTTACTCAATATGTGTTACTTACTGAATTATCCGTTAAATTTTCTCATCAATCACATCGTATGTACAAGTAGGTAGTTAGCTAACCTTCTTTCTCAGCTATAAACTATGTTTTCTCTCAATTATCCATACATCCGTGTATTCTTTTAATCCTTTCTATATCTCTGATATAATTCAAAAACGTGCAATATTACCATCTCTTCGTTACTAAAATGCTTTAATAATTATACTAACTCTTTATCTCGTGGAATTCTAGTAAAAATTCTTTAAATTCAAATGTTTTAGCAATTCCGGTCCCACTCTAAATTATACTCTTATTCATTATCACTCTTTCTTATTATATCCCACTACAAATTTATAAATCTTACTTCATATTTTCTCTCTTATTATAATCCTATAATCATTAAATCATCAAACTTATTAGCTAGGTATTCGTCATTGTTTTCCCGTTTTATCTTCAACGTAGTTTTATTATCTAGTTTTTATCGTATTATTAGTATCCTATTGTTATCAGTAAATGTTTTCCGTCCTTGTATTGTTCTTTTATTATCATGTCCGCCCCGCGTGAGCGAAGGGGCTACTATGTCCTTAAGTTTAATATTTAATACAGCATATATCATCATCATAATCATATATATATATATATAAGATTAAACTGCCTGTGTGGCTCAGTGGCTAAGGCGTCAGACACACAAGCAGTAGGACCATCGATTATACAGAAAGGACTTTCTTTATATCGATGAGTAGGATACGGGTTCGAGCCTCGTCCGGACCATTAATTAATTTTATAAAATGTGTCTTAAAATATTATTTAGAAGTGATCTTATATAATTGTGTATAAATAAATGATCTGCTCTCGTTAAAACCATGGATACCTTAATATGAGAGCGGCTTCGAAGGGACATTAGAGCCATATATGGTTATAAGTGAAAACTTCATCTAAGTTCCTGGATGGGATGAAAGGACTCTACTAAATAAAAATAACAATAATAATATATATATATGATAAAATATAATTGAGAATTATATATTATAATGGGAAAACCTGACATTTAATATAAAACACGACGTAACTAATATGTTGTATTACCTAAGTAGGTTGCCTAAATACCTTAATTATATATCTTATGTATTATGTATAAAATATATATTTTTTTTAATTTACATAATCATTATTTCTTAATTATTATATTTATAATTGTATTGTTGCTATTATTTAGAAAATTTAATTTCGCCTGAACATAAACAAGTTTTTGTAAATAATAATAATAAAATAAATAGCATATTCTTAAAAGATGTGTAATATTAGATATTACATATAGAATAGTGCGTAAACATACATAGACATTACCATATTGTTTGTGATGGTTGAAGTTAATTTATTAAATATTATATTATTACACACACACACACACACACATATATATATATATATATATATATATATATATATATATATATATATATATATATATATATATATATATATATATATATATATATGTGTGTGTATACATATTTATTGTTATTAATTCGTAAAATTAATTTTATAATTTTCTAATTAACTATTTATATTTGTGTGTATTTTGTTATTTTATATTTTTGTTTACACAATAGAGAATGCCCAACGTTATTTTTGTGTATAAATAAACATTCATTCATTCATTCATTCATATATATATATATATATATATATATATATATATATATATATATATATATATATATATATATATATATATATATATATATATATATATATATATATCCTATAATGAATATCAAAATAATATTAATACAAATATCAAATTTATATATAAGTATAACTTTTACATTTTCAAATGTAAAAGTTGACTTAAATAATAACATATTTAATTATATGTTATTGTTATATTGTATTATTATTTCAGCATCAACATACGAACCTATTAATATTTATATATATATATATATATATATATATATCATGTATTTAATAATTATCAACATCATAATATATATAATTATGATAAATTATAAAATAATTGCATTGCAAAATAATTATACGAGTTACTTCTGGGATATAATTAATTTGTATATATTATATAGTATACGAAATATGAATGATAATTATGTAGGGCACATATGCCATGTTAGGAATGTACTTATGTATACATATGGTATACCATATACATATATATGCATGTAGTATACTACAGTGTATACACCAAAGATTTTGCGAAGCAATCGTTGGTATACACATATATGCTTATACGTATAATATACTGTGTACTATTAAAGCGCCTTACTTGTTATGTAATATATTATTATTATTATTGTTATTAGTATTATTATTATATATATATATGTCTGGTGGGAGTTGTCAAATACTGATGTCGAGTAGAATATCAACACGATCGTTTTCGAAATTAAGCAAGTATACTTTCTTATATATATGCTTATAAGTAATAGGTAGCTATATATAGCTTATTTGTAGTACACAAATTACTATAGTATTAACCTTATATATATATATATGCACCTACACATACATACACATAAGCACATACATAAGCATACATATAGTATACTATATTATACGTATATATATATATATATATATATATATATATATATATATATATATATATTCTTATATTATTTTATGATACTCGTATATGTAACTCACATAACAATACTACAAATTGCATTATGGGTATAGATATTATCCATTATAGGAGATGCAGGCTGTATACATTATAATGATGATAGTGTACAATGTACATGTACATGTATATATTCCCTCGTATGTGTTATGATTCATACATGATTCATCAATGATGAATCATCATTGATAACTTATGAATGATAGCACGGTATTGTAGACACAGACATAATTCACCTCTGAGAGAAACACATGTCTGTTTTAATATATATATGTCTGTCATTATGTATGTATATCTATAAACACAGCCTAGTATTATGTATACTTATATACATACAGTGTATGAATACATTTAGTAAGAGCTATTTGACATTAAAGCTACAAAGGAAGTATACAATGACACACAGTTAAACAAATCCGATTCCTACGACGATTTTATTTTAGGAATCGGATTCAAATTGGAAAACAGATTCCTGTAAAGTTTGTTTAGGAAACGGTTTATAAAATCGATTCCTACTATTATCGTGCAGGAATCGCATTAGTATCGATAAAAACGATTCCTAAACTAATTATTAAGAATCGGTTTTTAAAACCGATTCATAAACTAATTATTAAGAATCTGTTTTTAAAAACGATTCCTAAACAAATGATTAAGAATCGGTTTAAGTTATTGATGTAAGAATTTCTTAAATTATAGGAATATTATTTTTTTAATATAGAAAGAATAAAATATTATACCTTTTAATTATTTTAATATATTGATTTAATTGTTATATATCCAAATTAATTATTAATTATTATTTTAATTTTATATTTAAGTTAATATAATGATTTTAATAAATAAAATATTATTTAAAAAACTAAAATTATGTAAGTAATCCTTTTTATGTATTTTTCTAAGTTATCATAATCTCATTCAAGTGACAAATTGAATTACAATTTTAATCATAATTATATTGATAATACAATTGTAATCATGTTGAACTAATTGCTCAATATTGAATATAGGAGTTGGATATTATATTAAATATTATAATGTTATTATTATTGAATTTAAGTTTTAAATCTAACTTAAATGAACTTATATAATAAATTATAATATATGAGTTAATACTTTGCTACGATACTAATATGTATTTTAATATTATATTTTACATCTAAACTTACGTTCAAACTTACATCAACAACTTACGTTAAACCGATTCCTATAGTAATAGTTTAGGAATCGGTTTAATATAAACCGATTCCTATAGTATTAGTTTAGGAATCAGTTTCAAATAAACCGATTCCTATAACCATTTAAGAATCGGTTTCAAATAAACCGATTCCTAAACTAGAATTTTAGGAAGCGATTTAAAACCGATTCTCATTAAGACACTCAGGAAACGATAATAACGCAAATAGGAATCGGATTGTGTTATCTGCACTACAGAGTATAACAGACATAGGCACCTGTAAATATATATGGATGCATGATATCATTCTATAGAAATAACAGTTGTATGTTTACCTACATATATGCATTTATACATATCTGGTATATGCATAAACATATACACCCAAACACTGTGTATACATGTATGCATATATATGAACACCATATTATATATGGCATACCTATCTTTGAAAAATCGGTAACAAAAAAAGTGAACAAAAGTGAAAAACCAGTTAAAAAAAAGTATAAAAAGTGTTAATTTCGATTAACTTTTGACACTATAACTTTCTTATACTCGATACGAGTATTTAAGGCATTCGGCGAAACAATAGCTTCGTTATTAGTGTCCGAACCCACCTGGTTGGTATAACGACGCGAAAACACGTCTAATAATAATAATAGATTATAATCTATTGTTATGTATACATAACAATTAGGAGCTTGAATATTACACATTAGTAAGAACCTAATTATATATATATATATATATATACATATATTCATACACACATGTGTATGCATACACACACACATACATAAGCACATACATAATCACACACATAACTACGAATATATTATTAAATTCAGAACAATACATTAATATTTATATTAAAAAGTAATTGATTTTAATTTATAACAACGTTATATTCTATTTATTTACTTTTATTTAACCATACATTCTTATATTATTTTATTATACTCATATATATATATATATAACTCATATAACAATACTCTAATCAAAGCCAGAAAAGGGTATAATTTGCTACAATTGTATTGTGGACCACAATTTGTGGGTATAGATAACATCCAGTATAGGTATTGCAGGCTGTACAGTGGTGATAATGTATATAGAAAATGTATGTATTCCCGTGTATGTGTTTCCACATTGTAATAAGCTTGAATTATTTCCGTACATAACAGTCCTAATAATCTATCTGCCATGTAAACACAATACTTTTTAATCTATTTCTACATTTTTTTGAGTAGCATTCGGCCCCTTTTGTTTTTTATATTATCATTTTGATAGTCTATTCCCGACTTTACTCTTCTCCTTAATGTTGTGATAGGAATTGTACACAGTATGCTAGCATACTATCGTGAAAGGAGAGCCATCCCTTCACATATGAAATTGCATACAGCATAGATTTATTTTCTCATTTATTGTAGGTCATATATACCTATAGGTATATACAATATATTCATATTTGGTTTAAGAAATAATAAATTGATAGTTGTGAGATTAATAATTATTTACAACGTGAAATGTTTTATTGTGATTTAATGAACACTTTTATTATAGTGCGTGCGGCGTACGCCGTACGGTGTGCGCCTATATTTTTATATTATGGAATACTCATATCTAATACAGTTGATGAAATTTATATTTCATGGCTATTTATATTACTCGAGAACATGTGGCGGTTCCTATTGGTGAAATCGGAACTATTGACCAAAACCCCCGCACATACGAAAAATCGCTAACTTTATTACCTGGTTGTAAAATCGATATATATTGAACATTATATGATAATATTAAATTCGTAAATATACATGTTTTAGATTTATATATTTTACTTACGCCTTTAAAATAGTATCTCATACAATTTAATATTCATAGAGTAAGTACTGTTTTGTTAAGTGACCAATATTAGTTGACCAAAACCCCCTCACGTCCCCTACACATAAATCAGTTTATTATTTTTGATAATTTATGAATTTAATTTATTAGAGGAACGAATATCTTTGTGAATTATTGAACTATTTCAATTTGTTAAAATAGGGGAAAGTAATATAATACGGATACTTTAACAATAGATGGGTTTAACATTTTATCACTCAATATTGTTATTCAAAAATAACGTGTATATGTTATAAATATATGTTATAAATATATATATATATATATATATATATATATATATATATATATATATATATATATATATATATATATATTTATATTATATGATTATAGATATTATGATGATGATGCTGATTTTAAGTTTATTTGCACTAAAATAGGACCCCTTCGCTCAAGCGGGAAGAAAATAATAAAATAATAGTAATACGATAATAATTAAATAATAATATACATTGAATATACCACGGACAACACTACTAAATAATACAGAGAACTATTATATACTACAGTCTGCTTTGATATGGTGTAGTGTTATATACTACAGACTGTATTGATATAGTGGAGTGTTATATAATAATAAGATAATAATAATACAATAACAATTTAATAATGATATACATTTAATATAACATGGACAACAATAATAATATAGAGGACTAATATATACCACAGTCTGCATTGATATGTTGTAGTGTTATATAATAATAAGATAATAATAATACAATAACAATTTAATAATGATATACATTTAATATAACACGGACACAAATAATAAGTTGGATGATTTAATGATTATGGGTAGAGAGAAAAGAAGAAGTAAGATTTATAAATCTTTTGTGGGATCTAATAGAACGAATGGTAGGAGGGAGGTAATTCCATAGGGTTGGAACGGAATTTTTAAAATCTCTAGAATTTAGGGAAGTTTTACTAGAGTTCTGGGAGATAAATAGAGGAGCATTTTGGTAACGAAGAGAAGGTAATATAGTATTTTTTTAATTAGATCAGAGATATAGCTAGGGGTGAAAGAATATATTGATTTATGGATTATAGATAGTATATGTAATTTAAACCTGAGGGAGAAGGGTAGCCATATACGAGATGATTGATGAGATGTTGTAGTAGAGTGATCCAGTCGAGTTAAACAGTAAGTAGTACGTATTGAGGAACGGATAATCCGATTAAGTGGAGCATTAGCTTTAGCAGGAAGTACATTCAGTAGGTAAGAACAGTAGTCAATTCGGGAAAGTACAAGAACATTTATTAGAGTTTTAGTAAGATTTCTTGAAAGTGATGAACGTATTTTTTTAATTCTGAAGAGATGAAAGTTGGAGGATTTCATAATGGATGATATGTGATTCTTAAATGATAATTTGTCATCAAATATTAATCCTAGGTTTTTGGAGGAATGAGAAGGAGAAATAATCATGTTATTTAGAGTAAAGTTTAGAAAGGAAGTTTCAGAAGTAGATAGGTTAAGTATAGTAGTCTTAGAGGAATTAATTAGTAGTTTATTGGAGAGGAGCCATAATCTTATGGAGTTAGCACACTCGATTAATTCATAGTTAATGGTATTATAAGAATGTATAGGGAAAAGGTATACCTTTGTTTATAAACAGTTGAATATCATCAGCAAAAATATAGTAGTGAATATTTGGAAATTTCTTAATTAGATCAGCAATAGGGCGGATATAAATAGAAAAGAGGGATGGACCTAGATCGGATCCTTGGGAAAACCGTGGTTAAGTGGAGAAAGAGGCGAGTAAGATTTATCAATCATAATAGAGATATTTCGGTTAGTCAGATATGAAGTAAACCATTTTAACGCTAAGCCAATATACCCATAAAAGTAAGTCGCGAGATTAATATGTTATAGTATAGGGTATCAAAAGCAGATGATAGATCAAGTAGGATTAGCTGGCAACACGTGTTGCTATTTAAGGTAGATAATATTGTGTCTGTAATACGGAGACGAGATGTTTCGGTTGAATGGCCCTTACGAAAAGCGCTTCGAAACGGGTCGAAAAGATTATTTTTATTCACATGGGCGACGAGTTGCTTGGAAACAATTCTTTCTAATATTTTACTTAATAAGGGTAGGTGGGAGATCAGGCGATAATTGCTAAAAGTAGTTTGGGTCTAGGTTTTGTTTTTTTTAGAATAGGGGATATTATGGCAGTCATCTTGAGACAGGGTGAAACTTGACCAGAGTTTAGTGAGTTCGCAATAATATCAGAGAAAATAGGAGAAAATAAGGGTGAAAGTGTTTGATATAATGATAAAGGTAGGGGATCAGTGGGGGAGGTACATTGAAATTTCATGAGGTCATTTACTTCATACAGTGAAGGGATAGTGAATGTACTTAATGAGTCAATATGATGGGTCATATATATGGTAAGATTGAGTATGGATGGAGTAGATGCGCAAATAATATTATTAATACTTGCAATTTTATTTTCAAAGAAATTTTCAAAAAGAAACGTGTTTGGTAAAATGGGGAGGATTTTTTCATCTAGAGGAGAGAGAATTTTATTTGCTATTTTAAATAATTTGCGAGGATGAGAGGAGATCAATGCTATCTTTTTGTTATAATAGATGGATTTTGAACGAGATATAGCAGATTTTAAATTTTGTCTAGCTAGTGATAGAGTTAATTTAGTTTCAGTAGAAGGATTTTTAAGAAATGTCTTCTCAAATTTGCGAACACTCTTATTTATTATTGTGATTTTAAAATTTTATTTAATCTTTTTATTAAAAATATAACGCGGGTGTCCGTATTCGGTATCCATGTCCGAATACGTACACCCTGTGTTATAATACGGACACACTCTATTCCATAACATATATTCATAAAGATAGAGAGAAAATGTTCATTAGCTCTACGATATACATAATAAAATTAACAACAATTAAAGAAATACAAGTATTATTATTATTGATGTAGTCAACCATGGATTATAAATAAACAAATGTAAACACAATATAATTAATACATTAAATACATTATTACACATAATTAACATCGCGTATTATAATATAAAGTTATACGATACATCGCAATGGTACGATACGACGTGATGGTTATCCTGTATTTCTATTGTTGTTTATCAACCCGTTCGACCAATAGTTATATCGACGAACTTATTGAACCCTGGAGGTTATTATGTATCGTTCAGTAATTTTGTACGGTACATTTATTAATATTTAAATGTATCTTTATCACATATATATTTTGAAGAGTTGTTATTTCTAGCGCACTATAGGGGAAAGTCTCCGAATACCGACCCCTACATGATTATTTGTAATAACTTATTCCATATTAAATATATTTATTTGATATTATGTAATTATGGTAATATAATGGTAATGAATAATGTGGGTATTTTAAATGTTTGATATAATTATATTTACAAGAATAAACAGGGGGTAGGTAATCGGATACATGTGTATAATACCGACCCATTCTCCTATTACTGACCCCATAACATAATCGTTGTATAAATAATTGTAGTATTATAATATCCAATAAAAATAGTAGATATACTTAAATATAATTAATTACAACATACACGCAATTTATTTATTTATTCATATTTATCATTAAATTATTAACAGTAAGGATATTTAATAAATATATATATATATATATATATATATCATTATATATACTATATTTTATACCTATATGTATACCTAAATATAGTTAGCCCAACGGTTTATATAAAGTATATAGGTAAATAGGGGAAGTATATTATAGGTTCCATATTAGAATACGGACACTTTAACAATAAATAGTCTTAACATTTGATGACTCATTATTTTAATCAAAAATTACAATATATTAATATTACATGATTATAGATATTATTGTGATTTTAAAATGATATTTAATCGATTAAAATATCATTTAATTCATTAGATAACAGGGGTGTCCGTATTCGGTACCCATGTCCGAATACGGACAATATCCGTCGGACATCCTGTGTTATAATACGGACACCTTACATACCACTAGATAAACTATACATTATTGATGAATCAATCAGACAAATTACAATTACATTATATATAATTAAGTTTATGAATTTAATATAATTTAATTAGTTAATACTTTATTTATTTTTATTATTTTTTTAATTAATGATACAATTTAAGTATCTAAATAATAATTTTTTTAGATTAATCTCTATTGATTGTATCAATATTATAACACGCGCGATTTTTATGAAAATCAGAATAGTTCATAAGATGCGCTCTGATTGGTTATAGGGTGTCCGTATTAGGGACGTATACGTATATATGTATATATATATATATATATATATATATATATATATATGCCCTAAAGATATATGCTTATAACTTAATGAATATTTTATAACAAATATAGAAATTATATATATCATTTTTAGAATGCTTTATTTTTTAATAATATAGTGTTATATTTTATATCGATACATTTGTATATTCTTGAGAAGGTTTTAAGTTGAATTTTTTTTTTATAAATTTAAAAACGTAATATAAAAATCAGTTTATTGGATATATCAGCAATATTTTGAATAATAAAAAATTAAAAAATACTTTTTTAGACTATTTTATAATTATGAATATTTTATTCATTACAATTTTTTTGTAGTATTTATGGTTTCTGAGATACCGAGAGTGTCCGTATTCGAGCACCTTCCGTATTCGGTTACTTTCCCCTAGGTGGGGTAGGATACATAGGTTATAAATAAATATCTAAAATTATGCATGAATATTTTACATACACATTTTACAATATTCATAAATACAATACCTAAAACTTATCATAATATACTAACTTAAATATATATATTTATTTTCATTCATAATTTTTTTCGTAAATCGTAAACTATTTATCGCCTACTATTATAATACATACACACACCTATATATATAAAAGCAATGCATTCGTAACTATATATATATATATATATATATATATAAATATATATATATATATATAGTTGTATACTATACCTACAGGTTCAGGCACGAAGGCAATAATATTATTCTACATTCGTTGCGAGAGGAATCATTCTTAAAATGGTACGCAGACGATAGGATTTGTGATATCGATAATACGAGGTTTATGTTCTTTGTAGGCCTATAATACGTTAACGTCGATAGGTAGGTATACTATATATAGTATACCTATATATACTTATACCTACGAACATTTTCTTCGCAAAATCTTTGATACCTATAGACAAATGCATTACATATAATATACCCCTCGTATTTCTATGCATATATGTATACATCGAAAATAATATATCGATAGATTCCATATATTCTTTCTATAACTAATATTTTGAGTCGCAGTACAGATACCGTGTATAATACGACATATACGTAGGATATATAGTAGGATATATAGTAGGATATTATGTATATTATTACTAAGTATATGATTAAATGTGATATAGGTGTGATCCTAGGTATATTATGATATATATATATATATATATATATATATATATATATATAATATATATATTTTATTTGAGTATTTTATTTGATGATAGGATAAATTATAAAAAATATTCATATATTTCATAAAATGATTTATTATAGTACATACTATCATTTAGGGAAACTAAAATATAAATATTATAAACTAATTTTAAATAATTTAAAAAATATATCTAATTAGTATATATATATATATATATATATATATATATCGTATATACACTATAGGAATACGAAAACATTTATATTCTGTATTATCAAGCAAGGCATAGTTCCAGTTACCGCAGTCTACCGCAAAGAGGTTAGTAGGTTGTGGAGGTTAATGCATTCATATCTTCATGGTAGGAACAAATACAATACAAATACAATATATAGGCATGCTCATCGCACATAGCTATAGCTATATATAACCTATGTTATATATATAAATATTATATATATATACAAGTATCCCTCGTATACAAGGGATAATAAACTTATTAACAATTTATATAATAATTAATTTAAATAAAAGTATCCAATTATTTAATATGTTACTGACGATATATAATTTTAAAAATATATAAATGAATTATTAAAATTATAAAAATACCCCCGAATTATATATAATTATATCATATTATTATAGAATAAATAAATGCGATTCAATGAATTACATTTATTTATTCTATTATACTATAACAATTGTTAACAACTTGTTAACAATTGTCAACAACTTTAGTTGTTGTCAACAATGTATATCGATCGTTTAAATGGTGACATATATGTCACCTACAATGCATACATCACATTGTAGGTGTATACGAATAACAGTATTTCCAGTGTATACGAGAATAGCACCCTTTTTTTAAACTTAAACAATTTCATCCACGATTTTCACTGGCATATAATCGATGTGAAAAGAACGTTAGTATTCTAGTTTTACGAGTGTGTTCAATATTATCAGGGGAAAGTGTACACATACCGACATGGTACAAATACCAGTACCTATAGTATACTATAACCTCCTATAACCAGAGGTTGTAGGAGGTTAATCACGTAGATATTTAGAGTTCATATAGTTGCCTACCAAATACCCACATCTATTTATATATATATATATATATATATATATATATATATATATAAGTTTATTTAAAAACTATTATATTTATGAAATTTCCATTAATTAGATGTATTTACATTGTACGTTGTACGATGTACAATGTACACTGTATACAATGTATACATTGTACAGTAGACCGGTTCGTACTAACTTTTTTGTTAGAATTTTATAAACTTTCACATCTATAACAATTATGTATGCTATGATGAATAAGTATTTAAAATTGTAGACCTATATCTTAAATATTGTTATGTCACGAGACCTTTTAATTTTAACATTGAATACATATAAAATTTAACATGGGGGAGATATAGAAATAAGTTTTATTCAATTTTTATAAAATTGAATGATTTTTTTAAAGCCAACTATGGATATATCCTAGAAACATATATTACAAGTAGTATTAACAATACACAATTTTTTCATAACAATCTTGATGCCCACATTTTATAAAATAATGTTAGTAAAAAAAAATGTCTAAAAATCGTATAATTTAATATAAATAAATTATTACAATTTAATTTAAAAAATTAAAATATATAATTTATAGATAATAATAATACAATTCAAATTAATTATTAAAAAATTAAAAATTATTTTTAGAAAACAAATTAACATCAATTGTAAATTTTTTTGATTTTATTTGTATAAAGAACATTTATATCTAACTCATATCCACAATTCAATACAATCTGATCACTCAAATTTATGTAAAGTATAATTATATATATTAATTTTTTAAATTAATTATTTTTTTGAATTATTTTGAAATAAATACTTTAAAATTTATACTGTAAAATGGTGTATTTTCTCGAGTTTTAGGAGACATTAATATTGGTAATTTGTAGATATACAAATTAAATATAGATATTATATTATTAATAAATATAAATAGTGGTATATATTATATTAATTCATTAAATATAATACAAATACATAATTAATTTTAAATATTAATTTAAATATTTGTAAACATCAAAGATAATAAGATGGTGTCATTACTATTATACATGGAATATTATACATTTTATTTAAAAATAATAATTTATATTTCAAACTTTAAATGCTTCGTGACCAAAGGTAACTATTTATTTATAAAAATTTTGAATACATATTATACTAAAATATAGATATGTATTATATTTTATATGAAGGATTAAAAATTGAATCGAACGAACCGGTCTATTGTACAGTGTATATTATACAATATACATGATTATCAATTTATACAGTTGAAATAAACCTTATATAATTTATTAAAATTCAAAATAAGCATCAATAATGTATAAACATTCACCGTATAGGCAGCTTAATGTGTTACTATTTCTATAGGTAAATACATTTTAAATATTGGAAAATAAATAATATGTATATATATAATACAGATCAAATAGTCAAAATACATCATATAAACTTTGGATTGTTAAAAATGATAATTATAATGATTTGGAATATTCAAAGAAAGCAGAATTTCCTTCTAAAGTTATTATTTTAAATTATAATATATATATAGGTATATTAATAATTATTAATAATAAAATTACATTTAATACTAATTATTATTTAATATATACAAATACATATATTTAATAATACTATTATTTATCATATTGTAAATAGGTATATAATTTATTTTTTTCGTAAAATATGTTCATATTATAATAACCTTGTAACCTTGTAACCAATTTGTTTAGACACTGCGATCAACATCAGTAATGAGTTTTCGGCGGTGTATCGTATATTAATTATTATAAGCTATATTAAATAGATGTGTTTTCAATTTGACTTTAAAGGTGTGGTCAGAAACTATAGATCTAATTGAGTGAGGTAGGGAGTTCCATAGTTTAGGTGATATTATAGAAAAATAAGATTCCTGTTTTTTATTTAGTGATAAAGTTATTGGTATATTTAGTTTGTATTTATGTTTCGTTGTGGTCGGGATGACTTGTAGTTCGTAAGTAGTTCAGTAAGATAGTCAGGTGTATTATTATGGGTGGCATGGTGGGTCAGTAGGAGTAATTTGTATTGTATGCGGTAAGGGATGGGTAGCCAGTGAATGGATTGCATATAAGGTGTGATATGTTGTCTTGAGTATTTTTTTATCCTGAAAATGGTTCTGATGGCTCTATATTGTAATTTAGTGAGCATTTTGATAGTATGTGCTGGGAGTGAATTTAAAGTAGAGTTACAGTAGTCAAGTCGGGGCAGTATTAAGGAAGTAACTAGTAGTTTGGCAAGTTCAGTAGTTATAGAAGGTCTAATAAGTCGGATCGTATGTAAGGTGTAATTAATGGACTTCGATATATTAGTTATATGTGGTAGATAAGACAGCTTTTGGTCAAGTGTGATGCCGAGGTTTTTAGCTTGGTTAGAGTATTCTATAATATGATTATTAATAATAATAGGTGGTATGGAATGATGTCCTGGGGATGTATTTATTAATAAAGCTTTTGTTTTAAGGCTATTCAATAGTAGGGAGTTATTTGAAAGCCATTTACTAATGTCATTAATGCATTTATTTATAGTATTTATGTTATTGATTGGGTCAGGTAAATTACAGTATAGCTGTAAGTCATCCACATATGAGTGAAAGTGTATATCGGGGTATTCGTCAAGTAAGTAAAGTAAAGGGGAAATATATATATTAAAGAGAATTGGACCTAAAACAGAACCTTGGGGTACACCATGAGTTGTGTGGCGGGGTTCTGCTATGGCGTTATCTATACATATAGAAAAGGATCTGTTAATTAGGTAGGATGTAAACCAACTAAGGACAGAATCTGTAATACCAATGTTCTCTAATATTCGAATAAGAATATTATGGTCTAACGTATCGAAAGCCGACGACAAGTCAAGTAGAATCAGTATGGTGGGAGTATTTTTTGGAAATAGTAGTATATTGTTTAAAGTATGGAGTAGTGAAGTTTCAGTGCTCTTGTCCGTTGTATAATCACTTTGTAATTTATGCAGTATGTTATTATTATTGATGTATGTTCTAAGTTGTTTAGCAATTATTCTTTCAATTGTCTTAGATATGAAAGAAAGGTTGGATATGGAACGATAATTAGAAAGAGTTGACCTATCAATGGATTAGTTTTTAGGGATGGTAATTACATGGGCATATTTCATGTGGGATGGGAAGATACCTGCAGTTAGTGAGCGATCGATAATTTTTTTGTAGAATGGAGAAAAAAATAATATAATTGTAAATATAATTAGATAGGATTCCACTATTAATATAGCTATGTATGCCTATTCAAAATTCCATTAGAATTCCGTATTCATAAGCAACCAGTACCACATTCTCGGCGGGATACCACATGTTACGGCCAGTCTTATATCGAAAACCAGTGTGAACAACGTACCACAGGAAGTGACGTTTAACGGACGCTACTGGAGGTTAACGATTCTCAACGTGTTCACGAGTATAACGATAGGCGATAATGGGATTAGAATGTTTAATTCGGCGATTAGGTTACTCTTTATAACATAACCCGATAACATAACCTAACACATATATATATATATATATATATATATAATAATGCTATATAATTAATAATATTAATTGAAGAATTTTGTTAAGAATTGGTTTAATTTCTGTTTAATTTACTAGTTTATAATATCACTATGATTTTTCTCCTAAAAGACTACAAAAAAATATTACATATATTTTTTTGTTATATATAATAATAATTTATATATATATATATATATATATATATATGTATTTAGATATTAGTATATTTATTAGCTATAGCCGCCATATATATATATATATATATATATATATATATATATATATATATATTTAAGATTACTATATATATGATACATGTAATGGATGTAATGATTGACCACAGGGTACGACGTATCCGCTACGTTCCCGCCCACTTTTACTCCATATATGGTCGTGTTATGTTATCTAAAGCCTGATATGATATATTTAAATGTACTACTATCTAAATACATATCTTTTTGAATCCAATTATTTTTGAATCATTTTATCTCTCTACAAATTTCTGGAGAAACCCACATATATATATATATAATTATATATATGTTATACATAATCACATACTCATCTCTACAAACTATCACATAAACACACATTTATATAGAATATACATGACGCATATGTATAATACTCATCAGGAAGGAGTCGTTTACGTTACCCTATCACATCGAAGTCCCCGCACAGCAACATTCCGTGTATAATAACATCACCAGTGTACAGTTGTATTCTAGCGGTGATCTGGTCGCCAGGGTTTGTTATTGTCACGTGCTGTAATGTATAATATTTAAATAATAATAATAATACATATTTATTAGAAGTTTTAAATTGTACATTTTTTTTCGTATGAAAAATATAATTATTTATATTATTATTTCCTCTAAAGGGCTTCAGATTAAGATCAATATCTTTTCTATACTGTCGCCCGAAAATGTAGATCTATATATTAAATAGATCTAGAACAAACATCTCTACTAATCTTTTACTCGAAGTAAAGTGGTACAATAAAACGCATTCTCGATATCAGATAAAACGCATTAAATTAAACATAAGTTATAATGATAAATTTAAATATATATTAAATAATCTATGATGCCCATTTATACAATTAATATATATATATACACTAATAGATATATGTTCACGCTTTTCAAATTCCATATATATATATATATATTATATTGATCATATATCATTTTTAGGATCCTTGTATAAGCTCTATAGAAATCGTATTCATCAAGTAAGTATCGTTATATATATATATATATATATATATACATATATATATATATATAAAACTGCCTGTGTGGCTCAGTTGGCTAATGCATCTGACACACAAGCAGTAGGACACGGGTTCGAGCCTCGTCCGGACCATTAAAATAGGTATTAAAAGAATATTTAGAATTGACCATATATTATATATATATAATTGTGTATGAATAAATGATCGGCTCTCGTTAAAACCATGGAGGCATATGGTTATAAGTGACAACTTCATCTAAGTTCCTGGATGGGATAAAGATTTCCACCAAATAAAAATAACAATAACAAATAACGATATCTGTGAATATATGATAATATATATGCATGCATTATCCAGGAAATTAAATAAAACTACTCGTCCATTATGAATCAAGTAAGCCTATAGGTATATACACACATAAAATACCCATAAAATAAACAAGAACATGACACATAACCCATGGATGCACTAGACTCCATTACTATTGATTATAGCCAAGAGAAAATTGCATACTTCCATCAATAATAATTTCAAAATTACAAATATTTTGTGAGAAAGGAAACAAAATAAATTCCAAAATTGACTATACAAATTCTCACTATTTTCAATTATAATCGATGAAATATATGATATAATCACAACTATTAAGTTTTAATAACATAATAAAGCCTATAGGTATTTATTACCTATATATGATATCCCATTATTAAAAAAAGCTTACATCGTTAAAGTGTTATTGGTTCAATCTTCAAGGAGGTTGAAAATATAACGTTATTAGCACTATTATCCAGTATACTGGATAATGTATACATTACTAATATTAGATTCAAGTAGTACATATATTATTCCTGAAATAATGCACTACTACATATTATTACAATAATAGTAAATACTATTCACAATTTATGTTAACTATGTATATTTAAAACTATAGTTAGCTATAGCTGACTAAGTATATATATATATATATACTATACTGCCTGCGTGGCACAGTGGCTAAGGCGTCAGACACACAAGCAGTAGGACACGGGTTCGACCCTCGTCCGGACCATTAATTAATTTTATAAAATTGGTCTTAAAATATTATTTAGAAGTGATCTTATATAATTGTGTATAAATAAATTATCAGCTCTCGTTAAAACCATGGATGCCTTAACATGAGAGCAGCTTCGAATGGACATTAGAGCCATATATGCATATACGTATATCATGGTTATAAGTGAAAAACTTACATCTAAGTTCCTGAATGGGATGAAAGGACTCCACCAAATAAAAATAACAATATATATATATATATATATATATATACTATCCTAACTACATTAACGGTGCGCTTATCTTACATTTCGTGGGAACAAACAAATAACCCAAACGATTTCTTAAATTGTTGACCAAACTCAAAACTATTTCTTCATTCGAAAATCCTTTAAAATATCGTCTATAAGAATTAGTGACACATCTCCACAAAATGTTCATCTCGATAAAAAATTAAACTGAATGTTCAGTAATAGTTACCTACCATACTATTATAATACTATAGTATTACTGAACGGTTCCGTTTAATGTGTTGATACTATAGTATACTATATATAGATGGTACCAGTATACTATAGTAGAATATATATATATATATATATATATATATAGTATAAGTATACTATTGTTTACTATATATAGTATCAGTATACTGACTATTCTACACAAAATCTCAATATCTACCAAACATACTTGGCACCTTTACATCGTTCAACTATAGGACTATACTATTCCGATTGCGTTTACGCAATTGTTCAAATAATTGTTCCTTGATAGTGATATTTGTATTCCTGTTATCATCAAATACTCCTCAATTTAGTCCGAGTTCTCTTTGTACTATACAATTCATTATCTAAAATGATGTCTTCCAAATATGTTGAAATCTCTGACCACGATACAATTATCAACTCAACTGTCAACCTACTTCATTCTATAGATACGTGTTTCATTCGCCAATCTTCAACGCAAATGTATTATTATATTATTCATTTTTATTTTTCGTAATTTATTTCAATCTTCTTTTACACATTCCTACACGTTGAAAAATCTATACTAATAATTCAATCATGTCTGCATATATTGTATATAACAACATTAGTATATACATATATATAACTACAAAATACACATATATATATATATATATATATATATATATATATATATATATATATATAGATACTTATACACGCACAATGTGTACGTCGCACATATATGTATGTATCATATTTATAATTATTAACATATATAAATATTTATAAATATTCATATACTAATATACACATAACTGATAATTAATATATAGTACTTTGGTCTACATAACATATGATTCATATACAACTGTATTTTTATTGAAGTGTGATATTTGCCTAGAGGTTAATATTAATTTCCAATAGCAATTTAATATGTATATATTAATATTAATATTATGTATATATATATATATATATATAGTTATTTTTGTTCTATTATTTCTTGTTTTTAATTATATTCCTATATACTTTTTTCTCCTCGTAACCATAAATGGGTGAAAGAATAGATAAGTTCTGCTGATAAATAGGCCAACTAGAATTGATTTAAATAAAAATTATTTTACTATAATTGATAATTTTTTTACAAATCTTTATTGTACAAAATTTTCTGGCATTATTATATCTGATTTGTTAGGTCATTTTCCAATTATATCATGATTATATATAAATAAAAGTAATATATTAAATATTGTTAATACATATAATACTAAACATAATTTAATTAATGATGTTACTGTTTATCATTTTTCAAATTTTGTAAAAACTGTCAACTGGAATTTTTTTTAAACTGATAATTCAAAAACTTAATGGAATTTATTTATTGATTTTTTTATTCATAAATTTAATATTTATTGCCCTATATATAGAAAATATAAAAAAAAATGTATTCCATGGAATACAAAAGAAATTAAAAAAAAATGTAGGATTAAACAAAAACTTTATAAAATATATAAATTAACGAATAACGAAAATGATTTAATCAAGTATAAGTTGTTTACAAATTCTTTAATTACTTTAATCCGTAAGACTAAAAGAACATATTATTCAGATAAACTTCACAATAAAAATACTTGGGATATTTTGAATAATGTGATGAATAAAAAAAAGCCTAACCCACTCCCTGATACATTTAAATCATATGGAATTGAAATCACAGATCCATCTAAAATATCTAATACATTTAATATATTTTTTAGAGATATTGGTATTGAATTAGATACAAAATATTAGTAAGGATAATGTCGATGATTACAAATATTTCTTAAAATCACCTAATATCAATAGTTTCTATATTACTCCATGTAATGAAAATGAGCTTTTACAAATTATTTTAAATTTTAAATCTAAAACATCTATAGATAATTTTGGTATTTCAATGAAGTTATTAAAATGTATTGCAATTAATATAATAACTCCTTTATCTTATTTAATTAATTTATACCTTGAAACTGGTATTGTACCAGCTATATTGAACATTTCTAGAATAGAACGTATCATGTTAATCGTATACGACATAGATCGACAATACATTCTACTGCTGCCCGTTCACGCGCCTTCTCGTCACAAGCACCGATAGCCTGGAACTCACTACCTGCAACACTCCGTGCTGAAAGAAACTCAGAAAAGTTCAAAAAGAATTTAAAAACATATTTATTTACACTATAACTTTCTCATTATTTTATTATACATTATTGTTAACTTAATTGTTTAAACGATGTCTAAATAAAATTTCTTCCTCTTCTAGAATAATACCTTTATTTAAAAAGGGTGATACAAAATTATTTACTAATTACCGTCCAATTTCACTTACAAGTCAATTCTCAAAAATGTTAGAAAAAGTATTTTATGTTCGTTTTTATTCGTTTTTAAATCATTTTAATATTATATCTAATAGTCAGTTCGGTTTTAGAACAAATTTAAATACTACTCATGCAATTTTTAAACTTCAAACTCAAATATGTAATAGCTTTAGAAATAATAAAATAGGTGCAGCTATTTTTATTGATCTTAAAAAGGCATTTGACACTGTTAACCATGACATTTTATTTAGTAAACTATAAAATATAGGTATACATGTAATTTCCTTAAAATGGATTAAAAGTTATTTTACAAATAGATATCAGACTGTTAACTTTAAAAACTACTTATCTGATAGTTAAAATTGGTGTTCCACAAGGAATAATTTGAGGTCCTATTTTTTTTCTTATTTATATTAATGATTTAATATGTTCATCTTCAATATGCAATTTTACTATGTTTGCCGATGATACAACTTTATATGTTGATGATTATAATCAAGTATTTATAGATACACTAATAAAAAAGGAATTATTAAATATAAATAAATGGTTTATTTCAAATAGACTTACGTTAAATATTAATAAAACCTGTTATATGTTATTCAATAATAAATTATCCTATATTAATATCTCAATAAATAATATAAATTAACAAGAGTTAAATCTACAGAATTTTTAGGTATAATAATTAATGAGAATTTAGATTGGAAACTACACATATTATATCTAAAAAATAAATTAAATAAAATAATGTGGATAACTAATATAATTTCTAAATTTGTAAACCAAAAGGCCTTGCTGCATGTATATAATTCAATTTTTTTTACCACATATTAATTATTGTATAATATTATGGGGTAATACTATAAGACTAACACATTATGCATCACTATTTTACAAAAAAGAATTATTCGTATTATACATAATAAACCTTATCTTTATCATACTAAGGATTTATTTAAATTCAACAATATATTACCTTTTAATGACTTAGTAAAATATAATACTTGTGAATTCATGTTTAAAGTATATAATAATGTTCACCGTGAAATAATAATCAATAATTTTAGTAACAAATCTATTATTTATCCAATTCGTGACATAAATAATTTTAATATTCCTTCATCAACATTAAATATATATTCACATTGCCTTATAATTATTGGTCCCTATTTATGGAATTCACTATGTAATTCTTTAAAAAAAATTCACATTTAAATAAATTCAAAAAAAAATTAAAATGATCTCTTAAAGATTGATTAAAATAGTTTCAACTTTTAATTTTTCTGACTTAAATAAAATTAGTTTTATTGTTTTTACTTTTATTACTTTATGACATAATATAAAATTACAAAAACATATATTATTAATTATAAATTATCAGTTTTAAAAAAAATTTAATTAATTAAAAATTAAAAATTAAATTATATCTTTTATCCGATTAAAATAATTTCAAATTTAATTTTTTCCGACTTAAATACAATTAGTTTTATTATTTTTACATTTATTACTTTCTGACATAATATAAAATTATAAAAATATAAATATAAATTAATATTATTAATTATAACATATCAGTATTAAAAAAAAATTATTCAAAAATGTTCAGTATTATATGTTTCATTTGTATTATATCATTTTACCTATTTATCTAATATATTGTTTCTTTTTTCTCTTATTTCTTTTAGTTTCTTTTATATTTAAATATTGGCTTTCTCCTATTTAGGTTCTCTATGTTTTATTTTATTTTATTTTATTTCATTCTTGATGTATTTCTTCGATTTTTATTTTATTATTTTATCATTTATTTATATTATTACATGATGATTACATTTAGTTACATGATTAGTTTCATTTTATTTTTGTTATCATATATATGTAAACAGGAAGTCATATTATTATAACATTATTATTTATTTATTATTCTTATCTATAATGAAACTTATCATGTTAATAAAGGGGTAATTATCTCGATAAGCAACACTGCTTCTATAATTATCCTGGCATTGCCTAAATCTATATCGATAATAATAATAATAATAATAATAATATCCACATAGGAAATAATACTAGGAGTGGAATTTCACGAACATGTAATTTATTTTATTTTCGAAGAATCCGTATTTTCAATGAACAAAACATATGGATCGTGGCTACAAATTACAAGTTAATCGTATTGTGTGTGTATACACTGTACGAGTGTATATATATAAATATATATATATATATATATATATATATATATATAGTGTACGACGTACAGTGTACGTCGTACACTGTACGTGTGTATTAATATAGCCTGTGTGTATTAATCCTATTATAATATAATATTTCCAAATGAAGTTGAATATATTTATTTGAATAAAATAAAATACAAATATTATTTATTAAACATATTCACATATATTTATATTATACTACACCTATATAACATACTTGCATATACTACATTATTCTACTATAGTATATACTATGTATACAATGTATACTATACATATTAGATATAACGAACGAAAAGAGTGGAGAATTTGTGAAAGGTATCGTGTGCAGTAGTGACTGTTTAATGGCCGTTGAGGTATAACTTTAGACTATTTTAGTTGCCAACTTTAGTAATATATGTATACTATTTAACCTATGCTTTGATACATAACCTTTAAATTTAAGCATATACCTATATCGTGAATTATAGTAGTTAATAGTTACGTTTTAATCGTTATTCTTTGGTGAAATCGTGGATCAGGTCGTAGAGCTAGAGAGACATATTTCTCTCTAGTGATTCTCCACATAGCTATAGCTCTACGGTTCCCTATTAGCTAGTTTGTTATTTATAACGCAATACATTACGAATGTAATATATATATATAATGTATCGATACAGGAGAAATATTGTCTAGTATGGACTGCCCACCAGGTGTTCCCGCTGATGACGAAGAGCTCGGACACCGGTGCTAATACCACCACTACTACGGTGGTCTACGAGGTGTCGGAGGACATCGGACATGTTAGTGTTCTGTGGTCGTTTATCGTGATCGGTTAACGAATCAATGGCGGAGTAATTGTCATAGTTATATTTGTAGACTATAGCGGGGAAAAAAATTCACAAAATATTCGTTAGCAGAAGTAATTTCCTCGGTATTAGCAAATATATTTGGTATATTAGGTAATAACCTTTGGTATTAGTATAGACTATAAGATTATGAACTATAGTCTATGAGATTATACTTACCTATACGAGAATACTAATAGGTACCAAAGGTCTTTGCTAATACCAAGGAAATTACTTCTGCTAACGCATATTTTGTGAAACTTTTTTTCCCGCTTGAGTGATTTTATCGTATTGTATCATGGTCCAGAAATAGGTCCTACAAATTTCAATTTGATACCAAAATAAATGTAAAATTGTAATCAATGATTTCAATATTATTATATCAAATGCATAATTTAATTTAATATACGTTATATTATTTGGAATGTATTCCTAAATAATATAACAAAACGCCGTTTGATTCAAACTTAATTTATAAATAATTCGTGATTTAATAAAATATTTATATTGAAATGTAAAATTAAAAATATGAATTCCTTTTATTTCATAAATAAATCAACAAATCAATCAATCTCTGGTTCCTTTGATTCAAATAGGTTTAATTGAAATAATTTACATTTATTTTAATATACAACTGAAAAGTATAAGGTTGTGTGTACAAAAGTTATCATTGCACAGATAGCGAGCAGACTTATGGTTCTTGCTAATAATAATACCTATACAGCAGTCGGACGAGTGCTTCAATATTATTACTAATCACGTGTTGTTGGTTTCCGTAACAGATCACCCAAGTAAAGATAACATTCAATACGGTATACGTACTAATATCACTACGAGACAATACATCCTCCATTGTTATATTCGATATTAACGATAATGATAAAGAACAGCACACGAGTGTGGCGGCACATACGGGTTTACTATTACGTAATTAACACGTGATCACATTATTTATAATGTATACATATATATATATGTATATATAATATATGTATATATATATATATATATATATATATATTATATGTATATATATATATATATATATATATATATTTCTCTCACCGATGTTACTTATATATATATATATATATATATATATATATTATATGTATATATATATATATATATATATATATATATATATATATATATATATTTCTCTCACCGATGTTACTTATTTTATTCATATAGGTATACGAAAGCCATTTTGGTATACGGTATATATGGTATACGGTATATATATACATATAGGTATAATATACATTATATAATGTGTACCTATACCTATACCTATACCTACATCTATATATATATATGTTATATATAAGTAGTATTTTAGTATATGTTAAAGCGGATATATAACCTATAGGAGCCGACTGGAATATTGAAATACTTAAATGTCACGGAGAATGTTTTATATTGTGGAACAAATTCGCTCTGGTCTCCTATTTCGGTAAATATTCATTTATTCGGAAATATATATTTCTAATATTTATATAAATTTATATTAATATTCACAAATATAATTAAGGCTCCCCAGCAAACAATAATAGCCTCGTAATAACAACATAATAGCATATCTAATAGCTTCAAATGTTTACATTGTGCTATTATGCTACTATTATGTTGCCATTAAATGTCTATTATACTTCTATTAATTTGTCATGCTATTAATTTGTCATGCTATTATGCTGCTATCATGTTTCTATTCTAATAATAATAACATAATAGCAGAAAAATATACTTTTAAAATTAATAGTTGCATAATAATATCATATATAATATTATAATATTATACCTTACATTACCATGTCGAGCTTGCTCGGCAGAAAGCATAATATTATAATATACTTTTAATGGCAACATAATAGCTGCATAATAGCACAATGTATACATTTAAGGCTATTAGATATGCTATTATGTTGATATTACGAGGCTATTATTGTTTACTGGGTAAAGCCTATATATATATATATATATATATATATATATATATATATATATATATATATATATAACTAGAGTTTATTAACGCTGTGGTATTTATGATTCTATCTTTCAATTTGAAATAGTACTTTAACCACATCATATATGATAACGTATACGGTAATTTTTACCACGAATCAATAGAACATGTGTTCACCGTTATAATTGAAACTGAAGAACCCGATTACTTCGTTCAAGTTGTTCAAAGTTAGTGAATTATATTACTTTATACAATATGATATTAATATTAGTATTATACTATATATATATATATATATATATATATATATATATATATATATATATATACATTATAACGTATTATAAAAAACGTGGACCTGGCTAAATAGTTTATAAATATAACAATCCCTTTTTGGTGGATAATCCAATACCAACCGTTTTAATTTATACTTTACCATAATTGAGATTTTAGATTTCTATATTTTTTATTTATATTCCCATATATTTATAATAAAAATAATATAATAAATATGAAAGTTATATATAGTATTTCAATATTTAATATATACAATAAACAGGTTCAATGTATAACTTTTTGATACTGGACTCATCTAATAACATATATCAATATATGGCAAGACTGCAAACGAAAAAGGTATCAAAATATATATGTATAGTTTATTATTATTAAAATTAGTTATTTGAAAATTTCTTAATTTACTTTTTTATATTAAAAACATACACTTAATAACATGTTATAATCTACATTTACAATATACACATTAGATAAATATCGCCATGAATAATAATACGAAGTTCTTGATTTCATTGGATAACACGGGACATACGTATATTATTAACGAGATTAAATCAAAAGATGGCCACTCGTCAATACAAAGACAATACATCGATGAAAGTCAGAATAATACTTATAAGGAAATTGAAAAAATAACTAATTCTAAATGCCAGGTATTTAAAAATTGTAATATTAATTGATTATTTATATAATTATCTAAACTAAATATTAATAGTTATATATAGTTATATATTAATTATCAATTTATAAGTTAATTATAATTAACTATACCTACTAGTAAAAGTTAGACAGTTACTTTTTTCATAATTAACTATTTATATTAGTAATGAGTTTAACTACCAGTTATAGTAGTACCCATAGTAATACCTATTGTAGTACCCATAATAGTACCCATAGTAGTACATATAGTATAATACATACCCACCACTTATTAAACATGTATTATTGTCAATAGGAATTAGATAGAGAAAAGTATTAATTTAATACTTACTATATATAGTATATATATTATATATATAGTATATATAGTATATATATATATATATATATATATATATATATATATATATATATTCTCCCCTATAGGGGATCCACTATATATCAACTATAATTGATATATCAACTAGGGGAGAGTTCTCTAATATCGACATATACGTAATATCGACACCCTAGAGATCTCCTAATATATAATGCAAATCAAAAAATAATTAATGTATGAAATGTTAATCAATATAATTCTAATTCATATAAATATAATTTTTTTTTTAATATTTATATATTTTTAATTATAAACAAAAAACTGATTGTTTTCGTTACAACTCTAAATTTATGACATTTTTGAAGTACAATATCGATTCTCAATCATTTGAAAATTTATATATTTTAAATATTTGAAATACATCGTATAGATTTAATTATATTTTACAATGTGGAGAAAATATTTTGTATTTTTCATAATTTGTTAAAAAGTTATTGACGTTTACCTACGCCACATACATTTTCATAATACCGACACCATAATTGCACGTAATATCGACACCCTTTAACCAATCAGCGTTATTTGTTTATAATGTGCGTGCGTTGTGATAATATTCATAAATTAATAGACATACCTAATAATATATATTATGAGTATATTTTTTTATGTATATACACATATACTTGGAATTGATTCTACTTGGAATTAAATAGTATTTCAGAAACTATATAAAACTCCTATGTAGGCTCTCCTATGTACAATATTCGCATTATGTAATTTAAAACTTAATATTTATAATATAATATAAAATATTAAATATGTTCGAAAATTAATTATAGGAAAACAACGTATGAATTGCGTTTGTTAACTAATAGTAACGCGCATTTAATTCTGATTGGATAGTGGATATTAAATAATATATGGTATATCTAAATATCGATATATTTAGGGTGTCGATATTATGTGCCAAGATGTCGGTATTCGAGGCAGTGCCTGTAATATCGACACCCCTGTTATCTCAGAGTTAAACAAACTAAATTAAACTTTAAAATAGCTATTATATGTGTATACCTACTTAATAGGTAACATTTGGAAATATTTAATTGAGAAATAATAAAGTTATTGTGATTTATTGTTAGGATATCGGTATTCGAGTACTCTCCCCTATACTAATATATCCATTATGGTGTACTATAGTACCAGTCATAATGTGTTCAAACATTAATGCAACACTACTGCATATATGCGATTAGTTTCAGTCTAACGATTCTCAATCCTTTCAATCAAAATACACTACACTTACTGTATTCTTGTGTAAGTTTTGGATAATTTAATAATTATTATATATATATATATTTGCATATTTTAATTATTGAACCTATAATGCTAATATTCGACAGATTATTAAAAATAGATACGAAAATAAAATATATGAATTGGATAAAAATGAGATATTGACATTTACATTTACGTTGTTTGTATTCAAAGAAATGGCAACCCTACCCCTATTCGAGGTGAGTAAATGTAAATGTCCTACTTAGAAGTAGTCTACCTTACGAATAATATACATCACATTAATGCAGTTAAAAGCGAATATAAACATACTAAAGTTAGAGCAGAACTTAAAGGTCGTGTCCAAGAAGGGAGTGACGCAGCTAATACTGGTAATAGAGTATGTTTACATATTTATTTAATGTTGAGATATATATATACATATAAATATATAACGATAAATTTAACATGGAATTATATACAAATCCAACCAAACTAACTAAATTTGTCCGACTTATCGAGAAGTCCAACTTATCCGTAGTCCGACTTACCGAGAGTTGACTGTATATAAATAAAGTAAAAATCACTATACTATTACACTATTACCAAATGGCTTCGCTATTACTATAGAGTATACTCTAAATATATATATATTAAGCTTACGTGTAATACCGATATATTTAACAACAATCGTTTATAATACTTAATTAGGTTACCTTTTTTCAATAATTATATAATATTGTATAACTGTGACCCCGTGTTAAGGGTAATACGGGGTTCAAACGCCAACTATGGAATATATATATATATATATATATATATATATTAATTTGTGGCTTATTTAAATATAGTCTGCGAGTATAATGAAGAACACACGAGAAGAAAGTGACCGCCAGGAGGACAACGATACGGCCATTGTTCGGCGTAACAATAGCTCCGTAGTGTACCTAAAGTATATGACTTTAGAACTACTAGCGCCTCCCGGTGATAAACAATGCACACGGGAACCTAAGGTATACATTATAATCTATATATATTCTATTACCTCATATCTATTAATATCCGATATCGGATTTGTAATATTACAAATATGAATTATTATCTAAAAATATATGTATCTTATATATATATATAAATATGTGTATTAAATATACAATAATAATACCAATTTATCCTTAATGTATATTTTTACATATAGATTACAAACTATATTATTTCTAGACAGATTATATATATATATATATATATAAAACTAATAATAGATTATTATAATAAACACAGCGCATTATTTAACTATACCCACGCGTGTTACTAACTAAGCTCGATGTCTAACCTACCTCTTTCTCCGCTAGTTTACGAGTGTGCGGATTGGTTGTCCTACCAGACGACATCTCCGCATTGCGTTGTTAGTCACGTGTTCAATATTATATACTCGTTTACATCCGGGTTTACATCCGGGTTTACATTATACGGTATACCCTATAGGGTAGCCCGTTTTGGTAACTTTGTTAGTTCCCTTCATATAAAAGTGCCAGCTCGCTCGGAATAACTCCTTTTAATCATTCCAGATATAACAAAAAAAAGAATTGAAAACCGACAAAAATTCAGAAAACGAAACCATATTCAAAAATAGATAAGAATTTACCTTGAAAATTTAGAAAAAATTTAAATTACAGATATATGTAAGAAAAAAAATGTTACCATTAAAAATTACCTTTTAGCATATGTAGTATATAAAAAACACCTTAAAAAATATTAAAATTTTTTTTTTTAAATAATTAAATCGATCCACGGAAATTTAATTTAATTTTAAAATTTTTTTAAATCGAAACAAAAAATTATCAATGGAATATTAAAAACAAAATTATATTACATATGTCTATCATCATTATATGAATATTAAATTATAAGTATTGATTATTATATAGTATTAAAAATAGCATATATTTATTCAAAAATAACTTTTATTGAGCATTTTAACAAAAAATCAATATTGGGGTAACTAGTCTTACACATTTTTTTGTTAGAAAAATAAATATTTTTTTTTAATATACCTCATAGATATCAATTATAGATTCACAACAAAGTTTGATCCTTAATTAAAATAATTTATCAACAAAATAGTCGAATAAATTACATTAATTAAAAAATTAATTTTTTTAAAATTAATTTGAAATTTTTAAATAATTTTTTACTTTATTAATATTATAATATATTTATACACGTGTTTGCCAAATATTTTATTTTTATGACAACGCGCACTTGCACAAATATATAAAATACATAAGAAAAAATTTCTATTTATAGAAATTTACATTGTAAAATAAATGCAAATATGTCTTCATTAAAGTGCTTTCGTTTTACCAATATTAAATATTTGTTGATGAAACTTCATAATTATGTTTATTATGACATTCATGGCATACTGTGAGCGAGCTAGCAACACTTTCATAAACAAAAACGGGCTACCCTACTGTACACTGTCATGTGTGTTGACTATAGTGTTAATAGTATATATACTAGTAGTATATATAATACTATATATAGTTAATAGTTAATAGTTAATCGACCTATATGTTAATAGTTTGCACATGTTTACAGTGCATAGTTTAGAGTGTAGTGTATTCTGTATACACAATTATATATCGATTATATATCGATGTATTCTGTATACAGAAATCATATAGGAATTATAAATACATGTATATTTCACTACGCAATGTTACAACAGACCTCGACATAGCGAACACTGCAAACAATTCATGGATTATTATTATGCAAGGTGTGATATACATTAAATATATATATATATATATATATATATATATATATATATATTTTAAAAACATGTAGATAAATATATTAAATCAATCTTTAAATAATATAATAATATTCTTTAAATATTATATAGAAATTCGACATCCAAAACTGTTAGTATTAATTAATACTATAGTATATATATATATATATATATATATATATATATATATATGTGTGTGTGTATATTTAGATTTATAAGTATATATATATACATATATATATATATATATATGTGTGTGTATATTTAGATTTATAAGTATATATATATATATATATATATATATATATATATATATTTATATTTCAATAAAATTAAAGTTATCATTAGTATAAAGAGTCATACTTTGAAATTAATATATTTGAATTATAATGCAATATAATACAATATATTAGTATCTGATGTATCATTATTACTATTATTATGTTCACTTCTATAATACGTATGTAACACTGCATTACGTAACATATGTTAAACAGAAGGAGAAGTACGATTACGTAAGATTAGGTTGTCCGCTAAGAACTCACCATATCAAAAGTTTTAAACCGGAATTACAACTGTTAGTGTGACGATAATATGATTTATACGGCTATATATATATATATATATATATATATATTTCTTGTTATTATAATATTGGTTGAATCCTTTCATATAAATTTAAGGTGGGTGACTTTTTCATAATTTAAATTTATTAAAAAAAAATTTTGTTTGTATATAATAAATAATTTATATAATAATTTATATATCATTCCCCGTAAAAATAGTACATAACTTGTCTATATTTATAAGTATACGTGATGTTTTAAAAAAATACCTACTATTAAAAATAAACAATCATTGTATTATAACACAAATATTTCGATAAACTTTAACAGCATTTTAATTGTATGAATATTAATCTACTAAACAGTGAGGAACTTTTTATTCGTACTATTAATTGTTTACATTCTAAATATATTTAGATAATACATATTTGCATAGAGATTCTGTTTTTTAATAATATAATTTTATAATTAAAATGTTTAATTTTATAATTAAAAACCTATATATAATATTTATGTTTCCATCAATATATTCTACAAAGACACTTCTAAAAATAATGTATGTATATATATATACATACATTTAAATTACTCTTATTTTAACAAGTAATATATAATTTATATAGAATACATATTTATTGTATATCTTTCTATATATATATATATATATATATATATATATATATATATATATAAAAGTATGTCCTATTATAACTGTGAAAACCTATTTAAAATCTTTAAAGTCGGAGAGTTTTAACAAATCTTGTAATGTGATTACATGCAATCGCACGAAGAGTTTACCCTGCCCCCCGGTCCCCTCCTAAATAACATCATATTACGAATGTTAATTAATTTGTTATTTATAAATAAACGGATCTAATTTCCGCTCGAAAGCGCATGCGACACATGCCATGCGTGTAATGAGTCATTACATTACTAATGACATCGTGTATTGGTAATATGTGCTTTAACGAGGGCCCACAATTGTAATCTTACATTACATCATGGATCACCTCTAAATATTATGTTAATACATATTGTAATGGTTCGGATAAAGGTTGACATATTGTCCTACTGCACGAGTGTCTGCCGAGATATACAGGCAGTTATATATATATATATATATATATATATATATATATACATATATATATATATGTGTGTGTGTGTTTATTTGTGAATGAATGCATGAGATCGATGTATAGAAAACGTATAGTGATATTCAGTGAAAGCGATAATATTTATTGATTCCTAACAATATGTATAGTTTCATATTCATTCGGATAAAATAAAAAATAATAATATATAAAAAACAACATAATATATATATATATATATATATATCAATTGCAGTTGGCTAAGCATCCATCATATACACAATCAGTAGGAAACTGGTTCGAGCCTCGTCCAGACCATTAATTTTTTTTTTAAATGAGTCTTATAATATTATTTAGAAGTGATCTTATATAATTGTATATAAATAAATTATGGCTATATTTAAAACCATGGAAGCCTTTACATGAGAGCGGCTATGTAGGGAAATTAGAGATTAATATGGTTATAAGTGAAAATGTCATCTAAGTTCCTGGATAAGATGAAAGGACTCCACCAAATAAAAATAACAATAATATAAATATATATTAATTATGTAAAATATACATTACATATATATATTATTTAAGTATAACTCTATACAGATATGACGGAGATACTTTCATTAGAGCCATAACGGATAATTTCATCATGAGGCCAGCCCACGGTAAACAACAGACCTACAAATATACCATGAACAAAGCCCAGTCACGTTGCAATATGTCGGAGAACTCTATTTACACCAGCGATAAATCTTCCAGATATATACTACACAATAATAAGGTTTATAGTGTTGTAATACGCGTGTATCGTATCGACAAGTTAATACACATACTATAGGATATCAATTAAATAATGAATTATTCAAATTTGAAAAATTTGTATTGAAAATAAATTACTAAATATTTTTTAAATTTGATTTTCTAATATATATATTAAGTACATTCACATATAGTCTTATTTATTCATTAATTATATGTAATTTTATATAATTGTAAATAATAAATATATACTCATATATTAATATAATTATATGTTAATATACTATATATATATATAATTAATCATTGGTTTGCAATTTTTTATATTCGCCAATTATAACCCATCTATCTATGATATACATCATACTGTTTACAGTAACCTAGGTTTAGGTTACTAGGTATAGTGGATATAGTGGTTATAGTGATAGGTATAGCCTATAGCTATACCTATCCACTAACAAGTATTTCTTAGTAACACGTCTCACGGTGAACTCAATACAGTTTAATTTTATTTTATTTTAATTTAATTTATTTTAAAGACTATTTGTGTCAGAGCGTCCAGGGTAAAAACAAAAAACAATATAACGGAACATAAACGTAAATTACGTAATATTTTCTAAAAACAGTTACATAACCATGATTACTTAACCACGCCCCCCCCCCACCACCGACAATAGAATTACATAGGTTGCGACGAGGAGATAACGGAGGAGGGCCGACAACCCTACGAGGTGCTCAACTCAACTTTCGACAACCGCATCCGTTTCCGGTACTTCACGGACGATATCGACGAGTTATGGGTATTCGAGGTGCACGTGATCGATCGAGATATTAGGTATGACCTTTGAACTGTTTATTCATCGAATTATACTATATTAATTCTATTAATTCTATCTCAATATCTATAGTTATATAGACATTTATATACCTAATCATCATTTTACTTTAATATAATTTTTTAAATTAATCTATCAAAATTTATATATATATATACGTATTTTATTTATTTTTTCTATGTGTCTTTCTTTTATTCTATAACCTCACCCTCACAACCCCACCCACTTCACAGTTACTGCTAGTTAAATAGTTCCATCTCTCAGAACCCCCATACCTCTACCGCCTTAATAACCCCACCCCTTCACAGTTACTGCGAGTTAAACACCCCCCCATTTCTAAGCACCCCCATACCCCACCCCCTCCATACACAGTTACTGAGAGTTAAACAACCCCTCACCACCCCGTCCACAGTTATTGCGAGTTAAACACCCCCATACCCCCACCCCCACCCCTTCACAGTTACTGCGAGTTAAACACCCCCATACCCCCACCCCCTCCGTCCACAGTTACTGCGAGTTAAACATCCCCATACCCCCACCCCCTCCATACACAGTTACTGCGAGCTAAACACCCCCATACCCCCACCCCCTCCACCCCATACACAGTTACTGAGAGTTAAACACCCCCATACCCCCACACCCTCCATCCCATACACAGTTACTGAGAGTTAAACAACCCCTTCCACCCCATACACAGTTACTGCGAGTTAAACACCCCCATACCCCACCCCCACCCCTTCACAGTTACTGCGAGCTAAACACCCCCCTCCACCCCATACACAGTTACTGCGAGTTAAACACCTCCATCTCTCAGCACCCCCATAACCCCCCATCTCTCAGCACCCTCACCCCCTCCACCCCATACACAGTTACTGCGAGCTAAACACGCCCATACCCCACCCCCCACAGTTACTGCGAGCTAAACACCACGTTCTCGGTGCACGTGTACGGAGGAACTCGACACGCCTACCTGCCAGCTCTGATACTGGCTCAGCTGTTGCTGTTCACCGCTATCTGTGTGGCCACCTTCGCTAGTTACCTGTACTTCAAGAATAACCTATACCTCAGAAATGCCGAGAAGGAAGATGATACCTGATACAGCGATAGGACCTGTCAATCATAGCTCAACGCTGGCGACTATTCAGTAGAAGTTAAGATGCCTCTTGTCTACGGCATATTTTATATATAGGTACTTTTGTTTTTAAATCTAGATAAATCAAATAAAATTAAAAAATAAATATTTTTTTAAATATATATGTATAATTCATATTTATTTATATATTTATGAACTATATTTGTTATTATGCTCTTTATTCACCTATATATCTCCCTATCGATATCTATCTTTTATTCTTCTTCTCTTACAATTTAAAAAAAAATACCAACTAATTTGTGTAAATAAAATTAGTCTGTAATAAATTTAATAAGTATCAAAATAAATAATTATGTAGTCATGATTAATCAAAAAATCAAATAATTAATTATTCATGTTATTGCGTATGTGTATACACAATAACCTATAGGAAGAATAAAGTGGTGGCAATTAGGGGCTTCATAACAAGGAGGGGTGGGGGAAATGTCCCCTCACTTTTAAAAGTGGGGATATAATATCTAATATCCCCCAACTTTTAAGAACTACAAATGATTTTATTCTTTATAAATATTATATTTCTTCTATTTATAGTCTGTAGTATAATTGTATCCAACATTGATCTGTATTTTTCAACCCAATACAAGTCAATCATATTAAGCCTTTTACAAGTGATATTGTAGATGTATTTTCTTAGCAAAGTATATGGTAATAATTGATGAGTCTGAGATATCCCACCCACTTTTAATCACCCTGTCACGCCCCTATTGGCGATATTCATATTATTCACAAATAGGTAGGTAGGATCATCCTATCATCGACAACGCCATATAGGTATTACAGCAAAACCCATAGGAATATTCCTAATAATACAATAATAGTATTGTTCTTGGGCATAGACACTTACAATGTAAGCACAATTAACACATTGTTAATGTTAATTATTAGTGTAAGTCTTACATTCCACCTATTTGTGAATAGTCGTGCAATACAGAAGGAATCCTCATTTTATAAAAGCATTGGAACAACATACACAAGAAAATGTAGTTTTATTACCTGCTACATGTAATATTTGTTATATGTACATATCCTAGGTAGATAACCTCGAGAAACTGGTAATTAGGTATGTAACCTACCAGTGATTAATCCACAACCTGTTTCTAAATCGAATAGAAAATAATTTTGAAGAACATAATGGTTATAGTTAAATACATTTCAGGTCAAGATGTACTCTTATTTTATTGTTGAAACTAAGATAACCGATTTCTAAAATTATCAGATTATTTTAATTTAATATCCTAAATCATCTGATAATTTTATTTAAAAATAATTGGTGTTGGCACCACTATAATACTGACTCGGTATTACTCAGTATTGTGATGAATTATGATCATTATTCATAATGTATTTCATCAATTATTGACCATAAATGTACCTACGTTAGTTGTAATGGACACATTGTACCATATTTATTTAATTTAAAACAATAAAACAAGAATGATTTTTCTATGAAGTCCTAATTTATCTACACTTGTGATTTATTTCAATAGTTATATTTATCAAAATTCCTTGAAATAATAAAAGAATTATTTTATAATAGATCACAATCTATATATCGCAATGTATCGAAACTTATTAGTATAGAGACTACATTTTCTTCCCATCAAGAATTCGTAGACTTGTAGGATGTTATATAACAAATATTTATATAAATATTACTAAATATAACTCCTACATGTTATAAATAACTGTTAATAAATACATGTTATAAATAACCTACAATACAAAACAAATATGTAACATTTTTTTTATTGTGTAGATTTATCGTTTATTATAAATAGTTAAGTTATTCTGATATCGGTATTCGCTTGCATTAATCACGATAAGATATTACAATACATCATATACACTATTCGCATATTTTATGAATTAACTATATGATACTATTTGACCAGTATATTTGACTACTTTGATGTTACCTATATAAAAAATACCTTAAATTAGGAATTTCTATATTTGATCAATAAAGTTCTCTCTATATATACTTAATATGGTTAATATCTGTCATTAATATATATATATATATATATATATATATATATATATATATATATATATATATTATAATTCATAGCATTGCAATCATTTTAGTATCAACAAATATATTGGTATCAATATAATTTTTAATTAATAATGAAGTACAAGTACAAGTAAATAATAAATTTATTATATTTGTATTAAATAATTAAATTGTTTTGAGTGTATAGGCATCCTATATCCTTCAAGTGAACTGTTTAAAGATGGATCTTAATATAGGAAATTTCCTTCAGTTTGTATCTACTTTACTAATGAAAAATCTGATGAAGTTGCTGGATATATAGGACATAGAAGTCCGGTAATGAAATTAAATAAATGTGTATAATCATCTATAATAAAAAAAGGATTTCTATCAGGAAATTCTATTACCTACATATTCAATACTTATAATTTTTTTACCTTAGGCCATTTAGATCTCATTTTAGTTATTAAATTGAATTGTAATTACAAATCAGATTAATTTTATTAAAGTAGGCAACAATTTCATTAAAATCGAATTTGTATAAAACATCTGTAACACCAAGTCCGGTTTATGAACTCCACATCAGACGTTTACTAATCCTGGTAAGGAAGCTCTTCGTATTCTACTTGATACACCTTGAATAATAATAATATATAAACAATTTAATAATAAATATTATTTACAAAAACGTCCTGTAATTTGTTTTCAATAATTTTATATTTCCAGTCTTCACATACCTTATCTAATACTTGTGACATTGACATGCATTTTATTATTAGTATAACATAGTATTATCACATCAAGATACGCATATGTATGTTTATATATACATTGCTAAAGAGAATGCCCAACAATCTTATTATAATTCCCTTAATCTTCAATAATTACGAATGTACTTAATTACATTGCTAATATTGTACCAGATGTGCTTTTACTTTTAGTATTATTTACATATAATATACATATTACAATTTTTATTTTATTTCATTACTTTTTCATGATATATTATAGGATAAATAGTTTTTAAAAAAAGGCTAAATTTAATTATAAAGTTATTCGGCCTAAGCCGAATTTAGCTTATTTTCGGGCTTTGAAAATCCTTAAATTCGGCAAAATTCAGCCTTTTGAAGAAAAGTCCGAATTTAACTCATCCTTGTCATGACCCAGATTTGGGTCATTTTTTTATTTGGGTCATGAATAATTTTATTTGTGTATTATTAAACTTAATCGTAAACGAATAATATAAACTATAATATATTGGATATAAATATTATTATAAATATATATTATTATAAATATTTATATCCAATATATTATAGTTTATATTATTCGTTTACGATTAAGTTTAATAATACACAAATACAATTATTCATTGGGTCATGATGACAAAAGTCTGGGAACCACTGCTCTATTGAGTATTCAAAATATGTATGTATATAATACAAATTATATTATATATTAGTTATATTAATTACATTATACACATATATTATAAAAGATATATCTACTTAGGAATGACATTATCGAATGCAATAAAATATCAGAAAATTCTTTGACTTCATAGGCGGTAGTACTATTTTAATGAAGATTTACTAATTATCATTACACACATGTTTCCACGTCAACTTATTAAGTATACAGCCATTAGTGAACCTATTAAACATATTGCTGAATACTATCATAATACAGATATATTAGTGTACTCATGTGGTATATAAAATACAAATATTATTATTTATATATATATATATATATATTATATATACATCCATTATAAAATTATTATATTTTTATTTATACAGTTTTATTTTATAGTTTATTTTGTATCCATTCAAAAATATATACATTTACATTTAATAATTCTATATTATGAATAGTATATAATCGCAAACATTTTCTTCTATATATATATATATATATATATTTCACTATTTTAAACTGTATCTCATAAATTATTATATTTTACAATACAGGGCTATTAATATGTATCTTAAATTATCTTACTTTTTCTATTATCATGTAATTTTAACACGTGACCAAAATATTTCATACGCATATCCCATTGGATATGATATTATCTATTAGTTTTGAATTCTGATTTACATTCATTTTTTATGTTCTTTTTAACTGATTTTAAATTAAACATATTATTATAGTATAAAAATGGCTAATTCAAGTGAGTAATAAACATATATATTGATTATATATTAAATGTTTAAAATATTTTATTATTAAGGAGTATTAAACATTGTTATTAATGTAATAAACATTCAAAATTAACGGTAAATTTAATTGAGTAATTTAAAATTACTCACAAACAATTTCTAGTAAATTATTAAATATTAAAGAATACTAGTATTATTTGTTACTATTAATTATAATGATTACTTTACGTATGAGTATAGCCCATTTTCATAAGTATTATGATGTTTATAGATTATATTATATCACATTATTTATATAAATATTACTATTTTAAAAATAATATTAGAAAAATTTATATTTATTTAAATATTTTACGATTGCTAGTAATCTGCTCCGCGCTATATTTAAAAATAGTAAAATAGTAAGCGTGGTATAGTCGAATTATGGTCAAAAAATTAACGATTGATGCGGGCTTTGAACATTATCTTATCATTACTTATTAATTTAATATATATATATATAATTATTATTATAATAATTATATAATAATATATATATATATATATATATATATATATATATATGTGTGTGTGTTATATACATAGATTTATAGTTTACGTAAACTATAAATTTATGGTTATATAGGCGAACTCGTGATGTAATCATTACAGTAATGCAGTTAATAAACCTGGAAATATCAAAACTAAACCCAACCTTTTAAAATATAGCGCGGTGTATATATCTGATCCCCATATTTTACTGTACTTATATGTTACTAACTATAGTTTGTAACTAAGTTAGTTACTATATTATTATAATACTAAGTATGTTATTATTATAATAAATATTTCTAGTATAATAATCTATGAGCCTCATAATCATTCTTGATGTATATGATTATAATACATGCTAGTTTATAACTATTGCTAACTACCAAATATATTCGAAATTGCTATAGCAACATACATTATAAAATAATAAATAATTTAAATTTTTTTTTAGATATGAAACTTTTTAGTTTGGATATCTCAGATATTATCTAGGTTACAGCGAAAATAAGATTACTTCAATTATTGCATATGTTTGCATTTTAAACCACATTATTATAATGATTATATAGATTGTATTGCAAAATTGTTAATTTGTATAAATTATATAAACTAATACAAAATTATTTTCTATAATTATAATAATAATTCATATTATATTCAAATTAATGTTATATTTACGCACACATTTTATTGGTATTAAATTGTATATACGTTATTCTTGAAGTAATATGTATAATGTAAGCTATTTCTAATGCATAATACAACCTTGTTAGATTTAATTAATAATATATTGAATGGTTATAATATTATGCTATAGCAGTAATAAATAAATAAGTTAATATTAATACATATAATATATGACAATTATGGGTGATAGCCAGTAATCTAGAACGAGGTAATTTCGGACTTGGTAATATCGCACGACTTATTAAATTTAGTTTATTTTATAAGTAATGTATATAAATGTGATGTTAAAGTTATCTTACATTCTTCACATTTATCCTCTATAGTCATTTTTATATAAATATATGTATACAATTGTATTTGGAATCATTATTTTAATAATCGAATTATAAATATTCCAATAATAATTGATTGATGAATAAGTAAATCTATTTAATAATTCGCCTAAGATTACTTAAATATTCATCCAATATTACCTCATCCGAAATTAATAGTTTTCGTACGGAAATCCTATCGGATCCCAGGATCGAAAGTACGAAACGTGCATCGATAGTATGTGATATCAATGACATATACGTATAATTATGCTTGTATAATATAAATATACGTATAATTATGCTTGTATAATTACTATATATATATTCGTCACTTTCGATATATATACGACTATGCTATTACTATATACTATGCATGTATAATATTAACACTTTTTATATAGTGTATATATTTATATATAAATTAAATATATTATATATATATATATATATATATATATATATATATATATATATATATATATGATACATCATAGCTTGCACTACATTCCTATGGACTATAGTATATACAATAGTATACTATAATTATAGTATACGACATGGTTTACAAATATCGTGAAAATCTCGACCTAATACTATAGTTAACAAAATACTAAATTCTACATATATTATAGTTTATAAAGTCATATCAATATATCGGGGAGTTATTCATCCGCTTATAGTATATAGTAAATACATATCACATAGTCATCATAGCTTTACAATATTTTATGAGTATATTATTTTATTATAATATTGTAAATACACTAATTCACATATTGTATTAATAAGGTATTACATATATTAATTACTATTATTAATTAATAATGAAATTATTTATTAATTAATATATAATTAAATTCAATATATAAACTTATATATATATATATATATACAGAGTTGGGCAGAGATCCATTTTTATATCTCATATTTCTATTCTACGATTCGGTTGTATCTCCCCTCCTATAAGACTATACTATATTATATAATTTTTATTAAACACATTTAATTATTACAACATTTATTTATTAAAATTTAATTATATTATTCAATCGTTACGAAATACAACTACCTTAATTAAATTATTATTATTTATTATTAACTTAATAATTAAAATATAACTAACTTAATTGAACTAGTATAATTTATTAATAATTTAATAATTAAGGATTTAAATAAATAAACTTAGAAATAATAATATATTCCAAATGTACTTAGAGATACAGCAAGTGTAAACCATGCAGGTTTAGATATGATAAAAGTTATATAAAAATATAGTTCTGTTCGTAGTAATGAGTTATATCATGGATTAGTACGATCAGAACTACATTTATTTATTGAATCACGTATAATAATAACGGATACAAATAGACCCATCAAGAAGTCGTAGATTTGTGCATGTTATAAATAACTGTGAGAGGCTCAGGACAATACAATACAAAATAAATATGTAAAATAAAATTTAATGTGTAGATTTATTGTTTATTAAGTTATTAAATAACTGTTATGTATAAACAAAAGAGAAAAACAAGAACTACATAACAATATTAATTGCATACATATAAATACCACATATCATTTGTGATAACTTATTAATATTATATATAAATTAAAATAATGGTTATATAATATATATATTTATATATATATATATATAATCTTATTTTAATGAATTTATAAATTCATTATATATATAAGATAGATAATATTTAAAATAAGCAAATTAAAATGTTCTGATACAACTAATATCAGTATGCTAATATCATATAATTAAATACTTATATATATATATATATATATATATATATATATTATATACACCTACTTTTGTATACACCTATATTATAGTATAATTAATCATTTATACAATACAATGTATTCGATATAATTCATATATATATATCAAGTACACATGCATACTACAAAGTTCATGTACATTTTGTATATTTGTATGTACATAATATTTTGTATTTTGTATATATATAATATATTATATATATATATATTTATATATATATATATATATATATATATATAAGTTTTTTATATATATATGTAATACATATTATGTATACTATATATTAGAATCTAATAATTAGATAATTAGATCAAATACATTAAGTAGTTACAATTTAAGTTAAGGACTGAGGAAACAGGGGTTATTATTTACAAGGTGAACATAGGAGACTTATCTATAATCATTGTTGATCAAAAGCATGATATTTTAGAAATACATTGAATGATTTTATTGTATCTTGTAGAATACATTTATCTATAAATAATGAACCAAAAGAACGGGACCTACATATCACAATTTTATAAAATAATAAATATTCCAGAAATGTACATAAATGTTATAATATATGTAATCGGGTATTATGTAATCTTATATTATATTTTATATTATTTCTTATATCAGAATAATGTTATAATGAATTCCGGAAGTTTTGTATAGTTTGATGAAGTAGTTCTAATGTTATGGATTTTCTAAGATACAACATTAGTTTAAAAAACTATATATCGGAGATATTCTTTTACGATTTATATTTAATATAAAGAATATATAGAATAAAAAAAAATTGTATATGTGAAAAATAACGAAGTAATGATAATAGAAACAATACAAATAAACATATTTACAAGAGTGCACGACCCGCAATATAAGCAGAAGTAGTTTTACAGATTTTATACATGCTTCTTTATGTGAGCCACCTTAATTACTCCTCGTTTAGGGCGGTTATAAATCACATTTTATGATTTATATATAATATTATTTTTAATAAATAATATATTTTTCTTAAATAATCTATCCCTACTCCTTAATAATATTTACAATAATATATAAGTAAAGCTATTCTCTATGCTATAATAATTAACTAGAAGACTATATATAACTAAAATTACTATACTACTAAGTTAAACTTACTTAACCAGTATACTATTTACTAACACCGATTTCAATACAGATGACAACTTCTTGGATAAAGAATTATACGAAGAACTTGGTTTAATAACTGATGCCGATTTTGAACATAACGACACATTTACATTTGATACACCGGATTCAAGGTACATACAACATACAATATACAACATACAATATACAACATACAACATACGACATACGACATACAACATACAACATACAACACATAACATACAACATACAACATACAACATACAACATACAACATACAACATACAACATACAACATACAACATATAACATATAACATACAACATACAATATACAACATACAATATACAACATACAACATTCAACATACAACATACAACACATAATATACAACACACAACATACAACATACATATGTATAATGTTAATTAATGTTATTTCAATATCTATAACTTCTGTTCCGTACATACTTGTTATATATTTACAATAGCTTTATATTTATATAATAACAATTATAATATTAGTCGTATATTTATTATTAGATACAGTAATAATTATATTAATTCGTAGACAATTATCAATTTTACTTAATAATTACTACTATAAGTATAAATACTAATAATAAGTATAAGTACTTGTATGCTTAGTATACAATGATAATGTCGACTCACTGAATCTAATGCATAGTGCTAGTGCATAGCGGACCCTCATCACTACTTAACTGTAACCAACATCTCAGCTACAATGAAGACGAGATGAAAAACATGGCGTTCCAGATGATGTTCCCCGGAGGAAAGCCCCCGACGGCGCCCCCCGTTGAAGATCCTCTCGTCGCTAAACCGGCGGCGACTCGAGGCGACGACGACGACCTCTTCAAACGACCCCGTATCTTCGACGACGACCTCGTCCGACCCGTTGCCTGCCAGCAGCAGAGGTTCGCCGACAATCGTCGCGAGTCGTTGCTAATGATCACGGCGCTGAAGAAACTCACCACCGAGCTGCGAGAACCTCTGCCCGATCTACCGACCGATAAGACGACCCGACGCAAGAGTCGCAAGTCGCTCAGGTATCGAGCGCGGCTGTCTCTACCCCAATCCCCGGCCGGTGCGGCTCCGATCTCACACGGCGTACCGGAAGTAACTGAACCGCGAGATAGTACCGTGACTGTAAACGTCACCAGAACTATCGCGAAACGAGATTCCGGCGCCGTACTGAATTCCACTCGAACTATAACCATTGAAGACGATCGCTCGCTCATTATTCCGATTATAATCGAAGACGACGACCTTCAAAATACCACTTTTACTATCGGCGGCGGTAGCGAGCGATCGAACGCAAAAGAAGGCGTGGACGTGATTCAGATCAACTCGGCGCTGAATTGCACTCGCGACATCGACGTAGGTGAACGGGATCGCGGCTCTCTCATCCGACCAATCATTGTAGACGACGATTCAGTCGATGATATAACAAGTAAACAAAGAGAAGTAGACGTAGTAGACCACGATAACAGAACGCTAGCGGTATCACATGACACCGATCGTAACGTAAGAGCAGAACCTCGTTCAGTGGATATAATCACAGACACGGTAGACACCATAAACGTAACTCCTCGCCCATTAAATGCCGATACCAATCATGCAGCAGTAGCAACAGCCGATACAGCGAGCTTAGTACCCGATTCAGTACGCGTAAACGCTGATCCTAACGACCGCGCAGTAACCACCGATAACGAACCGGATCTAGGCGCACATTCTATACACGATAACACCTACCCGGCGGTCGACGCCAAGCTAAGCGTAGAACACGATTTAGCGGCTATAAACGCGGTAGACACAAACGCCCCGACGCCAGCAACCCCGACACCAGCAGCCAAGACACCAGCAGCCTCGACGCCAGCCTCCCCGACTGCGGCCGATAGTAGCGGGAGACTTGGCGGCTCACCGCGATACAAAGACCTGCCCGCGATACCGCGTTCGTCTAATAACGGGTGCGCCGCGTCCTCTACCCCGCTGAGGAGTACAGCCGCGCCCCATCGCCTCCCTTCCTCTACCCCGATTAGTAGCGTTACCGCCGCGGCCCATCACCCCGGCATACGTATCCGAGGCCTATCTCCTATAGCCTACGGGGGTGGTGGTGAGTCGAATGAGTCATCGGAGGGGTCGAAACGCCACGCCGAGCCGAAGGTGGTTCAACCGGTAAATAGGCGTGGTTTGATGATGCCTCCGCCCCCTCCGCGAACGATGGTACCTCCGAGAAAACTGACGATGTCTAGATATTCGGCGGCTAATAATAAAGAAAACGTGTCTAAAATGCCGGTGCCTAACTCTAGGAGCAGTTCACGTGAGGTATCTCGTCAATATCTTTCTTAATTAAATATGTATACATATATACACATATATGTATATATATATACATATATATTTATATATTTTTTATTTTGGTGGAGTCCTTTCATCCCATCCAGTAACTTAGATGAAGTTTTCTTCACTTATAAATTAACTTATATTTAACCATATGGCTCTAATATCCCTTAGGAGCCGCTCTCGTGTTAAGGCATCTATGGTTTTAACAAGAGCCTATTATTTATTTATATACTATTATATTATTTTAAGACCTATTGTAATGGTCCGGATGGGGCTTGAGTGTCCCGTATCCACTTATCGTGTGTCTGAAACCTTAGCTAACATGGCCATAAATGTAGTTATAATATATATATATATATATTATATATAATATATATATATATATATATATATATATATATATATATATATATATAAACATATAATTTATTTAAATAATAATATATAATATTATTTAAAAGGTTGCAGAAAAGAAAAATGAAAATATGAAAATAAAATCTAATAATTTATTAAAACCCATCAAGCTTGCAGAAAATGTTGCACCAAGCAAATGCTTAATAAAAAAGCCTGCAAATAAGAGAAGTATAATTGCCCCAGCTTCCCTGTCAAGGCTATCAAAAATATACCAACCCTCCTCAATAAACGTGAATTCTAAAGATAAGAATAAGGATCCAGAAAATAGCAAAAAACCTATAAAAGAATCCATAAACAAGGTGAAGTAGTATTCAAATTATTTATTATAATCGAAAATTAAACAATAGTATTTTAAATATATATATTTAGTCAAATTAATATGTATTGATACTTAAATTTTTTTAAATGAATTTAAATGTAGACTTTATTTTATTATACAAAAAAAGTTGAAGTTCATTTTTTTTTATTTCAGTTAAAATATAAGGGAATATTTATCTATAAATGTGTTTTACAATTATTCACTAATTCACCATTTAAACATGTATACATCATATTTAATAACATTATGTAGCAAACAAATTATGATTTATTATATTGTAATATTAACTATTATATATTATTAACACTTATATAATAATTACGAATTATATAATATAATATATAATAATTATACATCGATCGACATATTGTATAATAATATAGAAATCTACTATTTTGCATTACGTTTAAATTATTAATATCGATATATTTGTATAATGAAAAACTACAAAGTGATTTTGTTAGTACAATTATGTTCTATATATGAAAACATTTATTGAATTAAATTCTATTGAAAATGTGTGATATAACTTTCAGCTATATACTTGATAACTATAGAAAGATTGATTAATAAAGATAGGTAAAGCATGTATTGGCAAATTAGCGTACACGGAATGTTTAATGTTTCTAATTATTAGTTTACATCGTAATTCTATTCTCTATAGCATAATAATATTATACTATTATATCAAAATTTATCGTGAATATTTTATATTTAAATTTATTAGTTTTTGAAATATTTCCTAACGCTTAAATAATTCCCCCTTTTTATTAATCTATTTATAAAATTACGAATATTTATTATTCATTTATAGTATTTTTCATTTATAAAAAATCATTCTATTTATAAATTATATATAATGTTGTTAAACTTTTGTTTTAATATTATGTAATATATACTCGTATTGTATATTAAATCAGTGTCTATACGTCAAACTATAGGTATTTGGTTGTAATTGAATAATCTTAAAATAAGTAAATATATATATATTGTTATTTTTCTGCCTTATTTATTCATTAAGTTACCTACAATTCTACCCAATATATTTACTATTGTAATGATCATATATGATATAGTTATATATATATATATATATATATATATATATATTGTTGTTGAAATCTAACTTTGTATACCTATTAGTATTGTTATAGGTATACACGATCATGTATAATTGCTAATTGTAGTTTATATTAAATAATTGAATAGCGTAATAGGTTTATTCATTATTATATTCATTTATTCCTTTAATTTGGATGTAAAATTAAATTAAATGACATTATACACAAGAGATGTGTAGTACATATTGTGTACATAAAGTTTACTATAGGTACACAAGGTTAGCTATTAAAACCCGTGTATTAAAAATTGTTTTCTAGTATCATAATTATTACGCTATATTAAAAAATACAGAAAATTAAATAATTTCTAGAATTAATTATCAAATTTTAATATACAATATTATATATTACTATAGAAAGTTAACGTATTATTACCATACTCCGAACAGACTAGTTGCACCAAGAAGTTACCCGAAACACAGAATCCGATGCATACCAAGTCCACTATCACCAAATCACAAATTCTCAAACCAAATTTGAAAGTTAAGAAAATTATTTCAGGTAGGTATTCATATACCTGTAGTATATAACACTCCACTATATCAATGTAGACTGTAGTATATAATGGTCATCTATATCATTTATTATTTTTGTACGTGATATATTATAATTAAATTATTATCGTATAACTATTATTTTATTATGTTTTTCTTCCCGCACGAGCGAAGGGGTCTACATGACCCTATTTTAGTGCAAATAAACATAATATCATCATCATCATCATCATCATCAATTCATATTAATTAATCGATCCCTTATTTACAATAGATAACACTACAAATGCCAAACTACTTCCCGCTTCTAAAGATATAAGGTTTTTAAATTTAAATATGTAATTTAGTGTAAATCTAGTTTATAATTAAGTGTTATCAACAAATATATTTATGTTTTCAACTTTATATTATTTTTATATTTTTTTCCTTCAGAATTTAAAAAAATGTGTAAACAAAATTGTAATAAAAAAAAATTAATATTATAAAATTACATATAGAATAATTTATATAATATTTCAATAAGCATTATATCTTAATATGGTCTATAACTAAGTAAAATAATCTGTATAACTCAAAGGAAAGGCTGTCTTCTCGCTATCTATGCAATAGTAATGTTATGTACTGTAAACCAGATACTTTTCAGTGATAATAAATTATAGTTCAATACTTTCAATCTCTGAATCAAAGATATGAGTGATATTTATTTATTTGTAAAATAAAATGTATTCATATTTTTTAATTTGTATGTAAATTTGTTATTATAATTATAAATTTATTTATAAATTCTATTTGAAGTGATTTTTTTCCATATTCAAAATAATATAACGTATATTACATTATATTACGATTTTAATCTAATAATAGTAATATCATTTAATTAAAAACAAAATTTTGTATTGATTTATACATATTATTCACATATGTACTCCTGTACAATAATTCAATGTGATAAAATCACTAAAGCATAAAATATAAATGTCACAATATGCGGTGTCCTTTGTATTCAAAATAATTATAAAATATTATATAAAATATATTTGTTTATATTTGTATATATAACTGTAGGGTTTAGTCTCCAATAACAACCCTCTACAAATACCGATCCTCTCATATTACAGTATATATAAAAAATAAATGAATATTACAGACCCCTTAAATTACCTATATACCGACCTCATGTGATTTATAATATCCAATCAAAATAGAGTAATTTTTGAGTTTGAAATTTGTTAATAAGTTGTATATGTATTGATATAGTGAGATTCATGATTCGATTGTAGAAGTCGATTAAACATTGCTTAATAATTAAATATTAACTAATAATGTACACTATTTTAATATAAAAAATTGTTTAAATATAAATTTATTATGAATATTAAAACTTAAATTCAATAATATATAAATTACAGGCATTTTTTAATTCACTAAATCTATTTTAGTTATATCAGCTATTTTGTTGGATATTATAATACTACAATTATTTCTACCATGCGTATTTTATGTGTCTTTAATTGTAGAAAAGAGTCAGCATTACGAATAGTTATCCAATCACCGATCCCCCTATTGCCATCTATCTATTCGTGTAAATGCAATTATTTCAAAATTTAAAATAATAATATTACCTTAATATTACTTAAAAAATGTTAAATAAAATTTATTATTAATATTTATTTATTTAATAAATATATTGAATATTAAATTAGTGATTACAAATAGTTATTTAGGGGTCGGTAACTGGAGACTTTCACTTATATATACCTATTTATAACTCTATATTAATATAACAAAGTTATATATATATATATATATATATATATAGATATATATAGTGATTTAGGGGTCGGTAACTGGAGACTTTTCCCTATATATACTTACTTATAACTCTAAATTAATATAACTAAGTTATATATAGATATATCTTATCCAGTGAAGGATACGATCGTGATAGTCTAAAGGGGGTATCCCACTACAAGTAATTCTGGCAACTTGCCGGCAATATTGTAAAAAGATTTTCTATCAAGTTAATTACAATTGTAGTGGGATACCCCCTTACTTTCCGTCAACTTGACTGAAATATAGTAACTTTAAAGGGGGTATCATCGCAACCCTTAATGGTCTATCTCTTTTTGGTTGCCCGTTACTGAGATTATTATCGTAGTGCGCATGTTTTCTATAACATAATTAGTGATATATATTATTGTTGTTTTTAATTTTGTATAGTAAATTAAGATTGAAATATTTTAATAAAATTTACACACGATTTCTTCAATATTTTGATTTTGCCTAATAGTATTCTACTAAATATAACATTCCTATTTAATTCTTACTGAATCTTGTTTTTCTAAATTTACATTTTTACTATATGTAGATTGTTATATTGTATATATGTATAATGGAGTCGCTCATTAATATACATACTATATGTATTTGATATAACACCTCCCTAATATATGATAATGAACAGTTTCATCCTAAGTTGACCCCGTGTAATGAGTCAATATATCACATGTCACTCATCTTTGTTTAGCAGCGTGATCTATATATATAGGTAACAATATTTCTTGTTAACAAATAGTTACCAATTCAATATGTAAATAATGTAAAAGTAATTTGTTCATATTTAAAAAAAAAATTATATATACAAATTTTTTTAATTATTTTTCAATTATGTATTATTATCGTATACATTATTATTTAATTTTACTTACTAACATAAGTGAAAAAAAGTATTGTATAAAATAGGCTCAAAGAAAAGTATTCTATAAATGTGTAATTTTCCCTATCTTTTGAATCTGTCGAAAATGAACCTTCTTAACAGTAATACATATTAATCATTTTCAAATATAATCTATATTTCTATAATATTTACTTTCTGTTGAGTTCAATCATACAATATTAAATATATAATCATATACATTTATTGCATATATCTTTTGTTTTAATCCAACTATATCTCTTTCTTTATTATATCTTATATACATTTGTATTCTATGATCATTTTTTCATATCATATTTTATTATATTAAAATATATATATATATATATTAATTTTTGAATTTGAAAATAATATATTTTAATTTCTGATAAACGTTTGATAGCTATATTTACTAGTTGAACTATTAATTGATATAACACGTATTAACCATAACGATTTGTAGTAAATCTTCAAAAGAAAATGTAACCACGAAAATACCGAAATACAGATCTAAACTTCCGACGTTTACATCTAGAAACGCTAAATCTAATATATAAGTCCACGTAAATATGTTCTATTTCCTGTTATATTTGTTATAACTAGCTGAATTATACTATATTATTTAATACGTTTTATTGTGATAATTTACATATAAGGCAGATAGTATACATAAATATCTGTTCTACTTGCTGTTATATTTGTTATAGCTAGCTGAAATGATACTATATTATTATAATACGTTTTATTGTGATAATTTACATACTTATATATTCATTATCTTAGTTTTCATATATGAATTGTATCTATGCGTGATATATAATTGCCTGTTATAGTTTTATGTGATATATATATATATATATACAATATCTGTACATTTATAGTATTAATTATTAATAAATTGAGTGAATGAACAAGAGAACACTTTAGTTATTTAACAATCATTGTGTATAACATATACACTATATATTAACTAATATATACATAGGTGTATTTATTCTTGAATATTGTATATTGAACAAAATATTGTTTTTATTTCTATAAATCCATTCTTCAAAATTAACATAAATTTATTAGCAATCCTAATCAAATATACATACACACACACATATTGTATACGTATATAGTACCTATTTCGTTTCACTCGAGATGTCTTGTACACATGTGTATTGGTTTTTCGGCTACCATGCCCTTACGAGATAGGCTTAATTTAACCTTAGTCTTAACCTTTCTTTAACCTCACCTTTAACATCAGTTTTCGTACGTGTTCTTGTCTATACGGATGTTGAGTGATCTTCAGCGAGTCTGTCATCGACCTGTAGTCATTGGTCTCGTGATAGTATGCACTTTCATTCTAGTACGCGCTATAAGAAATGGAGTTAATTTTTTGACGGATTCTAAATAACATTCTATGAATGTATATTTTATAATAAAATTTATTTTACTTTTTTTTTGATTTCACCAAATTTCGGCTACCAGCCATCCCGTTAAATCATTTATAACGCGCTAACTCTGCATTCTATAACCGACGATCTTCGAACTATCATCATCGTTAGCGCGCTGCGGCTCAACCTTATCCTGCGAAACTTGTGCAGCACAACACAGTATACGACTCTGTATATTATATGTGTGTTCGTATAGTTTACTTACGATGTTGTAATGTTTGTATTCTAACTTTGTTTTATTATTTTTATATTGCTCTAGTTATTTAAATACTAATTTCACCTCTATATCTAACTAGTATATATCGGTTATAGTTACTCCTTATTTCTCTATAAATATTTATAAATCTAATATCACTAAATCTTTTATGATTTTATAAAATTCCCATCTCGACAAATATGTTAATTTTACCTCACATTATTTTTCCGAATGTTGCTATCGTACATTCCTACACAGATAGTATCTAGATAACTATCAAACTGTACAAGATAACTTTATCTCTACCTTAATATCATGTGCATTACTTATCACATCACCAACTTCTCGTATATCTCCTAATACATTACTCATCATTCTATCTTCCCCCAATCTATCCTTCATTTCCGAGTATGCCATATTCCTACATATATGTTAAACCCCAACGTTCGTGTCATTTCTAATTATTATTCATTCTAGGTAAATTAATCCTCTTTAATTCATATAATTAATATCACCACAAATATTATGATTATTATACATTATTTTCTAAAATAAATAAGAAATTATTCCGTAAATTTATATTATTCTCAATAATAACAAAGATATGTAACTCTAATGAGTTTGTGACATATTTCGCGACCTGTACTGATAACTATTTATTTAAATTCTATTTTTAGTTTATATGTGAATTTGGTGGCCTTAGAACCTTAGTGGCTTAAACTTACTGAATGTTTGACGTGAATGAAAGAACCTTCTTCACGCATTATCGTAGCTAGGTAATTAAAATGGTTTACAGTTTAAAGTTTTAGTTCCGGATGCTAACGTTCGGTTGGTCATCATTTAGCATTAGATTAGTTTTACCCGTAATTGTATCCACATCAAACTTGTGTTTGGCAGGTTTTATAGTGCATCTACTGATCCAGCGAGACCGTCGATATCATATTCAAATCTTAGATTTGAGATTTTCCTACAATTTATATTTCTTCATTATTTCTATCAAATTATCTCTAGATCAACATGTTGATTGATAAAAAGTGAAGTCATTATACTGATATTTTATAATTATAAATAAATAAAATTATCTTCATTATATCATCCTATCATTATAAACATTATTAAGTATAGCTATCAAGGTATCGAATTCTATAAGTTATTACTATCAAATAACATATATTGTTCAATATTATTTATTATTTGAACACTATTTTGTATAATTAATATTTATATTTATATAAATAATTTATATATTCTATCTAAACAATAAAAAAAGTAAACAATATTTTAATAAATTTATATTTTTCATTATCATTTACAAAATTTACTTTTCAGAAATGTTATGATATTCAGTAATTTTAGAAAAGCTTGCAAGCAAAGTAAGCATGCTTAGTTTGCTTTTTTCTTATTTCGGGATTATGTTACTATGACAGTTCTCCAAACATCACGGTTTATCATAGCTACTCTCATCTCAATAGCCGGTTTACCAGTTTCGCGATCCAGATTCCTGATCTAGCTTTCTGGTGGCCTTCCCAGTCTTCTAGTTCCATGAGTAGGTTCCCAAAGAAATATATCCGAAACAACTTCATCACCTCTACGTAGGCAATATCCAGCAAACTTTAAGAATCGACGTCTGATCTTTGTAGATATTTGTTCTATAGCACCATACTGTACTTCGTTTGTAACTTTCTGAGACCAATGTTTATGTATGTATCATTCGTAGAATTCGAGTATAGGTGTGCCATCAAGTTGTTTGAGTAATGTTTTTGTGAGGGTCCAAGTCTCACATCCGTACAGCATACCGATTCAACTGTGGTATACATGAGCCTGGTTTCCTACTAAGAGTTGATTTCCAGATATTCCTTATTTGATGATATATTCTCCAATAAGCGTTTTTTGATTTTCTAATCTTTTGCACTGCAATCAATCCATGCCCCTAGGTACTTGAAGTATACAACCCGTTTCAGATTTTACCCATCCATAGCTTTGATTTCAAACTGTTGATTAGTATTGTAACTCATGTATTTCATTGTTCCTGTATTCATGCTTAGTCCTACTCGTTTTGCTGATTTTTCGACTCGAATGAGCATCTCTTGGGCTTCTTTGATACCTTCACTTACTAATGCAATATCATCTGTGAAGTCCATATCTGTAAAAGTGATAGGTGGTACTTTTCTGCTTTTTCTTTTCCTTAGTTGGAAACCTAGTTTATCTTCTCTTTCATGTAAAGCTATTCTCATAACATAATCGATAACTATGACAAAAAGGTAGGAGCTAAAGTATCTCCTGTAAGATACCAGCTATAATATTGAAAGGTTATGTTTCTCCATTAGGTGTAATGACCTTAGCAGTAGTATCTTCAGACATTATTCTAATAGCCGTCACCAACTCATCCGGTATCCCGTAAGTTTTCAGTATCGTAGGAATTTTCCCTCTATGTATAGTATCAAAGGCTTTCTTAAAGTCAATGAATATCAGGATTGCTTCTCGATTATTAACTTCAACTCCCTCAATCAGTCGTCTGAGTGATAATATTTGAATGGTTGTTGTTCTGCCACTTCTGAAACCATTTTGATTTTTCTTTAGATGACAATCTAGATGAGGCCTAAGCCAGAATTAGCTAATTCTGTTCAGTATCATACGCTTATAAGTTTTCGCTACTAATGAACTAAGACTTATACCATGATAATTACTAACTAGACTAAGATCTCCTTTCTCGAGTATTGGGATTATATTCATAATTGACCATTGTTTTGAATTCCTTTTATCTAATCTACGAGTTTATAAATCCATGTATTCTTTCATCCCTATCTATATCTCTGATCTAATTCAAAACGTACAATATTACCCTATATTCGTTACTAAAACACTTTAAAGATTATCTCCACTCATTATCTCCCGGAACTTTAGTACATATTCCCTATATTTAGAAGTTTTTAGAAATTCCGGTCCCGCATTATGTAATTTCGCCTCCCATTGATATACTATGTGGAGTTCCTCAGGGATCAGTACTCGATCCTTTATTGTTTTCTATTTACTTGCGTCCTATATCTAATATTATTAGTAAATTTCCTAATATTACCTATTATATATATGCTGATGATATACAGCTTATTATTAAAATTCCTGTTAACTCGCTTAACTCCAACTTGGAACTTCTGGAATGCGCATCTGAAATAATTAATTTGCTTCTTAGAAACGATCTACTAGTAAATACCTCTAAAACCGAACTACTAGATGTATCTAGGGTATATACTACTTTTCCACCGGTAATCATTGATGGTAGGGTTATACATCCTTCTGCTTCAGTTCGTAATCTTGGAGTTATCTTCGATAGTACATTATCTTTTTATGCTCACATTAATTCTATATCAAAATCAGCTAACTTTCATCTACGTAGGATTAGACATATTAGAAAGTATTGCTCTAAGCGTATTACTAAACTACTTATTAATGCTCTAGTATTATCCAGAATTGATTATTGCGGATCATTATTTAGTGACTTAAAGAATATATAGGTCAAAAAGATTGATAGAATTATTCGCGCTTCTATACGCCTTATTTATAATATCAATCGTAGTTAACATTTTAAAACAGATGAACACCAACATAATCTTAAATGGCTATTATTTAGAAAGTGATGAAAATATCGTTTACTCTGTCTAGCTCATAAATCTATATTCCTAGGTAAGCCTGACTATCTACATAATCAACTGAAATGTCGTCGCATACTGAAGAAGATTCGAACATCTGATAATACTGCAATATTGTTGGAGAGCAATACTTTATTCAATGGATTTAGTAATCGGGCATTCTCCTCCGCTGTTCCTCGCATATGGAACGTCCTACCGTATGACTTACGGAAGGTCCAATCCTTATATTGTTTTAGAAAGAAACTAAAACATTATTTAAACACTTCTTAATTTATTTTTGTATACGCGTTTTTAATCTTTATATCTAAATCTATTTAATTTAAATTTTTGTTATTTTGTATTTTCTATTCGTTTGTTATTATTATACACCAGAGAGGGCATCCGCTATATTGGTGTTTAAATAAACAATTCAATTCAATTCAATTCCCTGCCATCAGCTTTATTAGATCCCACTAAAGATTTATAAATCATACTTTTTATTTTCTCTCTACAAATTTATATAAATATATATAAGTAGGGGCGGGAAGGGGGTAGTGGCCGATAATTAATATGCCTCAGAAGATTTCTATTATATCGATAAATACTTAATTTTAGGCTCTTATTTTTTTTGAATTAACTATAAATCATATAGTTCTAGAATACTGTGATTTGACTTTTATATATAAAGTGTTTATCCTAATAATATAAACGTTTGATTAGGCATTACAAAAATCACTAAAATAAGGCAAGGCTCTAGTAGTGGCCGCTAGTACCAGAAAATGCGATATGTGTCTCGTAATGTATTCGATTTATATTTTTTTAATTATGTAATATTAAATAATTATATTTATGATGCATACGCACCTTAATTGATTCAATGATTTAATTATATACACACATACTCTTAGATATAAATAAAAATAAATATATATAATCATGTTTTTTTGTCAAAATTTGACAACAAATGATTATATAATAAATTAGAGTAATTAATTAATTATTTAAAAAAAAAATGTACTATATATTATAGATATTTGGATTATCTAAATATTGTATATAGAACTTTTTATCCTATCAAGCACCATTTAAGCGTTAATTAAAACGGCCACTACTCCCTCCTCAGCCACTACCCCCTTCCCTCCCCTATGTATGCTAAAGTTGTATTTAAATAAGTATACTTAAACTATACTTTATAAAATGCTGATCCCTCTATATAACTACGTTAAATGTTAAGTGCTTATACTCAAATCTATATATATATATATATATATATATATATATATATATATATATATATATATATATATATATATATATATATCTACAGCATCATTGATGTATTGCGTGTTGACTTTACATGCGAAATATGTTGTAAATAATGACGTTATCTAGAATTTATTAACCTGAACTTGGAGTTTATGTTCTAGAATATAGGAATTATCTCACTGGTAATATTTTATCTAATATATATATATATATATATATATATATATATTATAGTCTGTGGTATATGGTTTAGTGGAACAGTAACTTAAGTGCAACTGCTGGAAAGCTGCAATTGCTGGAAATGTCCCAATAAAACACAATAATAAAAATTTCACATATTTGTTTTTGATTGTTCTGGACCCCACGTGGTTATTTATAACATGTACATTGTACAAGATACATTCTTGAGGGGACAATTTGTATTCATACTGTGGTTCAATAAATAAGTATTATTATATTATATATATATATATATATATATATATATATATTATATAATATTATATAATATATATATATATATATATGTGTGTATTAAAGTATATCTTCATATACATATTACATAATAATTTATTTAATTATAATTCATTATATTTATATTGTTATTCATTTAATTATTTACTTATTTTGTATAACTACGTATACTAAATTATATCACGTGTGATATTATAATATATGCATATATGCATGATAATAGTTGATCATTATATAATATTTCTTGTAATATAAATATATATATATATATATATATATATATATCGTTGTTTATACAAATTTAAATCATATAGGAAGTAACTATAGAACTATAGTAACTTTACTATTGTAAAAACTAAATGATTACATATATTACATCTCAAGTAGGTGGGTAAACCTAAACATGTAGTAACGGTCGGAGTTATTATGAAATGCGTACAACGATTAATGGGCTAAGACGCGTGTATTAACAGAGTGTAAAAACAATCGGTAGTGTTATGATCGTGTTAGGGGTATCGGATTACGTAGCATCTATCATACCCGGATGTTGATATGCTGACAGGGTTTGCATTGTGGGCTTGAGATGTATGACGTACGGAAACTGACGACTGCCTTCTACTCTATCATAGAGCTAGAGAGAAAGCTATATTTCACTCTAGCTCTATGTACTATATTATATAGTTTATATATATACAAAGATTTTGCGAAGCAAAATCTTCTGAAAATCTTTGGAAAATATTTGAAAATCATCGGCAAATCTTTGCTATATACATATCGCGGTACATTATTACGATATATGCGGTGGGCGTGACAATGGGTGGAGCGATGGGTGGAGCCTAAACACTTCCGATAATCAGCTAAGTAATCCGTAAGTTGTGGATCTTAACCTCTCGTTCTAATATGAAGTGGGGATCGGTAGTAGTTAGTCAGCATTCGTTGTCATTGTTGTTGTTATTCTGTTTATGTATTTCTCGTAGTAGTTGTGGGTTTGGGACAAGTACCACGAAGAAAAGAGTCGGAACTTCTCTCGATATATTTCCGCTGTATTTCATTCGAGATAAAGGTAATTGTATTTATTTCATATATTCATTTATAATTGTATGTAGGTCCTACATATTAAATTATACGAATTAAATATTTATTTATATAGGTACTAATTGTTATAATATATAATAAGTATAGGTATATAATTTAATATGAATATAGTTTACATTGTAAACGTAAGCGTACAATGTAGAGACAAGTAACTGAATGTGGACAGTGCCTGTATACGGACACTCTCGGTATCTCAGAAACTATAAATCCTACAAACAAATGTTTAATGAATAAAATATTCATAATTAAATAAATAGTTTACAAAATAATTTTTTATTTTTTAATTATTCAAAATATTGCTGATATATACAATAAACTATTTTTTTGATTACGTTTTTGAATTAATAAAGACAATAATTCAAATTAAAACCTTCTCAAGAATATAAAAATGTATCGATATAAAATATAATACTATAGTAAATAATATAATATATATATACAATATAATATATATATTATTAAAAAATAAAGTCATATATTAATACATGTTTGTTCTAAATTCAAATGGCGCGCGGCGAGCTCCAACGCCCGCCGCACTAACGCAAGTTGAAAGTTCACGGATATCCGTCAAACTGCCGGATATTTTTAGAACGAGTTCCAATTAAATCCGGCAGATAATCCGGCGGATAATCTGGGGGATATTTTCATCTTCACACCGAAAATCAATAAAATACGGCTACAATCATTCTCGCGGATATCCGTGATGAAATATCCGCCGGATAATCCGGCTACTTTTTTGGTGTGAAGGCACCTTACGAACCCGGTTAGACAGTGAAACATATATTTTATACATTTTAAATTTATTTGTAACCATATATGGTAAAAATAAAATAACCATCTATATAAAAAAAGTATACTTTTTTTGTATACACTTAAAGCGTTTTGGGACGGGTAACATAATATAGATTGTTCAAATCGGAAATAACATAAGATTGGCATGACCCAATAAATAATACATAACAATCATAGCTACACTTGCCACCATAATAACAAATTTTGAATGTTAATAACCATGCAAACTAACAAATCCGAGTTAAGTGAAAGTTACCTTAAACCGAGGTAGGGGAAATTACGGACACTTTGATAACAATTGGTATTTACATTTTATGACTAAATATGGTTATTAAAAAATTACAATATATTGAAATTATATGATTATAGATATTATTTTGAATTTAAAATTGTATTTAATATTTGTATTCAAAAGATAACGGGGATGTCCCACGGATATTGTCCGTATTTGGTACCAATGTCCGAATATGGACACCCTGTGTTATAATACGGAAACACTATATACCACTAGATAAACAATATATAATTGAAGACAAATCAGATAAATTAAAATTACATTACCTATTTATAATTAATTTAATGAATAATTTAATATAATTTAAATAGTAATTAATTTATTAATTAATAATACAAGTTAAGTATATGAATAATAAAATTTGTATATTTAGCTTCATTGGTAGTATTAATATTATATCGCACGCGATTTTTATGAAAATCAGAATAGTTCACATGCTGCTCGCTGATTGGTTATAGAGTGTCCGTATTAGCGATTTATATGACCTCTAATTATATGCTTATATCTTAATTAATATATGGCAACTATATATATATAATATTTAGAATGATTTAGTTTTTAATAATATATTATTATGTTTTATATCGATACATTTGTATATTATTGAGATGATACAGATTCTTAGAGGTTTTAAGTTGAATTTTTTTTTAGTAAATTTAAAAACGTAATATAAAAATCAGTTTATTGGATATATCAGCACTATTTTGAAAAATTTTAAAATGAAAAATACTTATTTAGACTATTTATATAATTATATATATTTTATTCATTAAACATTTTTTTGTAGGATTTATGGTTTCTGAGAAACCAAGAGTGTCCGTATTCGGGTACTGTTCATATCAGGTTACTTTTCCCTATATACATTAGGTGAATGAAGGGTAATTTGGCCGATACGGGTAATTTGGACCACCATAATATCTCAGAAACTATAAATGATAGAACACAATTTCTATATACAATTTATAGTAAGTATACTTATAGTAGTATAACTATTTCATAATATCTTTAAGAATAGTTAACATTTATTTTAATAAATAATCAATAATTATTAGTATTTATTGTTCTTATAAAAAATGCGGAATTTCTACAAAATAGGTGTTTGTTAATGTGATTGTCATTTAATTAATACATGGTGGATTGTGATCTTTTTTACACATGAATAAAAAATAATATGTTCTTGATTCTATATGTTAATATCTTAATTATATATAAATATTATACAAAGATATTGTTTAAATTACAATGTACGTCAAAATGGATAATTTGGCCGATGCAAGTCGGATAATTTGGCCTCTCAGTAAACAATCATGATTATCTGCAGATATCAGATAGTGCAATTGTAGAATTTTATTTAAAATGCTTGCCTTGTTATACTACAATCAATCTCTAACAATATATGGCTATCATCATGTCTGCACAAAATTCTAAAAAGTTTTTAATATGATTTCATTTGTATATTTAAAAAAATCTAATAATATATATCTACTAATTTATAATAAATAGGATTATTTAGAGAAAAGGAAAACTATGGACATTTATGTATGATTGTACCGGAAATAAGACTCAAGTTGATTATATAATGATACGTAAAAAATGGAGAAATAGTTCTATAAACTGTGAAGCATATAATAGTTTTAGCAGTATAGGTTCTGACCATAGAATTCTGAATTCCAAAATTAAATTAAGTTTTAGATCACAAAAGAAGAAAAATTCAATACCAATGTATAACTGGTCAGTACTTAAGAATAAAAACATAGCTACAGAATACAGTGACATAGTTACAAAGAGATATAACCAACTTAATATTTCCAATGAAGATGAAATTAAAGACATATCTTTAACATATGGTAATTTTATTCTTGCAAATCAAGAAGCATGTAAATCTCTATTACCAAAGAAACGAAAACTTGATAAAAATCTATCTCGACATCCAGATATTGCAATACCTCGTGATAATGTAAATGAAGCTTATAAAAAGTATGTATTATCAAATACAGAAGAAAAGTACGAAATGTTTCAAGAAACCAAGAGAAAACTACAGGAAGCATATAATAAGATAGAAAGTGATGACCTCGAGAAAACAGTTTACGATATTGAAAATTGGAATAAATTAAGACAACATGCCAAATGTTGGCAACTAATCAATGATATTACTGGTCGTAAAACTACCAAAAAAAGGAATAATTAAAGCCAGTAATAACGAAGATAGAATCAATAAATGGTTTACTTATTTTAAAAATTTACTCGGCAATAATAATTCTGAAGAAGAAATTGATGATTTTGAACAAGAAATTGTAATTAAACATACAGAAATATTTACCAACGCTTTTACAAAAGACGAATATCTAATGGTAAAGAATAATCTAGTAGATGGAAAAACAGTAGGACCTGATGGTGTTGCACCTGAAGCTTTTAAATACTGTAAATTTGACGATATCCTTCTAGAATATGCAAATAAAATTTTACTTGAAAAGCAAAAACCTATTCAATGGTCTACTTGTCAAATAATGCCAATACCAAAATCAGGTAATCTTAATAAAGTTGACAATTATAGAGGAATTGCTATATCTGTTATTGCTCTAAAAATAACTAATAATATGATACTTAATAGAATTCAGCCAATTATAGATCCCCTTCTCCGGCATAACCAAAATGGTTTCCGTCCCAGAAGATCAACTACTACCCATATACTAGCACTGCGAAGATTAATAGAAGGTATCAAAGAAAAGAATCTAAAAGCAATCATTACTTTTGTTGACTTTAAGAAAGCTTTCGATACTATAAATAGAAATAATATGTTCAAAATACTCTTGGCTTACGGAATTCCCACTATTATCGTAGAAGCAATAGAAACATTATACAATGGAACCAAAGCGAAAGTACTAACACCTGATGGAGAAACCAAATCGTTTAATATAACTACTGGAGTTCTACAAGGTGATACGTTGGCCCCCTTTCTGTTTATAATAGTGCTTGACTATGCAATGCGAATGGCTGTGAAAGGAAAACAGTTAGATCTTGGTTTTGAACTAACTAGGAAACAGAGTCGTAGGGTACCAGCAAAAGTGATTACAGATCTAAGCTATGCAGATTATATTGCTTTAATATCACAAGATATTGAGCAGGCTCAAGAATTACTATCAAATGTAGAAACCCAAGCTTTAAAATTAGGTTTAAAAATAAACTCAAGAAAAACTGAAATAATGGCTTTTTCTCAAAGTGAACCAATAAATATCCACTCATTACTAAATGAAGATATTAAAGTAGTAAATAACTTTAAATACTTGGGTGCATGGATGAGTAGCTCATCAAAAGACTTTGAGATCCGAAAGGCACTAGCTTGGCAGGCATGTCACAAGTTGAAAAAACTCTGGAATTCCAAGTTAAAAAGAAAACTAAAGATTAGGACTTTTCAAGCCACTATTGAAAGTATCCTACTATATGGCAGTGAGACTTGGACGATCGACAAATCACTTGAACGGAGAATAAGTGGATGCTATACAAGGTTATTAAGAATTATACTGAATGTATCATGGAGAGACCATATAACAAATGTTGAACTCTATAAAGAACTACCAAAAATACCGATGTTATAACTATTCGTCGTCTGCGAATAGCAGGTCACTGCATCCGTCACGACGATGAAGTAGCTCATGATCTGATTTTATGGCAACTAACGTCTGGAAAAAGCAACAGAGGAAGAAAAGCTGTGATGTACATTGATAATTTAAAAAAGGATACTGGACTAGATGATGTGAATGAAATACGTAATGTTATGATGATTTGTGATGATTGGAAGAAAATTGTAAAGAAGGGTCGAACGGGAGTTCGACATAAGTAAGTAAGTAAGGATTATGAAAACATTTTTGTTGGCAAATTTTAAATTGGGAAAGGCAAACAATAATAGTGGAGAGGAGTAGTTGCCCACAAATAACTTAAATATGATTAAATATGAACTGCATTGCACACACCCACCGATACACACCAATCGATACATTCCACACCCACACACACATCCACACACCCACCCACACCCACACCCACACCCACACCCACACCAGACGGAGACGTGGTAGACATGTACTGCGTGTACACGGGTCCGGATACGGTGAACGTAACGCTAGGGTTCATGGAGAAGCTTCCGTTGACCCGGATGTCGGGTGGCTATAGCGTCACGTGCGGTGTCTGCACCATTGACCAGTGGTCAAGGGGAACTCAGTGCGAGACTAGCTGGGGTTAGTGTCATACTATATACAGTGTATACCTGCAGGTGTATACTACAGTGTATGTTTATCTTTAGAGTATAGGTTTAGCATAAATATATATATATATATATATATGTATATATATTAACAGTACCGTTCATAATTAAATACAATATTGGAGATAGCTTAGAATTAGTTTTTAGTTTGTTACGGGGAGAACAATTTACTTATATGCATATGAGTATATTTTAAAGCATGCTGATGAATATATAAACATACGTAGCTAGTTAACAAATATAAATACGTGAAGCAATATTTATATGTAACTATAGTCTAACTTTATATATATATATATATATATATATATATATATATATATTGATTGAATTGATTGATTGAATGTTTATTTAGACACTTAAATAAATCATAAATGATTTCTCAAAAGTGTATATAATAGAATACAAATAATAAAAGTAGGTAAACAATAAATACCAATAATAATAATACAATAAAATAGAATAAGCCGTACTGAAATTAATTAATAAAATAATAATGACAAACAATATTAGTAATTCAGGTTCCCAACTGAGATCAATTGTTGTATATATTTCATGAATGTTTTATGCGATTTTATGGATCTAATATAGGGCGGGAGTGAATTCCATAGCTTAGGACCAATATAACTCAGTGCCCGAGTATTCATTTTTGAGGGACGTAGAATAGGGGTAGATAGAAGGTGAGATGCATGGTTTCTAAGTGATGGAAGGGGAGCTCTTTTTACAAGAGAAGCAGAAATATATGAAGGGCAATTTGAAGAGTATATTGAGGAATGAACAATAGATAATATGCGATAAGCAGAGCGTTTGTTAAATGTGAACCATGGAGATAGGTGTTGGTATGAGGAAGTAGAGGAATGATCTCGAATACGTAGGTTATATGTTGTACGGATTGATGAACGAATAACTCGATTTAAGGGAGAGATAGATGATAATGGAAGATTTATAAGGATTGAGGAACAGTAATCTATACGTGAGAGTACAAGGGAATTAACTAGAGTTTTAGTAAGAGATACAGTAATTGATTTTCGTATTTTTCTAATTCTAAATAGATGATAATTTGCAGATTTAGTGATGGCAGTAATATGAGGAATGAAGGAAAGAGTAGAATCAAAAATTACACCTAAGTTAGATGCAGTAGGAGAAGGAGATATTACAATATTATCAATAAGAAAAGGAGGGAAGTAAGTTGGTGATGGAGAAAGATTCAACAATTTAGTTTTGGAGGTATTAAGGAGAAGATTATTAGAAATAAGCCATTCTTTAATGTCATTAGCACAATTAGAGAGTTGATTATTGAGACCTGGTGATGAATTAGTTGGAAGAAACATATATAGTTGTATGTCATCTGCATAAAGATGGTAATATATATTTGGATATTTAGATATTATGGATGGTAATGGGTATAAATAAATTGAGAAAAGTGAAGGACCGAGTACTGATCCCTGGGGAACACCATATTTCATAGGAGAAGGGGAAGAAAAAGAATTATATATTTTTACACTGCTACTACGGTCAAATAGATATGAAGTAAACCATGAGAGAGCAAGGTCTCTAACTCCAAGCAGGTGTAGACGGAACAGTAGAATGTTGTGATCAAGCGTATCGAAAGCACTGGATATGTCCAGCATTACTAGTTGACAGCAGTTTTTAGTATTAATGGTAGAAGTGATTACATCAATTACGTTTAGTAGTGCTGTTTCTGTGGAGTGTCCTCGGCGAAAACCACTTTGTTGAGGAATATGGAGATTATTGGCCGTTAAATAGGAGATTAGTTGACGAGAGACAACCCTTTCCAAAATTGTACTCACCAAAGGTAGCTGAGAAATTGGGCGATAATTGAGAAGTGAATCAGGATCGAGTGAAGGTTTTTTAAGAATGGGAGTGATTATTGCTTGTTTAAAAATTGAAGGTACAGTACCGGAATTTAGGGAATATGAGATGATGTTACAGATAGTTGGACATAGATAATCGGAGTAAAGTTTAAAAATAGATAGTGGAACAGGATCGGAGGGAGATATCGAAGAGGATGCATTTAGTAGTTTAGATATGAGAGATATATGTGGCAGACGAAAAAAACTTAATAAAACAGATATAGGTGGGGTAACTATGATTGAAGGATAATTGGCAGTAAGTGTATGGTTATTGATCTTTATTATGATGGAGTCAATCTTATTAGAAAATGTTTTGGAGAAAAGACAGCTTAATTGTAATGGAGAAATGTTAATCATAGATGGTAGTAATGCTGGTTTTGGGGTAGATAACAACTTATTAGCTAGTCTGAAAAGTCGTCGGTTATCAGAAGCAAGATCATTTATAACCTGAGTGTAATAGCTAGATTTGGCATAGGAAATTGCTAACTTGTAGATCTTACGTTGCTCAATGAATGAAGCTCTAGAAGATGAAGATCTCAAGGATATGTATATTCTTTCAGATTTACGAAGTGATCGTTTCAAGGACATGAGGTGGGAAGTAAACCATGGGGTATCAGGATGTAGAGTTACTGATATAGTTTTTGAAGGCGCATGTTTATCGATAAGATGGGATAGTATGGAATTTAATACAACTGGAGAATAACAGTAGTCACCTAAAGCAGAATGTAAGTCAGCTAAGAATATCATGGAATTTATATTCTTAATGGGTCTGTATGTAATACGTGTTTTCTGATTAAGAGTGATAGTAAAGTTAGTTTTGAATGAGATAAGGAAGTGATCGGAAAGTAGATCAAGCCTAGAAATATTACTCACCATGAGTTCAGAATGGAGAGAACTGGAGAATACAATATCAATAATATTGCCATTTATATGAGTTGGGAAATTGACATGTTGTGATAGGGATAATGAATTTGTTAAATTAGTGAACATAATATGTGGATTTGAGGTAGCATTAAAATGATAGTTGAAATCACCAAGTATAATAGGGTGGTATGTGGGTGAACTTATGAGATCAGTAGCAAGATCGTTAAACTCACTTAGAAAGGAAGCGAATTCTGGTTTTGGCGGTCTATAAATGACAGTAATGGATATAGATTTGTGTTTTTGGGTGAATGATATGGTTAAGCAGTCAGAGTAGGAGAAGTTATGGGATATGGATATACATGGTAAAGGTAGAGAAGTTTTTACGAGGAAGCCAACCCCACCACCACGACATGATAATCGTGGCGATAAGATTAATGTATAACCAAAATTGTGAAATAGGGCAAATATGTCGGAATCATCTTGAGAGATCCATGTTTCCGTTAAAGCAATAATACTAAAATTGGACTTTTTAAGGAATGGTAATAAGAGTGAGGCATTGGAACGAAGAGAACGAATATTTATTAGGGCAATGTGTTCAGATAGTCATGCAGATTTAGTTAGAGAGGGATTTAGTTATATATATTATTCCCCTCTTATGTACTTATCCATAACAGTGTTGTTCATATAACTGGGATACCTACACACCCCTAAAAATATCCTAATTAATGAGGTATACCTATATATAGGTAACCTATAGGTAACTATAGTTACCTATATACTATATATGTACTATATATAGTAACCTTAATTTCCTATATACTATATATTTACTATATATAGTAACCTTAATTTCTCCGAATTATCGCAGCTAGAAAGAGCCTCTATAGATGTATAGGCAAGTAAATGGTATCGGTCACGTGTAAATGTATAGTCATTCGCGTGCGGTTATTTATACTTGATCAATGGCGACTCGGTCGCTTGGATACTTACTATCTCATCGACTCCTTTCTATTACATTATTATACATCACTATAGTATACCACAATATATGTTGTATATAATGATATTAGGCAAATATATGGTATACCAGTGGTATAATACCACTCGGTAAATGTTAGACAATATACCAACAAATTTAACATACTCTTTTATTTTATTTAAAATCATCTATATTGGCTATTCGCTTAACCAATAAGTTAGTTTTTATAAGATAATTATCTATTATCTATTATATATTATAAAAGATTCATACAATAGCTCTATTATAGAATAAATAACATATAAAACGCGTCAACTTACAGCTTTACTATGCTAAACAGAATACGATAAGTAACCCCTCACTCGGTATCTATCATCATTACTAGGAATGTACGATTAGAGGTCTCCTTAGTGTGTATACTGAACATGTAAATAACAGCGGTGCTATTGTGTGTAATGAAAATTTGCAGGAACATAATTTACTTATATTGGATATAAAATCACCGGTGTTTACAAATAGCTAATTACATGTAATTTAAGGTTACAACCCTCACAATATTACCGACACGCATTATGATTACTCTGCATTAGTGATGTAAATGATACCGAGCCGAGACTTTTGGTTTTTTTTACCGAGCCGAGACTTTCATTTTCGCTAAAAAAAATGAGCCAGAGCCGAGACTCTAACCAAAAGAGCAGACTCTAGTCAAATGAGCCCGAGACGAGATGCGACTCTTACAAAACATAATCGAGCCGAAATGGTGCTTTTTTGAAGTTACATTTTAAACATAATTTTTAAATGTTTATCCATTTTTTTATTAATGTTACCTTTATTATGTGACATATTATTAATTATTTGTATCGATAGGTGGCTATTTTGTTCGTAATATACTCATCCTTTCTCACTCGTATTATTAAAATATTTAAAAAATTAAAAATATGACCGTTTTCTCAATCTATAATCAATATAATATAGTTTTATTTACAATGGAAAATATATCATATACATATATATATATATATATATATATATATATATATATATATATATATATATATATATATATATATATATATATGTTAATTAGTAGTTTCCTATGTAGTAGTAGGTGCTGTAACATAAGTTCAGTTATACTATTCGTATACTATATATCGTCTATTGATCTTACAATCATGGTTGTCATTTATATAATTAGCGTATTGATGATCGAATTATTTTATTGGCATTAATTGATAAGCAGGTAAACTAATTAAAAGTATGTTACAATAGTCCAATATAGATATAACTAGGCTTTGAATTAGGAATTTACATGTATTAATATTTATTGTTTTTCTTATAATTATAATATTATGCAATTGATAGTTGGCTGATTTGACTTTTGCGTTTATGAACATATTAAGAATCTTATCAATTGACACTCCGAGATTTTTTCCTTATCTGATAGTTTGTATTGTGTATTATTTATTGTAATCAAATTATTTTCGTTTTATATAGGAATCTACAAAACAAAGATTCTGGTAACTGACACTGAAACTATATTGATCTTATGAAACTGAGACTATATTCTAGTGTTATAACACTTAAATGATGACTTTAATAAGAATGAGTTAATAGCAATGCATTTTTTAGAGTCTGAGACTGCATCGACGGTTTAGGTAATCCATTCCGAGACTTAAACCATGATTTTGACATTTAGACTGCATTGATGCTTTATTTATTGAGACTGCATCGATGCTTTGGGTAACCGAGACTAAGACTGCATCGATGCTTTGGGTAACCGAGACTGAGATTTCATAGATACTTTAGGTAACCGAGACTGAGATTGCATAGATACTTTAGGTAACCGAGACTGAGACTGCATCGGTACTTTAGGTAACCGAGACTAAGACTGCATCGATGCTTTGGGTAACCGAGACTGAGACTGCATCGATGCTTTGGGTAACCGAGACTAAGACTGCATCGATGCTTTGGGTAACCGAGACTAAGACTGCATCGATGCTTTGGGTAACCGATACTGAGACTGCATCGATGCTTTGGGTAACCGAGACTTATACTGCATCGATGCTCTAGGTAACCGAGACTTAGACTGCATCGATGCTTTAGATTTTAGCATCATTTACAACACTACCCTGCAAGTAGGATGATAGCTATTCTTCCTACGGAACTCTCTCCACTAACATATTATAATAACCTACATTATTGGCTCTTAGTATATGTATATAACAAATAATACAATTAATTTAAATAACTGTTATGTTGATAATTAATGTTATCCTATTATTTCACAGATTCATAATGAGAAAAAGAAAGTGTTCCTAGGTATTGTTCTATTACGTTTTTATAGTTAAAGTTATATTATAACAAATTGTTATTGTTAATAACAATTGTTAATAACAATACGTAGAAAACAAATAAATGTCGTTATATTGTAGTTACGTATAATAGTATACTATGTATACATACTTTATTGTTTTGTTTATGTTAATTATGTGATCTGTGATATTAAAATATTCATGTATTAGTATTCTATTTATTTAATATTAGCATGTATATATGTTATGTCATATGTACATATATATATATATATATATGATGACACATAATTGATAACGATATATATTTATTTAATATACATATATTGATATACTATTTTCAATAAATTCATTTAATCAGTTAATAAATATATATATATATATATATATATATATATATATTTATCCGCTTATTATATATATTATATATATAATATATATATATATATATATATATATATATATATATATATATATTATAATTGTATTAAATACTATTTTTCACATAATAATCATTCCATATCATTATTTATATATCATAATAGCATATTATATTTCATATCATACATATTATGTTTATGTATTATTACATTTCTATAAATACAATTGACTCCTACACAATTAGATCGCGTTACTGTTTGTAATTATTTATCATAAATGTAAGATGATACCTTATAAAAAGTATTTTGATTACGCATATATATATATATATATATATATATATATATATATATGTTTGTATGTTAATAATGACTAGAACTACAGTTGTATACAATATATATCTATAGTTTATTAAATTATTAAATAATAGGTTGATATATGTAAATAGTATATACAATATTTCCATTAAATAATTAATAATAATAAAAAACCATAAATTTATAACACATTTTATAAATTTATTTACTTAAGTAGACAATGCTTTGTAATAATAAAACGTTTATATATCTTATTGGATCCTATTGGATATTAAGCGCACGTGTAAATTAAATTCTATATGTAGATATAATATACAATAATATATATATATATATATGTGTAAATACACATAAAACGTATATTATCTCTCTATATGCCGTATTGTTAACTTGATATGTATAGATAGTATAGATTATATACTTTCATTTATTTGAATATATATATAATTTAATTATTTGAATACAATACAATTTATCATTCAATGTATGTTCTCCGAAATATATTTTACTTGTCATCCTATAGATTCTGTGTTCAATAATTTATTAAAATAATTTTAAGAATTACTTTTATTCATTTGAAATAAAACAATTTAATTCCAATGCATAAATCCGTATTCGGACATGGGTACCGAATACGGACACCCACGTTATCTACGGAATTAAAAGATTATATAGAATTTTAAAATCATAATAATATCTATAATCATATAATATTAATATATGGTAATTTTTGAATACAAATAATGAGTCATAAACTGTTAAGACCATTTATTGTTAAATTGTCCTTGAAAGTGACTATATTAGGTTACTTTCCCCTACCATGGTATGTGCACATTCAGCCTCGAGATAAATGTGAGCCTTAAGATAATGGTGTCCAATAGTATACATTATTTTTCTTAGTTTTTATAAGAACTAGTAGGAAATATCCGGCAAACTTTAGTCTTCTTCTTCTGATCTTGTTCGCTAATCTTTCTAGCGCCCCATAACGTATTTCATTCTTGATTTTATTTGTCCAGTGGATATTTAAAACCATTCTCAGAATTTTTGTATACGTTCCATCCAGCTTTTTGAGTAATGAGTTTATAACGTATAATGTAGACAACCCTTGAAATTGTTATGTTGTAATACTTAGAGACCTTTGTGCTTATGTTGTCTTAGTTCCCATGTATATATCTAGTAACTCCGAGAGCATATTTATTAAAGCATATATACACAACGGCTGTACCACACATCATGCTTATAATTTAAAATAGTTTACATTTTATAAAACATATTTTTAAGAGTAAATACAAATTATTCATTCATATATTATACATTTGTTACATTAGAAATTATATTTAATTATATTAAGGATATAATCTATAATTTAGAATACAATTATGTACTTCTAAATGTTGATAACTTTATAATTATGCTTTCAATATGATACCTAATATAAATGTAATAATAAAACCCTTATAAGATAAACAAATTAATATAATCATATATATATATATGTGTGTGTATGTGTAAAATCTCTACGTGTAGGTATATAATAATACATTTATATTTAATAAATTAACTTCAACCATAACAAATAATATTGTAATGTCTATGAATGTTTACGCACTATTCTATATGTAGGTATATCATAATATCTAATACCTAATATCTAATATTACACATCTTTTAAGAATATGCTATTTACTTTATTATTATTATTTATAAATAATTTGTATACAAACACTTGTTTATGTTCAGGCGAAATTAAATTTTCTAAATAATAGCAACAATACAATTATAAATATAATAATTAATAAATAATGATTATGTAAATTAAAAACAAAATATATTTTATACATAATACATAATATATATAATTAAGGTATTTAGGCATTACTACCTAATACAACATATTAGTTACGTCGTGTTTTATATTAAATGTCAGGTTTTCCCATTATAATATATAATTCTGAATTATATTTTATTATATATATGTATATATATATATATATATATATATATATATATATATATATATATGATTATGATGATGATATATGCTGTATTAAATATTAAACTTAAGGACATAGTAGCCCCTTCGCTCACGCGGGGCGGACATGATAATAAAAGAACAATACAAGGACGGAAAACATTTACCGATACAAATAGGATACTAATAATACGATAACAACGAGATAATAAAACTACGTTGAAGATAAAACGGGAAAACATTGACGAATACCGAGATAATAAGTTGGATGATTTAGTGATTATAGGATTATAATAAGAAAGAAAATAAGTTGGACGATTTATAAATTTGTAGTGGGATCTAATAAAGCTGATGGTATAAGGCAAGGAATTCCATAGAGTGGGACCGAAATTGCTAAAACCTTTGAATATAAGGAATTTGTACTAGATTTCCGGGAGATAAAGAGTTAGGATAATCATTAAAGCATTTTAGTAACGATGAGATGGTAATATTGCACGTTTTTGAATTATATCAGAGATATAGAAAGGATTAAAAGAATACACGGATGTATGGATAATTGAGAGAAAACATAGTTAAGAGAAAAGAGAAAACATAGCTAAGAAAGAAGGTTAGCTAATTACGTACTAGTAAGCTAACTACCTACATACGATGTGATTGATGTATGATTTTCATGTATGAGATTGATTGATGAGAAAATGTAACGGATAATCCAATTAAAGTGGATCACTAGCTATAGCAAGAAGTCGATTTAGCAGGGAAATACAGCAGTCAACTCTGAAGATTAGGAAGATTCCTACAAGAGCATATATTATATTAAAAGACCGACCCATTTTATTACAACTTCTTATCAGTTTCCCTCGGGTGTAATCTCTGATCTAATTCAAACCATATAATATTTCCTTCTCTTCGTTACTAAAATACTTTAATGATTATCTTCACTCCTTATTTCACGGAAATTTAGTAAAAATTCCCTAAATTATAAAGATTTTAAGAAATTCCTGTCCCACCCTATGTAATTCCCTGCGTCATAACATCAGCTCTATTAGATCCCATTACAGATTTATAAATCGTCCAACTTATTATCTCGGTATTCGCCAATGTTTTCCCGTTTTATCTTCAACGTATTATTATTATCTAGTTGTTATCGTATTATTATTATCCTATTGTTATCAGTAAATGTTTTCCGTAGTTGTATTGTTATTTGATTATTATGTCCTCTCCGCGTGAGCGAATGGGTTACTATGTCCTTAATATTAATATTTAATACACCATATATCATCATCATAATCATATTTATATATATATAATAAAATATAATTGAGAATTATATATTATAATGGGAAAACCTGACATTTAATATAAAATATGACATAACTATAGTTACGTATACTATACTATATAGTATACTTATATTAAGTAGTAATGCATAAATACCCTAATGTAAGCGGCTTAGTTATCTATTATATTATGTATTATGTATACATTATATTTGTTTTTAATTTACATTATCATTATTTTTTAATTATTATATTTACAATTGTATTCGTGATATTATTTAGAAAATTTAATTTCGCCTGAACATAAACAAGTTTTTGTAAATAATAATAATAAAATAAATAGAATATTCTTAAAAGATGTGTAATATTGGGTAATTACGTTTACTTTAATGAATGCATATAACTCATCAAATAGTCATACATAGACATATAATAGTATTTGTGATGGTTGAAGTTACTTATTACATATATATTTATTATTATACACGTATATATTATAGACATATATATAGACAGTATATATAAGATACATTTAACATATACATATTTTTTATTTTTAAAATATTTTATTGACTACAAAATCACGTGGTGGTTATGGGCGTCATGAGAAGGAAACAAAAATAAAATAAATAAAGTACAATAAAAATAAAGGAAAAGGGAGGGTAGGTTACAATGTTAATAGGTGCGTGGAGAGTTTACATTTAAATAGTGACAAGGATTTCAAACACCTAATGTCATATGGTAGAGAATTCCATATTTTGGAGTTACCACAGAGAAAGCAGATTCAGAGTGAGCAGAGATAGTCGAGCGTTGCACAATTTTCATCGTGTGACATTTCCTGCTAGTTCGACTAAGGGTATGCATACTGATCAAGTCAGCTAGGTACTCGGGAGATCTAAGATGTATCACCTTATGGGTGATGCATAGTAGTACCTGCAGAGATATCTAAACTTAAGCCAGCCGAGTGATCGCATTAGAGTCGATATTGATACTATTGAAGAGAACTTCAGTTTATATAGGGTGCGTATAGCACGTCGTTGTATCTTCTCAAGTTTAAGCATAAGCTTTAGGGGTAGATTGCATAGAAGTGAGCATCAGTATATGAGTCTACTGAAGACTATCGAGTGTATTAGACTTTTAGTCATTGAAAAAGTCAATTTATTACGTGATTTTCTAATATTGTAAAGAAAATAGTTGGCATTGCGAATCATTATAGATATGTGGTCAGAGTAATCTAGGTGGGAGTTGATGGTGAAACCAAGAGTTGTTATGGATTGTGATGTAGGGAGGGCTAGTAGAAAGGGGTGGGTGATGATTAGGGGGTAGGTAGGTCTGGAGATAATTATGGTGTCAGTTTTGGTCATGTTAAGTGATAGGGAATTATGGGAGAACCAGTCAGTAAGTTCTGTGAGGCAGTTAAAAATAGATAGTTGAATTGAGTTGGAGTCACAGGAAATGGGAAAATAAGTATAAATTTGTAGATCATCTGCAAAGAGATGGTAGTGGATGTAAGGATATTTACGAAATATGGATTGTATGGGTAAAATATAAATAATAAAAAGTAAAGGACCAAGCACGGAGCCTTGTGGAACACCATGAGTGCTGATACACGGGGTAGAGAATGATGAGTTGATTTTCACTGAAGAGGACCTTAAGGAAAAGAATGACATAAACCAGATGTGTACTTGACCATGAATACCGATTTCATTGAGTCGTAAAGAAAGAATGTCATGGTTTAGGGTGTCAAAGGCACTGGATAGGTCAAGTAACACAAGGTAGCACGGGGCTTTGTTGTCAAGGGATATTAGTAGATCATTAATGATAAGATTCAGTGCTGATTCAGTGCTCCGATGGGGTAAGTAAGCACTTTGAAACTTATCAATAATTGAATTGGTAGTGATATAGTGAATAAGTTGAGCAGATACAATTCGCTCTAAGGTCTTAGAGATTGATGAAAGCTGGGAGATGGGTCGATAGCTCGACAGGTTCGAGTGGCTAAGGGTAGTTTTTTTTATAATTGGGGTGATATATGAGTGTTTCATAGACTTTGGTACGATCGATGTAATAAGGGACGCATGAATGATCATAGTTATGGGTTCAATTAGCAATGGCGAAAGGGTACGAAGTAAAGTAAGGGGAATAGGGTCGAGTGGGGAATTGGATTTTAGGGATGCCATTAGAGAGAGCACATATGGACGAGTAGGGAGAGTGAATGAGGACCAGTGATTATGGGAAGCTAGTGAATATGAGTTGAGAGTGAGGATATCAACATTCACATTGGGGAGAGCAAACATATGTAATACAGTGCTATAGCACAGTGTATACAAAAAAAATATTATATATTAATATATATATATAATATCTATATAATATCTATATATATATAATACTATATAATATCCCATTTATGAAAATTCCCCTATTCTTCGTCCCTCAAACATGAAAACCCCGGAACTGAATTATATTGGTCCAAAATTATGGTATTCACTCCCACCCTATATTAGATACATAAAATCGCATATAACATTCATGTACCCCCCCCCCCCCCACTTTTAAAAATGGGGGGGGGGATATGATATATAATATCCTCCACATAATTATTTAATTCATTATACATATTATATTTATGCTATGTATAGTATTTGTAGTATAATTATATCTAACATTAACTTGTGTTATGCAACCCAATATAAGTGAAACATATTATGCCCTCTATTCTCATTTACTTTTTCTACTTAAATTATAATCATTTAACTATAAAATACATTATATATATATATATATATATATATATATAATGTATATATATATATATATATATATATATATATATTTATACCTACTTGTACTTTTAATCCCGTGATTGGAAATCGTAGAAGGAATTAACATAATTGACTTTGAAACACATTCCTCCATCCGTCTCGATCATGTACATCATTTATCAAAACATTAATATCCATCTTTGTCCACTACTGATCTGTAATGTTATCTATTCATTACTTTTGTGGGGTTCCTCATTTACGTACTACTTCAACCATGACTTGTATTATAGTTTTGCAGGGGCTATCATGTATAGATATGTGTCCGTACTAGTGATGTAAATAATGCTCAAATCTAAAGCATAATACAGTCTCAGTCTCAGTTACCTAAAGTCTCAACTCGGCTCGGACTCATTTTGTTATAGTATCGGCTCGGCTCGGGCTCGTTTGGCTAGAGTCTCACCTCGGCCTGGCTCGTTTTTTTCCGAAAATAAAAGTGTCGACTCGGCATCAATAACCAAAAGTATTGAATCAGCATCAAAAATCTCGGTATTATTTACATCACTAGTCCATACTATTTTAGCTGCGTAGTTTAGTCGTTTGAAGGATAGCATCGTATACAATATGTCAACTATAGTTGCCGATATTGGAAATAATACTCTACTTTACATATTTGTTAGTCTTTCTTTCCTACTATAGTAAAGTATACTTTATCCCGAGCAGTTTTCTGTGAGACTTGTTTTCGAATGCTTAGCTTTTTTTATACATATCTGAATTAATCGTCTATGTCTAGTAACCATGTGTCAGTATTGATAATAAAAGTTAACAGTAGGAAAACAGCATGAAATTATACTTTAACTTAAAGTTGATATGTTAGCTATTGCATATGGTGTATATGCGTATCATAGCCGATGTTTCAAGAGCTAATCTTATCTTAATTTCTGTTTAACAAGATCCATCTTTTGATAGGGTTTCACCTAGATAACATAACGTATTCACTTCCTCTAGTTTATTCCCAATAGAGTGATGTTTGCATGTATCATGAAGTATCATTACTATTCACTATTATCTTACTTTTTCTGCACTAATCTCCATACATTATCTAGTGGTACTATCAGCCAGTAACATTTTCAGTTCTTGAAGTTCCTTATTTGTATCTGCAAACAGATCAATGTCATCTACACACTTTAAATTACATAATGACATTTCGTCGATTGATATTTATGACGAGTAGTTGTACTTTATTATAGCCATGCTTTATTCAAGAAAGACATTAAAGAGTATTGGTGACAGTTGACATTATCGCACTCCAACTATAGTTATGAAAAGTTTACCTAGAGGATTAGGACCTATTGATCCGGAATGAACTAGTAGAGTTGTTATATAGTGCTTTGATTATCACAATGATTACATTCTGGATTCCAAAATTGTGCGGACTATAGGCCATCATTATATACTCTATTAATATTGTTTGTCATTATTATTTTATTAATTAATTTCCGTACGGTTTATTTTATTTATTTTATTATTATTAATGATATTTTTGTTTTACCTACTTTTATTATTTGTATTCTATACACTTTTGAGAAATCATTTATGATTTATTTAAATAAAATTTCAATCAATCAATAAATATATAATTATAATTATAATTACGATTAAAAAGTATTTAAGTATTTAAATAAACTTTCAATCAATCAATAAATATATAATTATAATTATAATTACGATTAAAAAGTAAGATAATATAATAAGTTAATTAGTTTGTATCTAATAAATCATTATTTGGTTATAAACATACATAATTGTATAATATGATACAATCTTGTAGTATACTTGCTTAACCCTGTGCATTGCACAGTGTGCATCCCAGTCATTTTTAATAAAATGTGTAAATAATCTATATTTAATAAAAAGTGTACGCACCTTTTTTACAAAATGATTATTCGTATTCAAATATTGATAATTATATATAACAAGTTATATTTATTTTATAAAGTATAAGATATATATTATATATCTGGAAAAAAAATCGTATTTGAATTATTATATGTAATATTATACTTAATTAATTATAATAATTATAATTAATTGTTAATTAAAATAGTTTCATATTTCAATAAATAAATAAATAAATACTCCATAAAATATTATAATATACATAAATATTCTAATTGATAACATGTTTATAACATTCTACTTAATAATAAACTGAAAAAATATTATATATTAATTAATTATTATATTAATTAATTTATTTATTTATTAAAATTAATCAAGTAGAATTTCATAATAAATATTATATAATGTTGTATTTTGACATAATACTCAAAATCTAAGATATAAAGACATATTTTAAAGAATACTATCGCCTTTATTGGATTTTATTACATATAAAATCATTTTTATTAATATAATTGAACTACTGATTTTTTTTTAATATTAGTTTATATTCACTAAACGAAAAAGCATTAAATTATATAAATTATGTGCGATTTGAGATGCGTGGGATTCACTTTAGTTTAAGCAGCAGATAAAACACATTATGGAAAACCTTATATGCATAGTATTTCTTTAAAAAGAGATAGGTTAAATTAATAGTAGGTAGGTATCCTAGCTGTTATTCTACCATTAATTAATGTACGTGTAACGTATCCCTTGTAAATGTTAATTTGTAATACTTAGAGACCTTTTTGCTTATGTAGTCTTAGTTCCCATTTATATATTTAGTTTATTAACTCCGAGAGCATATTGATGTTAAATATGCATAGGTACTACCTACTAGGTAGGCCTATATACACAGCAGGTAGGTACCGTATACCGTATACCCCAAACCTACTTATAATTAAAATAGTTTATATTTTATAAAAACATATTTTTAAGAGTAAATACTAATTATTCATTCATATGTTATTCATGTGTTACATTAGTAATTATATTTAATCAATAAGGATATCAGGATATAATCAATAATTTATAATTTATAATCCTAATACAATTATTTATTTCTCAAAGTTGGTACCTATAGGTTACTTTATATTACTAATTATAATTTAATATGTTACCTAATATAAATGTAATAATAACACCCTTAGACAAATTAATATAATTATATATATATATATATATAGTTGTATCCGACTATACCTACTAGTAAAATGTATAGAATACTCCTAGAATACTCCTAGAATATTACTATACTGCCAATAATTGTCGCGATGTTACTACCGGTATAATTACACTAATATATTCGTTTATTGATACTGAAATAATGATGTAATGAATGCATTTTATTTACCGAATATTAGCTATAATAATCGGAGGGATACCCAGGAAACCCTTAATAAAACAATAATAATAATAATAATAATAATAATAATAATAATAATAATAATAATAATAATAATAATAACAATAACATATAAATATATATGTTATTATGTAAGCCAGCTTACATTTTAAAATGTAAAATTTATTCTTGAATATAAATTTGATATGTTTATTTATATTAGTTTGATATTTATAATGGGATATATATATATGTGTAGTAGTAGTAGTAGTAGTAATAGTATTTATTTATACACAAAGATTAATATAATATTCTACAATGTGTTTTACTGTTTGTCGAACAGTTTACAGGTGTGGGTTCCCGGATGATTTAACGATCATCCGTAAAAATAATATAATAAAATAAAATAACATTCTTAAATATAATAATATAATAATAATATAATAACACGATTACATTTCAAAGAGGGTTAGATATGTGGTATTTTAGTGGGGAACGTTTAAATAGCTCCTTGAGTTTATATTTGAAAGTGGTGATTGATATATCTTCTTTGCGTATGGATTGGGGAAGTTTATTCCAGAGAGTTGCACCTCTCCAGCTAAATCGTTTGTTACCGTACTTTCGTAGTCGTGTAGTCGGTATGTCAAGTCTATATGTTTGTCTCAGTTGTCTGTTAGTGGTTTGTTTGTGAAGTAAAGTATGTAAATTATGAGGTTGAATTGTTTTTGTAGTTTTGTAAAGTATAGTTAGTAGTTTAATATTGATGTTGTCAATTGTAGGTAGCCAGTTTAGTGATTTCCGTAAGTTCGTAATGCTAGTAGTGTAATCTGTGTTTTTTAGATTAAAAATAATAATTCTAGTAGTTCTATTTACTAATCGGTCAATATTTTTAGTAACTGTTTTGTTTTCTCCGGCTAGTAAAGAGTTACAGTATAGAAATCTAGACATTATCAGTGAATTTGATAGAATTATAGCTGTTTGTTTGGTTAAGTATGGTCTTAATTTTTTTAAATTATATATATGAAAGGAAGAAGTTTCATTTTACTGATATGTTTAGTAAAGTCGAGTTTGTTAGTAAAGTGGAAACCTAAGTATTTTGTATTTTCAGTCGGTATTATATTTATGTTATTTATATTTATTAGTGGAACTGTAGTATTGATCGTGGAATTGGTTATAAAGTTGATTAGTTCAGTTTTTGTTGGATTTAGTAATAAATTATTTTTTGTAAGCCAAATTTGCAGTGAGGTTAAAACATGATTGTAAGTTAATTGAGTGAATGAATTGGGCGTGTAATTCTATGTCGTCAGCGTAAAGATTATAGTTCACGTGTGGGAAGTTAGTCAGTAGTTTGTTGAGTGGAAGTAAATAAATGGAAAATAGTATGGGAGAAAGAGTGGAACCCTGTGGGACTCCATATTTAATAGCATAAGGTTGTGACAATGTTTCGTGTGTATAAGGTCGTGTGTGTGTGTGTATAATCTCTACGTGTATAATAATAAATATATATTTAATAAATTAACTTCAACCATCACAAACAATATTGTAATGTCTATGTATGTTTATGCACTATTTTATATGTAATATGTAATATTACACATCTTTTAAGAATATGCTATTTACTTTATTATTATTATTTACAAAAACTTGTTTATGTTCAGTCGAAATTAAATTTTCGAAATAATAGCAACAATACAATTATAAATATAATAATTAAGAAATAATGATAATGTAAATTAAAAGCAAATATAATGTATACATACTACATTAGCTAATATATAATGAAGTCCCTTAAATTAAGGTATTTAGGCATTACTACTTAATACAACTTATTAGTTACGTTATGTTTTTTATTACATTTCAGGTGTTCCCATTATAATATATAATTCTAAATTATATTTTATTATATATAAATATATATATATATATATAAATATGATTATGATGATAATATATGGTGTATTAAATAGTATACCTAAGGACATATTAGCCTCTATGCACACGAGGGAGGAGATGATAATAAAATTAAAATATAACGACGGAAAACATTTAACGATAAAAATTAGATAATAATACGATAAAGATATAATTAGAAAAAAATAACTAATACAGAAATAATATGTTGAATTATTTAGTGATTAGAGGAAGAGAGAAAATAATTCTGATTTATTAAATGTTTGAGTGCTCTAATAGAGCGGATATTAGGAGGCAGGGAATTCCTTAAAGTGGGACCGGAGTTGCTAAAAATCTTTAGAATGTATGGAAATGTTACTAGAATTCCGGGATATAAGGAGTTGAGATAAGCATGCTTATCTCAACTCCTTATATCCCGGAATTCTAGTAACATTATTGTGCATGATAGCATTTTAGTAACGAAGAGATGATAATATTGCGAAGGGGCTAATATGTCCTTATTTTTAATATTTAATACACCATATATTATAATAAAATCATATATATATATATATATATATATAATAAAATATAATTGAGAATTATATATTAAAATGGGAAAACCTGACATTTAATATAACACATGACTTAACTAATAAGTTGTATTAAGTAGTAATGCATAAATACCTTAATTTAAAAATTTTTTAAAATTTAAAAAGCGACTTAATTATATATTAGCTAATGTAGTATGTATACATTATATTTGCTTTTAATTTACATTATCATTATTTCTTAATTATTATATTTATAATTGTATTGTTGCTATTATTTAGAAAATTTAATTTCGCCTGAAAATAAACAAGTTTTTGTAAATAATAATAATAAAATAAATAGAATAATCCTAAAAGATATGTAATATTAGGTAATGCATGCATATAACATATGTTATATACTGCATAGTATTACATAGATAATATAATAGTATTTGTGATGGCTGAACTTTATTACAGATATATTTATTATTATGCACGTATATGCCCCAAATATATAGACAGTATATATAAGACACACTTTACAATGTTAAGTTAACATATAGGTAACACATGTAATATAGTGCTACAAACAATTAGTATATATATATATAATATCCCATTTATAAAAATTAAATAAAATTAATAAAAACATTACATATTGAGATAAGATAAGATAAGATACATTTTATTATTGTAAAGATTATAAGAAAAAAAACAATAATCGGAAAAATAAAATAGTCAAAAGACTTTCGAGGTATTTGACTTTAATAATGCCACATGCATAATATATTATATAATAATTGTATTTTATAAAGATACTTATATTTTATTTTTTTTATATTAATAATATTACGAATCACATCGAACAAGTGATCACCATAAGTAATTATGAGAATCAACAAATTAAGGAAGCTTCAGGGTTGCTCATGTCCCATATATGGGTCGACCCTTGAGTGTATCAAACTATTTATTATTATAGTTTAAAACATGCATATATATCATCCCATATAACCACAGTAACCTACACACCTAAACAATGTATATAAATCAAGTTAAATAAACAGAGTGTATAATCATAATAATAAAAATAATAAAATAATAATAGCATATTACAAATATGTTCTATAGAAATTATAATTACAATTTTGATAATCCATTGAGAGCTTCATAAGTAGAATACTAATATTATTCATCCAGAGTATCCAGCGATAATATGAATTGTATAGAATATTGTAAATAAAAGTAAAATTAGGTATATGCATATATATATATAATATATATTATATATATATTATATATATATTATATGTATGTAAATATAAATCCTACATTTTAAAATGTAAGTTATTAAATTTTATTGTTATATACTAAAATATATTTTAGTATTATGTCAGTGTAAATAAAAGGATGTATTATGGGCATTCGGTAATACAATCACGAACATTATTGATTTGAATGTTATACCATTTATGGTGGCCTAGAATTCGAGGTGTATTCTATATATAGAAAGTATACGTATTACTAGTAGATATAGTCGGATACAACTATATATATATATATAATTAAAATTAAAAGCATGAAAGATAAACTATGACGTAACAAATTATTACATCCTTAAGGAGTATACTCGTAATTTATGAGTATACTCCTTCTTTGTTACATCATATACTATAGTTTATAGTTAGGCTTTTAGTTTTAATATGAGTCATAATATATTATGTATTACAACTTCTTCAGTGCAATTTATATACATGTATTTAATCTAATTATATATATATATATATATATATATATATATATATATATATATATATATATATATATATATATATTTATATATAATGTATACGAATATATAAACTATAATGTACACATTATTATTTATTTTAATTTAAATTATCAATATTTCTTAATAATTATATACTTGTTTTCTCGATATTACTTACAGTAAATTTAATTTCGCCTGAAAATAAACAAGTTTTTTTGTAAATATTGATAATAAAATAAATAATAATATTCTTAAAAGAAGTATAATTAAATATATTATATACAATACTACGTTGTCGTAAATAACCATAGAATTATGTACAATATATATATATATATATATATATATATATATTCATACCAATTACATTATGCAGATGGTAAAATAGAAGTAATGTTATAACAAGTAGTCTAGGTGTTGTAAGTTTGCAGTCAGTTAGACTATAGTGTATCTTTATGATGTATGTATACTGTCAATGTGTAATGTGTTCTTAATATGTATTATTGTGTACACTTTAGCGATATAGCCTACTTATTACGTGTGATGATGTAGGAGATATCTCCTACATCTGTTAGAACAGTTTGATACAAATTCCGACTTTTGCGCTGGAAAATATGTAAGTATCAATTCCTCTTCACGTCGGTTGATTCTTTTCTAAGTACATACTCTAGTACAATAATAAATAGGTAAGGTGATATAATATCCCCTTGTAGAACTCCAACTACTATATAAAACTCTTCAGATATACCATATGGTGAGTATACTTTTAGTATTAGCATAGCTCCCATGTATTGCATAACAAGCTTATCAGGTATTCCATATGATCTAAGTACTTTAGCCATCTTACCTCTATACATATATTTATAGAATAAAATGCCTTTTGAAGTCAATAAATATTAAGAAAGCTGATAAATTCTTATTCGTAACTCCCTCCAGTATCCTTCGTATTGCTAGTATCTGACCGACCGTTAATATATTCTGTCCTAATATATTTTTATTAGGTCTAATTATAATTAGACCTAATAAAAACTCTATAGAAACCTCTATAGAGGATCTAATACTGAACGTATTCGATTGAGTATCATACTATTATACGTTTTGGACATTATAGAAGTGAGGTTAATTCTACGGTAGTTATAGTAGCCTACTTAGACTATGTTACATTTATATATATATATATACCTATATATATATATGTATATATATATATATGAATAACATCATTACATCATTACGATTAGGATGTCATCTTCATCACCGAATCACTACCGCCATTTAGCCTACATCATCACCAATAGAATACGTCATCAGTGGGCTTACTTACAATTGCCCACTCCTTTATAATATATCATCTGTGAAATCAGACGACATTTTCAGCGAATCATCACTATTAACCTAAGTATACCTATTGGTGTAATGAGTAATAGGTTATTATTGTAATAATAGTATGTTATTCACACTAAACATACACATACATCATGTATGCTACATGAAGGTTGAATAACACGTATTAAATACATACCATTAAGAATATTAACTCTATGATATTTGTAGCTGACTTACATTCTGCCTTAGATGACTATTGATATTCTCAAATTGTATTAAATTCCATATTATCACATTTATTGGATAAGCATGCTCCTTCAAAAACCACATGAGTCACTATCCATGGATTCTGACACCCCGAGGTTTACTTCCCATTTTATGTCCTTGAAACGATCACTTCATAAATCTAAAAGAACATACCTATCCTTGCAATATTCATCTTATAGAACTTAATTCGTTGAGAAACGTAAGATCTACAAGTTAGCGATTTCCTATACCAAATTTGGTAGGATATACCTATATGAATGATTAATGATTAATCTAGCTATTATAATCGGATTATAAACGATATTTATTATGATAACCGACTACTTTTCATACTGACTAATAAGTTATTATCTCCCCAAATCCTGCATTACTATCATCTATGAATAAAATAACTCCATTATAATTACGATGTCTCTTCTCCACAACCTTTTCTAATAAGTGTGACTCCATTTTAATAATAATCAATAATTATACTACCAATTATCATAAGCCTACTACGAACTACCCTGCAAGCATGGTTACCCCAAAAATATCTATTTGAGTCCCAGGCGTCCGAGACCGTCTTTAAGGCATATATATATATATTATTAAGTGAATTGTTCTCAGTAAAATGTCAAACTTTAGTTATCCAATATCTTCTCGTCCCCCACTATATATATATATATCCGAATTATGTAGGTTCTATGACCTTATAATAGCTATTCTACAAATATATTATATAGTTTTTTGTTATGGAAATTATATAACACGGTTATTCTTGGTGATTTTAATATTCAAATTAATAATGATAATCTCTGAATAAACTTATATTTTAGTATTCCTTGACGCAACATGTCGTTTTTCTACTAACATAATGGTAATACTATTGATTTAGTTTTATCTTTAGCTGATTCTAATTTAATTTCATATCAAAATCAAAAGTTATCTAATATCTTATCACTTCGCCATTTTATTTTATTTGAACTTGCCTGTGACACAAATGAATCGATCTTATAGATCGTTTCAGGAAAATCTCCTCTATTGATAAACCAATATTTGTTAACTCTGCAATCCATCAACTTAAGAACAGTATATAGGATACCTCAAAGACGTTATATATTAATACAGGCTTCGCCCCTTAGATGTCTATGGGATACCTATTCTGATTTTTCTACACTTGTTGATTCTTTTATTTTGGCATTATCTCATTCGCTTGATATTTGTGCACCCTACATTACTATTATCAACAGAACTAATTATAAGTCTACCTGGTTTGATATTGAGCTTATTAAACTGAGGCAACTACTTCGTAGACTACAACATAAATATGCATAGGCAATGCCTATTACTCAAAACTTGACTCTGATATTATAGCCTTTAAAGTTTGTCGATCGCTTTACAAGAATAAACTTCTCTCTGCCAAATCGTCATACTCCACTGATAATCATGATCGGTAGTTATGAAATATCTTCTAAGCAAGCTTACAATTTATCTTTCACTTAGTAGGTAAAACCCGGACTAAGCATATTCCTGACCAACCTTATTCAGTTATTTATTCCTTGTTTGCTAATTTCTTCCAACAATAAATTTATAGTATTATCAATGTAGTATAGTGTATCAACCTACTTCCAAATATCAATTCGGCACGATTACCGACCCCTAAATGATTAGTTGTAATAACTTATTCAATATTAAATATATTATTTGAAATTTTGTAATTTGAGTAATATTATGGCAATGAATAATGTGGCAATTTTAAATTTTTGATATGATTATATTTACAAGAATAAATAGGGGGGTCGGTAATCGGATACATATTCCTAATACCGACCCCCTTCCCATATTACCGACCCCCTAAAATACTCGTGATATAAATAAGTGTAGTATTATAATATCCAATAAAAAGAGTAGATATACATAACTATAATTAATTATAACATGACGTAATTTATTTTGTATTGAATTTATGTTTTAATATTAAATTTAAATTTAAACTTTATAGCAATTATATTAAAATAGTGTATATTATTATTTAATATTTATTTATTAATCAGTATGTATATAATCAACTGGAATTATGAATCCTAAATCTATATCAATGATACATATACAACTTACGACATATTTTAAAGTAAAATACGAATCTATTTTGATTGGATATTATAAATCACATGGGGTCGGTATTAGGGTAATTTATGGAGTCGGTAATAGGAAAATAATATGGGTTGCTATAATTAAGATTTATTGGTTAATAGTTATTCAAATTCAATTATTTTTATAATAGTTATAAACATTTTATTGTTCTACAATATTATGTACAAAATCAAGTTTTCTTTTAATTAATAAAGTAGGATTTATAGAAGACCTATTTACAATGATTTAAAAAAAGTTATCATTCAATATTTAAAAAGTAAAAACAGAATATTACATTTTATCAAATAACAATTGTAGGATTAAATATTTTTTTAAACAAAATAATTATTCATATTTATCATTAAATTACTAATAGTTTATGCATATATAATTTTTTGATAACTCTTGTATTTACTGAGATACGAGAGGGGGTCGGTATTAGGAGGGGGTCGGTAATCGGGGACTTTCCCCTATTTCTTATTTTATTTTCTCTACTATTATTTAAATAAAAATAAATTTCATAATATACAATAATGATTATATTATATTAAAATACTTAACTATTAATTATAATTTACATTAACAGCATTTATTGTTTTAATATATATAAAATATTTAAATCTCGAAATACACAATATAAATCCGAGTATAATAGAAGCACATGTTATATCGGAATCCATTATATTGATAATTCGAATTTACAATTAAATTTTGTATTATAATAATCTAGCCTTATTAATTAACCTACTTTAATATTTACGGTATGTGAGTAATATAAAACAATTAATAAAATATGCAAATTTTAATTTAAAATGTGGTTAACATTACAATACGTTATATAATAGTAGACTTATATTTAAAGTTTAAATTAATAAGATAATTTTGAAAAACATTTTCAAAATTTTATATTTTATTTAATAAAATTGTTATTATAACAGTTATAATATTTCAAATAGAATATGATATTAAATAGGATTTTAAATAGATTTATATTATAAAATATATACAATTATAATCTAAATTTGTAAACAATTTTAAATATAGAAAAGATTACAATTAATCACATACAATATTATTTCACTAATTAATACAAATTTAAATAGTAATAATTATCTATAATTAAAGTAATACTAGATCACACATAGGTGACAGTGACATGATATTACTCATATATATATATATATATATATATATATATATATATATATATATATATATATATATATATATATCTATATATATATACTTATATATTAATATATATTAATATATACTAATTAGTATATGTATGTATATATATATATATATACTTATATATACCTATAGCCTATAGGTCCTATAGGTTATATATTACTAATTATACTTATTAATTTTTTAAACAAATATGCTATCCAATATTATATTGAATATACATACTTTATGTAACATAATTTAAATATATATTATAGTATAATAATTGGTGTTAGTGGTGTTTACTATAATATTATATATATACATATATATACACATTTTCCTAATTTATATCTTCTTTACATTGTACCCTACTATAAATATCTTTATTTAAGACGGACAGATTGATTGATATATAAGTTAAAAAATACTGAACCTTGTTGAAACATCCTAAACGCATTCCTATGATTACTAAGAAACTATGTGCTTAATGATTTATGTAATTATATTAAAGTATATATTTATGAAATAATATATAGATAACAGATTAAAATAAATGTAAATATATTAACCTGTTCATAGGTAAAAGCAATTATCTCTAATTCTATTAGATAAACATCATAATTATAGGTTAAAATATCATATACCATTACATATATCAGTAACTTTAATAATAAAGCATAATCAATAATTGACAATAATATTGGAAATAATATAATAGTCACCTGATTGGTAATCAAGTAATTAAGAATAAATTTAGAGAATTAAAAAGTAATTAAAAAGTAATTAAAATTATATTCATAATCATGAAAATAAATATAGGTTCTTATTTTGGATATATATATTTATATAATAAAAAGTTTATATATAAACTGTTGAACTTATATATTTTATATAGTAACCTATTAGATTTGATAAAGAGGAAATATATTATAGAATTTTATTAATGTATAACAATATTATATTATATATCTAAAATAACAACATTAAATAAATTAGTTATTATATATCTCTATTTTCCTAGTGACATAGCCTAATACTATACTAGATGGGATATTCCACACTATAAACCTATGACATAGGCCCTATGATAGTTCCTATGTTGGTATATAAACAAAAAGTCACTATATAAAGACAAGTAATAGATTGTTTTAATCATTTAGGCATCCTACCTTCTCTACTAGAGATTCTCTAGGTAGGTTCTATATATACCCTATATAGGTTTACTCTCTATTCCCTAAATTAGAACCATATAAAATAGAGTTGTACAATAAACATAATATATTCTAATATATTTAATATAGGTACCTACTTAACTTATGTATAATACTTCAATTGTATATTTATACTAGTATATATATATATGTGTGTGTGTATGTATGTGTGTGCGCGTGCAAATGGCGGGTGTTGGGTGTAATGAGTGTGCATTAACTACACATAGTAGTCACGAAGTAACTGCAGGTGTTAAACATATGTGTATACATGCGTTTGTGTATATGCATGCGTTTGTGTGTTTGTATGTATTTGTGTGTATATGTGTTCGTGTGTATGTGTGTGTATGTGTATGTATGTATGTGTGTGTGTATGTGTGTGTGTGTGTATGTGTGCGTGTATGTATGTGGATATGTACATGAATATACTCCAGTTAAGGTAGGTCACCACTAATACTGTTAAACATAATATAGTGTACACATTATATGCGTTTATATGTTAATATAGCGTATTCACATTTAGACGAGCTGTTATTATTTTTATTAAGGCTGTTATTATTTTCTCTTGTATACCATTTTTTTATTTTTTATTTAAATAGATATATATATATATTTAAAATGAACAGTATATGATAATCATATTTAAACATATGATAAATAGGTATCAATTTTTATGATAATTTTATAATAAAAGAATATAGATATTCTTTCTTTAAAATTACATCATCTGCATCCTTTTTTAATAACGACATTAATACAATAAAGAAGTATTTATACATTTATTGTGGTAAATAATAATAATTTACGAATATTTATTAATTTATCTGTTCATTTAATTGTCTTTAATGTTTTTTAGTAAACATTTTATAATTTTAAATATTCCGATCATGCGAGAAATAAAATTATTAAAATTTAAATAGATCAACAATTAATCGAGTTAGTTGCAAATTGCACGATGAACTACAAACTATTGACGAATTTCCATATGATTACATTGATTAATTTAATTATATGCTATATTGTATCTACAATATTTATAATTATAAATTATTATAAAATAATTTATGAATTTAATTCGAGCAAGCGAGTAAACATAATAACTGGCAATAAAATCTATAATAAAATTCAATTCCGAATTTGTACTTTTATACGAATATATTAAGCTCGATATACTTAATTTAAAAGATTAAAATGTTTATTATGGTGAATATTATTTGAAAGTGAGTACAATTTTATATAATTTAGATATTGAAAACATATAATTTTACGCAAAAATACAGAATGGTATTTTGCGTATAAAAATATCTGCTTAAATATTATCATATCAATATCGGATGCTTATATAGATATATCTGCTTACTTTTTAATTATAATTAATGTACGTATGTTATTGTATGTTAATAAATTTAATTTATTTTTACGAAAACCGTAAAACGTTTTAATTTCTAATTTTTTAATTTCGTATTATTTTTTGTCAATAACGTATGTTATCGTTAGCAACTATTTATACTTATACTTTAGATTATATATTTCAACTATTTAGTTGCTTAATTAAATTAGCAATCAATCAATAATTAAAAGCCTATACAATTGTTGTATAGGTGCAGCAACATTGTACTAGGAAATTAGAAGGAAATAGATGATCGTCGGTCTTCAGACTGGCGTTAGAAAACATGTCACATGACATCAAGAACGTAAACCAAGGTACGGGGTAAACAATCGAACGGCTATCACTCTATCAGCTTAAAAGTAACTGATTTAACTCTCGTAATGATTTTAAATATAACTTACGCACCAGTGTTAACAACTTTATCCATCGTAACTACTTTAATTATTGTAACTTATGTACTTTATGTAACTAGTGCAGCTACTATAACTCATCTACTTCCTATAACTATTGTAACTGCTTAATTACTCTAACTTATGTACTTTTTAACTCATCTACCTAATTTAATTTATTACGTACTGTAACTATTGCATCTACGTTAACTACTGGAACTTTTGTACTTGATGTAACTGTTAGTAACTACTATAATCTATATACTTGATGTAACTATTGTAACTCTATACCTGATCTATGTGCTCTATCAGTTATTTAAAATCTATTCAGAATTAATGAACGCATCGGATTACTAAGTTTTAAATAGATTTTTAATTTTGTACTTAATTTATGTCACACAATCCAAAATATATTTTAATTAGATCATATGTGTATATTATATATGTATATTATAATGTTATCTAACTTATATCAAACTTTTGTTTTTTAAGAATAATAGACTTTTACTAATAAGGGAAGTTATAGATTTATTAATCTGGTAAAAAATAAAAATTATAAATTATTTTATTTTATATATAAATATTTTATATATGATATATAAATAATCTCATTTATAAATGTAAAGATAATACATATTTTTGATTTCCTGATAATTTAAGATATATTTAATTAATATTAGTGTACTAATTAATTGATTTATAGATAATTCTGGAAAAAAATTCGATTCTACACAAAAGAGAACTTCTAAACATCAGGTTATATTCTATGATCAAGATTATAACAATATAATATCGTATATAATGTATAATATACAAGTGTATTTAATTTTCATTCTGTTACTTTTACATACACCTATTTCACATATATTTACAAAGAATAAGTTGCGTAAAGAACGAAACGGGGACCCTTCGTCTAGTGAAGATGTGCCCGTAAATGATGAAATATACATAAGTGCAATCGTTAGTTCAACTATCTCTATTCATTTCAAGAATTTAGAATATAGACATATATTATTAATAATAATAATAATAATTATTATAATGATTATGGTGATGATGATGATGATTATGATGATGATGATTATGATGATGATGTTGTTGATGATGATGATGATGATGATGATTATGATGATATGATATGATGATGATGATGATGATGATTTGATTTGAAATATTTGCATTTATTTTACAATGTAAATTTCTATAAATAGAAATTGTTTCTTATGTATTTTATATATATATATCAAACTTTGTTGTGAGCCTATTATTCATATCTACGAGATATAATAATAAAAAAAAAATATTTATTTTTCTAACAAAAAAAATGTTACTTTAATTTATTTTTTGTTAAAATTCTCAGTAAAAGTAATTTTTTGAATAAATATATGCTATTTTTGTATCAATACTTATAATTTTATATTCATATAATGATGATAGACATATATAATATAATTTTTTTTTTATTATTCCATTGATAATTTTTTTTTTGGATTTAGAAAAAATTTTAAATTAAATTAAAATTGCGTGGATCGATTTAAATATTTAAAAAAAAAATGTGTTAATATTTTTTAAAGAGGTTTTCATATATCACATATGCTAAAAGGCAATTTTTACTTGTAACAAATTTTTTCTATCATATATCTGTAATTTAAATTTTTTCATAAATTTTCAATGTAAATTCCTTTCTATTTTTGAATATAGATTTGCTTTCTGAATTTTTGTCGGTTTTCAATTATTATTTTTTTATTATATCTCTAATGATTAAAAGGAGTTATTCCAAGCTTCACTTTTATATGAAGGGAACTAAAAATATTACAAAAACGGGCTACCCTAAGGCACACCCTATATTACACTATAACCGTTTACTATATATTCATAATAATTCAGATATTATTTTGATCTCAATAGCACCATCTATTGTTTAACTGTGGCAATATTATTTACTAATGTTTATGTTTAGTCGAGATACTGCATAGATTTCTATATCAATTCTATATATATATATATATATATATGTACGAATGTATATACGATTTAATAGAATATTATAGAAATAAACTAGATACATGTATTTTAAATATAAATATCATTATAAATGTAATTTTATAATAAATGTTTTTATTAAATGCATTAATGTATCAGAATTGATGTCAATTCAAATTAATGACAATCTAAACAATAGTCTAAAAAAAAATTAGACACAATTATTATTTAATGAAATTAAGTTTGGTGACCCTATAGATATTTAGTTATTCTAGAGCTCTAGAATATACTAGTATATGTTTAGCGCTTGCACGTGTACCTATGAGGAATCTAAATATATTTCATGATCGCCTTTAGTCTACTGTGATATTATATTTTATTATTTCATAATTATTATTACATATTATTTGATATCGTTGTATATATAAGGATATTCTTAATATAAGCTACGTACAGCTTTTGAATATCCTTGTGTATATTAATTCAATATTCAGAAGAGAAAAAAAATATTAATATGTTACATATAATATTGTTAATAATACTTATTAATAAAATGGTACAATATTACCTTATCTTAACTATCAATTATTATATAATTATATAAAATTAAAGTATGAATACGACTTATAATAATATTTAAGGGTATCCTTAGTATAAGCTAAACATATCTTCTGGGTATCCGTCCGATTATTATAGCAAATATTCGGTAACAAAATTCATTCGTTCGATTCATTCGTATCAATTATGATTATAATATTATATAGTGTAAAGCTTGCCTTCATTCGACAGGCGAACCGTCTGAAACCTTTAAACCTTTAAACCTATCAATTATGATTATAATATTATGTACTTTAAAGCTTGCCTTCATTCGACAGGCGAACCATCTGAAACCTTTAAACCTTTAAACCTATCAATTATGATTATAATATTATGTACTTTAAAGCTTGCCTTCATTCGACAGGCGAACCGTCTGAAACCTTTAAACCTTTAAACCTATCAATTATGATTATAATATTATGTACTTTAAAGCTTGCCTTCATTCGACAGGCGAACCGTCTGAAACCTTTAAACCTTTAAACCTATCAATTATGATTATAATATTATGTACTTTAAAGCTTGCCTTCATTCGACAGGCGAGCCGTCTGAAACCTTTAGCTAGGAGACTCAGAGTCGGACTGACTAAAGACGATCACAGTTACACGCACTACATCGGTCCGTATCGCGATCTGGTCACGCAGGACTTAGGAGAACAGCAGGTACGTCGCCGTCATGTATGTGCGTCGCCGAATAGGCGTTATTGTTATTGTTATTGTTATTTGGTGGAGTCCTTTCATCCCATCCAGGAACTTAGATGAAGTTTTAACTTATAACCATATATGGCTCTAATGTCCCTTTGAAGCCGCTCTCGTGTTAAGGCATCCGTGGTTTTAACGAGAGCCGATCATTTATTTATACACGATTATATAAGATCACTTCTAAATAATATTTTAAGACCCATTTTATAAAATTAATTAATATTTCGGACGAGGCTCGAACCCGTGTCCTACTGCTTGTGTGTCTTATCCACTGAGCCACACAGGCAGTTATGCATTTAACATTATGAATTAAATTCATCGTAGTATGTATTATTAACACTCTGTTTAAATGAGATGCGAAGTACTTAATTAAGGGAATGATTATAATAGTAAAGAAATTTGTGTTGAATCTTTATAGTTATCTGAACATTTTGGTTCTCAAATTTGTTAAACATAACTTATAATGTGAAGCGTCTTATAATAATTTCTATGTTTATTTTTTATAAAACTAGATAAAAAAATAATAAAAAAAACTGCAATTGTTAAATATTACGCTAATTTGATAAAATGTAATGCCACTGACAATTGTACAATAACATGTAGTACTGTATTATATACTATTAGATCGTTTTAATGACAAGATTATATCTTTAATTTTATTTCGTGCTGATAATATTAATATTCGTCATGCTTTTTTTGTCAAATCTATTAGAATAGAAAAATATAGATATATACATCTAATTAATGTTTTAAGTGGATATACTAAATTATAAATATATATTATTATTTATAATTATTCGCTAACTATAATATAGCTACATTTTTCATTATATATTTTTTTTAATATTTTTAAAATCAAATAATTAATATTTAAAAAAAATCTATTTATTTTCCATTCAAATTATACATTTAAAAATGTAAGTTTTTAATTGTTAAAACAATATCACATAATTATAATTATAATACAACAAGGTCACTGATTCATGTACACATAAGTTTAATGAGACAAGTGCATACATTATATTTATCTATGCAAGGGTGGGGTTATGAGGTATGGTGTCATTATGTATTATTAAAATCTACATTTTCATTAATTAATCCCAATATTATTAAACTTATACAATTATTTAGACATTAACTTTATTTTATTTATTTCCCTATATAATATATTATTTTTTATTTTATTTTAAATAAAATTCATTAAAATATATATTTATGTTTAATAGTGAATCACTTTACTTAAATATATTATAAAATCATAGATATATATTAATTATTAATAATATATAAATAATTACAATATGAATAGTATGCATTTCATCACATTTTTAACTTAGATTTTTATAAAATAGATTTTTTCACAAAAATCTCATCTTCCATTTCTTTTTAACCGATATAAATTTTTTGATAGAAAATCAATGTATAAAATAAAATGTGAATAGATTTTAAAATAATATGTTGTTCAATCTATGAAAATATATTTTTAAAACTCAAATTTATTTACAGAATATTTTTAAAAGAGGATATTAAATATTTTAAAATTTAGAATTTGTTTATAACATATTAAATATTCACATTGCATTGCTTTCCTAAATGTTATGCATATACTTTGCAATGCCCCGTTATATACATTTTATATGCAAAACATATACAGTTATTAAAATAATAAAATGTTTACTAGATCAACTAAATGAGGTATGGCTTATTTATAAACTTCAAGGAAAACTTAAATAATATATTTATTAAAAGGATAATAAAATATATATAGTATATTATAATTATACAATAATAATATAATAATAATACATATAATTATTATATATATATTTACAATACATTATACTTATACTACGTTATTACTACAATTGTTTCTACATTACCCTGTATACCAATATTTTAAATTTGTTCGAAAATATTTTGTAATTTTTCAATGTAAAGTTTGTAATTTTGTGTATATTTAAAAAAAATAAAACACGAAGTTTGCGAAATATTTGAAAATAATATACGCAAATATATGAAAATGATTTTCGAAAATTTTATGAAAATAATTTGAAAATAATATACAAAGTTTGTAATTTTTTTGAAAATAAAACACAAGATTGCAAAATATTTGAAAATAATATACGCAAATATATGAAAATGATTTTCGAAAATTTTATGAAAATAATTTTCGAATAATATGCAAATTTTGCAAATTTTTTGAAATTAAAACATAAATTTTGCAAATATTATTATTATCTATCAAATCCTATATTAATATAAATTAATTAATATATCAATAGATTTAATTAAATTTTTAAATATAATTTTTATTGCAGATAAAAGTTTAAATTTTTTTAAAAGTCTACTTTCTATTATTTATATATGATTAGTGAAAAAATTATAAAATAGATAAAATGTTACTATATTAAAATTGATTTTGATATAAATATAGATTGATAAACATATATTATATTTAACATCATTATTAAGGGTTGTATATCTTATTAAATTAAAAATAATGGAGGATAGATCTGCAAACACCAATTAATAAACCACTGTGTATTCAGTTAAACTAAATTTTGAATCAATCAATGAAAGAAAAAAATATATATTTTATATACCAATGTATATTTATTCTATTATATATATATATATATATATATTTCTAAAAAATGTATAAAATAATTTACAATTATTTGTGAAATTAGAAAGTAGTTTTCGAAAATATGTATAAAATATCAGAAAATTATTTCAAAGTTTTCAAAAGGTGTCAAATTTTTTTTTGAAAACTACAAATTATTTTAAAATTTTTAAAATTACGAGTTCATTAATAAATATATACAAATAATTTTGCAAAAAAAACTTATATTTTTATAAATTTATTATATTTCATGAAAAATCATAAATATAGTCAATTTATGTTTACTATATATATAGTATATACTATATTAATTATTAGCAATGTTTTACATGCGGAAACGTAACCTTTCAAACAGGTTTTAGTCATATACAACACATTTGTGGCCTTGATATATAGGGTTTTAGCTAAATGTAAGCTTACTAAATCAAGATTTCATTGTATATATATAAATACATTATTAATGATTATGTATTTGATATATAGATATATATATATATAGATAATATATATATATATATATATAAATATTTTAAATTTAATATATAATTATATTAAATTGTATATAAGTAAAGAACATTAGTAACATTGTGTATATATATATATATATATTTAATTATAATGACGATATTAGAATATTTCCAATTCCATTTGATATACATACAACCGTATGTCGCTAGTGAGTTGAGAGTAATAATGTATATTCCGACATTAATTATCATCAATAATTGTACGGATGTATCTAATGATAATAACATAACCATTATTACTAATGGTTTTGTTTGAATACGATTATATTCATCAACTGCGTGTACTTAAGTGTACTTACTTACTTAAGATTACTAACGGATATTAGATATTAGATACATTTGATTTAAAGTAAAAACTTCATATCAATTCCTGGATTGGATAAAAGGACCGATAAATAAAACAATTTTAACCAATTTAAACATTTTAAATTAATGTTTAAAATGCATCTTTAGTAGTTTAATATTTACCTTTAACCTACACCCCCACCCACCGACAGAATCACGCTAATTGTATCATAAACGACCACATCAAACCTCTTAACTCGGATACAGAGTCTGCTAATAGCGATGTGGATGAGACGCATTATTATTACGACGATGATGATAAGGAGGTGGACGATGATTGCAGTGGTAGACTAAGAGGTGACGATGGAAGGGAGAGCGGTAACGGTGGTTATGATGCGAGAGGTGGTGGTGCAAGAGGTGGTGCATGTGGTAGTACAAGTGGTAGCGAGAGTGGTGGCGGTGGTTGTTACAGAAGAGAAAGAGAACTTTCCTATGAAGAGAAGATGTTCGTATAGTTATCTACGTTTATTTTATCTCTCGATGTATTCACAATTATATATACATATGTACATATTTTATAGACAATTTTTGATATATTCAATATAGATATATGAGATATTCAAATAGCCATTGTACTATTGATAGTAAATACCTGGCCTGAATAAAATAGTAAATCCGATATTTTACATATGAACATTTCAATCACTGATATATATATATATAAATATAATTTTGTATTTATATTATAACGAAACAATAAATATATTTATTATATAAGCATAATTTAGTCAAGACTAGATATTTTGGATCTTCACAAATGTCCGAATACAATGCACATGCACTTGACAATTGCATGCATTGTTCTATATTGTGGGAGTTGATATATACATTCATGTAAACTAAATATAAATTTAATATAAGCAAGAGTAATAGTGAAAATATATCATAATCATATACAAATTCACACATGTTTACTAACACAAACACACACATATATACATACAAAAACATGTATATATAATCTCATATGTATAGCTACATTCACATACATGTATACATATATCTATATTTATATATCAATAGTCATACAAACACACACACACACACACACACACACACACATACATACACACACACACATACTTGTATTCAATATACATTGTACATATAATATATATATATATATATTTACATAATACACATTCATGTTTTTCCTGAATTCACATCTGTATTTTTCTGAATGGAAATTATAATAGTATGCAGTGGTACCCATTGATATTAAGAAAGATTTCTTTATATTGATGGTGGGACCTTTATTATACTGGTGGTTATTATCAGATATACATATGCACATTGAACAGATGTAATACAATGGTTTATACAAAATATAAGCAGCATACAAGTAATATTTCATATATCTCAATAGAGTAGATGAATTATGTATAAGTAGTATATATATATATAAATATAATATATATCATTTTATATATATAATAAAAAATAAATGTAACTAAACATAAATATTCACATTTCATTTTAAAGGAAATCTAACGTAATATACAACATTTCGCATTTGGACGACGACAAGAAGAATATGTTCTTCATTCCCGTAATAAAGTTGAACACCAGGGCTGAACTAGAGGCTCACGTTAATTACGTCGACAACGTAAGGACACAACGTGAAAAGATACAAGAAATAATAAATGAACGTTTGTAGACATCGTAAAGTTATTAGAAAAATATATATTTGTTGTGATGTAAGGGGTTCTATAGAATATATAATTTAAATCGGGTTGTCTATATATATGTATATATTATTATGCATTGAATTATATATATTATATATTATAAATATCATTAAAAAAAAGTAAGTTTAAATATTATTTGTTTATAAGATTATATTTGACTAAAATTGTCAATAATTTGATTAATATTATAATAATATTTGAGTTTTAAAATTACTGATCATTAATTTTAGATTTATTTTCAATCTACTGAATATTTAATATGAAAAATATATAACATATAAATTATATAACTAATATTTTGAATGTTATATATTATCTATTAACATTTATCTATTAAGTATTATCTATTATTTTCAATTAAGAAAATAATATTGTACACAATTATATCACAACCTCATTGATCCACATAATCCCAGCAAACAGTAAGAGCAGCATAATAGCAGCATAACAGCAGCATAACAGCAGCATAATAGCGTGACAAATTAATAACAGCATAATATACATTTAATAGCAGCATAATAGAACAATGTAAACATTTGAGGCTCTAGCATATTCTGTTATGCTGCTATTATGCTGCTCTTACTGTTTGCTGGGATAAAAAAAATATGAGTGTGTAAACACATGAAAGTAGTGGTATAATGAACATGTGAAATTGGTTATGCAATCACTATGTAAGCATTAATGTTATATATATATATTGTTATTTTATTTTGGTGGAGACCTTTCATCCTATCCAGATAATTAGATGTAGTTTTCACTTATAACCATATGGATCTAATGTCCCTTCGAAGCCGCTCTCGTGATAGGCATCCATGGTTTTAACGAGAGTTATTTTTGTACACAATTTTATAAAATTACTTCTAAATATTATTTTTAAACTCATTTTATTGATCTGGACAAGAATTGAGTTCACGTTCTACTGCTTGTATGTCTAACGCCTAACCAATTGTACAACAAATGCAGATATATGTCTCTAAAATTTGTAAATATATTATTTTTATAATTTAATATTAAAATTATAATATGGATGTATTATAAGTATTCTATATACAATATACTCTATTTATATATATACTATATAAATATCAATTTTACTCTCACTTATATAACATTTAATCATAATCACTTTCATCTGCATTTATTTCACTTGCACTCGCACTAGCATATTATAATCAAACAGTATGTATCATAAAGTATCAAACGCACCCATCTCTATATAGTGCAGCACTGGCAACTAATAAACGCACGCATGCCCTTACGTAATGTACATACTAGTGATGAAAATGATGCTCAAATCTAAAGCATGATGCAGTCTCAGTCTCAGTTACCTAAAGTCTCAAATCGGCTCGGGCTCGCTTGGCTAGAGTCTCGGTTCGGGCTCGTTTTTATTCCGAAAATGAAAATCTCGGCTCGGCATCAATAAATAAAAGTCTCGGCTCGCATCTAAAAGCTCGGTATTATTTACACCAATAGATGAAATTTACATTATTATTCACTGAATCGCGAAGTTGGCGGATATTATTTTTTTTAAATTGATGTAAATGTGAAATATATAAAAATTAGTATTAAAATGTAATTTCTAAAAAGCCTCATTTCGACTCGGTAAAGTTTTGTAAAAGTCTCAACTAGGCTCGGGCTCATTTGGCTAGAGTCTTGGTTCGGCTCTGGCTCGTTTGGCTAGAGTCTCGGCTCAGCATGGGCTCATTTTTTTTCCGAAAATGAAAGTCTCGGCTCGGCATCAAAAACCAATAGTATCGGCTCGGCATCAAAAGCTCGGCATCATATACATCCCTAGTACATACACACAGGTGTTACAGATGAGCCGAGGTCAGCTGAGAAGTGTGTTGACACCACTAGAGAGAGATCAACACTAGAGGACATCACTGTCGGCTTCAGCAATACACAGGCGGGCATGAGCAAATATCATGAAAAGGTATGGCTATAGTTAAGTCAGCTATAGTTATTCGGCTATAGTTAGTTAGCTATATTTATAATATAGTAAGTCAGCTATAGTTAGTACTATTAATAAATAAATATTTGGTCATTTACGAATACAGGATATTAATGTTCTGTAATAATATAGTAAAATCGTAGTTTATATTAAATAATTATAATAAAACGCGATAAATATAGTACATATTAGATAAAGTGAGCGTATGTTTCCGATGTTGACGATGATATTTCGAATAATATATAACATCTTCGATCATTCTTATTAGCTATGTATTCATTTTATCTAAAAGAAAAATACGATAAATAATACTTTTCGCGAAGCCTCCACATTTTTAAAAACAAATAAATAACCCTAATACCTAATTCATGTATAACCTTCGTAAACGAGAAACACTCGAACTCGAGATACATACTCTCAGTATTTCGTTTAACCGTAACGATACGATATGCTCGTTAATCGTTTCAATGTTACGACGACGTTTATGGGTCGCACAATTCAAAAATCATAAATTCTACGATCGCAATAAAATAAACACGTAAATATCACGAGGCGTGTTTAGTGAGGCGCGTATATCATCCGGTAGGCGTGACTAATACCTAGACACGCCCCCCCCCACGCCCCGCCCCTCCTTCGATAGTTAGAGGCCCTGCACTGCATACACGAGCTGAAGCGTCAGAAATACGGCTACGTGCGCTGTCGTATCTGCGTAGACAAACACGTCTACCGTACCAAGTACAAGCTGATCAACCACTACAAAAGTCACGCGAGTTAGTATCGGACCGTCCGGTCACCTAGTACAGCTGACTGTGTATCTTCTGTACCCGTGAAACCTCTATCGTTTATATATACGTGTGTGTACGCGCGTATTCGTATTGTTAAATACGTGAATATTATTTTCCGTTTATTTTGTATCGTATGCACCATATATACAACGATTATTTAGGTTATTAAGTTATTAGGTTATTTAGGTTATTTGTGTAGGATATTAGAGAGTTAGCGCATCCTGTGCATTATAACACACATATAACGGTACCACGTATAAGTGTGCCAGATTTTCAGCACGTATAACTTTATATAATGACGACTCGGTATAACGGTATATGTTCATAGTCCCTGTGTAATATCCAGATCACACTGTATATATATATATATATATAAATGTTTTCTAATTTTTCGAAATTATTTCACTGTATATATAAAGTGAAATAATTTCGAAAAAAATAAGAAAATAATTATATATGTATATATATATATATATACGGTGTGACCTGGATATTACACAGGGAACTATGAACATATATCCGATTAACACTACGGACGTATCACGCAGGTAGGCATTACGTATGTCCTATTTGCGAGGACATATTCACCACCGAACTACATCGTAAGCATCATCTGAAGACGCACAACCCGGCGCCGCCTAGGTTTACCTGTACGCACTGCGGTCGTGACTTCGGTCACCACGGTCATTATAAGGTCATTATAGGGTCAATATAAGGTCATTATGGGGTCAATATAAGGTCATTATAGGGTCAATATAAGGTCATTATAGGGTCAATATAAGGTCATTATGGGGTCAATATAAGGTCATTATGGGGTCAATATAAGGTCATTATAGGGTCAATATAAGGTCATTATAGGATCATTGTGGGGTCAATATAAGGTCATTATGGGGTTAATCGATGTGTTTGTAGTCGTTGCTTAAAGGGGTATCCCACTACAAGTATTTCCGTCAAGTTGCCGTAAATATTTTAACTTTGAACCGATTTTCTATCAAGTTAACTACAATTTTAGTCGGGAACCCTCTTACTTTCCGGCGACTTGCCTGAAATATATTAACTGTATACGGGGTTTTTCCGCCTTAATACAAATTATTTAGGGTATTCGAATAACGAACGAGTATCACCGACTCTTTACCAGTTATAATAATAGAACGTGTTGGATTTGGTGGCAACGTGTTACCACTATTACATATACATACTCAATGATATTGTCGCACATATCATCATCTCTTATATCGCCTCCTATCTTTGCTAGATTAAATTAATTTGAATAGATATTCTAAAGCGTTCGATTTCCAAGTTTGATTTCAATAGCATCATTGATATCAAGATATACGTATAATAGTTATTAATAATTATTAATAAAAAACATTACAATATTCATGTAAATATCATTACTTGTTTATTATTTAATGATTACGTTTATGATTAGGATTATGTAATCCACTTTATGCATAAATTGCACATGTTATTTAATATTTTTCTAGAATTAAAATATTTAAACTATATTATTTAGCCTATTTATTGAAATTTCTGTTTTTACGAAAACCTAAATTACGAAGGATTTCTAGTATAATACTCTATTAAATGAAATATATACATGTTAATAAAGATATTAAACTTAAAATCGCCACCGCCGCCGCATCAGAATCACGTTAACTCTCACGAGAAAGCACCGACTCTGATGTGTCACGTGTGCGGCAAGTCGTACAAGCTGAAGTCGGCGTACCGGAACCATCTGCACAACAAGCACGGTAGAATGCCGCCGCCGTCGAGAGGTCAAGGCCGCAGGACCGGCGTCAAGGTGACCCCTAAGAAAATCATCAGTTAGACGCGATTCGATGATCCTGTAGTCTGTAGCGGCTATATTGTTAACCCTTCGGTGTTAAGAGTATCGATAGTATTAAACACGTATAGAATAACTGCCTGTGTGGCTCAGTGGCTAAGGCGTCAGACACACAAGCAGTAGGACACGGGTTCGAGCCTCGTCCGGACAATTAATTAATTTTATAAAATGGGTCTTAAAATATTATTTAGAAGTGATCTTATATAATTGTGTATAAATAAATGATCGGCTCTCGTTAAAACCATGGATGCCTTAACATGGGAGCGGATTCGAAGGGACATTAAAGCCATGTATGGTTATAAGTGAAAACTTCATCTAAGTTCCAGGATGGGATGAAAGGACTCCACCAAATAAAAATACATGCGTATTAATATCTATACGTATCTATATGTATTATTCACATTTGTATAATATTCGTAGAGAATTTGTATAATATTCCGTGAACGTATATTTTGAACATATATATTGATATGGAGAGAGGAATATAATGAAACGTGATTAAATATTACTTATTAAATGAACCATTCTCGCTGAGACGCTTTACCGCTTTACCTACCTATAAAAGCTAATGTATAGAGTTGAAATATTGACGTTCGATAATATACATTATTGAAATGAACGTTTATCAATAGGAAATAAACCCACTACTATATTTATTATAATTATCATCTATATCGAATTTATATTATTAGAACCTATGCTACGTTGCACTATTAATGTCTGCAACGTGTTCAGATGGAAGACCGCTCAAGCGTGACAACAAGTCTGCTGCTAGTGGAGAAAAGGCCGAACAAAGCCGCATGAATAAAGAGGTCAACGAGGAAACAGAAACTCGGGTGTATAAAGAGGTCAGCAAGGAACCAGAAACTCGGGTGTATAAAGAGGTCAGCGAGGAACCAGAGACTCGGGTGAATAAAGAGGTCAACGAGGAAACAGAGACTCGGGTGAATAAAGAGGTCAACGAGGAACCAGCGACTCAGGTGTATAAAGAGGTCAGCGAGGAACCAGAGAGTCAGACGTGTAGAGAGGGACGTACAGATGAATCGGAGACTCGCGCGAACGATGAGCTGATGAACATGCGCGCTTCTTTAGGAGAATTAAATCTCACGTCTATGGAAAATATTTTATAATAAATTCTATTTTCTATTATTTATAGTTTATTATTTTCGGTAACGGCTATTTGTAAATAGATTCAATAATAGGAAATGTAAATATAATTTCTAATGTTGTGCACGATATTAAATACAAGTTATTTCGATAGCATTGTTTAGTATTGTCATTTAATTGCTGATTACATTTCTCATTATGTTATCGGGGAACTAATTTCTATAAAATGAATATAATATATCAATCTCATACTGTATATAATTAAGTAATTTATTTTATCTCCGTAATATATTTACAAATACTAATAACAAGGTTAAAATATTTCCAAAAATGATAAAATGTGAAATAATGAAATCATACATTTTGTATAGTATTTACAAGACTACAAATTATATCGCAGCACTGATTATTTTATTTACTATTTTATCTATACAAATTTAATAACCTCTATAAGTAGATATATAAAGTAGCGTAATAATATATTATTAATATTATAATTATAATTACAAGATTTGTAAATAAAAATATAAACCTTGAATTACAAGTTCAATAGATACAGACGGTATAAAGGATACATGTCGTTGATCACATATTTAGTTGTAATATATTACTAAATATTATTACTGTCAATCATAATAACTTAATATACAAAATTCAATATAAATTTGAGGCATAAATAAATATTATTAGTAGTGATAAAAATATTTATATAGTTATAAATTTCAAATATTGAAAATATAGTTTTTGACTAAGTGAAAATAGCAATCACAAAATTAATCAATATATATATCAAATACTTATAAATTATAATTTATAAATTAGTTATACGCTGAGATAGCAATAATAATATTATGTCATTAAAATATGTAAAATACATTTATTATAAATTTGACGTTTGAAAATATGTTAAATATTCAAATAATATAAAATAAATCGTGAGATATTAAATGAACCTACATCATAGTGATATATTTACTTAATATACACGCGAAGACGTACAGACAGTGGGCCGCTTATTCACAGAGCGTCGTTCAGGGCTCGCAGGAGTTTAGTTTCCAGCCGAACTTCCTCGAAGCCCTGTTTCGAGATGGTGTCGTCGAGAGCCTCGCACTGAAGGTGAACTTCCGACGTGGCCGAGGTCACGTGCGAGTGTCTGAAGGTCGCGACGACGGGGGGCGGGGCTAATAGTCGTTGTCGCTTGCGCTCGAGTCGTAGTTCTTCTATAGATCTGGGCGGCGGACGCTTCCACGTGGGTGTACGACCTTTGCACTCTGTGAGGTCGGAGGAGGGAGGAGGGGTCACGGCCGAGGAGGAGGAGAAACTCGTAAACAACAACGAGAAGTCTTCGGTTCGGTCGCAGTTGCTGAACGTTCCGGAGAGGAGTATCGACGCGGAGGAGGAGGAAGGGGAGAAGGGGGTTAAAGGGGCTTTCTGATGACGCGACTGAACGTAGCTCTCAAACTGAAGCTCGGAGGTCTCGCAGCGTTCGATTATCTCGTCCAATCGGAAGTCGTCGTCGTCCGCTTCTTCTTTGTCTGCGTAGTCTAGGGGGCGCCGGTGGTTGTCCTTCTCGGTATTCTTCTGTTGCGGGCAGATAATCACTTCTCTAGTCGGTGTGGTATCTATGTGGCAGTAGTTACCATGCGTTAGTTACTATGTGGCAGTTATTAGTGTTGTATTAATAATACTCGCACACACACACACACTCTCACTCATACACACACACACACATACACATACATATTTATAACTTAGTACATTCACCATAGTCTATGCATAACGAACGCTCGCATTAATCTCTCAGGTGTCCAGCACTGATACTGATAATATGATGAATAGCACGCAGCAGCAGCAGTTGATGCCTACAGCTATTATAACACGCATACGTGAACAACGGCATTCATTACCGAGTGGCATATCATCATTTATAGATGATATAATCGTTTAGCGGAATGTTATCGTGATCTTAATATAAATCTTAAGGGGATGCACGGACGTTCGCGAGATTACATATAAAACGTAGGAATAAGAGCTATTTTTAAAGGTTTAGGCTATAAACTTTTTAATATTATTATTTTTATAAATTTTATTTGTATATATCAATAGTACTCGGTTACGTTATATTTACTATCGATTATTGTATATATTTCTATATGTATGTATATATATATTTTTTTTATAAAAAAATATTTAAAAAAAAACTAAATTTTCCTCTTTAAAAATAGGCCTCATTCCCAACTGTCTTTCATATGTTACTCTTAAATTATTATCCCCGTTGATAAGCCTTCGATACAATACACAGTACACGTGGCTCTAATTCTGTATTACTTGGGCTACCAAAGCAATACTATCACACACAGATGTGCGCGTGTGTCTGTGTGTGCTACAATTGTAACCTTGAAGTAGATCTAGCCAGTCTGAAGGCTCGGTGAAAGCGAGCAGATGATCTTTAAGCACGTATACTTGGGAAGATTTGCCAACCTGTTGAGATGAAAGTTGTGCAGATTAATGAAGGCTAATAAAGACATTTTATGAACAGATGATAAACTACACATATATATAAATAAAGCATTAACTTATAACATAAATATAGATTTAGTTATTTGCATATCCATTTCTCGTCTCATGTTAAATTAATCACTTTTCTCCGGAGCCTTGAGTGTTCTATTATTTCACTGAATACACATATATATATATTATTATTATTATTTATTTGAGTCAGACATAAACAGTCCATAGATAAACAAAACAAAAAAAAATTAAATACAACTATACAACACATATCTATATATATAAGTATATAATTACAAATAATATATAGTTAAAAAAACAATGATGTACACCATGTTTTAAATATTGACGACGGGCGAGAAACATTATATAAATATATCATTTTAATAATAGAATTGTCAGATAATTTAACACGATTATATATATATATATATATATATATGATATTTATTATAGTGATAACATAAATTATAAGTAATAATTGTATATTTATTATCTTTATATAATACATCTCTAATAGATTTACAATTTTGTTTTGTTTGATCTTAATAAAATAAAATACACAATAAATTGTTATCAATTGATATGGTATTTGTATTTAATGATACTTTTAGTTCAAATTAATTTATTATTTTTTAAATATATTAGAAATAACAATCTGATGTCTACTAAAGCATATTTTAAGAAGTTTATTATTTATGATAGAGTGATTTTATCATATTGTATCATGAATCATGATTCATGATCCAGGAATACAAATTTAAATCTGATACAAAAATTAATGCAAAATAATGTTTTTAAACAATGGTTTCAATATGATTAATTTAAAATCATAATATAATGTAATGCATATTATATTATTTGGAATGTCTACATAAATAATATAGAAAAAATCTTTCAATTCAAACAAAATTAATAAATTTGTAATTATAATAAAATATATTGAAATAAAATTTAAAAATACGAATATATTTTTATTTGACAAGTTAATAAATATCCTTGATATCTGATTGAAAAATTGAAATAATTGAAATATAATTAAATATACCACGGAAAATATCTAGTATATAAATGTACCATTACATAGTGATCAGCAATCCTGTCACTAGTAGTATGTAATCATGTTGTTGTTGTTGATATTTTCGGATTAGAACACGCAACATTAAGTATCAAAGGATAACGTTATAATGAAATTACATAATGTATGTATTATTTATTATTATTACAGTATGTTATTTTTAAATATGTAAAAATGTATTATTTTATTATAAATTTAAAGTATAATTAAAAATAATGCCATCGCAATTAACACTTATGTTTGATGAATTATTAAAAGGTAAACAACTCGATAGAAGGTTAGATTTAGCTTAATGTAATATAGGTTTGCCTGAGAAATGTTTAGGTTAAATTAGATTATATAATATATATATATATATATATATACTATAATTTTAAGTACTTTAAATATTGCTAAAGTGAATAACTTTTGTATCTCTAATTATGTGTTTTTAAAGAAATTACGAATACTTGAAATTGTAACGATTTAAATTTAATATTACTTTACTTATTCGCATTACGTTATTAAATTTAGCTAGGCTAACAATCTACAAATAATTAATACTAATTAATACTAATATAATACTAATTAATATTACAGGAACTGATTACCCCGTCGTATTCAGTGATATTGTCGAGTCTAGATCTAATAAGATGATTGACGATGTCAAGCCAATTGATGTCCAACAGCCAATGGGGTAATGTATTATGGGACCATGTTGCTCCGTTGCGGTTGCTGAACTTCTGTCTTGCAGCGATCATGGCGTTGTACATACTGTGTATAAGGGTGTATGTATAAGGGTGTATGTATAAGGGTGTATGTATAAGGGTGTGTGTATAAGGGTGTGTGTATAAGAGTGTGTGTTATAGTGTGTGTGTGTGTGTGTGCAATGATAAGTAATAATGTCAAACAATGCTATATTATTATAAACAACATTTCTTAGGAAAGATATAACACTTACACGAAATCGCGTAATTCGATTTTGTACAGAAAAACGAACAGCCCCACCTATATAGGTTTAATTTTCTGAACTATGCGTTGTTTATAATGTAAATTTGTATCAAACTATAATATACTTTCGAATTTAAAATAATATGCTTTAAATTATTTTTTATAAGATGATAACTGAGTGTTCATTACTAATATATAACAAAGCAATAGGATATGTTGGTTTAAATGCCATACATATCTATGAGGCGAGTAAATGCTAACTTATATTGCATGTGATTTAATGTATCATTGAAAACATTACCGTATAGACCGCCGCGCAAAATCTAAATCTAATAGTAATTAAATATTCGGAATTAAAAACAATTCAGATTCAGTTTCAGTTTCATATAACCATTATATAATTAGCCGATAGTTGTCCTTATCAAAATTGGTAATTCACCCATTTTCCAATCTGGTTTACGTACACGGCCATATACACATACCAATATATACATACTCACACACTCACACACCTACACACAACTATACACACATACCCGTATATACACACACACACACACATACACACAAACTCAGGAACAAACTACCCCCGCAACTCAGAAATAAAAATCTATCAATTAATATATTTAAAAAGAAATTAAAAAAATTTCTTATCGCCCAACATTGATGTTCGTTTATTCGTAATATTATCGTGCAAATTATATATATATATAATATTATATATATATATAATATTATATATATATATATATATATATATATATATATAATGTATACATTCGCTATTTTTATCTATATGTGATATATATTGATAGATCCACATTATAGAATTATAATTATTAATGATGTGCTTAAAATATATACTTAAGGGCAGGCGTAACCTTCGTTTTTATTTTTTAGTGAAATTTTTTTTATATTGAATATTAAAATGTAATTCATTATCTTTAATATGATGTATTATATATCACATACAATTAAACATAAGTGCCTCAAATACGAAGTTTAATCATACACCTTTTCAAAATGGTGGGATTTAATAATTAGAAAACATGCAAGTAAAACTTTAGATGCCAATATCTCTGGTGTTTTTTTTGTTAATTTTATTTTTTTTAAATGTCTCTATCTTTTGAACTCTTATATTAATCTTTATAAAATTTTCTGAGTATATACCTAATATATGGTTATTATTATATAGGTATGTAAGCTAATGTAAATATAATCAATTAATATAATTAATTGAAAAATAATAAAAAAAATCGGTAATAAATTTATTTTTAAATAATTTTAATATTATAATTAACTTTTATTTAATTATTATACTTTTATTATTTTATGGTGTATCTATATAAATAGAGATGAATGTTATCTCGATAAATAAAAAAAATAAGATAAAAATACTAATAAATAGAAAAGATAGGGCCTGTTAAAAAATAGCTATTTTTCCCTATCTTTTACATGTAAACGCCGGCAAGGTTACGCCTTAAACAACAACAACAACAACAACACAAACTCAGTCAGCCTACACACAACTACACACACACACAAACTCACTCACACACCTACACACACACCCACACACACATACCCGTACACACACATACACTTACACACATACACACACACCCAATTCAGTCAGTCTACGCGAGCTAACCTGTCGTGAATCACCTCCGCGTTGTAACGTTTATGCGGCTTGCACGCTTGATCGCACACCGACGCCACCACCGCGTCTAGCCGGCGCCACTGTTCCTCGATCGTAGTCGGTTGATTGACAGGCGGAGGTGCGGTCTTCACTCTGAGGTACAATGTGGCCAAGGTCTCGCGAAGGTCGTTCAATCGGTCGATATCGTTCCAATCACAATCCGGTAAATCTGTGCGCGGCGAGTAGAGAATTTATATTATTCGTATAGACAGCGTATGTTGTACGTGCAGTGTATAATTAATGTACAATAATTTGTATGCAGTAGACCGGTTCGTACTAAAAAAAAATCAGTAATTTTATAAACCTTCACATCTATGACAATTATGTATACTATGATGAATAAGTGTTTAAAATTGTCATAGATGTGAAGGTTTATAAATTTACGAACAAAAATTAGTACGAGCCGGTCTAATGTACAGTGTAAATGTACAATATTTTATATGTGCAGTGTATATAATGTATATACTATATAGTATATAATATATACTCTAAGGTAAACTTCATACTATAATATATGTTCGGAAGTTGCGATTACATATTTATTTAGAACGCGTATCGAATATTATTTATTACTGTCTTAAAATAGATTAAATATGATTATTTTCCTGTTAATAAATTTGAATAATAATATTTAAAATATACTTCCTCTATAGAAAAATATGTTAATATATATTTTATAAAAAAAATAGATTATTAAAAAAAATTAATTTAATAATCGGCTAAAAAATGTAAAACATATTAAATTTAAAAACTGAATATCTGATCATTGTTAACCTAGTAAAGGAGTTAGGAAATATTTTGTTTCAAGATATCCCACATTTGTATACATATTTAAATAATATTTATAATTATTATCGGTAAATTGATTCAATATATATTTACATTTATATCTATGTAACATATTACATTTTAATTTCCAATAATTTAATTTGATATTAATTGTAAGATATTAATATTTATTATAGTGTATATTGTTTATTTATATAAACTCTATTGCATTACTGAATTACAAACACAACCCAATCATCTTAAAGGCAAAAAACATCTGATTCACTATACAATTATTATGAGGATGTAAACATATTATTATAAAATTAATAACACAATATGATTCTAATATATAATATTACTTATATATAAATAGATTTTTTTAACAATAGAATATTATTAATATTATTAATATTAATACATTATTATTTTTATATAAATATATATATATATATATATTCATACTGCTAGCAACAAGTACAGCGTTTTGTTACTGCGCTTGTTTCCGTATTTGTTGCTCGTGGTGTGAATACCGTTAAGTATTAAGTTTAAGTATTAAGGATCGGATGAAGATCTATCTATAAATATTGTTTACTAAAAGAATAACTTTATAAATATATAAAATAATAACTATATTTTTGTATCTAGTAGATTACATTTAGAACTATATATTAAGAACATATAAAACGTTATGATAAAGAGAATGAAACCTATATATCACCGATTTGTAAAATAATAAATATATCAGAAATGTACATAAATATATTATATGTAATCAGGTATTATATTTTAGGTTGTTTGTTATATCTGAAGAGTATCGTAATAGAAATAAATTCTGAAATTTCATATAGCGTGATTAAAATAGAAAAAATTAAAAAAATATTTTAGTGATTAAAAATTTTAATTTGTATTGATTTTTATAATTTGTTTTAAACTATATATAATAAAATTAAAATACGATATATAAATATAACGAAGTAATGATAATAAAAACAAGTGATAATGATAATAAACACATGCATAAGTAGATTTACATGTTATCTATGCTTCTTTATGCAAGCTTATTAAAAGAGGAACTCGGCATTTCGTTGTGCGAACATTTTCGCGAGGCAATTTTACTCGGCAACGCTTTGAAATAGTGAGCAATCACAGGATTGTATCGTCCAACCCTATTAGTGTGCGTACGTACTTTTATGTAGCGATGCAAACTCGTAGACCGGGTAAGAGGTACCCGCCAGCACGTCATTGGTCAGCTCGTTGATCATGTGATCTACGCATTCGTTGAACAAACTGATTATGGCGTAGGGATTCTGTGAAGGGAGAACGGCGGTTTAGTAACATACTTAAATTATTACGATAGCTGTACTGTTAAATTTTCTAAAAGTTTATTTAATGCTATTTAATCTATGATCTATGCTAAAATAAATCTAGAAATTTTTAAATTAAACGATTATACTAATAAATCGTAATTTAAGATTACATATTACAAGTATTTACATAAATACAAAATATATTTATAAATCGCTTGTCAATTTCATGACGTTTCTAATTTGATTACTCTCGTAAAAAACTTTATATTGATAGAAATACTCGAAAATATTAAAAAATATTTTAGAATATTATAAATAAAATACAGAACTAGGATAATACATAGTACATAATACAACATTATTGTAAAAAGTAAGATATTTAACACATTTTAACTATAGGCGCCTACCCTTAATCATATTTATATTGTATTGTGAATTATAAATAATATATCATTAATATATATAAATAAAAAGTATACAGAAAAATAATGTCTATTTTGTAACTAGGAATGAAGTAAGTGAATCAACAAGAAGCTGTATGTAGTCTGATGTAGGATAGGGGACAGTGGTTATCATTGTGTGTGTGTGTGTGTGTGTATGTGTGTGTGTTAGTAGTGAAACCTGATTGTGATGAAGGCAAACTCTCTTATAGAAGTGCAGCTCTAGTCTGCTGTCGATGTAATGTACGATGGAGTTGAAGCCAATCAGAGGAGAGAGTTCCGCCGGACATTTCATAACTAGGTTCTTCATTATCTTCTCAAACTATTATGAAATGGTAGTAGTAGTACAAGTTATTGATGAAATTAATCATATTTATTTTTAATATTTCTATGGGTTAATCTTTCTAATTTAGAATTATTTAAAATATCAATTGTATCTATTAAATATCTGACCTATCAATAATATCTATATAAAGTATATATATATATATATATATATATATATATATATATATATATATATATATATTCATAATGTAGATATATTTAATCATAGAATATTACAAATTAATGAGCAAACGTATAGTAGAGATGTGTAGTGACCTTTACGCAGTTATTGAAGGTCGTATCAGTGAAATCTACAACCACGACGTCACTAATCTTGGTGTCTATTAGCCGCGAGCCATCAATGGAAAGTTTACTGCTCACTTCAGCAGTAGTGTATGCGTGTTCAAATGTCTATAGTAAGCAAAGTATATGTGTGTATGTAAATATATATAGAGCTTATTTCAAAGTTAATACATATATATATATATATATATATATATATATATATATATTATCAGATATCATGTAATATATGCATATCAGAAAACCATTGAAACAAATAAATATAGTCATTATGTATATGTGTTTGAGCGTATATTTCAAAGTTAATATATAACACCTGATATCATAATGAGAACACACACACACACACACATACACATATACACACACATATACACATATACACATACACACACACACATACACACATATACACATACACACACACACGTACACACACATACATACACACACATACACATATACACACACACATACACACACATACACACACATACACATATACACACACATATACACATATACACACACGTACACACACATACATACACACACTCATACACACACATACACATATACACACACATATACACATACACACACACATACACACATACACACATATACACATATACACACACACAAATACATATACACATACATACGCACACACATACATAACATATGAATATTAGGAGATAACATATAGATTATGGATATCACCGTAGTAGTTATATCTCCTTCTCCTATTGTTATCTAATCATAGGACACGTGCAGTGGTAGTAGTTATATTTATAACGGCTTTGATTACCTAATGGTAGGGGCGCTGCAACAGGGCGGGGGGGATATGTACCCCCCACTTTAAAACCTAGGGGGAACTCCTGTGTATTGGTCCCCGCACCCACTTTTACCACAACTTTAATATTGATTGGTTAGTCCCCCCTACATACACACCATCGTTCCAGCGCCCCTACCTAAACGAGATATGATAGTTATATCTACAGACATCATTTCACTCCCTGCATATTGGTGAATCACATTATAATATCTACCCTCCCTCGTAATAGATTGGGTACTCTAATACAGTGATGTTTCTCTCCTTCTGTTACCTAATTGTGGGAAACCAGACCTGCGATAGTAACCCCACCCCACCCCACCCCACCCCACCCTACCCTAGCCTACCTAATGATAAATATTGTGATATTTCCCCATACATCGCGTCCTACCATACCTAAAGGGGGTCACATCCAGCTACCTGTATTTACGGAAATAATGTCCTGAAATTTTTGCTAGAAAGTGATTTTCTAGAAAGTTGTAGTGGGATACCCCCTTTAAAGTTACTATATTTTGCCGGAAAGCATGTGGCATATGACTACCCTTAAGAGGGTACCCACTATTGTAGTTAACTTACTAGAAAATCACTTTTTAGCAAACATTTTTGGACATTTTTCCGGAAATACTGATAATGGGATACCCCCTTAAGGGTAGTCGTACGCCACAGCAACCCTTCTTCCTCTCGAGAGGGATCCCTCTATAACGCCCAAGGTATACGAATACACGAATATAGTGATATCTCCCCTCTCTCCTATCCTCCCATATCTAAGGGTGGTCTCGTGACATAGTTAGGTTAGCCTTCCTTCCTCTTTCCCTTACCTAAAAAAGGAAACACATGAACATATGGATATCACCCTCTCTCCCACTCCCTTCTATATGGACAGACCATCGATATAGAGAAAGTGGATAAACAATTGACGAACGCAGCGCATGTTAAAGATTGATACGTGAATGACACTTTTATCGATAAATTAACAAAATGTTATCAGTGATTTTGTTTGGATATTAGTCATATTATATATGTCAAATATTAAAAAAGTAGGCTTTTCGTCGAAATAGATTAAAGTGACTTCTATCTATATCAATGGATTTAGATTATAAATATCAATAAAATAGTATTATATCTTCAATTTAACTACACAATATTACGAGGAATGTTGATATGATATATTTTAAATATATAATTTTATGTTTAGTATAGATAGTACATTACAATTGGTAGTGATTATCAATATATATATGTATAAATAAATATTATTATAAATAAAAAGTAGTGGGCCAGATAGTGGGTTTCGACTGCAGCGCCCGTAGCGGATAGTGCCATACACTAGATTCAATTGCTTATCCACTTTCTTTATATCGATGGGAAAGACACCTGACCATGGAGATATGGTAAGCTAATACTGACCGCTACAATGACCAGTGGAACTCGGGCACCTTGCGGCAGTGACATCGCTAGGCTGAATAATCTCTGCGATTCTTTCAGCCAATAGGAATCCTGTATCGATCGGAATGTGTATTTAAAATATGAATTATATTTAGTTTAGACGTTTGTTGTCTGCCTAATTCTAATGTCTATGATATATATATATATATATATATATATATATATATATATGAATCAGATAGAGTGTAAACACTCAGGAAAATACAAAAGCAAAGCTTGACTAGGTATTTTCCCACTCAACTTGATAACAGCATTACAAGAATAAAAAATAAAAAAAATATTAGTAAATTATAAAATGACAATAACTTATTTTAAAATTTCAATTTTGTATATCATTAGAACTATAATTTTGTATATATATATATACTATTGTATATATTATTAAACTTATTTGATTTGTAAATGTGATTCGTGTAAATGAAAATCGTGCTGAATAAATAAGTAAGAATATACTTGAATATTGTTATCAAGGAGAGGTCATCATTTTCAGTTAAATACAAAATAAAATATAATAAATAATAAAAGTATATATAAATAAAATAAATGTATATTAAAAGAAGAAAAATATATAAAACAAATGAAATAAATGCATAAAATATGTAAAAAATATAATAATGAAAGAGAAAAAGATAAAGAAACTAAACACAATAAAAAATATAAAAAGTTAACTAATACGAAGAGGTAATAAATAATTTAATATTTGTTTTAAAAGTTTTTTTATTCATTAATTTGTGAAAAGAAGCTGGTAATGCATTCCATATCTCAGGAGCTTTGTTAGTAAGGCAAAACGATTTTCTATGTGTTCTAATTTTGGGTAAAACCAATTTTTTAGATAAAGGCTTATAAATATTTGAATTTTGTGTAAAAAGATATTGTAAAATTATAGGCAAAGATTTAGTCATATATCTATTTATATATTTTAAGATATTAATCTTTATAATATCTTGAAATTTTAAAAGATTGAATTTTTTATAAATTGTATCTATATCTACATTAAAAGAAAAAAACAAATTTTTTATTACCCTATTTTGCAATATAATAATTGGTTGAATATTAGACAAAAATGTACTACCCCAAATAGATGAACAATAATTTAGATGACTTTCAAAAATACTATGATATATTTGTATACGATTTTGTAAAGGTAGTTTATGTTTTATTTTATTTATAATAGCAATGGATCTACTTAGTTTTGATCTGATATAATTTATATGATAATTCCAGTTACATTTATCATCAATTATTATACCAAGGAACGATAAATGATTCACCTGCTCTATAGTTTCATTATAAACTTTTAATTCTAGTTTCTTTTTTGATTTAGAATTTCGAATATTATAGAGCATAACTTTGGTTTTTTTTACATTTAATGTTAATTTATTACTAAATAGCCAGTGAGTTAAATTATAAAGGTCATCTTGTATATTAGTTTGCAGAATATCAAAAGATTTACTACTGAAAATTAAATTGGTATCATCTGCAAAAATTATAGGTGTAGAATATTTCAATATATTAGGCATATCATTAATATATATTAGAAAAAGTAATGGCCCTAAAACTGAACCTTGCGGAACACCAAATGATATGCGTTCCATATTTGAAATAGCCCCATTTAATTTTACATATTGTGATCTGTTTGATAAATAACTAGATAATAGAACTTTAGGTAAACCTCTGATACCAATATTATCTAATTTATTTATCAATATATTATGATCTAAAGTGTCAAAGGCCTTTTTTAGATCAATAGATAAAACTGCACAATTATTAGTATTTTCTAACTCAGCACATACTGTTTCTGATAGGTGATGTAATGCATCTTCTGTTGAATAATTGTGTCTGAACCCAAATTGATTGTCATTCAAAATTTTATATTTATTAATGAAACAAAGAAGTCTTTTTTTAAATAATTTTTCATAAATTTTTGAGAATTGAGGGAGAAGAGATATTGGCCTGAAATTATCTAATATATTTTTATTACCCTTTTTATGTAAAGGTATAACCTTAGCAATTTTAAAACAATCAGGAAATACTCCTTCATTGAATGATTTATTAAATAGAGAACATAATATAGGACTTAATTCTGTATTAAGTTGTTTTATTAAGCTCATATTTATATTATAAATATCTGTACTATTTTTATTGTTCGTATGAATTATTATATTAAATATTTCGGAATTTGTAACTGGTGTAAGATAAAAAGTATTTGTGTTATGAGAAGATAAATAATGTACATGTAAATTTGAATTAAAACCAGAGTTAGAATTAAAATCCTTAGCAAGATTTTTTCCAACATTACTAAAATATAGATTAAAATCATCAGCCGATAAAGTTGTATTTAAATAATTTGAAAAAGTACTTCCTTTAATTATATTATTTAAAATAGACCATGTTTTTTTTGAATTATTACAACAATTTGACAGAGCTTTTTTATAAAATAATTTTTCGGCATTTCTTAGTACTGAAGTTAAAATATTTCTATATTTTTTATATTTAATATGATTAAAATCATTTTTATTAGCTATAAACAATTTTAATAATTTTTTTTTATGGTGGATACATTTTAATAAAGAATTATTTATCCATGGATTTTTAATTTTATTATTTATGATTTTGGGAGTATATAAAGGACAACATTTATTTAACATTAATTTAAACATATCTATAAAATAATTAAAAGCAGTATTTGTATCCATATCAGAAAAATCCCATTTATGATGAAGAATGCAATTTTTTAATTCCTTTATAGTTGAGTTATTAACTCTATTAATTTTAGAATTAGATTTAGTTTGTTTTTCATTGGAATTGTTAACATTTAAATCAAAAAAAGTAAAAATAGGGTAGTGATCACTTATATCATTAAGTAATATTCCATTATATTTATGAGAATAATTATTATTTGTAAAAATATTATCAATTAAAGAATTATTATCATTAGTCACTCTTGTTGGTTTATCTATTAAAGGACGACACCCTAATGAATATATGGAGTCAATAAAATATTTTACATGTTTATTATAATTATGATCTAATAAATTAATATTAAAATCACCACATAAATACAAACGATTACAATTGCTTGCCAACTTTTCAAATGAGTTTACAATGAAATCTGAAAATTGTTTTATATCTGCAGTAGGAGTTTTATATATACCACTTATAATATAGTTGATATTATTAAATTTCAATGAAATAGTTGTTATTTCAATAAAATTTGATATTGATATATTTAAGTCATTAATAATTGTATATGATAAACTATTTAATATAAATATAGCGACTCCACCACCCCTACCTACAGATCGTATAGTATTGATTTGATTGTAATTATCGAAATTATAAATATTCTGATTGGAATGTTTTAACCATGTTTCAGTAATTATAATTATGGAAAATTTATGTATAATACTATTTAAAAATAGATTAATTTGATCATGATTACGAACTAAGCTTCTAGCATTAATATGTATTATAGAAAAACTATTGTGAATATATTTACATGAATTTATATTTATGTCATCGTAGTAATATTAATGTCATCGTAGTAAATATATATATATATATATATATATATATATATATATATATATATATATATATATATATATATATCAAATTCATATATATATATATATATATATATATATATATATTTATATATATATATGAATTTATAAATCTTCCATTTATTATATATAAAAAACAAATACAATTTTTTTTTAACTTATGGATTAAACAAATAAATACAGAAAAAATTATAAAATATTAATTTCAAAATAATAGTTTTTAGTTTGGATTTTATTATGTATTATGCCATTAACATGAAAATCTATATGCACGTAATTGTTCATAAATTCTGATGTCTATAGTATAATATGCATTTTGTACATGCAATATTCCACAGTATGACTCAAGGTAGAAATGGAAATTTTTAATTTAAAAAAAAATATATTTTGTAAAATTACCATAAAAACTATAAAAAGAAATGAAATAATTACAATTATGTAAAAAATTATAGTTTAGTAAATTGTAACAATTAGTTACATCCACATGTTGTAATACTGAGGTATTGAATTAAATTGTAGACACGTACTCTCCATGAAAGTAGTGTGAGGTTGGTCCAATCATTAGGAAATACTGCAGTCGTCAAATAGTTTTAGGATATTTTTGTCGGTATTCCGATTCCGTTATATAACATTTATATTTTATGAAATTTGTAATTAAAAATCGGTTTTATAAGTATTCTAGAAACATTATATTAAAGTGAATAATACAAATTCTTATAAAGCCACGTTCACGCAACAAAATCTGGCCCTATTTTGACAGCCAGATAAAAGACACTTATTTGTGTTATAAGAAAATATCGGTCTCAAGTAATTTGAAGCAAATTATAATAATTTGACAGAAATAATTTAAAGCAGTCGATATCTGGCTATAAAAATCGGGTGAAAATCGAGGCATTTATTTGGCGAAACCGTAATTATGAAATATTGAATACATTTGCAGATTAGGTCGTGCAACTTGCAATATAAAGTTCCAATCAAAAAGTAGCCTGATTATATCGACTTAAATCATTCTCGCGCGGATATATCGGTAACGAAATGATCTGCCAGCTAAACCGACTACTTCCTCGGTGCGAAGGCGTCTAAAGGGGGTATCCCATTACAAGTATTTCCGGCAAGTTGCCTGAAATATTTTAACTTTAAATAATTTCTAACAAGTTAACTACAATTTTAGTGGGAAACCACCTTACTTTCCGGCAACTTGCCTGAAATATAATAACTTTATAGGGGATATCCCGTTACAACTTGATAGAAAATGATTTTAAAGTTACAACATTTCCACAGGATACCCGTTAAACTGTACGTAGCGCGCGTGTGTTACCTTATCGGTATAACGCGAGTTCAGCACAAACAGAAGGGCCGACGTGCCCGCCAGAATGTGCATCTGTTTGAGGACGCGGATCTCGTCGGAGCAGATCTCGCCACGTATCTCCGTCACGCACACGTTGGCAGTGTCCTCGATGTAGAGCACGTTTATCTGAGGGACGGGTGGGCTGTAGGGCTATCTCTACGGCATTAATGAACGACTTGTGAAGGACATCACTATATCTATGGGGTATATACCTATATCTATGACTATATCTAAGGGAACTACTGATAGAATTATCTACTTATGAAGGACATTAATAGGACATCACTATATCTATCTTAAAGGAATTAATATGATAGCTTTCACTACTAATGAAGGACATTAAGATGACGTGTACATTATAATACACACTAATCAAAGGGATACGGCTAGGAGGACATGGATATGGACATCATTACTGATGAGGCGGCGCACGTAAACGGTACAAACCTGTTCTTCTTTCGGAGCATCATCGGTGAACTTTGACCTTATCCAATGGTTATCGTCGCTATGGCTACTCAGCACCAACTTGAAGTAATATCTAGGCGCGTTCTTACCTATGTAGGCCATAGTACGAGTGTGAGTCATCGGGTGCATGACTCATTGCGTTATCGTTGATATCGGCACATATTAGTGAGAAGTTAATCGGTGACTTCAGTTACAATATATATATGTAACTGTATAGGTAACTATGTAACAACTGTAATACTGTATATAATTATATGTAATATCTAAACGAGTTTATATTAATCGTATATAAACTATTGTATTATACAATTTGTATATATATATATATATATACATTTATGAATATATTTATGAATAAATTCATGAATATATATATATTCAAATATCAATTAATATACATAAATATAATAATGAAATATACATAAATAAAGATTGATAATTAATATATAAAAATAAAAACACTGAACTAAAGTCATCATAGAATCAGAGTTAATAAAGGCAGAAAACGGGTGAGCGGGTTATACTAAGTAAGATAGCGTATGCATCAGATTGTCGGCTTCAATAGATATACAAACTTAAGTGGCCGTTGATGCGCGTGATTTTCTCCGTAAATAGTTTCAGTAGGTCTATTTTCCTGTGTATAGTGGCCATCTTTTGTTGATACCCCTCTCCGATCTGATCGTTATATCGCGTGAGATCCTGCAGTGTGTGTGTGGTTAGAACTAAGCACAATATCTACTACTACACGTTATGCTTTATGTCGTGTAGATTACCATATATCTACTATATACGAGAACGTCTATTTAATTATATATACGTGTTATTGTTATTGTTATTTTTATTTGGTATCCCATCCAGGAACTTAGATGAAGTTTTAACTTATAACCATATATGGCTCTAATGTCCCTTCGAAGCCGCTCTCATGTTAAGGCATCCGTGGTTTTAACGAGAGCCGATCATTTATTTATGCAAAATTATATAAGATCACTTCTAAATAATATTTTAAGACCCATTTTATAAAATTAATTAATGGTCCGGATGAGGCTAGAACCCTGTGAAAAAACCCCGGCTGAAACCCGTGTCCTACTGCTTGTGTGTCTGAAGCCTTAGCCACTGTGCCACACAGGCAGTTATGTGTGTTTGTGTGTGTGTGTGTGTGAAGTTAATTTGAGAATTGTGAGATGCCGTAACTAGCTGTTATGATTGTTTTTAATGATTTTTCCAAGAAAATGTCACGAACAGGACTGAATTCCGTATTGCACAATGTAAGGGGGGATGCTAAGGTATACAAAAACAATGCTATTTTTAGCTCTATCTAAAAATGCTAAGGATAAATAACTATATATATATATAGATTATTACATACATTTTAATTATTCAACAGGTACATCTGGTACATAAACTTAAATTTTACTCCATAATATATATATATATTGAGTATTTGTATAAATATAATTAATTTAAAATTGTGTTAAAACATAATTAAGTATGATAATGGAAAATAACAAAAGTAAATTATTTAAATTTTTTCCTATATATAGGAAATTTATAAATGTTATTAACGAAATTTGTAGGATATTTTTTTGGAAATATAGATTTCTAGGAAATTCATATTTGTTAATACAATTTAATAATAATAATATTTATAATTAATATATTTGAATTTTAAAACCAAACAAATGAACTTCGCATGTGTAATAGCATAGAATACAGTATACATCATTTGTCTATAATAATTTCTGGGCAATTTTTTACTAATTTTGAACGGTCTACACTTTGTAAATATAAGCTAAAATTTAATATTTGTTGTTGCATATGTCTTATTATAAGACTCTTATAACATCTAAACTTAAGCCTAAAATCACTGAGCCAGACAAAATGTTTGTTAGACCTGAGTCTCTCTTAACCTCCAATAGCCCTCCATTAAACACGGAGAGGTAGTGTGATATATTAAGTTATACTGTATCGTGACTAAATGCATATACCCTGCTGTTAGTGTTTATTATAACCCAAACAAAAATCGTTAGATAACATTGTTAAACGGACAAAGAAGGATGTTAAATGTTTGATTAAAGATGTGCGTGAACGAGACGGCGACTGGAGAAATTGTATTACTCCGGCTACATTGATTCCTCCTACGATTTACGAGTCACGGGGTAACGAGTAAGTAAGTAAGTAAGTGTTTACTATACGCCCCAGTGGTGTTAGTGTTGGCCGTCACGCATGATCGCCCACACCCAACCATACGTCGTCACTAGTACACACTAACGCGCGACACATCCACCACCTCTTTTAAAAACATCTATTTACTATAGCGTTTCCTATTTATATCGATATCTACTATTCTATTTACTATTTATATTAATTCTGAGTAAGTTCTGTATTCCGATTGTTAATTATATTAGTTATGTTATTTTCGCTTATGTTCCGTCTTATTGTTTCTTGTTTTTAATTTAGACGCTTAATTGCTCTGGCACAAAGAGTATTTAAAATAAATTGAATTGAATTGAATATACAACAAACGCCAGTACATTCATATATACATGATTCAGTACACATATGGTGATGTTAACGCGAACACGTGTGGTGGAAGTTAGCACACACACGCGCTTCTATAATCGTTGTTATTGTCGTGTCTAGGGTGGCGTATGGGTGGCGCCGGCGTACCTGATTCTGTTTGATGAACAGACTCGTATTCTGACCAATGGAAACGCAGCGTTCGCTGTCGTTCTCGGGCCGACGGAACGGCAGAAGTAGGTCGAGGGCTTCTTTAGTCGACGACGGTCGGTTGGGATTGTCCACACGTTTTCTGAATTGTTCGGCTGTTGGATGTGTGTGTGCGTAGGCACTCTATTATCACGGAGAGTGTGTGTGTGTGTGTGCGTTGTAATACGGCGTTAAACATACAAATGTACTGGGGTCGGCTGCTGTGATAAAATAAAATCGTCCTAGGATAATCCTTAGCTATCTCCGAAATGTTAAATATAGTCCTAGGACAATCTTTAGCTATCTCCGTAATGTTAAATATTGTCATAGGACAATTTTATTTTATCGCAGCTGCCGGCCCCTGGTCTGTATGTAATCATTAATACATGTACAATGTACAATGTATATACTATACAGATGTATAATGAACATTGTACACTGTACGACGAGATGTTACCGTGGTAACAGTGATGTACTAATGCAACCTCGCAGTTGTATCATAGCGAACACTAGTGAACTGAATAGATACTAGTTAGACAATTCTGATTGAGTGTATTGAACAGTGATAAGTTTATTATTTACTTTTGTTCATTGAACAGTGATGTCAGTATTAATTGTCAGTATTAAATGTCAGTATTAAATGTCAGTATTAAATGTCAGTATTATATACTACTATAAATAGTAGTACATACATGTGTTTCTCAAGGTGTATATTTACACATGGAGAGTAGCACAACTATACAGTTAGGAACTATTAGTTAGTACCATATCTATATATAGTAATGGCCCCATATCTGGGTTATTATGTATAGTTATGTATCAATCTTATATAGAGGATTCTTTCATTTTATTGTAAATTATAATATTATAATATTATTACAAGTTATAATAATTTAACCAGATTTAAATAATTTCTAAATTTAATAAAGTTTGGAATAAATTCAAAGTATAGGAAAGTGAAATATAATAATTATGCTAACACACGCATATAATATTAAACATGTTTATAAATTTGCAAATTGTTATATACATTTTAACACCAATCATAATAGTCATTAATAATAATCATATTTGTATATAGTTCATTGTTTTATATTATTTTTTCTGATATGAACTACATACACACATGCTAGAATTTCATACTAAATATGTATAACAGAATATGTACATATATTATTTGATGATGTGTTCAGCACGTTTGATCAACATCCCAAATATTGCTTTACTTTCGGTGTGTGTAAATCACAACTTATTTATATTTGCTAACTATTATTTATATATTTCTGTCATTATTATTTATTGTTACCCATCGTTTTGAATCTATTCAATAAACTATTATCTATCTATATATCTATCTATATATGTGTATCTCATAGGAAGTGATAAACACACAGGTTACATGTGACATGTATAACAAAGATTGTTCCAAGGAAAGATATATTACTTGTGTAATATAATTTTATATACAAAAATGAACAGAGCCATCTATACAGGTTAAATATGTGTTATTTTTATCCAAGCGGTCTCACTCTCGTGATTTTCCGAATAGTAAAAGTGATGGATGTAAACAAAAAAATCCCAGTGACTCCATTATGGGATCTATAGATTATAATATCATAATAACTATATTTTTCATAAAATTTCACGAAAATGTCTTCAAACTCAATCAAAGTGGGATTCAGATGTGCAATTATGAATTGTGACAACTATTCAAAAAATGATACCTTTCCCTACCACAGATTTCCACTAGATGATGAACTGTTAATAATTATGAAAAAATTCAAAAATTATTATTTGGAATTTTTTTTATAATTAATTATTATAGAGACTATTTTATAATCGTAATTCTATGTGGTATGCTATGTAAATATTTTATAATTTATTATATACTCTTATTTCGAAAATTTAAAGTATTAGTAATCCTTAACAATTATAAAATAGTCATAAAATCGTTGAATATATAATATGAGAATACAGTGGAAACCGGCGCGCTATACCTTATGACATCGGCGCGCATACATCGCGTGTCAAAGTATGCACATTTTAAAAATGATTTTATTAAATAAAATAAAAATAGTGTACTAAGCACATCATTAACCAACAAATAGTAATCCTCAAATATATATATACGTGCCGGTTTTCCACTGATACGTAATATAGCATCCGATTATTTTTATTTTTTTAATGACAGAATTAAATTCAAAATACAAATACTATATATATATATATATTATTTCTATATTTTATAATTTGATATCTAAATATATAGATATACAAATATTATATTAAATAGTGATTTTATAAATAAATATATACATTACATAAATACATATATATATATAAATACAATGCATGCTTATATATTTATATTATAGATATGTAATATATCTATTAAAAAATAAGTATTCTATTGTGATACTGCTGTGTATATCTGCGAACTAAGCGCCTAAAGTAAACAAAGAAAACATATATAATACCTTATTATATATTTTGATTATTAATGATGTACATTTTAAATATTGTGATATATGTGTAGTTACTAGGAAAGTTGTTTTATTTTAAAAAGTGGAATTAGAAAATCATGAAAAATATTAAAATTAAAATCTATAAACTATATCAACAAATGTTTATTATTACATATATATTATAATAAATTATTACATATTAATTATAATATAACTAACTATTTATTATATATAAAAATATATTATAAAAAGGTTATATAACCTGATATTCAACTATATATACTTAAATAATTTAATAAATATTTGTTAAAATTACATTTCATATTTCAAAAGTGTAGTACGGACAATTTAAAAAATTAAATAACTATAAATAACAAAGTTCATGAGTGGCTCCCAAGGTGTGCGTCGTGCGAATACATTATTCGTAATTAATAATTACTTTGTATAGGCTCACTTCTGGATATAAAGCTGCTAAAAAAACTGAAGAATAAAAATCAAACAACCCAAAAATATCAATCTGAAAATATGAATTAATCAATTAAAACGATTAGTGTATACGTATATTTTTATAAAGTCATTATTCCATATATACATGTTTTCATTTAGATTTTATTTTCGTGTGCACTAGAGCGTATAATAAATTTGCGTAACACATGCCATGCGCGCCACTAGTGAAGTTTGCTATTTATAAATATTTAATTGTTGCCACCCGCCCGTATTCTCTTTTCAAAATATAGGTTTAAATATAAGTATAGGGATTTATGTATTAAATAATAGTTTAATATTTTTTATATTATTTAGAACTATTAAATTTATAAATATAACTTATGTAGTATTTATGTATTTAAAACAAATTATAAATTTTAATATTTTTAAATTTAATTTTTCTATATCCCAACATGTTGTTTGTTTACATTTATTTGTTATGTTTACATATTTGACAAGTTTGCATTGGAAGATAGAGAATGAGACCGCTTGGATTTTTATATGTACGGTATTTTTATATGTACAGTATTGTTAATATATATATATATTCATCTCAAACTATTCACTTTTAAAATGTAAAATAATTTTTTAAATTTATATCATTTTTTTTATTTATATGATGAAAACTGTGTTTATTACAAACCAATAAGATATCTTGGTTTTAAGGCGCGAGTTAATATACGATTGATATTTTTATTTTAACAAAAAAATTATATTACATATTTTCCATGTTTATTTCCATCTTATTTATACATTTTTTTAATTTCTCTAATTATTTGTTTGTATTTATAACAATATAAAGTGTTTTTATAAGCATAATCGATATAATAATTATTTGAAATTGACAGGAAATGTATTAATATATTCAGTATTTTTGTAAATACTTGTCACATTTAATTGTATATTTCGATATCGTATACAAATATTTTATTAAACAAAATTCTATATTTACATTAAGCATAGATTATATATAAATTCCATATAATTAATAAACAAATAACGTATGTGTATAACAAGATATCATTGGTTGAAAGGAGACACTTCCACAAACAATTTAGAAATGCGTTCTTTCTATAATTATCTCTGTCTAGTCAAGACGTTATATTCTTGTATTTATTTTATATAATTCATTATTTATTTTTATACTTTATAACTATTATTAAACTATTACTATAAATATAAATTTATATTTTATAACTTTTATACATATATTTATTTGTATATCGCACTATAATATATATTTGAGTACTCTAAATTAGTACTAATTATAATTATGTCAGTGATGTTTATACCTGTTTATTATACCATTATATTTTACTTTTCATTTATATATATATAAATGTAATATATATTTATATACTTATATATATATTTTATAATCTTTTGTGATTATTTGTTATAAAAAACTTAGAATGTAATTTTCTCAAGTTTCTACTTTTTCACTTAGTAACCACATGTAAATTCCTACTACTATTTTTATTATTTTTATCTGAAATTTTTACTGTAAATGTATAACATATACATCTATATGAATCCTATTGGATTTATTATTATATTTTATATTGATTAAATAAATGATAATAAACTTGCATTTTAATGAAAAAAATAATAATAAATGAGACTATTTTTTTAAACCATTTTAAATTAACTACATTTATATAAAGACAGATCATATATAATGGAGGAAGGTATCTATTGAATACAAACAAAATTAAGTAATTATCTACATTATTTATCCTTAGCATTTTTAGATATAGCTAAATTAGCATTGTTTAGATGAACGCGCGCCTCCCCCCTTAAATGCTATACATATCTATATGGCGAGTAAAAGCATATTTATGAATAGAGCATTGAAAACATTGTCGAAACCACGCCAAACCTAAATCTATTTCAGTGATTTTGATAATACTGCTAGCAGCGGAACGTATGAATATTAATCACATCGGGTAGCTTTAGGGAGTGTTATATATTTGCTTCACAACATCTCAACGTATACAACGAAAGTTTACTCGTAACCAGGGTAACTAATGGGAAACTAAGGGGTAACTAACAAAGACGATGAGAGTGGTAGCGATCCACCCACGTGTTCAGTGTACTGCTGTACCGCTGTTTGAACTGGCGCGCTGCGAAGGCATCGACTCTACGCAGGGGCTCCACTACTTGGGTAGTGTGCACCGTGACGGCTATCTCGGCGCACAGTTCAGATAGCAGGGCGTCTAGTGCCGAGTTTAGCGTGGTGTGTTGCTGGGCTTGTTGTGTCTGCGATACACATGCGTGGTGCTCGGATTCTATAGCTCTGTTGTAGTAGTAGTGGTAGTTGTAGTAGTAGTAGCAGTAGTAGTAGTAGTAGTAGTAGTAGTAGTAGTAGTAGTAGTAGTAGTAGTAGTAGTAGTAGTAGTGTGGTGGTGGTGGTGGTGGTGGTGGTGGTGGTGGTGGTGGTGGTGGTGGTGGTGGTGGTGGTGGTGGTGGTAGTAGTAGTAGTAGTAGTAGTAGTAGTAGTAGTAGTAGTAGTAGTAGTAGTAGTAGTAGTAGTAGTAGTAGTAGTAGTAGTAGTAGTAGTAGTAGTAGTAGTAGTAGTAGTAGTAGTAGTAGTAGTAGTAGTAGTAGTAGTAGTAGTAGTAGTAGTAGTAGTAGTAGTAGTAGTAGTAGTAGTAGTAGTAGTAGTAGTAGTAGTAGTAGTAGTAGTAGTAGTAGTAGTAGTAGTAGTAGTAGTAGTAGTAGTAGTAGTAGTAGTAGTAGTAGTAGTAGTAGTAGTAGTAGTAGTAGTAGTAGTAGTAGTAGTAGTAGTAGTAGTAGTAGTAGTAGTAGTAGTAGTAGTAGTAGTAGTAGTAGTAGTAGTAGTAGTAGTAGTAGTAGTAGTAGTAGTAGTAGTAGTAGTAGTAGTAGTAGTAGTAGTAGTAGTAGTAGTAGTAGTAGTAGTAGCATTAGTAGTAACAGCAGTAACATCGGCAGCAATAACGGTAGTAGTAGTAGTAGCATTAGTAGTAACAGCAGTAACATCGGCAGCAATAACGGTAGTAGTAGTAGTAGCATTAGTAGTAACAGCAGTAACATCGGCAGCAATAACGGTGGTAGTAGTAGTAGCATTAGTAGTAACAGCAGTAACATCGGCAGCAATAACGGTGGTAGTAGTAGTAGCATTAGTAGTAACAGCAGTAACATCGGCAGCAATAACGGTGGTAGTAGTAGTAGCATTAGTAGTAACAGCAGTAACATCGGCAGCAATAACGGTGGTAGTAGTAGTAGCATTAGTAGTAACAGCAGTAACATCGGCAGCAATAACGGTGGTAGTAGTAGCTATAGCGTTATTTTTTCCACAAATTACAATTTTTGTTAAATGTCATTCCTTATCGAACAGCTATTATCGAGTGCTAAATTCAAGCGTTGCCTACACCGGTATGACTCACTTGTGTGCGTCGCGGGCTACTGAGCGCGTGTTATCGGATAATAACAGTTGAAACACGCGTTCCTCGCTGGCCGAGGTGGAGCTCTCGCTGAGTGGTAGGCGCTCCGGTGATTCGGGTCCAGCCAGCTGTGCTAGGTGTGCCGTCTTCATCACGTCTACTGCTATTCGTCTAGGGGGCGGGGCGGGGGACGTGTACGATAGGTATTAATCTCGATGTTTACTTGATTGAAATAATTGGTTTCAAAAAAATATCCAAATAAATAATATATTTGATATTTTTTCGTTTTCGAATAAACTCGCCGTAACAAATGTATTAACATTACGTAAACTAGCACTTTAAACATATATATATATATATATATATATATATATATGTTTATAGTATACTATACAAACACTCTTGATATGTATATATAAATGTGCATATATATAATCTCATTAAATATTAGTTTATTAGTCACAAAAGCACTTCCTATAGAAAGGATTCATAAACATACGAAATAAAAATGAATATATATATAATCAATATATATATGATTTCTTATCGTTTTTACGAAAGTAATATATATACAATACAATATATCAATGCTGTATACAGTATTATATTTCTGCAATGAGCAATGCAGTATCACATTATGATAGGTCATGAATATTATGTTATAAACTAACACAAATACAACAAAATCACAATATGTATATATTTTTTATAATTAATTTATTAATATATATATATATATATATATATATATATATATATATATATATATTATAATATATATATATATATAATATATAAATTTAATTTAACATTTACTATTCTGATGTAATCAAAGATAATGAATGCAAATGCATTACCGTATTGCCATCTCATCCATCATATTCAATCTACAAATTAATAGTAATATGTATATCTACAAATTTCTTTTTTTATAAATATTTACTATATAAATTGTTTATTTGTTTTGTTTATAATATATAATAGATTGAAATTATTTCATTTCATAATTTTAAAATAAAATATTTATTTCCATAAACAGTTTAGACTAAATAAACTAAATTCTCTCTCAAAACTTCATGATAAAGAGAATATATGTTAGTTTATAGGACTAGTAACATCATAGTAATACCAGCATCTATTCACATTTATATGTTCATCAAGATTTAAACGAGATATTCTTTATATTTAATATTTCTTTTTACATTTAATATCATTAGTATTTGTAGATTATTCTTTAGATAGACCCTATCCCTATCTATAAAATAGTGATTGAGCTACTACAATTGTATACAAATGAATATTAAATAAAGTAACATTTTCTAAATGAAAATTGTGGATATATTAATGAATACAATTTGATAACATCATCATTAATAAGATATCCGCTAGATTGTAATTGTAATGGTTTATTTAAACACTTAAATATATAAAAACATATCTCAAAAGTGTATAGACAATATACAGATATTCAGCAACACAGTTGCTAAGGATGAAAGATGAAGATCTAGTATCAATACCCTAATGTCACTCACATGTCCATTGTACATTATCAATACTACAAACATTACACCCTTACACCGTTACATGATTACAAGAGGTAGGAACAGATGTATTTAGTTTATCATTAGTTCATTAGGGTAGATTGAATTTGAAATAAATGTAAACAATTCAAAGCATACACTTTAGCTAGGGTATAGTATGGGGTTAGGGTGTAACATAAATTACCGGGGGTGGGGGTATATGTCCTATACTGGGGTTAGGGCGTAGAGTGCAATACTACAATGAGGGATGAAGTTAATGAATCAACGACAAGTTCATTGTTATATATGTAAACGTTAATTTCTATAGATAAAGTACAGATAATGCATAGATAATATGAAGATAATATGTAGATAATATGTAGATAATATGTAGATAGCGTGTGTAGATAACCCAGTAGATAACCCAATAGATAACGATTATAGATAACATATTTAGATAACCCAGTAGATAACACTTATAGATAGCACTTATAGATAACCCAGTAGATAACATTTATAGATAACCCGTATAGATAGCACCAATAGATAACCCAGTAGATAACCCAGTAGATAACCCAGAAGATAACCCAGTAGATAACCCAGTAGATAACCCAGAAGATAAGCCGTATAGATAACCCAGTAGATGGGGTAACCTGGTGAGGGGTTGAATAGCGGCGTGGATCAAGTGACTAATGAACACGGAGGTAACGAACGAAGCCTTATTCAACATGGTGTTCAGGTAGCTCTTTATCTGCTCGTCTAGCAGTTCGTTGATCATGTCTTTAGTGACTTCTTTTAGAGTGTACTGTGTGTGGGGGGGGGGGGGTTGTTAAACGTGGGTGTATTGTATGGCGGGGTGTTAGACATGGGTGTATTGTGTGGCGGGGTGTTAGACATGGGTGTATAGTGTGGGGGGGGGGGGTGTTAGACATGGGTGTATTGTGTGGGGGGGGGTGTTAGACATGGGTGTATTGTGTGGGAGGGTGTTATACATGGGTATATTGTGTGGGGGTGCATTATACATGTGTGTAATGTGTGGCGGGGTGTTAGACATGGGTGTATTGTGTGGCGGGGTGTTAGACATGGGTGTATAGTGTGGGGGGGGGGGTGTTAGACATGGGTGTATTGTGTGGGGGTGCATTAGACATGGGTGTATTGTGTGGGAGGGTGTTAGACATGGGTGTATTGTGTGGGAGGGTGTTATACATGGGTGTATTGTGTGGGAGGGTGTTATACATGGGTATATTGTGTGGGGGTGCATTAGACATGGGTGTATTGTGTGGGGGGGGGGGTGTTAGACATGGGTGTATTGTGTGGGGGGGGGGGTGTTAGACATGCGTGTATAGTGTGGGGGGGGTGCATTATACATGTGTGTAATGTGTAGGGCAATCATAGAATATAGTTGTATGTTAAGCAGGGTTAGATGCAGTAGGTCTGGATCTATATAAGATATCTGCAGCTGATGCTGATGATACTAGCATTACATTAATACTACTGATGTTTGGGTACATAGTATAGTAAGGTAGGTGGTGATGGCTGAAGTAGATTCACTACCACGGCTAATGAATTAAGAATGCAATAGAGATACACTATTGTTGCATATAATAAATTATTAATAAAGTGGATATGATTTCTTCTTGGGGTTGAAACCGAGTAAGTAATTACTTAATGATTTACTATATACATTAATTACTATTTAAATATTGTATTATTAATAATACCATGTATTAAATACGATAAGGTGATTAATTATTGCACTAGATTACAAATATTTATTAGTATGAATATATATATATATATATTGATTTACAAAGAGATAAAACAAACTGATTTAAAAATACAACATTTTACAATGTAGTAGAATATGACTACTGAAATACGTATACTCATTCATCTAGACAGAATTTAAATAATTATATAATCAATTAAATAATGTACTCATAATATACAATTTCTATTTATAAATATCGTAAAGAAAATACGAGTAAAACGATCCATTACGACCCTCGTGATTGTAACGATTGTAGAGCAGGACGAAATAGCATTACATTATGATCATTTCAACCTTCGTGTTCATACACCCACAATCTCACGCACACACCTACCCACATACACACCCACCTACATACACACCTAACTATACACTCACGCACACACACACTCATACATACACACACACATCTACCCACACACACGCGCATACAAACGTGTAAAGCCTTATCGCTCTTCTTCGACCGCGCGTAGTTAGCCTGAATAACGCCGGCGCTGCTACCACCACCTCTCCTCTCCTCCCGCTCCAGCTCCAGCTCCTCCTTCTCTATCCGCTCCTGCTTCAACTGCTCCTCCTCGAGATACCTAAACATCGCGCTGTCCGACATGGCGCTGACATCTCCCGGCCCCTCCCCCTGGTGGCTGGCGTTCTGTCTCCTCTTCTCGGCGCGCCTCTCTTTCTTACGTCTCGTCTGCTCGTCTCGTTCTTCTCTAGCGGCCGTAGCAGTCTCCTCGTCTTCGTCGCTAGTGTACACTCGCTCCACGAACTGCTGTACCTGCGTCATGTCTATGGGCACGAATACCTCTACGGGGGTGCGGGGGGCGAGGGGTTAGTTAGTTATGGTGATCGGGTGAGCGTTGTACGGGGTTAGATGTAACGGAATGAGGTAGTGGGTGTACTTTTACGGGGTAATCGGAATTTTAATATTACAATACTTTCATTAATAATGTACCCTCGCGATATAACGTCGGCCTGGATATAAATATTGCGGTAACTTATCCGGAATAATAGTATGATTAGTAACTACTGTTTATTATAATAATATGTTATTAATTTAATATATATGTATATATATATATATATATAACTTATTGAAAATAATTTATAACTAAAACACCCAACAAAAAACCAATGATCCTGACCAGATATTTTCCGAGAACCCGAAACTATTCGCATTTCATCCGATGTACCACTCGATACTAACCTCGACTATTACTGCAATACTATCATAACCTTATAATACCACTTATTATTGGTACAATGGTTAACATAGAACAAATACTCTTGCTTGAAAGGTGAAATCATAAAAGCTGTTTGCACGATAGGGGTGATAAACTACTGTGTTGTAGAGGAAGGGGGGGGTCTACCGTCACTATAATGGGGGTAACGAGGGTAGGGTAATACGTTACCTGGGGCGGGAGGATCGGGGTATCCTTTAATGAAGTAACCCTTCTGATCAAAGCTACAGTCTGGCAGGTATGGTCTGTTCAAAGGGAGTTCTCCTCCGTTTATTGCCTGATAAGGTAGTAGCGATGATTCATTAATAGGCCGCGGTACAGCTAAATGTTATGTAATATACGCGTATAAATGTTAATGGAGAAAGCGACGATTGAAGAGAAATATAAATTATGCAATGACGTAAAATTCACCAAATTCTAGCGTGAATTATAAATAATGAATGGATTATTTATCCTCAACAGATTATTAACACACACTTCTACAAAGATAGTAGAAATACTAGAATTCTAGTAATACATATGTACTCGCCTATACCATAGATCAGCTGAGATACTAAGGGGGAAGAGGTGATCTACTTTCATAATCCACTATTGTATATATATATATATGTATATATACAATATATGTATATATTTGTGTATATGTGTATATGTGTGTGTGTGTGTGTGTGAACAAAGTTTGTTCAACAAACAGTACAAATAATAACAACAACACCAATAATTGTACCTATAGCAAGTTATAACTATGGCAACGCATGGCAACAGTGGTGGTAACTATGGCAACATATGGTAACAATGCTAACTATGACAACAGTAGTGGTAACTATGGTAACGCATGGTAACTATGGTAACAGTGGTGTGGTAACTATGTTAACAGTGGTGGTAACGCATGATGCTAACCTCTCCTATGGTGGTGGAGATCATGTTCTCGATGAAGTGAAACCTACGGGCGGCGTGTGTAGGCTCTTCGTATGTTATGAAGTTATCGTTACGGAACTCTACCATCTGAGTGTCTATGTGAACTGTGTAGTGGTGTAGTGGTCAGGTGGTGTACTGGTCAGGTGGTGTACTGGTCGTGTATTGGTGGTCAGTTGGTGAAGTGGTGTAAGGTGGCGTAGTAATATTCAAGTGGTAGATATTAGTGGTAATGTTGACTATATGGTGTAGTAGTGTTTACGAAGAAGTGTTCAGATAGTAAAGATCATAAGGTGGTCGGGTGGTAGTGGTTATGTTGGATGAGGTGAGTGTCTACGTGGACTGTAGACTAGTGTAGTGGTGGTGTAGTGGTGGTTAGGTGGAGGACATGTAAATAGTGCATGCAAGCCGCACGCCTCTTATATCAAAGTGTGTAAGCATTCACTATCGAAGGTGTGCTTTTAGCTATTGTATTATTTGTACTATTGTACATTATCTACTTAATTCATACCGTTTTGATGCTATTTTATTATATGAATGTAATATAAAAACTTGAATAGTTTTCGTGGTTATCAAAACAATTACATATTATAAAGTAAATCTGTATAAACATATTATTAATCGTTACTTAACCTGTATTTCAAAACCATTTTAGAACTTTATTTAAGCATACATTTTATGTATTACATGAACCAAATACATTTTCAATAATTTCTATATTTCTAATAATATGTTTATACAGATTTACTTTATAATATATAATTGTTTTGATAATAATTATTAAAGATTAATAAGGTATACTTAAAGATTAATGAGTGATTAATAACTAATTATGAAATTCTAATGAGCTAATGATTATTACTTACGTGTCATGCCGTACTTGTTACAGATGAACAAGAACTCGCGATTGTTAGTGATGGCCAATTGGTGTTTTAATTTGCTGAAAGAAATCTGTAATAATAAAGGACATGTAAACGAATTCAGTATAGATCTACATAGTATTTTACCTAGTATTCTACATAGTATTTTACCTAGATTTCTACCTAGTATTCTACCTAGTATTTTACCTAGTATTTAACTAATATTCTACCTAGTATTTTACCTAGTATTCTACCTAGTATTCTACCTAGTATTCTACCTAGAATTCAGTATAAAGTCTTGGTTAACAGTCTGTGGTTACCCATAGCTATGTGTGTGAGTGTGTTGATACTCCTGAACAACTAGTAGCACACAATGGTAATAGGTATAGTGTACATTAGATTGGAGTGAATTTTGAAATAATTATGGCCGTCTGGTTATGTCTCGTGATAGTGATGTAACGTTATATGTGGAGTTCAATAATGTCAATAAATTCACATATAACGTTAATTCACTCCAACCTAGTGTACATATTGTAACAAAAGTAGAGATATGTAAGCGGTGTTGCTTGTATCACCTGTAGAAAGTTAGGTTAGGTAAGTTTAACGGGAGTAATATAACAACGATCTCGCATCGAGTACGTTAAGAATGCTACATCCACGCGTGTGTGTAAATCACAACTTTTACATATTTATTTCAGTGTTCTTTATATACGTCCGTCCATATTATGATCGACTGTTATATATCGTTTTAACGCGATAATCAATAACATATTATCTATCTATCTATCTATCTATCTATATACCTAGTTATTTTAATGATCTACGCATTACTAATTATAAATAAGCACACGTTTAGGAAGCGGAAACGAGTGCGTCTAACTACGGTGCCTAGCGAGGAAGCTCTATTTAGGTATTTTCTTATAATATATATATAAATACTTATATCGTTTGTATCGTTTACGCTAGGTGTGTCGCACACTACTACGTGACCTCGTTGAGTTCGTTGGGGTCGTAGGTGACCTGGAGAACGCGCATCGCCTCGTTGTGCATGTACTGCACGTAGCGGTTCATCAGACAGGCCTGCATGAAGGTCGCTCGCCTCAGCAGACTAAAGAAGCGCACGTAGTTGAGGTGCGAGTAGCTGCGAAACACTTCGATGGCAAACTGAACTTCCGGGGAGTCGACCACGAACTTGGGTAGGGTGTAGATCTCTCTGTGGTCGGGGCGGGGGGGGTGAGAAGTAGGGGAGGCTGGCGGGGGGAATGGAGAGGGGCGCGGGGGGGTGTGTGATAGTGTAGGGTTACGATAATGATACGATGTTGTTTCGGAGATATTATGATGATTGTAAAGCGGGATGAAGTTTCACTACTTATGATAATGTTGAGTGTAATGTTGCAATACACGTACACCTACGTTCATTGTTATTCGTAACTACAGGCATCGTACAGTATACTGATAAGTTGCATTATTTTATTTTAAATTAGTTAAATTAGAAAAAAATGTATACCGAAATTTATAATTAGATTCATATTTCATTACGTTATTTTTATTTGTTTCTATCGAACTTGAGCTATTCGGTTTGTTATCTACGTGGAATAGTAGAGTTTTATATATATGTTTCAAATTTACTATAAAAATATTAAAATATAAAATTAATAATTTAAAATGGTTACAGATTTTACAATAGTAAGTATTCGGTATCAGTGCGCCCTTAATGCTAGTTACGTAATGACCACTATAGTGGTATACCCTACCGCACTACCACCCCTCGCTGCTGACCTCATACAGTCCGCATCCGGAAGGTTCATCAGCAGGATGTAGGCACGGAACTCATTCTCGTGTATATCTACAGGGTCATCTGTTAGGGGCTGGTCTCTTGATAGGGCGTAGAACTCCTGAGTAGGGGTTAATATAGGAGTTAGGGGAAGGGGCATGTATATAGTTAGGGTGTAAGGGGGATAATGAGAGGTTAATACAAGGGTAGGCGTAGGGGTGAATGTAGAGGTTGATGTGGGGGTTGATGTAGAAGTTAGGGGAAGAAGGTGTAGTACATGCAGTGCAAATGTTATGAATGTGAGAATACAATGTACTACTACTACTATAATGATGATAATAACGCCGCTGATAGTGTGACCTTGAGCGGTGAAGGTTACGCTGACCTTGAGAGTCTGCAGACACTTGGTGAGGTTCTCGTCGTTGATCTTGTTGTCGTAGACGGGTGGCTCCTCCTCGCACAGACGACAGCAGCTGTAGATGTGGAAGCGCGTGCACTTCTCTATCAGAACTGTGGCGCGGTGTTCGCAGAGTTCTTGTTGGATGAGGTCCTAGAGGTCAGGGGTCAACGGGGGGTTAGCGACGGGGGTGGGAGTTGGGTTACGGTATCGCATGCATACTATACGGTTAACACGTATGATAATCTAATAGGTGAGAGGTTATGGGGTTAACTTAACATTATATAATAATACTAATCATTATTACTATTTAATCGAAGATAAATTTATCTATTTTTTTTAGAATATGTTATATTTAATTTGATTTCTCCTAGAGGGTTTAAAATAAGATGTATTCTATTATATTGCTGTCGTCCATATCAATCTAAATAGTACTCTAATGCTTATGTATTTAGCTATAATGTAACTGTATTATATTACTTATAGTGATCACTTGTTCGATGTGATAGCTAATATTATTATAAAAAAAACAAAATATTTAAATATCTTTGAAAAATATAATTGTTATATAATATAGTATGCATATGGCATTATCAAGATCAAATACCTCGAAAGTCTTCTGACTATTTTATTTGTCCATTTATTGTTTTTCTTTTATAATGATTATAATAATAAAATGTATCTTATATTATCTTATCTTATATATATAGTGGTTTAAATTGAATATAGTCATTATTCAATTCCAGTTGAAATGCAGCTATAAATATATATTTGTATAGAATCTATACATACACACACACACACTCACATGTCAGAGAGAGAGAGTCAGTTCTACATTACTTTTAATAAACTCAATATATAAATTGCTAATCATTAAATAAGCTATTCATTCATATAATATTCATTATTATAATACTTTCTAGAATTCACAATTATAATTATTATTATTATTATAAAGTAGCTAGTCTTTACTTACCTTTCTGATTGCTCTAGTCCTATCCCATAGGAAGTCAAACCACCCCTCCCAGTTGCCTTCCCCTCCCTGGTCCGCTACATTGGACAGTAGGTAGTTCATGGAATATTCTAGCATCCCTATGGTTCGCAGGGCGCTCGGTAAAGGTACTTCCTGTCAACAAAAACAACAATGATGATACTATGTTTATGCATTGGATCGACGGTGTTGCAATAATATTACAATAATGAATTGTTATATATTCGTATATGAGTGAAATTAAGATATTATATTTTAATGATTCATCAACATTGGATAAACTGAATATTAATTTATATATATATATATATTTTAATGTTGTCGATAAACTTTCTCAATTTCTAAATGTAAATAAAATTATTTTTATCTAGTTCAATTTTATTTTTAAATGTCTAAATATCAGTACTACTTTCACGTTAGGTATTACATGCTTATTAACATGTTCTCATCGTAATCCATCAGATATGGTAGTATAAGTATGAAATATTAGGTGGAATACTAAGTAAATGCACTCAGGGCTATGTTTATGTAGCAGTAAAGATGAACAACTTTCCATGATACCTAATTATCATGCTAAGTCTAGTCTAGGTTTCACTAAAGTTGCTTTCGCACTAATAAAACGGCGTGAAGCGACCAACATCTAAATCGGGCAGTTTGTGAATAGCCGTATCTGGTAGCTTATGTGCGTGCGTGCCATATATGAATGGATGAATGTTTATTTACACACAAAAATAACGTTAAACGTCCTCTATTGCGTAAGATATATAACTTCCGTATTAAATATTTGACTCGCCCGATATCGGATACATATTTAAAACGAATAAACAACAGCTCAACAACGGGCTGTTGTGTAGGTGTGACACCACCTTTAACGGAGACTGTACCGAGTGTGTGTGTTATGTAATAACCTGATCCGCTGATGACCGGCTGTACTCCTTGACCGCTAGACTATGGTCCATTAAAGTTGTTCTCTGCGGGGATACGGGTAACGATAGATTAGGTGCAGCGTTATTGTATGCGAAATGTAGTAGGATGGGTAGTTAGGGTAGTGATGATTAGGGGTACGGTTTAGGGTATGGGTATAGGGTACGAGATACTTAATGCAAAGTCGATACTTTTGGTTATTGATGCCGAACTGAGACTTCATTTTTGGAATAAAAAACGAGCCCGAGCCGAGCCGAGACTCTAACCAAACGAACCCTAGTCTTAGGAACTGAGACTGCATAGATGCTTTAGATATGAGCATCATTTACATCACTAATGGGGTGTTAACTAATCTGTACTATTGTACGACGAAAAGTATCCACCCCCGCCTAATTCGGATTCATTATGTCAACATAGTTTCTAGAAATAAATCTATTATTACCTAATGATTACTTAATGATATGCGTATTAGTGGACCCTGCTAAACATCAGCTCTTTATAGAGAATATATGTGAGCGTAATGTTTCCTGCAAATACTGGTAGTAAGTTAATGACCACCTACATTAATAATGTTTCCTATGACTAATTGACCACTACACTGACCACTATACTAACCATTACATTGACCACTACACTGACCACTACATTGACCGCTACACTAACCTCATCACTATATGGCAACAGTTCAAATCTACTGACCACTACACTATAGCCTTAAAACAAAAGCTTTATTAATAAATACATCCCCAGGACATCATTCCATACCACCTATTATTATCAATAATCACATTATAGAATACTCTAACCAAGCTAAAAATCTCGGCCTCACATTTGACCAAAATCTGTCTTATCTACCACATATAACTAATATATCGAAGTCCATTAATTACACCTTACATACGATCCGACTTATTAGACCTTCCATAACTACTGAACTTGCCAAACTACTAGTTACTTCCTTAATACTGCCCCGACTTGACTATTGTAACTCTACTTTAAATTCACTCCCAGCACATACTATCAAAATGCTCACTAAATTACAATATAAAGCCATCAGAACCATTTTCAGGATAAAAAAATACTCACTATAACATATCACACCTTATATGAAATCCATTCACTGGATACCCATCCCTTACCACATAGTATGTGGCACATACAATACAAATTACTCCTACTGACCCACCTTGCCACCCATAATAACAAAGCTGACTATCTTACTGAACTACTTACGAACTACAAGTCATCCCGACCACAACGAACAATACATAAATACAAACTAAATATACCAATAACTTTATCACTTAATAAAAAACAGGAATCTTCTTTTTCTATAATAGCACCTAAACTATGGAACTCCCTACCTCACTCAATTAGATCTATAGTTTCTGACTACACCTTTAAAGTCAAATTGATAACACATCTATTTAATATAGCTTATAATAATTAATATACGATACACCGCCGAAAACTCATTACTGATGTTGATCGCAGTGTCTAAACAAATTGGTTACAAGGTTACACTGACCACTACACTGATAACTACATTGACCACTACACTGACCACTACACTGACAACTACACTGACCATTACACTGACCACTACACTAACCACTACACTGACCACTACTACACTGACCACTACACTGACCAATACTACACTGACCACTACACTGACCACTACACTGACCACTACTACACTGACCACTACTACAATTAACACTACTACACTAACCACTACTACACTAACCACTACTACAATTAACACTACTACACTGACCCTTACTACACTGACCAATACTACACTGACCACTACTACACTGACCAATACTACACTGACCACTACACTGACCACTACTACACTAACCACTACTACACTGACCACTACTACACTGACCACCACTACACTGCCCCCCCTACCACCACTACACCGACCCCCCCTAATACACTGACCACCACTAACCTCGTCACTATCCGGCAACAGTTCAAATCGACTGATGCGATGCTGAAACTCTCTGGTGTACCTCTCCCGTTCAGGACACATGTCCTCACAGGTTCCCACTATGCCTTGTCCCGTGGGCTCAACATCTGTAGGTTAAGCGTAGCGTAGGGTAGGGTAGGGTATGTCGTAGGGCGGGGTATGTCGTAGTACTCGTAGTAACACTGACAGTAGTGTCGGTACGGTGCACCCGAATAGGTTGGTAATAATATATTAATTAATAATGTAATAATTAATTAATACTATAATAATTAATGTGTAGATTAGCGTTGTTCAAATATGTAAGGTTTAAAAATGTATATTTCTTTATGAATCTCCATCGAGGTATGGTGTATCGATTGAGAATAGTTGAATGCCTAAGTACGATGCTATCAATCTGTTAGCTGTGCGTTGATTACCATTCATTAAGGTTGTACGCAGCACTGTTATCCGAACAAGAATTAATTAGTTAAATGTTACGTTTCAAATCATCACATTAATATAGCTAAATATACACACTAGGGTTATACAAATGTTGGTACTCTAGTCCAAATCTCAAGTCCTAGTAATGAAATGTTGAATCTAATCTGAAAGGATATACTTAGTGTTTATAAAGTTATCTATAATTTAAAAAAATGTATTTTTATCAATAGGCTTTAGAGCATACATTTTTGGATTTGAAGCCCTAGATATTAGGATTTAAACATTTTTTTATGTAAAGCCTTAAAACTTTAACTATTTAACTATTAAAATTGATGGCTTCGAAGCGTTACACAGATTTCAAATGTTGAAACCCTGAAATACACACAAATATCTACAGGTATAAATGACTGTCTACTGATAGACTAGTAACGTTTCTGTACGAGTTCATCGTATGCTGTATGTGCTGCCAGTCTCTCCTCTGTAGTGTTGGATGATATGGCTTCTAGCTCGGCTAGTGTGTTGGCTACTATACGCTTGAACACCGGCGCTTCTGTTGAAGGGGGGTGGGGTTAGGAGGAGGGGTGGGGTTAGGAGATGGGGGGTTAGGAGGAGGGTATGGGGTTAGGAGGAGGGTATGGGGTTAGGAGGAGGGGTTGGGGTTAGGAGGAGGGGTTGGGGTTAGGAGGAGGGTATGGTTAGGAGGGGGGGTGGGGTTAGGAGGGGGGGTGGGGTTAGGAGGATGTGGATGGGTTAGGAAGAGGGGGGTGGGGTTATGAGGAGGGGTGGGATTAGGATAACATGCTCGGAGCGTATTATTGTCTGTTAATCGTAATGCTATAGAGGTAATACTAGACTAAGGCGAGGTGAGGCGAGGCAATTGCATGAGTGTAACACAGGGGTAATAAAATGTATTATCGATTAAGTATAGAATGTGAAATGAGATACAATTTATTATATTAAATATATAATTAGTTTTAATTAGATTATTGCTAAAGCGGTACGGTACTGCTCACATCATATTCGTGCATTACACATTTAGTTTATATCTACAACTGCTTCTATAGGATAGGATATATCACTAAGTATACTTTTATATATCGTAAACAATCATTATTAAACATACTTCGAAATTTCTAAAGAATGATATATCATAGATTATTATAAAGTATACTTTTATATATTGTAAACAATCATTATTAAACATACTTTGATATTTCTAAAAGGGGTTTCACACCAACTCGAACGAAATTATTAACTCGAATTATTAGAGGTTAAAGTTTAACTATATTTTTTAAAAGAGGTTTTACACCTACTTTTTTAGAGTTAATAATTGCGTTTGAGTTGGTGTGAAACCCCTTTTACAGATAAGCATTTATTTTATTACAAATATTGGATTTAAATATTAAAGTTAAACTTTAACCTCTAATAATTGCGTTCGAGTTGGTGTGAAACCCCTTTAAGAATGATAAATCATTAATTATTATAAAGTATACTTTTATATAACTATAGCATAAAGATACGTATATCATACTTTAATACAAATATATAATAAAGATGCACGCGATCAAGGTCCCTAACAACTATCTCTCCGTCACTAACCGAATATTCCCCTCTCGTCGTCCATATCATCCTCGATGGAGATGCTCACGTGCCGCTGCAGGCTGTACTCGGTGACCTTGGGCCGACCCCTAACGTCGTACACGCTAATCAGGTGTTGCGGGGCGCCTCGCTTCAGCACCGACGATTCGTCCTCGTCATCCGTGTCGATTTCGCTGACGCTGCTCGCATCCGATTGGTCGACGGCGTAGGCGCGGTCGACTTCGCGCTTCATCGAGGCTACGGCGGCGTCGAACGTGGCGTCGTGCACCCGGTAGCGGTTGGTGCGCGGGTTCAGGGCGTCGGCGACGGACTTACACTCGGCTACGGCCGACGCGAAGTTACTCCGGAAGAGGGAGGATACTTGACGGGCTGGGCCGGTCGATGCTCGATTAGTAGTAGCAGTAGTAGTAGCAGTGGCGGTAGTAGTAGAAGTACTTCCTCGCGGCGCCGCGTAACTCGACAGCGCCGCGCCGCTATAGGGAGACGGCTTCACGCGATGTTCCCTGCGCTTCGACGAGGCGGCGGTGTTCTCTTCGAAGGCGGTTAATGGGGAGGCCCGATCTCGAGTTCTCGCCGTCGGGTACTCTTTCTCTCGACGAGTACCCGTTGCCGCGAATCGTTCGCTTCTAGATCGCAGAGCGTCGTCTTTAGCCGGCGAACCGCGATTACTCGCGACAGTTCCGAATATCGGTAGAGCTCGATCGCGAACGGTGGTATCTTTATGGATTTGTTTCGGTTTTACGATAGTTTCTTTATTAAGTATACGCGCATTATTTGCGGACGATCCGAATGTCGGTCGAGACAAATTACTGTACGGATTATCAGACTTCGATAATGAATCACTATTAAATAGAGTGGTATTACTAGCGGACGTTCCGAATATCGGTTGAGCCGTATCTTTGTAACTTCGTTTTGATTTTAGACTAATATTATCACCGACGTTAGAAGATCCGAATATCGGTTGAGCTGTATTTTTATAATCATTTTCAGATTTTATTATAGGATTTTTATCGAATGAAGTTTCGCTACTTTTTAATTGTGCAAATATTGGTTGATCTATAGAATTAGGTTTTATTAAAGTGTGTTCGTTATTAATATTTTCATTACTTCCAAATGATCCAAATATTGGTTGAGCCATTTCTTTGGTATCATGTTTAGATTTCAATATATTATTATCAATATTAACGACATTTGTACCTATAGAAGAGCCAAATATTGGTTGGGCAGGATCTTTAAATGATGGCAAATAGGTTTTAATTAAATTTGTTTCACTATTAGAAGATCCAAATATCGGTTGAGCGAGATCTTTAGTATCGTGTTTCAATATAACATCTTCACTTTTACTCGTAGAAGAGCCAAATATTGGTTGGGGAGAATCTTTAGATGTTGATAAATAATTTGTATTTAAATTCACCTCACTTTTAGAAGATCCAAATATCGGTTGCGCAGATTCTATTTTAATGGTTTTCGATTTCGATAACATATTTGTATCCACGGAATTTTCTTTACCGAATGAAGATCCAAATATGGGTTGGGCTGCGATAATACTCGTAGTTTTCGAAGAACCGCCACCATTATCGCCTGCATTCTTAGCGCCGAATAATGGTTTACCAAAATTGAAATGCTCGGCCGAAGAAGAATGGCCATTATTCGTGATCGTTGAAAACGTTGTGGAGTATTGCGGAGAAGGTTTCTCTCGATCGCCGAATAGATTCGTGGATTGCGATGAAACGGGGTCAGAGTTCAGTAAACTAGCGCTCTGTGATTTTCTGACGCCTAATAGAGTTGATCTTTCTCCGAATAAGTTATTAGCGGAGGTTTCATTGTTATCATCGTCGTCCATTTCCCCGTTTACTGAATTATAAACTGTAAAATGATGATAACATTACAATTTTATTTCAATATTTAAAGTATAAGGATTTTTAATATTATATTAATATTTATAAGATTTCGAAGGATCCGTTCTCTATTAATATTGTAACGATTAACTCATTGATAATGAATCCTTTATTACTAATATATTATTCCGAATACACAACCTTTAAATATTTGTTTAATTATTTACACTAATTTCATGGTAATATTCTGTATGAATATTAATAACAAAGTAAAGTCAGATATATATCGGATTACTATTATATTTGAACAAATATAATATATAAATAATATACATCACTTTATCCAGACTATATTTATAATACTACGGATTATAAAATTGATTTTTACCCCTAATTACTATAATACAGGTACCTAATCAGATATTATTTAAAATTCAACATTATACCAGAATGCTAGAGTTAATAAAAAAACTTAATATTTTGTTTAATGTTATTGTATCACACATTATTCATAATAATTTAATTATTTCTGTAAATTATTCATATATTTTTGAAATTTAAATATTGAAATATAGATTTTATTTTGAAAATTATTCATTTTTACTACACAGTCGGTGATAGATGATTAAAAAAATTTTAATAAAAATTGATTTTATTTAAATAATTATATAATTTTATAATATCTATTTTAATGTATCATTATATCATAGATAATCAATAAATAATAAGTAGATTTACAACCTCGATTTATTAGTATAGTGGCACATATTTATATTGGTTCCATATCTATAATGCGATGGGTAAGCGGAAGAGCATGAAATTAGGCAAATATTTAAATTTAGCTAGATTTATAGGATTGTTTTATTAGAGAAGCCAATGTGCTTAGAAGTTCTAATGGTACTTATTATGCATATACATTGAAGGCATTGATTCATATCATATCAATAGTATTCTAGTATTAATTATTCACAATTTTGTTTTTATCATGTAGATAATAATATTTAAGTATTAAGTATTTACTTGTATGTACATTATTTATTAACTAATATTTATTTATACTAATAGTCAAATTATATGTACATATATATATATATATATATGTGATTGAAATTTTCAACTCTTTCAAGTCGAATTCACATATAGATTCTATTCGTGTAGGAGATTTTTCAAATAAGTTTAGATTTGAAAAATTCAAATAATAAATTGAAATTTCGAGTCAGTTCAAATCATAATGTTGATATTTCTAGTCGGTTCAAGTCACAATGTATATGGACAATACAATTATTAAGCCTAAAATATTTAATTATAATAACCATAATAAGGGTTATAAAATTAACAACGTATAATTAGGCAAATATTAAACTTTTGTAATAGTAAGTAAGTAATATAATAATATAATAAATAAATATATGTATATGTAACAGACTAACATCTGGTTATATGGTTGTAGTTGTTTTTAAGTTTATATTATATATTTTTAATTAGTTATTTTATTTAGTTGTGTATTATGTAATAATTATAAATGTTAACTTCATCTAGTGATTTTTGTGCTTTTAGTTAATTTAGTTTATTATATATTTTTAATTGGTTTTTATTTTTGTTTTCTGTTATGTAATAATTAAAAGTAGAAATGTTGATTGTATATATATTGATTTTTGTGTTTTTTATCTAGGGTTATTTAGTGTATAGAATTGGTTAGACCAATGAACCGTCGCGTAGAAGTAATATAATCTGAACCAAAATAGATTTAATAATATTCTTTCATTTCTGATTATACCTTGACACGTGGAGGTTTGTAAAATATTATATTATATTTATTCCATATTGTAATTCTGTATATATGTTTTATAACAGATTTAGTGTATGGTTTTTCTTGTCTTGATTTATAAATAAAGAGTAAATACAACGTTCCCCTATCATTTTGAGTGGTGTTTTATTTGTTTCATTAAATTCGACCCTCATTATTACATATATAAATAAATAAGTAATATAATAATATAATAAATAAATAAATATATATCGATTAATATCGCCCCCTATAGTTGAGCTATATGAATTACCGCCTATAGTTGGATGTAAACAACTAAATATGAATAGGGAAACGTGTGAACGAGCGCCCCTTTGAATACAGCGGTCAAGTGTACAGCGGTCAAGTGTACAGCATATAGACGATCTATATGCAAACTGATAGTCTATAGATATAAATAAGCTAATTATAATGGCCAATCATACGCTATTGTGAAATCACTAATTCGAATAAACAAAATCTTGGTGGCGTTCGAATCGCGTATCGATCGCGAAGCTTTTGACCAGGTACCAACAAAATAAAATATATTAAATAGGTACCAGGTATAAAGAGAGGCGGTGTTTTTAAATTGGCGACGCAAACGAAAATATCTACTCCCGCCTTATCCGTAATTTGATTTCAATTTGTAAGTTCAATAGGCTTAAATATCCTCTATCGGGATATATATATGATATATATTTATAACAGGTATTAATACATATTAAAGAAGTTCAAATTATAGTTTTAACATAGTGTTGATAGAAGAGTAATTTTATTGTGTATATATACTACGTTGTACTATGAATACTAACCTATATATATATATATATATATATATATATATATATATATATATATATATATATATAGGAATTCCTAAATAAAGTGCAAATTATAGTTATAGAAGTGTTGATAGAAGAGTACATTTATTGTGTATATCGACTAAGTAGGAATACAAACCTATATATATATATATATATATATATATATAGGTTCTCATATATAAGAAGGATACGAGGGTATCTATAGATTATTCTTCAATTACACTAAAAACCCGCATCTACATCCACCCACAGCGTTGGTCCCGCGCATACACAAATACACGTACACTCCCTACAAACACATAAACATACGCATATAAACATATACAATTACTAGTAACTAGGCAAGCAAACTCGCACGCACGTGTTGCATGCACAATAGGATGGAGAGCCCGCTTTTGAAAGTTTTGCTATCTCGCTCACAGTATGTCATAAATGTCATAATAAATATATTTATGAAGTTTCATCAACAAATATTTAATATTGGTAAAACGAAAACACTTTGATGAAGAAATATTTGCATTTATTTTACAATGTAAATTTCTATAAATTGAATTTTTTTTATGTATTTTATATATTTTTGTAAGTGCGCGTTGTCATAAAAATAAAATATTTGGCAAATACGTGTATACATATATTATAAAATTAATAAAGTAAAAAATTATTTAAAAATTTCAAATCAATTAAAAAAAATTTATTTTTTAATTAATGTAATTTATTCGACTATTTTGTTGATCAATTATTTTAATTAAGGATCAAACTTTGTTGTGAGCCTATAATTGATATCTACGAGGTATAATAAAAAAAATATATATTTATTTTCCTAATAAAAAATTGTTTACCCCAAAATTTATTTTTTGTTAAAATGCTCAATAAAAGTCATTTTTTGTATAAATATATGCTATTTTTATATCAATACTTATAATTGTATATTCATATAATGATGATAGACATATATAATATAATTTTATTTTTTTTATTATTCCATTGATAATTTTTTTTTTCAATTTAGAAAAAATTTAAAAATTAAATTAAAATGTCCGTGGATCGATTTAATTATTTTAAAAAAAAAATTTGTAATATTTATTAAGGAGGTTTTTATATACTACATATGCTAAAAGGCAATTTTTACTTGCAAACAATTTTTTCTTTCATATATATTTAATTTAAATTTTTTCATAAATTTTTAATGTAAATTCCTATCTATTTTTGAATATGGTTTCACTTTCTGAATTGTTGTCATTTTTCAATTATTATTTTTGTATTATATATAGAATGAATAACAGGAGTTATTCCGAGCGAGATGGCACTTTTTTATGAAGGGAACTAAAAAAGATACCAAAACGGGCTCTTCTAATGCACAGTGTGTGCACCCTAGTGTAATGAAGTTAGTCAGCAATGAGCGTAATTACTAGCTCCATTACATTTTATTTATGTGCCCCATTCGTATTTGCCACTGCATCTATGTCTCATATCTCAAATCTCAAAAACCTATATATTTATATATATATATGTGTAACCACAATATTATTATCGATCAATATGTATAAAAATAACGATATACGATATTATTGATTGTATTAATTTTGTTCAACTTTGTTCATATAAAATCAATCCAAATAATGATTTTATTTCGCGTGGTAATTTATATATTGATAGTGAAAATGAAGATAATGTTTTATATCGTTATTATTAATTATATTATAATAGATGTTGATTACTTTACATACGGTGTATGATACACCCCTGTTTTATTATTTTATAATTAATTACGCAATCAATATATAGATATATTGAGATAATCTTATACAATAAGCCTATAAATAAACATGATTCAAGATGTGGTATGAATTACATATAATATAAATTTATATGTATACACTTATTTATGACTTAATAGGCATATTCAGGAAGGAATATATTCCTATATATTCGGGCGACAGCATAGAAAAGATATTTATCTTAATCTGAAGCCCTTTAGAGGAAATAATAACATACAAAATTTACAATTTAAAACTTCTAATAAATATTTATTATTATTATTATTATTATTATTATTATTATTATTATTATTATTATTATTATTATTATTATTACTATTATTATTATTATTATTATTATTATTATTATTATTATTATTATTATTATTATTATTATTATTATTATTATTATTATTATTATTATTATTATTATTATTATTATTATTATTATTATTATTATTATATATACTTCCTGTATATGTAACATATTATGTGTTATACTAAATTTACTATATACATGCTTGGTTATTACGTAATATATAGGCCATTTATGTAAAAAATATTTACTATAAATTATGTATGCACTAGTAAATTAATCTATACATTTAAAATTATGTGATAGTGAGGGAATTAATGTAATGAATTCTATTCATAAATATATATATATATATATATATATATATATATTTATGAAAGTTCACGCCGTGCGTTACGCAAATTTATGATATGCTCTAATTCACACGAAAATAAAATCTAAATGAAAACATGTATATATGGAATAATGACTTTATAAAAATATACTATTTTAAAATTTATAAAACTTTATAAAATATACTAGTATATTTTTATAAAGTCATTATTCCATATATACATGTTTTCATTTAGATTTTATTTTCGTGTATAATACACCATTCATTTTAATTGATTAATTAATATTTACAGATTGATATTTTGGGTTGTTTGATTTATTTTGTTTAGTTTTATTCTTCAGTTTGTTTAGCTGCTTTATATACCGAAATGTGCCTATAATTAAATAATATTATATTTCGTAGTAATTCATATTAATAAGAAGTTATATTATTAATAAATTGTATAGGTATATACAATATATTTATGCTGAGCCTACAGCCTATAAAAAGTAATTAGTAACTACTAATAATATATTAGCGCGACGCACGCATTGAGAGACACGCATGAACTTTGTTGTGTATAGTTATTTAATGTGTGCCTACTGTCCGTACTATGATAGTAACTATCCATAATTATTATGATAATTATTATGATAATAATATATTTATTAAATAATTTTAAATTAAATTTAAATAATTTAATAATTAAATAATTATTTAATTATATAGTATATGAAATCTAAAAAAGCGTACCTTATATCATATAATATATAGTATAGCTATATATAATGTATATGTTATATATTATTATAATATATTAATTATAAGTTACAAGAAAATACACATGATGATCCAATATAATATTGAATATTATTTACTAAATAATTTAGATCTACATTATTTTATAAATATGTGAATAGTAGTTATATTATCGACAATTTAAATTTAATTAATAATTTAAATATTAATTCATAAATTCATAAATGTTATATCATAACCTCTTTAAATTTATTAGTTTACTAATATATTTAATATATGGGATAATTGTAATTTAAGTTCAAATTATTGTTTGGATTCAAATATGACAAATATATTAACCCTTAACCCCTAATAAAAGAAATAAATAAATAACCATTCAAGTAGGAATAGGAACTTGTTATTCTCGCTCAAAAATATTGAATACAGATAATTTGGGACAATATTATTTATAATTAAATAATATTATATTTCGTAGTAATTCATATTAATAAGAAGTTATATTATTAATAAATTGTATAGGTATATACAATATATTTATGTTTAAATAATATATATAAATAAATTAGATTTATTATTTCATATTGTAAACGGGGCCGTAGCTACGGGGGGTAAGCCGGAGTGGCTCGGTAATTTTTTTTTGAAAATTGCTGCACTTTTTTTTATATTAACTAGATAACATATTAAATTGAATACAAAAAAAAAAATTAAAAAAATTAATTATTGGAGGTGCGCCACCTCATTAAAGTTTAACATGAATAGATAGGAAGTTTAACATGGAGGATATAGGAAATATTTGAAACTTCGATTTAACATCATTAAAATTTTTTTTTGTAGTTTTATCTGCAATTATAGTTTGAATTATATATTTTTGTATAAGATAATATTTGTACAATATTTTTTTTCGATTTTCCAGGAAATTTCCAGGAAATTTTGGAAAAATACAAAATATTTTAATTTTAATTAAAAAAAAATTATTTATAAAAAAATATAAACATAAATATATATACATAAGTATATGAGTGTACTATTACATGAAATTAATTTTAAAACAATAATGTATAGTATAAAATATGGTTATTTATTCACTATTTTAATGTAAAAATATGATAAATTTTATATTTGAAAAAAAAAAGTTTACGCACTATTACAAAATTTTTTTTTCAATCGACTGGATTAATAATAGGGTTTTTTTAAAGAATTTAAATCGTTAGAAATTTTTTAAAATATATTTTACTTTTTATCTTATTTTTTTATAAATTTTAAATTATTAGTTTGCTCTATCATTTTTTTTCTTTTGTAAATTTGTAAAAATCAAGATACAACTTATATTATAGAATTTAAAGAGCTTTGTAAAAATATAAATTATATTAATTTTAGATAAAAAAAATATTATTAAAAAAAAAAATCCCAATTTTCCCCATATTGGTCAGAAATGCTGATATTTTTTTTATTTCTATAAATATTTAGATAGCTATATTTATAATATATATATTATGTTAATTTCATTATATAATATTCATTATTGAATGAGTTATGTTATAATATGTATTATAAATAAATTAATACATTCATAATTTCTATCTACAAAATTAAACATTTTTACTAATTTTGTTTTCACAATTGTGGTCATAACTTTTTTTTAAATAAAAATTTAAAAAAACTAAGATATGACTTCTATTATAGAATTTGATAAGCATTCCAACTATACAAATTTTATTATAATAGCATAAATATATAAAATCTCATTTTAGTACCAATATCCCATATTCGAATATCTTTATAGTTATTATTTATACAGTAAGATTAGCCGATTATATCCATATATGTTGTTATTTGTCATTTAGTAAATGGTTTGGGGTTATATAAAATATAAAAAGGTGTATTAGTAAGAAGGTTCGTGGTTAAAGAGTATAATAAAATGAATATAAATTTGAAAATTAGTTGTTTATAAGGGTTTATAATGTAATTGTCATGTGATTTCAATATAGGTAATAGCGGTATTTTTTCTATAGAAAAATATTTATAGGTATTTTTAAAAGCTCTGGCGCACGGCGAATACTACATGTAAAAAAAAAAAAAGTATACCATTGTGACAGAAATACTCCAAACATAAAATGCTAGAAGGTGCAGCAATTTTCAACAAAAAAAGTCCGAGCCGCTCCGGCTTAACGGGGGGGGGGCTATCGGGGGCTAAGCCCCCCCGGAATTTCACTAAGCCCCCCCTAGATTTTTTGATAAGCTCCTCAGATTTGTATGATGATTTTTACGATGATCCACTATGCAGAAATATTACATTTATGCAGAAAAATGGTTTCAATACCTACACATGGTTTGAATACTCATTTACTTCTTATTCGGTATATTGTTTCCCATGTAGATTAAAATATCGCGACAGCCAGTATTCTTTCATCAAAATTGGTTACCGTAACTATAAAGCTGCTATGGAATCGGACAAGGGGCTTACAAACACGAAAATTTATCATTTAAATGCTAATATTGATTGGATATCTCATATAAAAAATATTGAAAATAATACTGATATTCAAACTATAATAAATAATCAAGATAGTATTCGTAACAAATATTATATTGAATAGATGATAGAAATCATATAATGTATTGCCATTACAATTATTTATACCAATAAATGTAGTTAATGAATTATAAGTAAAGGTATAGGTTTATACCTATACCTTTCCGTGGTAGGGACTACATCAGAAGAATGTGAATCCTTAAAATATGGATTTTGTATGAATATGTTTAAGTTTGTATTACTAAAAGATGAAAAGTTAAAATAAATATCACAAATGATGCCAAACAATGCAAAATATACCCACACTGTGTTTCAAAATGAAATTATAGGTATTATGGATTCAGTATTAAACAAATTAACTCATAGAAAGAATACAAAATTGTGATATAGGTCTATATACAATTAAGTGTGATGAAACAAGAGATCATTCTGGAATATAATTACTGTCTATAATAATAATATTTATTAAAGAAAGAGAGCCGAATGAAATTCTATTATGTGTAATTAAAATAAAAGAGTTAAATGCAAAGTACATCGCAGATAACATTTGCTCTGAGATAGCTGTAATAACATGCCCAACATTACTAAGTTAATGTTATGATGGTGCTTCAGTAATGTCTGGAAAGAAAGTATGTGTACGGAATTATATATCGGATACATGTGAAAGAGATATTGCGTAAGTGCATTGTTTTAATCATCAATTGTGTTTAATAGTAGTTGATGTTTGTGAATCAATCACAGAAATTAAATATTTATTTACTCAAATAAATATAATAAATATATTCTTCAAAAAGCTTGCTGTACATAATTACTAAGCATAATTATTTTCAAATATCTATACATAGTAGGTATGCCTATGATATACAAATACAATAGTAGTTAGGCCTATATATATACCTACTATTATATATCATATGAGTATTGGATGATACTTATTAATACAACTATGTCCACGTGTTGTTATTGATGTATGTAGCTGACATATGAATAGAGTATCGATAATATATCGTAAACGATTGTTTACTTCTATCTAAAATATAGAACATTATTAATTAATAAGTATTATTAATAATTCCGAATCAATGCAAAACTTTATTTGGCGATATATATTTATATTGTAGAAATGAATTCTATATTTGAAGAATTCAATGCTACTATTTTTATCTCTATTGATAGGGCAGATATGTTAAACAAATTTATCCATTAGTATTTGTTATAATGATTTTCCTAAGTAGTATATTATTATGTAATAGCATTACAAATTAATAACAGAATAATATACATTTAATAGCAATATAATAGAACAATGTAAACATGTGAGGATATTAGATATTCTATTAAGTTGATATTAATAGGCTATTACTGTTATTTGGGTTATTCTAGATTTTTAGATTGTTGTTATGATGGGTTATGATATTACACCCCCAGCATTATACAGATTATGGATTCGACCATTATATTAAACATAGAATCAAGGACATTATTATATCGAAGGTAGTATCTATAGAGTTAGACTCTATCTCTATGGTAGTATTATTTGTAATAGGTGCATATTCTTATCCGATAAATATTTTACATATATATTAGCATCCGAGTAGAATTATAACCTAATTACTATGTCTATGGTATTTTAATTATTTGTGGTTTTTAACATAACAAAGATTATCCGAACCCTAATCTGAACCCTAATCTGAATTATATATCACAAAGTCTTTGATATAAATAAACAAATTTAGAAATGGCCGCAGCTATGATGCATCAATCTTGTCAACATTTTAATATTACGGGAAATATGGTACCATCATGGATGAATGAAGAAGTAACTACTGGTGTAAGTATTAATTATATATTATATTATAATTATATTCATAAATAAATTAAATATTGTTGGTATTTTATGTACAATTTTGAAAAAAAAATTACGATAATTAATAATTATATATAATAAAATTATAGTAATTATTAATAAATTTAATTAAGTATTACTAATATTAATTATATAGTAATTAATGAGTGATTTAACTGATTTAGTTTGGTTTTGTTTTATTTGGTTTAGTTTTGATATTAGCAGGTTTTTTTTAGCTGCATTACATCCAAAGTAAGCCAATATATATATATATATATTATATATATATAAACTTTATATAATAATTACTATTATACGGAATATCATATTCAATATGTATAAATCATATATATATATATCTGGAATCTATGAAAAATATCTGGAAACTAGTAAATCCATAAGAAAAGTGATAATAAATTATAAAATAAAATTTACACGATATTGATATCAATTTAATAATTAATAATTAAATTAAATAACACATAATTTAAAATATTAATAACATTTATTTCGAATAGAGCCAACTAAATCAAATAATTAATAGTTCTACTATAAATGGCTCTAATCGATATAAAATTATTATATTATTAAAAAGGGGATGCACGAGTTGTGAACGGTTTTCAAAATATTACTATCAAGTGTGGCGGGCGGCGAACGAGCATAGCGTATATAGTTTAGGGACGAGAATGAGATTTTTTATATTGATGCTATAATAACAAAATTGGTATCATTGGAAAGCTTATTAAATTCTAGAATAGAAGTCATATCTTAGTTTTTTTTTATTTTTATTAAAAAAAAAGTTATGATCAAAAATATTCAAAAAAATGTGGGAAATTTTTTACATGGTGTAGATAGGAATTATGCATGTTTTAATATATTTATAATACATATTTGACCATAACTCATTAAATAATGTATATTTTGTAATGAAATTAACAGTATATCTTCATTATATATGTATCTATATATATGTACATTTGTAAAAAAAATGATCAGCATTCTTAACTAATATAGGAAAAATAGAGATTTTTTTTTATAATATTTTTTTTTTAATCTAAAATTAATATAATTTATATTTTTACAAAGCTCTTTAAATTCTATAACATAAGTTGTATTTTAGTTTTTTTAAATTTACAAAAGAAAAAAAATTATAGTTAAAAATAATATTTAATAATTTATACGAAAATTTCAATACCTACTTTATTGATTTACTATTTAAAGTTAAATTATAAATCTTACACATTTCAAATAACAGTATAATACATATAATTTATTATAACAATCGAGTACATATATTATATATAATAATATAATAATGGATACATAATATATATTCATAACAATACGTAAATCATAATACAATTTATTTTAAAGTTTACATATTTAATTATTATAATATATATAAATATTTCTCTAAGGAAAGATATAACATATATAAATCATGTAATTCTATTTTATATATAAACATTTTTACAGCGCAAGCTATATAGGGTTAATTTTAGGAACTATGTCACATAGTATGTGATGTTTATAATTTGAATCAAACTACTTTTAAAATAAATTTAAAATATTATTTATATGAAAAAAAGTATGTTAATTGCTATTAAAATCTAATTTATAATGCATTGAAAACATTGTTATATAGAAACTGCACCAAACCTAAATCTATTTCAGTGATCCAATACTACTGATAGCAGCATCAGGTAGTAGTTATTAATGATTAGTTTAATTACATTGCATATATAGTGTTAGATCTTTGCTTTACAAAATCTTTAATATATATATATATATTACAATTCATATTAAATAAAATCTTCTCTCTTCTCTTTAGTCCTCAAGGTCTTATAGTTTGCATCACGCACTTCTAAGCCGGCTATATAAATTAATAAATTAATGATTCTTACATATACATTTAATTAAAGATTACTAAACATTATTCATGTCTATTTCACGAATTTCTGTAGTCATCAAGACGTCCCACTAATAACAATGTTAATACATTAATACATTAATTATTGGATAAATATTATAATAATAAAATATACTAATCTTTAGTCCATTCAGTTTGATGTAATTCAATTTTCAGTATATTGTATTCAGCAAATGATAATATTCCAATTCACATCTTCATAGGGTTTAATGCTATAAATATTTAAAATGACATATAATATTATTAAATATATGAAATTTTGATAAATTACTCATCATATATGAAATTTTGATATAATTATTTAACTTTCTATATTTTACTAACTTTAATTTTCACTTGATTCCTTATTACATCAGATTTAAGCTCATCGGATTCTGGGTTTTCGACACTACATGATTAATTGGAAATTAGTATATTATTAAATGATATACAATAGTTACTAACTCATATCAGCAAATGATCCCACATTGTTACTTCTCAAGCTCATCATCGGATTCTGGGTTTTCGACACTACATGATTAATTGGAAATTAGTATATTATTAAATGATATATAATATTCACTAACGTATATCGGCAAATGATACCACATTGATACTTCTCAAGCTCATCATCGGATTCTGGGTTTTCAACACTACATGATTAATTGGAAATTAGTATATTATTAAATGATATATAATATTCACTAACTTATATCGGCAAATGATACCACATTGATACTTCTCAAGCTCATCATCGGATTCTGGGTTTTCAACACTACATGATTAATTGGAAATTAATATATTATTAAATGATATATAATATTCACTAACTTATATCGGCAAATGATACCACATTGATACTTCTCAAGCTCATCATCGGATTCTGGGTTTTCAACACTACATGATTAATTGGAAATTAGTATATTATTAAATGATATATAATATTCACTAACTTATATCGGCAAATGATACCACATTGATACTTCTCAAGCTCATCATCGGATTCTGGGTTTTCAACACTACATGATTAATTGGAAATTAATATATTATTAAATGATATATAATATTCACTAACTTATATCGGCAAATGATACCACATTGATACTTCTCAAGCTCATCATCGGATTCTGGGTTTTCAACACTACATGATTAATTGGAAATTAGTATATTATTAAATGATATATAATATTCACTAACTTATATCGGCAAATGATACCACATTGATACTTCTCAAGCTCATCATCGGATTCTGGGTTTTCAACACTACATGATTAATTGGAAATTAGTATATTATTAAATGATATATAATATTCACTAACTTATATCGGCAAATGATACCACATTGATACTTCTCAAGCTCATCATCGGATTCTGGGTTTTCAACACTACATGATTAATTGGAAATTAATATATAAAGTATAAATCTTAAGGCATGCTGTTAATTAATTTAATGTATAGATTGAATACTAGTCGGTTCTACTTGTGTATTATAGTACTTAATTAATTGTTAGTAAATGCTCATATTTAGTTATTAGGTTAATATACAAATAAATGTTACTATTTATAAGGCATAGACAGTAACATTTATTACAACAAATTTAACAAATAATAAACATCCTATACTTATCGATACTGTAGTTTGTCACTAAGTCTACAAGTGTAATGAATATATATGATATACAATATCATATGACATATCTCTATACAAATTATTATAATGATTATTATAATCATATTATAATCAGTATATACAACATGTCATAATGATAAAATATTTCACATGACTCTTATTCTGAGCTGTAAAAAAAGCATATAATAATTAATTATGCTAGTAATTAAATATTAAATAACTAGTATTATACTATTATACTAAGTATACTATAATAGTTCATGTGAAAAAACATGACTTGATGAATGTATATAATAATAACTAATATATATATATATTATTATAGATTATTATAGATTAAATATACTACATAAAGCATAAGAGTATACTATAAAAATGTATATGAAGAAATATACCTAATAAATTAAATTTGTTGGTGAAATTTAATATATTTGATCATGATAATTAGGTTGCATATAAAATGTATGATTTTGATAACAATAATATAATGACAATGTTACTATTAGAAATGTCTACTAAAATGTTCTATTATTTATAAAATTAAAGTCTTATGACCCGCAAAACATGTATATTTACATGGTGGAGATATGAGATTTTTTAAATAAGGTTTACTTTTAAATTACGATAACTCTGCAATAAATAAGAGAATGATTAAATTGTGTTAAGCATTATTAATTACATTTAAATCTATGTATATATTAAGTTATATAATTGTATGACGATGAGAATAATATCTACAACATTATTTTGAAAATACTACAATAAAATAACACAATTTCCAGTAAATAACTTGGTTACTAAGTAATACTTTTAGCTCATAATTGATATATATATATATACTATAATATATTATATATTAATTATATATGTAATGTAATATTACAAATATTATAATATATAATATTTAAATAATAATTATTTATTGAAACTAGTATATTTAAAAAACAATGTGATAGCACATGTTTTAAATTTTATATTATATTTAATATAATATTATAATAATTATATATCATATATCATATATAATATGTAATGTATTATTACAAATACTATTTGAAATAGTATATGTGTATGAGTTAAATGTATATTTATTATTAAATACAGAGTTAATTGAGATGATATAAAATATTATTTATTGAAAATAATATATTTAAAAAAAAATGTGATAGCACATGTTTTAACTTTTATACAAGTGTCCAGTTAATTATGAAGGTGTTATTATAATAATTATATATATAATATATTTATAGCATATAAATCAATACTTAGGTACATTCAAAAATAACTAATTTATATAGCATTTATGACTTTTAAATTATAATAAATTATTATAAAATAATCATCTAAACATTATTTATTCTATAAATTATAGCTCAATAAAAATGTAATATTATAGTAAATATAGTACATATTTGAATAATAATAAGTATATATATTCATTGTTATAATATATATTTATAAAGTACAAAACTATGTGTATGAGTTAAATGTATATTTATTATTAAATACAGAGTTAATTGAGATGATATAAAATATTATTTATTGAAAATAATATATTTAAAAAAAAATGTGATAGCACATGTTTTAACTTTTATACAAGTGTCCAGTTAATTATGAAGGTGTTATTATAATAATTATATATATAATATATTTATAGCATATAAATCAATACTTAGGTACATTCAAAAATAACTAATTTATATAGCATTTATGACTTTTAAATTATAATAAATTATTATAAAATAATCATCTAAACATTATTTATTCTATAAATTATAGCTCAATAAAAATGTAATATTATAGTAAATATAGTACATATTTGAATAATAATAAGTATATATATTCATTGTTATAATATATATTTATAAAGTACAAAACTATGTGTATGAGTTAAATGTATATTTATTATTAAATACAGAGTTAATTGAGATGATATAAAATATTATTTATTGAAAATAATATATTTAAAAAAAAATGTGATAGCACATGTTTTAACTTTTATACAAGTGTCCAGTTAATTATGAAGGTGTTATTATAATAATTATATATATAATATATTTATAGCATATAAATCAATACTTAGGTACATTCAAAAATAACTAATTTATATAGCATTTATGACTTTTAAATTATAATAAATTATTATAAAATAATCATCTAAACATTATTTATTCTATAAATTATAGCTCAATAAAAATGTAATATTATAGTAAATATAGTACATATTTGAATAATAATAAGTATATATATTCATTGTTATAATATATATTTATAAAGTACAAAACTATGTGTATGAGTTAAATGTATATTTATTATTAAATACAGAGTTAATTGAGATGATATAAAATATTATTTATTGAAAATAATATATTTAAAAAAAAATGTGATAGCACATGTTTTAACTTTTATACAAGTGTCCAGTTAATTATGAAGGTGTTATTATAATAATTATATATATAATATATTTATAGCATATAAATCAATACTTAGGTACATTCAAAAATAACTAATTTATATAGCATTTATGACTTTTAAATTATAATAAATTATTATAAAATAATCATCTAAACATTATTTATTCTATAAATTATAGCTCAATAAAAATGTAATATTATAGTAAATATAGTACATATTTGAATAATAATAAGTATATATATTCATTGTTATAATATATATTTATAAATAACAAAAATAATATTATATATGTAATTCAGGAATTAAATAAATGATTTATTAAGTTGATATTGAATATTATTAATTGACAAATTATTTTTCAAATACTATTTTTAATAAATCTAACATTTTGAAAATTATTTTCAAACAATATTTTGATAATACATTTTTTCAATATTTATATAAATTGATGTAGTCTTTTATGAAGTTATTATAAATGATATACAATATATTTATAGGTACTTTTATAGATAAAACGTTCATAATTACACAGCAAGTAAAATTATTTAAAAAAAATATATATTTGTTATCACATTTTTAATCTAAAATTATATTAAATCGTTATAAATGATTTATAATCTAAAATTTATTTATATGATATTTCTATTAAAGTATTATTTTTTTATGTATATCAATACTAATATTATATATGTATATATATTTTTATAATATATATATTTATAAATAATTACTAAATATTATATATGTAAATAAGTATTCAATAAATGATTTATCGAGTATTATTAATTGACAAATTTGATATTTGCCTCCATTTTAATTTTCAATATTTTCAATATTTATGTAAATTGGATTAGTATTTTATGAAGTTATTATTAAGTATATAATATATATTTAATGACACATTTATGGATAAAACGTTCATAATGACGCAGCAATTAAAATTATTTTTCAAAAATAATTATTTATTATCGTATTTTTAATTTTAACAATACACATGTTTACTAACCAAACTCGCGCGAAGCAATGAAAGCAAGCTTGTTGCTGATTGGACATATTCAAAGGGGATGTTTACTTTATAATTTGACAGTTCAATTTTTAAAATCGGTTAATAAATAAGTGTTTTATGAACAAAATAAAACTTATGCTTACAAAAAAAATCTGTGTAATGTTTTTCTCAACCTCGGAAAATTAGACCCTGTAAAATAGGCCATTTTGAATCTCATTCTCGTCCCTATATAGTTAAAAATAGATGTTATGTTTATATTATTCACACATTAATATGTATGATACACAGTAGACCGGTTCGTACAGTACGAATCGTACTACATTTTTTTTCGCAATTTTAAAAACCTTCATATCTGTGACAATTATGTATGCTATGATGAATAAGTGTTTAAAATTGTAGACCTATATCTTAAATATTGTTATGTCACGAGACCTTTTTATTTTAACATTGCATACATACAAAAGTTAACATGGGGGAGATATAGAAATAAGTTTTATTCAATTTTTATAAAATTGGATGATTTTTTTTAAGCCAACTATGGATATATCATATATTACAAGTAGTATTAACAGTACAAAATATTTTTCATAACAATCTAGATGCACAAATTTTATAAAATAATTTTAGTCAAAAAAAATATCAAAATCGTATAATTTAATATAAATAAATTATTACAATTTAATTTAAAAAATTAAAATATATAATTTATAGATAATAATAATACAATTCAAATTAATTATTAAAAAATTATTTTTAGAAACAAAATTAACATAATTTTTAAATTTTTTTGGATTTTTATTTGAAATATGAAATACAAAATAATTTTACATATTTTTTAATTTTTTTAATTTTATTTGTATAAAGGACATTTATATCTAACTTATATCAACAATTCAATACAATCTGATCACTCAAATTTATGTAAAGAATAATTATATATATTAATTTTAAAAAATTAATTATTTTTTTGAATTATTTTGAAATAAATACTTTGTAAAATGGTGTATTTTCTCGAGTTTTAGGAGACATTAATATTGGTAATTTGTAGATATAAAAATGAAATATAGATATTATATTAATAATAAATATAAGTAATGGCATATATTATATTAATTCATTAAATATAATACAAATACATAATTAATTTTAAATATTAATTTAAATATTTGTAAACATCAAAGATAATAAGATGGTGTCATTACTATTATACATGGAATATTATACATTTTATCTTAAAATAATAATTTATATTTCAAACTTTAAATGCTTCGTGACCAAAGGTAACTATTTTTTTATAAAAATTGTTAATACATATTATACTAAAATATAGATATGTATTATATTTTACCTGAAGGATTAAAAATTGAATCGAACGAACCGGTCTAATACACAGTGTATAAATGATACACTGTATCATACACTATATGCAGAGCTAGCATGATACAGTATCATTGATACTCATAACATATATAATAGATACAATTACAAATATAGAATGTTCTTTATAGATACATCTTTATCTGAAGCCCTTTAGAGGAAATAACAATATAATTAATTTAAATACTTCATACGAAAAAAATTTACAACTTTCTTCTAATAAATATTTATTATTATTATTATTATCTTAGTAGATACAAATACTGTATGTCACATATAAAACATATACATTGTATCATACAATTTGTATGTGTGTGTATTTGTTTGTGTATGTATATCCTATATGTTTTATATAAGCTTTATCAATAGTGGTTGTTTCTATGCGCGATCGCCACTCCACTCAATTGCTGGTAACAATTTGAAAACCGTTCCCAACTCGTGCAGTAACCTTATTAAAATACAAATATTTATTTTATTTTACTCATTCATAAATTATAAATCAATACAATATAATCACACAGTTTATAATATAAACTTTATATACACAATTCATGTACAAATATTAATACTCTATTAAAATATAATAGTTTGCTATACAATATATTCTGATATTAGTTTGATACCATTATACTAATATATATAGCAAAATATTATATTTTAATAGAGTATAAATTGTATACTATAGTATAAATATATGTACGCGAATATGGTGTATTATGTATACAATATTAATATTGTTTACACATTTTTTACTTCAGATACAGCTTTATTTTATTCAATAATGTATATTAATTAAAAAAAAGAATAGCCTTCTTCATGATATATCATATATATATATATATATATAGAATCTATATTATAGATAGATAGATAGATACATAGTTTATTGTTTAGCAATACGAATACAATTATAATAATAGTACTGAGTTTAAAATAAAGCGAAACAAACCGACACGAAACAAGAATAATAATAAATATATTATAAAATTGGTAAAAAAATTGATATAAACGGGCTGTGTACTAAAAATTATGTTTAAAACATAACCCAAAATGAATATGAATTTAGTGAAAGCGTTAAATACAACAAACTGAATGTGTGAAACAAAAACTAAAGCGTAAGTCTTGGGGTGATATGGGATAGATAAAATCCCTAGGGATGGAGATATTCCCTGATAAAGAGTGGTATGACATATCCTGCCCTATAGAATTAGGCTGTACACAATCTAGATGTATAAAAAAACTAGCAAAATATCATAATCAAATGAAATATATGTAGTGTTAAAAAAAAAAAAAAAGTAAGCACATATATGTACATAATTATAAAAGTACATAATTATGTATATAAAAAAAATAAATAAAACATCATAAGTGTTAAAATTGATTAAATTGAAGAATTGAGCCAAGACAACATAACACGAATATATATATATATATATATATATATATATATTAATATAGTATTAGTAATTTATATTCAGATCTTAAAATTAGTATTTCATAAATTAGAAATAGTCTCAATTACTATATTCTCAAATACGTATTATATTTTAGTAAACAAATATAATAAATCATATATAATTATTATTTAATATATATATATATAACACATATACTAATATAATTATAATTTGAATAATAATTTATTATTTAACAATATATATATATAAAATATGTATAAAAAATGTACAAAATATATACATATATTCTATTAATCAACACAGACTACGATTATGGCCGTAGAATTTGACGGAGGTGTCGTTGTTGCTGCAGATTCCAGAACATCGGCTGGGTTGGTAATATTTAGACTTGCTAGTGTGACGCTAACAACGCGTTATGTTCATTGCATCGTAACCATAGATCACACTGTTCAGGTCTTACATTCCGAACCGAGTCACTGATAAACTAACCAAGGTAACCGACAACATCTACTGCTGTCGTTCAGGCTCTGCCGCCGATACTCAAGCTATTGCGGATATCGTAAACTATCACATTAACTTCCACAGGTTTCCACCGTTATACCAGTTATTTATGTTTAACCGATATTAAACACGAGGCCACATTTACGAATACCTATGAAAATATCTATATGTTTGATCCATGAAACTGATTGTTCGTAAATTTTTACGAATAACCATAATATGGATGGACGTTTGGAATGTAGTATAACATTATACCAATACTATATTTCTTAAATATATTATATATGTTAAATTATTGTCTTATATACTAAATATAGAATAGACACTGGTGAACCTGCTCTCGTGAAAACTGGAGCCAAGATATTCCAGGATCTTTGCTATAATTACCGCGATAGTTTGTCGGCTGGAATCATATGTGCTGGATACGATGATATACTAGGAGGACAGGTTCGGTGCATTATATCTCGTTGAATATCCATGTTTTTATTGCCACTCTACACACTTACACTCGAAATACACTCACGCTCATGACATATGTGGTATCATCTATATAGTTGTGGCAAATTAATATAAGTATTACTCTGTAAATGTTATTCAAATGAAGTTCAGATTTCTGTTTTATATTTATTTTATATAATATATATATATATATATATATATAATAGATAGTATTTCCCATTATTCAAAGCTGTAGTTAAATTCAAAATAATCTCGGGGTTTTATCGAGTGTTTTTCATGATTTGTTTCTTCTTAAAACTTGAGTAAAATCTAGACTTTTTATCCATATTTTTTACAATTTTATCTTATATTTTCTACAGATTTATGAAATTTTCTCTAAATGCACACAAATTAATGTCATGTTATTTTTATTTGAATCATTATTAATCTTATATTTAAATATTTAATGAATTCAAATTGGTGTTGGACCGATTTAAATCAATTTAAATCACTCAATAAAAATTGAGTGAAGAAATTGTTGTTGAAAAATAAATTGTTTTCTTTGATTTTGAATTGGAAATTCATTTCAATTAGTAACATCAAAGTTCATTCAATTCATTCAATAAATATAAAGATTTAAATCAAATATAAATTATTAAATTCTGTGTTCTTTTACATTATATCATAAATGATATTGCATGTCATAGAAACAATAATATAGTATTAATATATACTAGTAATGATTTACATGATTTAAATAAAAATATAAGTTTTTGAAATATGTATTCTATTATATATTATATCATAAATAGTATTACATGTCATTGAAATAATAATGTATTATCATTATATACTAGTATCAATATTTAAATAACCTAATAAAAATAATTATTTAAATTAACAAAATATGCTCAAATAAAATTATTCATTAAATCATTCAATAAACATCATAATTTTAATCAACAAAATTGCTAAATAGTATTATATAGTATCAAGATTTAAATCATACAATAAAAATCATGATTTTAATCTTACAAAAATTTAAAATTTACTTATAATATTTAACTTTAAAATTTAACTATAATATAAGGATATTACATGCCATTGAAACATTAATGTTGTATTAAATTCTACTAGAAATTTTAGTACCAAGATTTAAATCACCCAATATATATAATTATTTTAATTTTAACAGCATCTATAATTAATTCATATTTTAATTGAATAAAAATAAAAAATCCGATTTAAATAAAAAAATCTGATATTAATCTAAAAAAAAAGTTTTTTTTATTTATTTAAAAAAAATCCAATTTTAATTGAAAAGCCTTTTCGGATACTGCCAGTAATTGTAATAATTTTGGTGTTATAATATATGTAACATTAGTATATACGTTGCATTATATTAGGTAACACTACATACAACTATTGTAACTTAAATTAATTATAACTATCTATGCATAATGTAATAATTTATTTTATCTTTAATGCGATATAGAATCATTAAATTGAAGTCTTAAATTGTGTCTGATTATGCAATTACGGAGTATGCAATTATATATATATATTTTATATATTTAATGGAGGTGTTTCCACTCTGTCCCTTTGAATAATTATATTCCGTATTATTAGCTAAGATCGAGCTACTCAGCTGAATGCTTTTTAATAAAAATATGTTATCAAACATGTTAATATATTTTCAGCACTTTTTAAACTCGCCCATTAAATACTGTACATATTATTAAATCTATCTCTATATATCTATTATAATTCTATATACATAACGTGTTCTGGCATTTCTCTACATACTAATATTTTGTTAATGGTTAATATTCTTATATCAGGTTTATCATCAGTTAACAATTAACATATATATTTACATATTTTCACCATCTGCCTAGTATGCATTTTTATTAATTACTATAAAAAGTATATTATTATATTCCTGATTAAATTTCTGTTCTTTAATATTAAATATCATATTATATATGTGACGAGAACCATTAGTAAAATATAATTTCAATCTAATGAGGAACTATGTTCTAGAACACACATTAATTGTATATTTCACTATATTTATCATGTTTGAAATATTATAATAAAAATTGATAAAGATTGTTATGAATATATAAATGCCGTCCAACATATTCCATTAAAAACTATACCTTTGAAAATTAGTAAGAATAAGCTAAATTAAATAAATAATTGTAATATACTTACTAAATAGACATATGGACACATATTAAAGTTAGTATAATATATATATATATTATGAATGCATATAATAATGTATATCTAACCATATACTTTAATAGCATCATAACATGAAGTATCTTCTGCATATATCCACGAATTATATCTATCCATATCCTTTTATGGTGTCATAACATGATGTATCCTCTGCATATATCCACGAATTATATCTATCCATATACTTTGATGGTGTCGTAACATGATGTTTCCTCTGCATATATCCACGAATTATATCTATCCATATACTTTGATGGTGTCGTAACATGATGTTTCCTCTGCATATATCCACGAATTATATAACATGATGTATCCTCTGCATATATCCACGAATTATATCTATCCATATCCTTTTATGGTGTCATAACATGATGTTTCCTCTGCATATATCCACGAATTATATCTATCCATATACTTTGATGGTGTCGTAACATGATGTTTCCTCTGCATATATCCACGAATTATATCTATCCATATACTTTGATGGTGTCATAACATGATGTTTCCTCTGCATATATCCACGAATTATATAACATGATGTATCCTCTGCATATATCCACGAATTATATCTATCCATATCCTTTTATGGTGTCATAACATGATGTTTCCTCTGCATATATCCACGAATTATATCTATCCATATACTTTTATGGTGTCATAACATGATGTTTCCTCTGCATATATCCACGAATTATATCTATCCGTATACTTTGATGGTGTCGTAACATGATGTTTCCTCTGCATATATCCACGAATTATATCTATCCATATACTTTGATGGTGTCGTAACATGATGTTTCCTCTGCATATATCCACGAATTATATCTATCCATATCCTTTGATGGTGTCATAACATGATGTTTCCTCTGCATATATCCACGAATTATATAACATGATGTATCCTCTGCATATATCCACGAATTATATCTAACCATATACTTTTATGGTGTCATAACATGATGTATCTTCTGCATATATCCATGAATTATATCTAACCATATACTTTTATGGTGTCATAACATGATGTTTCCTCTGCATATATCCACGAATTATATAACATGATGTATCTTCTGCATATATCCACGAATTATATAACATGATGTATCCTCTGCATATATCCACGAATTATATCTATCCATATACTTTGATGGTGTCATAACATGATGTTTCCTCTGCATATATCCACGAATTATATCTATCCATATACTTTGATGGTGTCGTAACATGATGTTTCCTCTGCATATATCCACGAATTATATAACATGATGTATCCTCTGCATATATCCACGAATTATATCTATCCATATCCTTTTATGGTGTCATAACATGATGTTTCCTCTGCATATATCCACGAATTATATCTATCCATATACTTTTATGGTGTCATAACATGATGTTTCCTCTGCATATATCCACGAATTATATCTATCCATATACTTTGATGGTGTCGTAACATGATGTTTCCTCTGCATATATCCACGAATTATATCTATCCATATACTTTGATGGTGTCGTAACATGATGTTTCCTCTGCATATATCCACAAATTATATCTATCCATATACTTTGATGGTGTCGTAACATGATGTTTCCTCTGCATATATCCACGAATTATATCTATCCATATACTTTGATGGTGTCATAACATGATGTTTCCTCTGCATATATCCACGAATTATATAACATGATGTATCCTCTGCATATATCCACGAATTATATCTAACCATATACTTTTATGGTGTCATAACATGATGTTTCCTCTGCATATATCCACGAATTATATCTATCCATATACTTTTATGGTGTCATAACATGATGTTTCCTCTGCATATATCCACGAATTATATCTATCCATATACTTTGATGGTGTCGTAACATGATGTTTCCTCTGCATATATCCACGAATTATATCTATCCATATACTTTGATGGTGTCGTAACATAATGTTTCCTCTGCATATATCCACGAATTATATCTATCCATATCCTTTGATGGTGTCATAACATGATGTTTCCTCTGCATATATCCACGAATTATATCTATCCATATACTTTGATGGTGTCGTAACATGATGTTTCCTCTGCATATATCCACAAATTATATCTATCCATATACTTTGATGGTGTCGTAACATGATGTTTCCTCTGCATATATCCACGAATTATATCTATCCATATACTTTGATGGTGTCATAACATGATGTTTCCTCTGCATATATCCACGAATTATATAACATGATGTATCCTCTGCATATATCCACGAATTATATCTAACCATATACTTTTATGGTGTCATAACATGATGTATCTTCTGCATATATCCATGAATTATATCTAACCATATACTTTTATGGTGTCATAACATGATGTTTCCTCTGCATATATCCACGAATTATATAACATGATGTATCTTCTGCATATATCCACGAATTATATAACATGATGTATCCTCTGCATATATCCACGAATTATATCTATCCATATACTTTGATGGTGTCATAACATGATGTTTCCTCTGCATATATCCACGAATTATATCTATCCATATACTTTGATGGTGTCGTAACATGATGTTTCCTCTGCATATATCCACGAATTATATAACATGATGTATCCTCTGCATATATCCACGAATTATATCTATCCATATCCTTTTATGGTGTCATAACATGATGTTTCCTCTGCATATATCCACGAATTATATCTATCCATATACTTTTATGGTGTCATAACATGATGTTTCCTCTGCATATATCCACGAATTATATCTATCCATATACTTTGATGGTGTCGTAACATGATGTTTCCTCTGCATATATCCACGAATTATATCTATCCATATACTTTGATGGTGTCGTAACATGATGTTTCCTCTGCATATATCCACGAATTATATCTATCCATATCCTTTGATGGTGTCATAACATGATGTTTCCTCTGCATATATCCACGAATTATATCTATCCATATACTTTGATGGTGTCGTAACATGATGTTTCCTCTGCATATATCCACAAATTATATCTATCCATATACTTTGATGGTGTCGTAACATGATGTTTCCTCTGCATATATCCACGAATTATATCTATCCATATACTTTGATGGTGTCGTAACATGATGTTTCCTCTGCATATATCCACAAATTATATCTATCCATATACTTTGATGGTGTCATAACATGATGTTTCCTCTGCATATATCCACGAATTATATAACATGATGTATCCTCTGCATATATCCACGAATTATATCTAACCATATACTTTTATGGTGTCATAACATGATGTATCTTCTGCATATATCCATGAATTATATCTAACCATATACTTTTATGGTGTCATAACATGATGTTTCCTCTGCATATATCCACGAATTATATAACATGATGTATCTTCTGCATATATCCACGAATTATATAACATGATGTATCCTCTGCATATATCCACGAATTATATCTAACCATATACTTTGATGGTATACATATATATATATATATATATATCACTATTTGTATCATAGCTTCAGTAGATTAAATAATTGAAACTATTTATAATTATAACTATTTATAATACCATCATGTATGAAATATTATAATCAGAACACAGTGATAATAATATACAAATAAGTATAATTATTAAATCACATAGAATTTATATTCATATATACGACTGGAGGATTTGATTTCACTAAAGTGTAAAAGTGTAAAATAGTGTTTTTATTAATCTCAACTTTTTTCCAAATTAACTGAATAGAATAACGTAATATATATGTATATATATGTTCACTATATAATTATACTAACCTATATAATTATGTATATTCATATAAGACGATGTTCTACATCTAAAGTTGTAAGTGTCACGTTTGAATGACTTTACCCCTGAAGGTTATCTCATGTGTACTTTAACATAAGATAACCTCGTAAAACTAGTCTACGCATATTTTACAAATGCAAGACTTTTCACCTGAATGTATTGTATTATGTATTTTCAGCTGCGTTGATTTCAGACAGCTATCCTTACACTCGTCACATTTGATAGGAGAATATGTTTGTTTATGTGATCTAAGCGAGGTTGATGTTTTACATTCATACGGGTGATCGTCGTAGGCTTTGTCGCCATAATGCCACAGTTCCTGCAGCGACTTAAGATCAAATACCTTGTTACTACTGTATTCGCATCGGTTACATTTGTAACTGCTTCTCAACCGCGTGCGCGTTCTTACATGTTTCATGGTCACGTGACTGACCTGATAAGTACAGGCACACCTTCCTATGTTCATTGTTTCTATCTTAATAACGGCTCATGGTGGATACTATACGACGTGTGAACTTGCAGTAATTACGCTAGTAAATACACATTTTATTCATTGTCTATGTTTAGTCTTCAAATGGTTTATAATCTATAGGTATCTTCTGATATGAATATAAATCACATTTTATTTGACAATAATTTTATCCTGCTTTTTACATTACGCAACTCCTGTGAACTGACATAATATCCTCACTCATGCGACTAGGCTTATGTTCTCTGATATCGGATCTGCTTGAATCCATCCCAAGAGTTGAACAATATCTTGTATTGGAGCAGAGTCAAAGTTTCGTTCAGTCACTTGTATAAGGCCCTGTGTAATCTTCTTTTTTGTCATTCCACCCAGGTACGGGAATTTGGGTCCTGCTATGGTATAACTAATATTGGGTGATATTTCTATGATGATTGAATTAGGCTTCTCGTTCTCTGTCAGATCATTCCAATCCTTTAGTTCGAATTGTTCTAATATACTTGGCATGGTGACAGACGTAATCTGTGTTCCCCACATCGAGCTTCTTAATCTATTACTTAGTACGCATGTACACTCTCCTTTTATATCTAATTCCTTTTTTAACGACTTTCAAATTTGAGAATAATCTAGAGCTAGTTACTTGTACATAATCAGAGAAATCTTTACCTTCATTGACTTATCTACAAAATCCTTTATAGTACTAGACTTTGCAAACTTCCCTAACATTTGATCTGCCTTACTTATATTGCTTAAACTGTAGATATGAAATAGAAGATATGGATTACAAGGGTCTAGGGTAATAAGTGTATCTAGCAGTCTCTTTTTCTGTCTCAGTATAGTTAGGAAAAAAGTCTTCTGTTCTAGGGTTTCTTAGCAACTCATGCATATGATTATGTACACTAAGCGTGATGATAGGACAACAGATTTTAACTAGAGAATTTTAGCCATACCCATACATATCCGCAGAGTTATTCTAAATACAAATAAAAAAAAAAAAATTTGTTTTGAAAAATATTGAATGGTCGACGCCCAAATTAAAATTATAATGTAAACAAATAGGAGTATTTTAAAAAATACATATATTTTAATAACTTTGATACTAATATTGTAGCAATTTTAATGAAATTTGCAGAAGATGTCTATTTTTCACCAATATATTGGATAGTATAATTAAAAAAATTTAAAAAAATTTTCTTCTAGAAGTTTTCTTAAATTTCTAGGATTTTTTTTTGAAATTTTTCAAACTTAAAAAAAATTATTTTATCTTTAACCAAAAAAAAAAATTCTTTTAATATAATAATAAGAAAAGAGTAATTAATATATATTCCTACAGATTTGTTATCAAAATGTATAAATAACCTATTATTCTTGGATTATGTTACATAATATCAGAAAATCATGTTATTTTCAATCTGTCCATAGAATTTTTTTTATTCGCATATTTTTTTTTTTTTTTTTAATTTATCAAAGATAATATCCCCAATAATCCCGTCAAATATCTTATCTCATAAAAAAATGTCTTTATATGTGGTCAAAAAACATCTAAACATGAGTAATATTCTCAAAAAATGGAAAATTCTTAAAATTGTTAAAATAATTACTAATTAATTTATTATTATATAATTTAATACATTAGATTATACAATATTTATTAACATTACAAATAATACTAGGAATATAACAAATAATAATAAAAAAAGATAATTAAATAGGATAATCCTGTTTAGAGCGAAAGTTTGGCATTACATTCCGCTCTGCGATAGTAATGGCAATACGCGAATCGCGTTCATCGGGGTCACAAACAAATTTACATGTTTCGGAAACAATACGAATATGCCGTTCTACTGATTGAGAATGACAAGGATAATACATAAACGAGTGAGGTCGATGAGCGAGTGATAATAAATAATCACGAGATAGATGACGAGTAAGTACTGACTCAAGCCAATCAATATCTGGATCAATTAATTGATAATAATTCGATGCAGAAAAATTTATTTTTGGCTTAATAAATTTTCTGAGAGACGATGATAAGTGTGTAGCACGTATAGAAATAATTTTATTAGCAGCAATAATGCGAACTAATGGATCTGAGTCTTCTAACATAGTACATAATATATTTTCACTATGTAGTGAATAGGAATTAGTAGAAATAACACGGTGACATATTTGTGTTACAAGAGCATTGTCAAACTCTGAAATTCGACTAATCATATTAAAAATATGTTTCGGGGAATCTGTAAAAGATGATTTGTATTTGATATCAAACCAGGACCTAGCATACACATTTATAACAAATCGCGTTAATAATACTAAGTTGGCAGAAGGAACTATTTGCGAGACATATATTCTTAATATACGATTGGCAGAGGTTAACCATCGAGCGTAGCCAAGTCTACCTGGGGCTCTCTCGGCTAAACTTGGAGGAACATAGTGGTTATGTATGGCCAATATCATGTCTCGCAAATATTTCTGGTCACTACTGAGGTCCCCTATGATAGTAAGAATGCCGATAAAGTCAGCCGGTATCGCAATTTGCTTAAATTCTACAATGTCTTCATTCACACACCCTTCCAGAGCTTTTCCAATGTGGCCAGAATATAGATTAGGCCCAGTGGTCTTTCCATCTATAGCAGTAAAAACATGACGAAGAGGTAATTCGTTCATGTGAAGTAGACATATCTGTAAACAAAAATTAAAATAATGTATATAATTGTTTAAGTATTTTGATTTATACAAACATTCCAGTGAAGTTTGCGATCAAGGTGAGATTCAATCCTTGTTATCACCCCTTTATTTACACCAGTGTTACAACTGGTACCATCAGATCCTATGACTAGAATAGAAGCCAATTCATCGTCAGTTAATGCGTTGGTGATGGATTCAGCGACAGAATCAGATTTCGAAGATACAGGTCGCGTATGTGTTATATAGTGACTTCCAGGTTCACTTATAATAGTTATATGTTCTTCACATTTATACGGTCCTCTTTTCTGTATCGTTTTATCTTTTTTTCCATCGAAGTATAAGCCACTAAAATTACTACGATCTGGTTTATTTTCTGAACGATATTTCTTACGTTGAGCAATAATGACATGTCTATCCATGAGGAGATCACAGTTTGTTGCACTTATTCGTCCAACATCTTCGTTATAGGCATTTATTGCTGCAGCGAGGGGAATCGGTTTGATATCATAACGCTCAGCCACCGCAATCAACCGATGATAGAATTGATGAGTAGTCCTATAATTTTAATAATTAAATTAGTAATTTTAATAATTAAATTAGTAATTTTAATAAAAAATAAAGTAATAATAATAAATGTGTTCTATTTTAGAATCAAATAAATAAAATAACTAATTATTATTAATGATTAAGAAAAATAATAGATTATAGAGAATATAAATTAATAATTACTAATATATGATAGTTACCTTTTCTTATTTAGTTGAGATTCAAATGTATAATCTATATCTGTAGCATCATCAGGTTCATCATTGAAATTATAAGCATCATCATTATCATTATCATCATCACCATCATCCTCTTCATAAGCCTCACCATCGTCCATTGATACAAAGTTGTCATTGCTAAAAATAAATTTTAATATTCAGAGTTAATACTTTAATTATAGTTAGTTATATTTAACTAGTTATAAATTTACTGTTTATAAATATGTATAAATAGAGTACTCTTATTAAATTTAAAATAGTAAATAATATTATATACATATTATATATATATATATAAAATCAATAAAATTACAACCTTGCAAAAAAATATACGCTTTAATGCGTCAATAAAATTACAACCTTGCAAAAAAATATACGCTTTAATGCGTCAATAAAATTACAACCTTGCAAAAAAATATACGCTTTAATGCGTCTATAAAATTACAACCTTGCAAAAAAATATACGCTTTAATGCGTATATAAAATTACAACCTTGCAAAAAAATATACGCTTTAATGCGTATATAAAATTACAATCTTGCAAAAAAATATACGCTTTAATGCGTCAATAAAATTACAACCTTGCAAAAAAATATACGCTTTAATGCGTCTATAAAATTACAACCTTGCAAAAAAATATACGCTTTAATGCGTATATAAAATTACAACCTTGCAAAAAAATATACGCTTTAATGCGTCTATAAAATTACAACCTTGCAAAAAAATATACGCTTTAATGCGTCTATAAAATTACAACCTTACAAAAAAATATACGCTTTAATGCGTCTATAAAATTACAACCTTGCAAAAAAATATACGCTTTAATGCGTCTATAAAATTACAACCTTGCAAAAAAATATACGCTTTAATGCGTATATAAAATTACAACCTTGCAAAAAAATATACGCTTTAATGCGTCTATAAAATTATAACCTTGCAAAAAAATATACGCTTTAATGCGTCTATAAAATTACAACCTTGCAAAAAAATATACGCTTTAATGCGTCTATAAAATTACAACCTTACAAAAAAATATACGCTTTAATGCGTCTATAAAATTACAACCTTGCAAAAAAATATACGCTTTAATGCGTCTATAAAATTACAACCTTGCAAAAAAATATACGCTTTAATGCGTATATAAAATTACAACCTTGCAAAAAAATATACGCTTTAATGCGTATATAAAATTACAACCTTGCAAAAAAATATACGCTTTAATGCGTCTATAAAATTACAACCTTGCAAAAAAATATACGCTTTAATGCGTCAATAAAATTACAACCTTGCAAAAAAATATACGCTTTAATACGTCTATAAAATTACAACCTTGCCAAAAAATACACGCTTTAATGCGTCTATAAAATTACAACCTGGCATAAAAATATACGCTTTAATGCGTCTATAAAATTACAACCTGGCATAAAAATATACGCTTTAATGCGTCTATAAAATTACAACCTTGCAAAATATACATTTATATATAAATTTATATATATTTATATATAAATTTATAATATTTATATATATATATATATATATATATATATATTTATATATATATATATATTTATAATATTATATACATATAATACAGAACCTAATAATACTATTAAGTATATTTTCAATACAAATATATTACTAAGTTAGTGACTAACATTGTAGAAGATGATGTTGTGGCCTCAGGAGTAGTTGATGAAGCTGAAGCTGTACTCTGCCTAATGCGGCTTTGATATGATGTTGGAACAGTCCTCCAACTTTCAAGAACTTTTTTTCGTATTGTTCGTTGATCTATTATAAATTCATGCTCAGCCGTCGGTATTCTAGTTTTTCTCCCTTGACATGAACAATTTTTTAAATCTGCACAATGACAGGTACACACATCAAATAACTTATTGTTATATAATTTTTCGTGGTGTTCATATGATTTTTTAAAATAATTTGTAGATGTTTTCTTTTTTAAAATATGTACAGCATCAAAATACCTTCTTAGCTTTAAAGATATTGATACATCAGAGTAACATGGCACTGATGCAGCATTCCAAATTTCACTTATTACTTTTACCGTTTCTTGAATTGCGGTAGATTTTTTTTTATGCAATGTTGAATAATGGCGATAAATATCGAAATAAGATGGTAGTCTCAACCTACTCATTTCTTAGGGACAGAATAACGTACATTTATCTTTATCATGTAGATTCATGATATAGTGCTGAATTTATAAAATTATAATAGTAAGTAGATAATAGTAAATAGTAAGTAGATAATAGTAAATAGTAAGTAAATAATAGTAAATAGTAAGTAAATAATAGTAAATAGTAAGTAAATAATAGTAAATAGTAAGTAAATAATAGTAAATAGTAACTAGATAATAGTAAATAGTAAATAGTAAGTAGATAATAGTAAATAGTAAGTAGATAATAGTAAATAGTAAGTAGATAATAGTAAATAGATATGAAATTTGAATGGCAGACAATGTATTGCGCATGCGTCATATTCAAATTTATGCAAATTTTCGAGATTACATTTTTTTTTCAAGAAAATTTTATGAATATTTTATAATTTTGTTTTGGGCTCCGAGGGCTGAATATTGCTCCAAAACAGTTTTTTTTTTTTTTATATTTATTTTAAACATATAATTTAAATTATATACCATGGCTAACTTATTGAAAAATTTTACCAGCACCCTTAATGTACACTGTTCTTGATGTAACTAAAGTTATCTGAAATTGACTTTATAGGTACACTTTGAGGATCTAGTACTAATTGATCTAACTTTCTACCACTCTTGTCTTCTTCTGTCAGTAATAGCTTAGTCATTAGATTGTAAATCTCATGTTCTACTCGACACACATACTTTATAAATCTTAAGTTTTCGGTTAAGTGATCCATATGGCCCCTGTATGAGTAGACGAAGTAACATAATATTGGAAGACCTCCTACAATATTAGCACTTAAATGGGTTGGCACCAACATGTTCTTTTCAATATGTTCTTATAAGTTGAACATACTAAATATGACTCCAAACAAGTATCCCACTGCTGGTGAAGTCGACTCATTAATTACATCTGTGAAGGCAGCATAGACTCCAGAAGTTCTTCCTAGATGTGTATTAAGATGATCTGTAGACTCTACTCCTAGTTTCAACATTCGTTTAAGACGAGAAGAAAGTTTTACTCCATCAAGACTGAGGAACTCCATTAGGTGTTTTGTCCAGTATGTTTCTTCCAGTCATTATAACATATATTTTAGTACTACTCTATATTAGTACTAATTATCATTGTTTCAGTGCTGTTTATATACCATTATATTTTACTTATCATTTATATATATATATAAATTGAATACATATATATATTATAATATTTTGTGATTATTTGTTTAAAAAACTTTGAATGTCATTTTCCCAAGTTTCTACTTTTTCACTCAGTAACATCATGTTAATGCCTACTACTTTTTTAATTTTTATTATTTTTATCTGAAATTGTTACTATAAATATAAAACATTTACGTCTATAGGAATCCTGTTGGATTTATTATTATATTTTATATTAATTAAATAAATGATGATAAATTGCATTATAATGAAAAAAATTAAAAATAAATATTTAATTAATTGAGACTATTTTAAATTAAGTACATTTATATAAAGACAGATCCTTTATGATGGATGAAAGTATCTGTTGAATACAACAAAAGTTATGTAATTATCTCCATTAGTTATTTATCCTTAGCGTTTTTATATAGAGCTAAATTATCATTGATTAGATGGTTAGCCACCTAACCGGTTAAGTCAGATTTTGTGTATAATTTGTCATTAAATATTATATTTCCGAAGTTAATGGTATACTAAAATTATTCTGTGAAATACCCCCTTACTAATGTAGTAATACTTGTTAAATTATATATTGTCTCTTCGCTCGAATATAACTCGCAAGTACAATCTTTCCACATTTTTTTAATCATTATTTTCTAATCCATCTAAATATACAATTAATAATGGATTATATTCATTAGTATCCTATATTAAAAATACAAAGATTACGATAACGGTATGTGATGAGTATATGGTGTCCCCGAGTGTAGGTCGTGTAGAGGTCATATGATAAAGAAACGTAAATATTCACAAGTAATAATGCTCCGAACAGGTATATTCTATCCCTCTCGGAGGTATGTGCATCCGTCAACCTTTCTCTATCGGGGGATCAGGCTCCACCTATCTGTACGGACACGTGGACGCCACCTTCAAGGAGAATATGACTGAAGAAGAGTGCATTAAGTTTTGTAAAGATGGTCAGTATTATCGTATGGGTTATGTGTTTATATTTATTTTATTATAAATCTATTACCATATATAGTAGAATGCATAAATGTATATCTTAAATTATTTTAGTATTTTCTAAAAATATATATTTTTTTAAGATATATTATTTTATATTATATAAGATTATTTTTTTAAGATATAATTGTATACAATTATATTTAAAATAAATTACTATTATTTAATATGTCGAGTCTAAATTTATAAATAATAATTAATAAATATTATAATTGTAGTTGCATTATTATAAATATTATATTATTTATTCTTGTAATATAATTAAAATTCACAGCTGTCGCACTGGCGATCATTAGAGATGGATCCAGCGGAGGTGTGATTAGATTGGCCGTTATAACGAAGAGAGGAGTTGATCGGCATTTAATTCTCCATGAAGACATACCTAAATTCTATAGAAAATAATACCTTGTTAAAAATATTATTTATACTTAACTAATCAATAAAATTATATATTTATCCAGTTTATATCATTTGAATATACATATATAATGATTTAACATATTCAGTAATCTCTAATGGTAATATTAATATATTACATTTCTTGACATTTTATTGTAATGTATTTTATTCCTAAATAATACAATATCATAATTCTATAGTCTCTATTAATAGGAATTATTTATATCAAACAAATTATTCGTATTTTGTCAAATTTAATTTTAGAAATTAACTTAATGTAAATATATTATTCTTATCTAGTATTATTAATAATAATTTATATATAACATTTATTGAGTGTAAATCTGACACACTGTATTTTATATAATATATTATAAACTAATACTCTCTGTATCAGGGTTCGAATGATTTAAATCAGCCTCAAAGTATATTATATAATTATTAGAACATGATTTTTTATAATATAATAATTATATTCATATAGGGATATAGGAGGCTATGTTATATCATTAATATTTAAATAAATGAGAATTATATATATATATATATCATATATTATAATTCATAAACATCAAAGGACAAATATATAATGTTAAATAAATGTGAATTATGTATATCATAGACATTATTGAGAAAGATATAATTTTATTTTTTCTATATAAAATCCAAAAAATATTGGTGCATTCAAAATTAAGAAATAGAGTTAATAAAGCTACAAAGCTTGTATTATGTACACATATTTTAATATAAAGTAATTTAATTATAAATATAAATAAGTTTTTATTTGATTTCTTTTATTATATATTAATCGCATAATTATTTTAATATAATTCTAGATAATAAAGTAATCAGTATAATATTATTTTATATTAACAGTAGAAATATGATTTATTCAATTTATATAATTAATTTTAAACATCTATTAATTATATTATTTTACAATTTAAATATTATTTACATTAAAATCGAATTTTTTCTAACCCTGCTCTGTATATCGTTTTGAATTCTAGTAAATGAGAGAAAATAAATATTTCGATATAAATGTGTTCAAATAAATTCTATACATAATAAGTAGAATTATTTTTAAATTTTGAAAATCTAATATACTTATAAATACTATAAATACTAAAATTTCATAAATTAATCAACATTTGTTTACACATTAATTAGAATAAAGAATTATATATGAAAATCTATAATATACTTGTTAAAATTATAATAGTCATAAATGAATCGATAATTAAATAAATAATTTTTACTAACCTTCATAAAACACAGTTTTTATAGTAATTGTGAAATAGATTATTAATTTAAAATGTCAAATAGTTATTATATAAATGAAATGAATTCGTAAAAAAATAAATCCTAATATCCTAATTGAGGACCAGAGTACCTTAACGAATTTGTATATGATGATGTATATATGTATTATATAAAGGTATATATTTTATTTAAACTAAAATTTCAATTTACAATAGCGTTCGATCACGGTTTGATGGGGTTACTTTATTTGATACCTTCGTAGTGAGTAGTTATTAAATATCTGAATATTTAATCTCCAATAGGATAGGGTAGTTACAATGTAATTACATCTGAAATATGGGTACCAGCCAAGCTTACAATATCATTATATTTATAATGTAATTTACCTATAAATACATGTATATATAAATATCTATTCTCCTCTTGGAAGATATTTTATATACAAAATAAACAGCAATCTTATTTATATATCATTATAAATCTATGGATATTACAGTGTATACATTCGTAGGTCTATATTGTTAAACAATGAACTTGTTACAACTGATACCTTTGCATATCCACAATTCATCAGCCTATAATTATATTTATGCATCGAACACAGTTATTAGAGTGACATTCATTCTGATTTGAGTAGATTATATTAATCTTCATTAGTATATTCGCCATCATAATCTCCGGTACAGTGAACTTACAGACATAATTTGGTTTTCAGAAATGTATATTTATTATATTATACATTTCCTTGGTAATTACTTAAATAGATCTAATTCAATACTATGTTGAATACTTATAATATACTAAATTAAATATAAAAATGTAATGCACATAAATCAATACTTATTCAGCTATAGATATATTTAGAATAGATCTAGAGAGATTAGAGCAATGCCTGGCAGCGTAAACCAGTCTGGAGAGATGAAATAAAAAGTAGCCATCTTGTTCATACCAAATATAATTCTAATGTTATATTATTTTTATTTTACAGACAATATTTATATAATTGTTAAAATTGTTAGTTAATAAATTATAAAAGTTATTCTAGATAAATAAATAATATGTGTGTGTTTGTGTAATACATATATATATATATAAGGTTTTGATATTTTAATTATTTCCCTTGATTTATAAATATAACATGGATTTTAACGAAGCTCCATAATTGTAGCTCTTTTCCCTGTTGTAGTCAACTACAGTATATATTAATACCTATGGCTTAGCCTAATATAAGTAAATATACTTGATATATACATCATATAAATGATTATTATGACAAATATAATATTTTATTCGATAAATTTAAAATAAATTAAGAGAGAAAATGAATTAAATAGAAACTAGGTGAAATCCATCATCTTACTTAGAAAATCTAGATTGACACTTTCCGCATGGCAGATACCTTGTTTACCACTATGATCTATCTAGATCTATGACTATTAGTCACATCGAGGTGATAAATTATAGAGTTTTGTATTACAAAATATAATCTAGTGCATGATCTCAATAATTTAAATTATATTTATATATAATTAATGAAATTCAACTTTATACTGTATTATTAGAAATGATTGGTGATAATGCAAAATAGTATTTAAAACATAAATTTAGAAATTAAAATACTTTTGATTAAATAATCGGAAATTATTTCTAAACTATTCAATAAAGACAAATTTTTATTAAGTTTGGGAATATATTTACCAATGGTACGTATGTTTTTAATTAAAATTCTATTTATAAATTATAATATATAATCGATTAATATTTTAAAATAGATGTTTATTAAATATAAAGGAATACCAATAGTATAATAATAAATAAGAATAGTTGTACTGAACTATAATAATATCTAATACATCAAAGATTATCAGAAATGTAGAACAAATATATAAATGTAGTAAATATATCGAGAGAGAAAATATAAATAATAAATCAATGGTATTTACACAAAAGTACACAGTAACAAACAAGTATTTAAGTCATGATTTAATATTGAACACCTAATGATCTTATAACAAGCTAGCCAGTATTCTCAGCCTTGGTAATCTAGGGAGACTTAGTAAATATAGTTTATTTCATCATTAATGCATATAAACTTTGATTTTAAGGTCAACTTTTTACATTACTCCGTTATAGTATATATATAAAACAATTTTTGGAATAGGAATATAATAAATAAATTACACACATATATATATTTGTATAACCGAATAATTACGAAATAAACAAAATGTAATAAGTTAGGCTATCGCTAGCAGACCTACACACATTACGGTATGCATTATCCGTATGTAGTAGTAGTAGTATTAGTAGCAGCACTATCAGTAAATCTTCTCTCCGTTCTCACACACACTACTGCGGCTTGAGTTGTATCGTTCGTCATGTCGTTGGCCTGAGATTCTATACCTATAAACATAACGTAACGTAACATATGGTATTCACATTTATAAAGGTTCGGGGGTTCGATATTACTTCACTATTTTATGGAAACCTATTTTTATTATATCGTCGCCGTCGATAATAGCGTACGTTTATCCATATATTAAATGTATTCATAAAAATAAATTTGTATCTATCTATCTATCTATACATATAATATAATTCTAAATTGTACAATAATAGTAGATAATGAACTATAATTCTAGTCTATCAGCTTTACACCGATAATATAATCGAAGGAACATACCGTTCGTTTTATTCGCGATACTATCCCCTGAAATAGGTTGAACTGGGATAATTTCTGTAGCCTTCTGTATGGGTGTTCTCAATGTTAATATTTAGTACACAAATCATAGAGAATAATTGAATAAGTATTAGTAATAAACGAATATAGTTCGAATACCGGTTGGTATACCGGCGAGAGAGATGAAAGTAGCTATGATGAACCGCGATGTTTGGAGAACTGTTACTGTCCGGGAAACAACAATCCCGAAATAAGCAAGCAAGTAAGCATAGTTAATAATCTATATAAAATATATCTCTAAACATAGGAGATAAGCATGCCCATGTTAGAATTAGAAACTTATCTATACTACAATTGATCTTACTAATAAACATATTATTGTATGTGGCGATTGACCTATGAAAAATAAATATTTGTAATATTACTGATATTTTTATTAATAAAATTCATCTATTATTATATTTTCATTTAATGAATAAATCCAGAGTAAACATTAATAATGATACCTATTTAATTGTTGATTATTTTGTTACTTATTTTATGCATGATTAGTGTTGTTAAAAAACGCGTTTTTTATTAATGTTTGTTTAAAACATGTTTTGAACGTTTTTTTTCGGTTTTAATTCGTTTTATCCGTTTTTTTCTGTTACAAAAAATAAAATTATTTAAATAAAGTAGATATATTGTAAATAATGAAATAATAATAAAGTAAGTACATAATTCAAATAATATATTATCTGTATTATTAGCATCATTAAATCATATTGTCAAACTATATATTAGTATGACAATTATAATAATTATAATATTTATTTTGTTACAATATAACACTGAGTATTTCTGTATTATTTAATGTTATAGACATGGAGATTGTATCACAATCTATAGATATGTGTACATTACATAATTAATATTATAAAAGCTGTATGAACTTTCATATTTATTTTATAATAAATTATTATAAATAATAAAGTAAAATTAGATTTATTTTATGTTCTGATATAATAAATTATATAATAATATATATTATGAACTTTCATATTTCTTTTATATATTAATATATTATTATTAAAAAAATATGAAAATTTATACTATTTTTTATATAATATTTTTAAACATAATATATATTATTATACAATTTATTATATCAAAACATAAAAGAAAACTAATTTAACTTTATTATTATAATAATAATATTATATTTTTATACATTTATTTTATACATTTATTAAATAATCATTCATTTTTCAATTATTATACAATTTATTATATCAAAAAAAGAGAAGAGAAATTATTATTTGTCAAATTAAATTTAAATTTAAATTTAAATATGAACAATTAAATAAATATATGTATAAATTAATGTCTCTTGTTTTTTTTATACTATGTTTAAAACGCGCTTAAAACATCTGTTTAAAACGTGTTTTTTATTAACTCACAACACTATGCATGATTAAACATCACGACAAATAATTTATGATTTTTTAGATCCTAATATTGAGGTTTATAATAATATGAAAAATATGATATATGAAACATAATGAAAAAAGAATAGTAAAACTTTTAATATTTTTCTTGACAAACCTAATACAAAAGTTCTAACTACATTCTGTAGTTTATTTAGAAGAATTATTAGATAACATGACATTTTGTAAATCTAAATCTTCTAGGGATAGCTATGGTTTCTCTATGAAAAAGGTTTCTATATGTTATAACTTCTTTATTTTATTGAATTAATATATCTTGAAACTGGTATATTAAATAATATAATAAAAGTTTAAAAATAATTGCTTTGTATATAAATATAGACATGCATTCATACAATTAATAACTATTTATATATATTATTAACATACCAATTGACAGATTATTGGAAAATAATTTAAGATTTATATTCTTTATTATCATCTTTTAATATTGTTTTAGAAAAAATTAAATATTTCACATGACATTTAAATCTACAATCAAATATTTGTAATACCACAGAAAAATAAATCAATATAGAATTTTGATGATAAAAAAATATTTTATCACAAAAAAAATCAACTATACATATTAAATTTGATATATTACTTTTAAATACACAAGGTACAATTTTCAGTCTTATATAATTTCTATATAATACGACTTTGTTAATTCTTAACCAATTAACAAGTATTTAATATTTGCAGATGATCTGCTTATATGTTGACATTAATATTCAAATATCAATACTGAATTATTTAGTATATATGGTTTACATTAGTGATGTAAATGATGCTCAAATCTAAAGCATCGATATAGTCTCAGTCTCAGTTACCTAAAGTATCAACTCGGCTCGGACTCGTTTTGTTAGAGTGTCGGCTCGGATTCATTTTTTTTATGAAAATGAAAGTCTCGGCTCATTATGAATAACCAAGTCTCGGCTCGGCATCAAAAAGCTCGGTATTATTTACATCACTAGATGAAATTTACATTAGTATTCCCTGAATCGTAAAGTTGGCGCAGATGATTTTTTTTAAATTCATGAAATGTGAAATATATAAAAATTAGTATCAAAATACAACTTCAAAAAATCATCATTTCGGCTTGGTTATGTTTTGTAAGAGTCTCAACTCGGCTCGGGCTCGTTTGGATAGAGTCTCATCTCGGCTCGGGCTCGTTTTTTTCCGAAAATTAAAATCTCGGCTCGGCATCAAAAAGTTAGGCATCATTTACATCACTTGTTTACATATAATTGTTTATCCCTAATTATTCAAAAAAGATAGTTATAATGATAATTATAATTCGTAAAATACTGTAATACTCTTAATTATTGATAAATATTTTGATGAATAATTGTTATAAAAAGAAAAATAATAATAAATGTTTGCGTTTTAATGTAAATTTGATTTCTTCTCATTACTTCCTTACTCGGCAATGCATAAATCTGATGATAACAATAATAATAAATATAAATAAATTAGTTAGTTTACTTTTATGTTTGAATTTATTTAAATAAAACAAAATCTATATATTTATATATATATATATATATATATATATATATATAAATTTTAAATAATAAAATATTTGGTTATATATATATTTATATATATTATATATATATATATTTAGTACTTAAAGATAATTATTTATATTCGTAAAACGATGAATATTTAATGAATGTATACATGTATAAAATAACGAATAGTTAATCACATACGCACCTGAACACACATACCTGTATAGACACACCATCGATATAATGAAAGTGCATAAGCAATTGAATGTAGTGTACGGCATTTTGCGGTAGAGCTGCTACAGTCGCAGCCTACTACCTGGCCTAATACTTTTTATTTAAAATTAATATTTATTTATACATATATATTGATAATTACTACCAATTTTAATGTACTTTTTTTATTTATTTAATTTTTATGTATCTATAATAAAAATAAAATTATATATTTAAAATACATCATATCATTAACATTCCTCGTAATTTTGTGTATTTAAATTGAAGATATCATACTATTTTATTGATATTTATAATCTAAATCCATTGATATAGATAGAAGTCACTTTAATATATTTCATCAAAAGGCATACTGTTTTAATATTCGACATATATAATATGACTAATATCCAATCAAAATCACTGATACCATTTTGTTAATTTATCGATAAAAGTGCCATTCGCGTGTCTATCTTTAACATGCATTGCGTGCGTCAATTGCACAGGTCCACTTTCATTACATCGATGGCGCACACACACACGCACACACACACACACCCATATGCTAGATACTACACCTCTGTGTTCAGTTCCGCGAGTCGCTGAGAGAAGAACTCCGAGATATCGTCGAGACAAGCTTTGCCGACCCCGTTAGGCTCCAGATGAACCTCGTGGTAGGCCCCCGGTACCACCTGATGGGTGAGGGTTACTAGGGTTAACGGGGTGATTACTAGGGTTAACGGGGTTGGGTGGTTACTAGGGTTTAGGGGTGGTTACTAGGGTTAACGGGGTGGTTACTAGGGTTAACGGGGTTGGGTGGTTACTAGGGTTTAAGGGGGTGATGTAGCTATTACTAGATACTGATAATGGTGTTCTAAGTTATGACTCATAACTAGGGTTAAGGTGGGATGATAAAAATGGTTAACGATATTTAATAGTAAACGGGGTGGGTTTCTAGGATTAGTGTGAAGTGGGGGGTTATAACAGGGTTAACGACCGTTAAAGGGTTAACTAGAATGGGCGTATGGGCTTGATAAGGGAGATTTGTGGAGAAAGGTGATAAATGAGTGTATTGGGGGAAGTATATAACGTGTATAAAGGGAAAGATAGTGAATAATAACTAGGCATAAGTTAGTCAGTGTTAAGGGGAGCGTTCGTTTAATTTTGTGTTCAAAAATTGTTTTATTTTTAAATATTAAAATGAATTCGTTATCGAATGCTTCCCACTTCCCCCTTAATAGGAAACAGGGGTCACCTTATCGAATGCTTCCCTGCTTATCATTGTTGATGTTAATCATCTATTACTACAGTAAGTTATATGGTGAATAATGTGACTAAAGGGGGGTGTGTCTAAAGGTGGGCGTGACTAAAGGAGGGTGTGACTAAAGGTGGGCGTGACTAAAGGAGGGTGTGACTAAAGGGGGGCGTGACTAAAGGAGGGTGTGACTAAAGGAGGGTGTGACTAAAGGAGGGTGTGACTAAAGGAGGGTGTGACTAAAGGGGGGTGTGACTAAAGGTGGGTGTGACTAAAGGAGGGTGTGACTAAAGGGGGGTGTGACTAAAGGTGGGTGTGACTAAAGGGGGGTGTGACTAAAGGGGGATGTGACTAAAGGTGGGTGTGACTAAAGGTGGGTGTGACTAAAGGAGGGTGTGACTAAAGGGGGATGTGACTAAAGGAGGGTGTGACTAAAGGGGGGTGTGACTAAAGGTGGGTGTGACTAAAGGGGGGTGTGACTAAAGGGGGATGTGACTTAAGGGGGGCGTGACTAAAGGAGGGTGTGACTAAAGGTGGGCGTGACTAAAGGGGGGTGTGACTAAAGGGGTGTGTGTCTAAAGGTGGGTGTGTCTAAAGGGGGGCGTGACTAAAGGAGGGTTGTCGGCAATCACAATGTGTGCTGTTGAACCAGGTAACATTATCGAGTGGAAGCCGTTCTATTTTGTACATGCAACGTACGCCTGTATTGATCACAGTCATTGCGATAATATCATGATCAAATAATATCATGATCGCATAATAACACGAGTGCAATGTACGTTCCGAATTAGTACGACGTCAACAATTTTGCGAAGCAAAGATATAACACTCCCTATCTACGCAGCGTGATTAGTATTCAGTTATCCCGCTGCTAGCAGTAGTATCTAAATCACTGAAATGGATTTAGGATTTGCGCGGTTTCTATTTACCAATGTTTTCAATGCTCTATTAGTAATGAACACTTAGTTTTCATCATATAAATAATTATTTAAAGCATATTATTTTACATTTCAAGTGTATAGTTTAATACGCATTAATACGCCTAGTTCTGAAAATTGACCCTATATAGGTGGCGCTGTTAGTTTTTGTACACAATTACCCAATTTCGTATGAGTGTTATATCTTAGTATAGAAAGTTGTTTAAAAATCTTTGACGGCATTGAATTTCCAGTCGATAATTGTTTACTGGTGCAAGACCATGTGACTTAAGTGTGAACCCGTTGAACTAGAAATCTACACAGTAGCGAGAGATGCATCTGTACGCTATTCTATAGAATAAGTATATGTGACTTATATATACAATAATATATATATATATATATATATATATATATTATACATTTATATATATATACATGAATGAGATCGATCGTAGTATAGATAGTTGTGAAAATAGTTGTGTAAACGTATATTTGTAAGCCAATCGGAATACTCGGGAACTGGCTTAATACCTCGAGTTCATGTCAAGGCTTGTCAGTATTATATAACATTGCAATGTATATATGTATAATGAATATATGTATATTGTTATTGTTTTTTGGTGGAGTCCTTTCATCACATCCAGGAACTTAGATGAAGTTTTCACTTATAACCATATATGGCTCTAATATCCCTTCGAAGCCGCTCTCATGTTAAGGCATCCACGGTTTTAACGAGAGATTATTAACCGATCATTTATTTATACACAATTATATAAGATCACTTCTAAATAATATTTTAAAACCATTTTATAAAATTAATTTATGGTCCGGACGAGGCTCGAACCCGTGTCCTACTGCTCGTGTGTCGGACGCCTTAGCCACTGAGCCACGCAGGCGGTATGATGTATACATGTATAATGTCATTATAATAATGATAAACGCAACGATCGTTAACTAGTCGATCATTTAATGGCTAATTCACGAGTCGAATCGGAGATACTAGTATAGCGGTTTTACCACATTATAATAATAATAATAATCAGATTGGTTCATCGACTAAATGATAGTGAATCCAGGTAGATATAGAAGTTCGTTGAACTTATCGAGATTTCTACCCGTCAGCAAACGGAACGGGAAAAAAGCAAACATATTAAAGTGAAAAAAGAGTGATGAATAAAATTAGAGATTTCAAGTGTCACCTTGAGTTCGTGGCATGCGTTATCCTTCATGTTGTCGTGCAGTTCCTCGCTGCCCTCTACCGGAGAGATTTCGTCTCCGTCACCGTGTATCGTGAACAACGGAAGCGTGATCTCGCCGGCCCTGCGCAGTACCTGTTGCATCGCTTCGTGGAAGTGGGTCGCCCAGCTTTGAGGCGAGGGGGTGGGGCGGGGTTAAGGAAGAAGGGAGATTTGGGGGTTGTTGACTAGTAGGTGAGAATTGGGGATTGTCGAATGCTAGGGGAGAATGGGTTTTATTAATATTAAATATTAGAAGTGCGGGACCTGCACTAAAGGAGTGTAATATTATATATTAGAGGATAATAGAGTTTTATTAAATATTAGAGGAGAATGGATTGTTTCTAAACATATAGGAGAATTGGGGTGTTAATAGATATATGGGATATGGAGATGTTATTAATGATAAGAGGGGTGCTATCCCACTGTATACTTATTTATAATATTAATACATGTTTGAATGATATGGGTTTAATATAATAATTTAAAATATATAAAATAAAATGTTACCATATAATATAATGAGTTTTAGATAAATAGTCTAAAAATAATTAATGAACAAATATTGAATTTCATAAAATTGAAAAATTGAATTTAAATTTATTATTTAATTTAAATAATCCTTAAATATTATCTAATATAAATATTATATTTTAATAATGAATATACATGTGAATATAAATACATATATATATATATATATATATATATATATATATATATATATATATATATATATTAATAAATAGCAAGTATTATATGAATCTGTGTTATCAGCATTATAAAAAATCGTATTGAATTACTTTCTAATTAATATTATAGAATGTTTATTAGAACTAAAAGATATGTTATCTACTCTATCTTTAACACCTCGCACCTTGACGTACGCAACTAGGTACATACCTAGACACAGCAGCTAGGTACAATACATATCGGAATATCTTATATATGTATGAGTAATCGTGTAAAAATGCGAGTTTTAAGTTTCGCGTACTATTTATAAATAATTATAAATACAATTTCAAGTTTACGACTATTATATAATGTTACGTATCGGTGCGTGTTATGTAATGTTTATCATTTTATTACGTATCGATAATTATCCGGTGGTAAGTGAAATATAAAAACAAATAAGTAATATGATTTATGAATTATTACGAAACAAAGTCAGCGTCATATAATATATTTGTAATTTTAGTATAAAATATAATAATATGTATAGTGTGTATACTATACTATAGTATTATGTGTATAGTATGTGCGTGCGATAGAACACTTTTTATTCTAAAATGAATGTATCTCCTGGACAATAGAGATGAGAGTACTCGAGTGGGCGTAACGGATGTATTAGGTAATGTATAACTGGTGTGTGGGCGCGTGTATGTGGGCGTGTCTATGTGGGCGTGTGTGTGTGGGCGTGTGTATGTGGGCGTGTGTGTGTGGACGTGTGTATACGCGGTACTACTTCAGCATCCCTATCACACTAACCCAGCTCGTAGACCCTTGTGATGGTTTAACGGGTCGTTGTCGAAGTCGTCCCTCTATTACGTAATAAAGATATAGTTTATTAGGTAAACGAACAAAAATAAATAAACAAAAATAATGAAGAATAGATATAAGTTGAAACCTAAAACGACATGGTACAAAAATTAACATTAATAAATTTTTAAAAGTTTACAATTAATAAAAAAACGCCTTGGTTTTGCATGCCGAACAAACATGTATGTATGCAGTATTACCCGATGTTGCGTAATCATTGTAATGAATACCCATAATGCAACATATGATATCATATCCTATACATATATATATATATATATATATATATATATATATATATATATGAATGTTTCAATTAATGTCTATAAACATTATTATTTAATATCCTAGTCAATAACATATTCTAGTCAATATCCTTTAGCAATAATCTATAATAAATAATAAATATTTCGTAAAAGTTATTCTTGTAAACGTGGTCCACTTTACAATATTTCATTATCGAGAGTTTCTATAGTTTTATAGACTACTTTCAATAGCACTATCATTGATATAGATAAGAACGGTGAATAAGGATTAAGTTAGCAGGTTAATAAAGAAAACAAGTAAATAATTGATACGATGATTCATCGATGGAACAGGATGTAAACCTATTATGTTACCTGTCTATTATGCAGGGGTGAGTGTACTAAGTTAGAATGCTCTAGAATCAACGACTATAGCATATATATCGGGTACATTTACAGGGTATAAGTGTAGGGGTATAAGTGTAGGGGTATAAGTAGTCATATCAGTTGAGAGCTAAGTTAGATAGAATGTCTTGTAGTATATGATCATGACCCATATACATTGTAAATATAGGAGTAAGAGTGTAGGGGTTATAGGGTAGGGGTATTAAGGGTAAGAGTGTGGGAGTAAGGTGGTAGGGGTACAAGGGTTATAGGGTAGGGGTATGAGGGGTAAGAGTGTGGGAGTAAGATGTAGGGGTACAAGAGTAAGGGTTAGAGGTAAGAGGGTTAAAAGCTACAGGTGTGAGAGCTAAGGGTGTAAGATATAGCCCTGCTTACCTCAGCCTGATCGTGGCACATGGTATTGTCACCCACGGAACCTATCGTCAGGTAGGGCAACACTTTAGCCACCATCTTTACTGAGAATATCTGTATATGTGTGTGTGTGTGTGTTAGTTTGGTGTGGGCTGTGTGTGTCCTGTCTAACGCATGCGTGTATACATATGTTGTGTGGTTAGTGTTGCTGTACGAGGGTAATATACATATAGGTTATAATTGCCATATATATTAATGAAGTGTGTTAAATATATATTATATATTATACCCGGCGATAGACGAGAAAAGGACCTCAACGGAACCTTAATTCTATGGCCTTTTGAGATTTAAAATAACTATACATTATTGTTATTGTTATTGTTATTTTTATTTGGTGGAGTCCTTTCATCCCATCCAGGAACTTAGATGAAGTTTTCACTTATAACCATATATGGCTCTAATGTCCCTTCGAAGCCAGAATTATAATTTATAAATTATATTTATTATTTTATACGAACTGTTATATCTCAATAAAAAATATTTATTTATTTATTATTTATATATATATATACTATTCATTTATACATTCATATTTAATTATATTAAAAGAACAAAATTTAAATTGTAGGCAACATTTGTATGGGTCTATTCTTTTTTGCTGTTTCATTTCACCATCATTGATTTTAACTCCTATTTATAAATATAATTATATTAACAATATGTTCTATATTAAATTGATATTAACTTTATGGATGGGTGTACAATATAGTAATGCGAATAACAATAACTATTAGTTAACCTGGATAGTGCGCATAAACAACATAAACACACGCAGACATGCATATATACATTACATATATATAGATAAGCACACATATTAAATACCAGTGCATTACGTAATTTACATATCAATACTGTTTAGTGATTAATTGTTGACTTATAAAACTTAATTAATTGCGGATAAATAAAAAGTTGCATTCTTATGATCTGTAATATTACCGTGTCAAGACATTTCTGTGTAAAACTCAAAAATAGAACATATTTGTTAGAAATTACATAAAGCATCCACGGTTTTAACGAGAGCCGGTCATTGTTTTATAAACAATTATATAAGATCACTTCTAAATAATATTTTAAGACCGTTGTTATCCGACAAGGCTCGAACTCGTGTCCTACTTATGCGTCTGACGCCTTAACCACTGAGTCACATCGGCAGTTTACTACACTCTTTCATACCACGCGTTATCATTTCGTAACCAATATACGCGTAACGATAACAATATAATATTAGTCAATTATTCGTATGTTAAATCTAATTTATTGTTAATAATTCGTAAAAATGAATTTTATTATTTTCAACTGATTTATATTTTTTTGTGTATTTTGTTATTTTTGTTTACATAAGAAAACGTCTAACGTTATTGTTGTGTCTAAATAAACATTCATATAACGACGGATGGTAAGTTACCTTCCATCGGGGGACGTCTTTAGGGTTGAACTTGAGGGCGGGGGAGATCATAGCTAGGGCGGTGCATAACTTGGGGTGATCTAGGACGGTGAGCAGGGCCACTGTTCCTCCCTGCGTGTGTGTGATCGGGGTAGTTAGGGCGGGGGGGGGCGTATTAGGAGGGTAGGGGTGGTACGTTAGAAAGCGTGCTTCTCTAATACTATATATGATTTATTGTAAATAAATAGTAGTATTTATAATTAATATATCATATAATTAGAAATGTATTATTGAAACGGTATTTATATATATATATATATATATATATATGATTGTTTATTAATTAAATCTATTATTAAACTTTGAGTGTAATTCAATAAACATAAAAATTATTTAATTTTATTTATATTAACACGCATATATATATATATATAGTTACATACATATAAATAACCACACACACTCATAAGTAGATCGCTAACCATGGAATGTGCTAGTAGAAACAGAGGGGGTTCTGGGAATCGCTTACGTACGATAGCCACGTGTTGCACTATGTCGTCGACGTAGAAAGAGAAGTTTGTAGTGTGCACCCGAGTGCCTTCACTTTTACCTGCGTAGGGGGCGGGGCTTTAGTAGGGGGCGGGGCTTTAGTAGGGGCGGGGCTTTAGTAGGGGGCGGGGCTTTAGTAAGGGGCGGGGCTTTAGTAGGGGGCGGGGCTTTAGTAGGGGCGGGGCTTTAGTAGGGGGCGGGGCTTTAGTAGGGGCGGGGCTTTAGTAGGGGGCGGGGCTTTAGTAAGGGGGCGGGGCTTTAGTAGGGGGCGGGGCTTTAGTAGGGGGCGGGGCTTTAGTAGGGGGAGGGGCTTTAGTAGGGGGCGGGGCTTAAGTAGGGGGCGGGGCTTTAGTAGGGGGGAGGGGCTTTAGTAGGGGCGGGGCTTTAGTAGGGGGAGGGGCTTTAGTAGGGGCGGGGCTTTAGTAGGGGCGGGGCTTTAGTAGGGGGCGGGGCTTTAGTAGGGGGCGGGGTATTAGTAGGGGGCGGGGCTTTAGTAGGGTCGCTGCAACAGGGGGGCTCAGGGGGACATATCCCCCCCCACTTTAATATCTAGGGGACCTCCTATGTATTGGTAGCCCCACCCACTTTTCCCACAACATTTATTTCGATTGGCTGGTCATCCCTACATACATCGTTCCAGCGCCCCCTAGGTATTAGTATCAACGGGGGCGGTGTTGTTAGCCTCATCATTATCATCGGGTATTGAATAGTTACGTTAAGTATTTATTAGTGCATTACTATTTATTTATATATAATTATTTAGTGATATTTTAAATGTTATTTAATATATTTAAATATTTACTAAATATTATATTAAATAAACTTTTGATAATAAATTTTGCACATTTTCCGGATTAACCGTTTAAATTAAAATTAAATGATTATGTTAGGGGTGGTTAGGGGGTATTCCACTACAAGACTACAAGGCAACTTACCGGAAATATTGTAACTTTAAAACCATTTTCTATCAAATTGTAATGGGATTCCCTCTATAAAGTTATTATATTTCATGCAAGTTGCCGGAAAGTAAGCGGGTTTCCCACTACAATTGTAGTTAACTTGATATAAAATCGTTTTAAAGTTAGCCCCTTTAGATAAAAGCATATATTACATTATTATTTGTTACACAAAAATAATAAATTATCGTATGATACTATATTGTATAGTTTAACAAATTTATTAATTTTTTTTATAAATATTATTATCATTATAAAATGTATATATTTAGAATTCGCATTAATTACCTACTTACTTAGTCAAATTTTTAGAAGCTCTCAATTATCTTTAAAATAAAATGCGTCGTTTCTGAATATTCTTATATCATGACTATCTATTATATCAAGAATGCAATATTCTTATGTAAGTAAGTGTACAGCCTTAAGATGATGGCATACAAACATCATGTACCATGTGACATGTTTTAACCATCATTCTCTATTTTAATTTATTTTTTAATCAAATTATTGTTTCGCATACACGCGCGCAATACATGATTATAAGCGCATACACGTCATAGAGCTATAGAGAAATAGAGTAGTAAACAAGGTATCTGACATGCAGAAAGCGTCAATCTAATTTGGTCACCGCAAAATGGCGGATTTGACCTATTCGATATTTTATTTTGTAGCTAGAATACAATTATTAACACCGTTGGAAAGAGGATCAAAAAGTAATATAAGTTTCATATTTTACTTTTTCGATATAATTAATAATAAAAAAGTTACGATCAAAAGAATATTATATTTTAATATTTGGTCATCGCGAGATGGCCGATTTTTTATTTCCGCTTTCCGCATCGGCTTACGCTGTCAGGCATTAAGTATTGCTACTCTATTTCTCTCTAGCTCTATGGTAAAAGGCCATAAGATGTGTCAAAGTTTTGCTGTATGAAACTTACCTTGCGAAAATGTTCGCGTAACAAAGCGCATATTTCCTATATTTTACATACGCGCAGCAAAAATAGAACGTATTCTATTTTTATCATACTAAATCAGTATTTGACACAGCAAGTATATACTTTCTCTCTAGCTCTATGACACACAAGCGCGCATTCGATGATGACACACAAGCGCGCATTCGATGATGGCATACAAACATCATATATCATGTGACATGTTTTAACCATGTTGTAAGCGCGCTCCCAACCGTGTCCGTGATGATCGTGAGAGAACACGAAGCAGTCCAACTCTGCGGTCATGTGATCTGCCATACGGCGGTACCGCTGACAGTGCTCCCCTATACCGTGTACTATGAACACCAGCGCCCTGGTGAGTGAATGGGGCGTTATTATCACATCTCGTGAGGTGCTACGGTGGCTGGGAGATAGTGTAACTACGACATGTAGTAATATGTTGAGCCTATTTAATATATATATATATATAATAATGATAATAAATATTTATTAGAAGTTTTAAATTGTAATTTTTTTTTGTATGATATATATAATTATGATAATAAATATTTATTAGAAGTTTTAAATTGTAAATTTTTTTCGTATGATATATATAATTATTTATGTTATTATTTCCTCTAAAGGGCTTCAGATTAAGATCATTATCTTTTCTATGCTGTCGCCCGATAATATATATATATTGCTTTTACTGCCAACCAAGCTTAATCTGGTATGGGTAAGGTAAGGTATATTTAATATAATATTGTATATATATATATATAACTAAACCATTCTGAATAATAATTCAGAATGGTTTTGTTTGTTATCAATGAGTCCACTATAAGGTAAAGCTAATAGTCTATCTACCTAATTTATATTGATATATATAAAGAATACATAGTTTATTATATAAGAATGCATAGTAATCTGAAGCACAATCACCTATTATAATGACAAATAATTACTAATGAATATTTTCTATACATTTATTGAAAAAAATATTATTATCAGCTCTTCAGATTGTATTAGATACGAATGTCCTTTATACATATGAAAAAAAGGTAGCTGAATTTATTAAATTATGTTTAGTTTAGTGGCCATATACATAGCAATGTATTTGTTATCTGTTTATGTGTGAAATAGCATACACACTGTGCATTGTACAATGTACACTACAGTATCCCCTTACTACATATTACTACCACTGCAGATATTAATAACATTATACAAGGTAGAGTTTTGTGTACACTCAGCATTAACATTATGTATAATCAAACATTATTGACACTCAATTTAGAAGTGTATTTATATGTGTTAATTAAATCACTCCCT
>OZ025241.1:12930127-13070127 GCA_964019155.1 Osedax fenrisi
TTATATTTTAACAAATCTTACTGATAGACTATCGGAGACCATACATTTATTGTTTTATATGAGATATCTTTGCTTTAATTATATTTATTATTTTATTATACATCATCGTTTGAATACATATTTATCAATCAATCAATCTATTATCAATATGATAACACACAATTATCTTAATGATATATAAATAATTTCTATCCTACTATTGTAATAATTATTTTATAATTATTTTTTCTATTTTAAAAATAATTTGTGGACACCAAAATTGTTACTATAATATTCTATAAATGAATATGTATTACAAAATACTCGTCACTGTAATCTATGCCAATAATAGTAAAGTACGTTACAACGTAACAAGTAGTAGAAGAGTATACATGTATATGGTAATACTTGTTTAAATTATATATTAAATATTTATTTAATTATTAAATTAATACGAGCATAATAAATAATGTTCATCGGGTTAGTATATAATCTTTTATATATAATTTTGATCGTAATAAATTATTAAACAGAACAAGTCGTCGATCGATATCCTTATAAAATTGTTGAACGATACTGATGCTATATTTAAATTGATAACCTTAATTAATTCTAATTTCCAATTGTTTACCTAATTTGACGTAATGTATTAAAATAAATGTATTGTGTATTTAAAATACATATATTCTATTAGGTATACAGGTATGTATATCATATAATATGATATAATAAATGATATGAACTTGACGGAAATTGAAAAAATGTACATTTATTTCGCCGTTACGAAGCTGTATTAGTTGAAGATTATAACGTATCCCTGCTGTTACTATTACCTGGAATCTAATGTAAATGTGTACCCGCGATAGAGAGAAGGATACTGATGCGAATAAGAGAAGCTACAGAGGGTGTGATTCATTCGGAGAAAAAGTACTGGCCGGTGAATACAAAATCGTGTAACAAGTTAAATTCGCAATGGTATATACCATTTCTCTATATAGAGAAATAGAAGGAAAATACTATAAAAAAGTTAAACTAGTAAATTATAAAAGTTCGTTGGACATATATTAGAATTTATGAAGGATATCGATTTAAACATTACATACAAACTAAGCTCATTTCAAACAAGGCTCATTTCAGGATTTAATGCAGCTAAAAGTGAAACCAAACTAAACGAAACAACCCAAAAATATCTACACACAAATACATATATGTAGACTACATAATGTAGTAAAATACCTATATATGTATATATATATTGTATATTTACGTGTATTTTAATAATAAATATGACAATTAAATAAATATATATATATATATATATATATATATAGCTAGTCTATCAAATTATTATTTTATTTTATTACTAAAAGCCTAACATTTACTTGATTATACGTTGTATATAAAATAATTTATTATATGATATAAACAAGCATGTTATGTTAAACCTACATGTTATATACTCTATAAACTTACATGATATAATTATTATATCAGATATACATTTACTAGATGATCTAGAGATATGTACTATATATTAAATAATAATTGTTTACTATATATTCATCCTGTTTACTATATTATGTAAAGTTCACTTGCTTTTATAAAATGTTAGCATATAAGATTACATTTATGATCAATGGATATCTGTACATATTATACAATACAATCAAGTGCACTTAATGATCGAAGGACATCGATTTCAATAGTATAGAATATCAGATTAACTTTACGATCGACGGACATTCGATCGATTTCCATATTATGAAATCGATACCTGTCGATCATTAACTTCACTTGCTTGTATAGTAATATATGTATAGATGTATGCAGATCGTAAAATTAATCTTATATTATATAATTATAATAATATATGCTAAACTAAGTTTAAAACTACAATTAATCAATAATTTATTGTAACAATTATTGTTACAATTATTGTAACAATAATTGTTACAATAAATTATTGATTAATTGTAGTTTTAAACTTAGTTTAGCATATATTATTATAATTATATAATATAAGATTAATTTTACGATCTGCATACATCTATACATATATTACTATACAAGCAAGTGAAGTTAATGATCTTAATGATTGTAACAATACAATCAAATTAACTTTACGATATACGGACATCAATGTTCGCCCAATTTGTTCGTTGATCGTAAAGTTTATTGTTACTCTAGTATTATTTAACATTTTTTACCTTTATTCAAGATAATTAATCGTGTATTATAATTATAATTATTATTAATAATAAATTTAAAATTATTATAATTATTATATTTATAAAAAAAATTATTTAATAAATTTTATTAAATAATTTATTATATTGATCTATAATACTTACTTTGGCTGTTTATTATTATCATAATTATCATTCCAGTATTTGCAAAATATATTTTTTCCTCTAGTATTCTTAAAATAAATATCTCCATCATTTTGAAACGTTTGTGTTTCAGCCATTTTAGTTTACTTGTAAAAAAATTTAAATTGTTTTTTTTTAAATTCAAAATTTCATAATGGTGACATAGATCTTAGAAATATAATTCTACTGTCTATGAAGGAACCTAGTGATTTTGATCTTTTTATTTTTTGGTATTTGATATTTTAATATTTGATATAAAAATAAATAATAATATTATATTTATATAAATAGCATACTAGCAATAGTATTAATGTAATTAAAATATACATTATTAGAATTATAATGTAATGAACAAACTAGAGATTTTAATCTTACATTTTTGATATTCGACATAATTAAATAAGTTATCATTATATTTATATAAATAGTATAATGGGTATTAATGTAATTCAATACAACTCAAATAATGATTTTATTTGAGTTGTATTGTAATTATGAAATCTTATAAGTATTCCTTATATCTAAAAGTGATATATTATCATATATTATGCAATACAATTTAAATAATTAAGAAACATTTATTATTACCACAATGATAGCACTTTATACAAAAACATGGTCATACAACCTCACCTTCCCCTACATGTTGATACTATATGTAATATAACTATATCTGAGGATTATGGGAATATATATATAAGTAAATTGATTATGGAGTAATGAGATGTATTTTGTTAGTGTTTATTAAGTATTATAATGGGTTTTCTTGATAAAATAAACTTGCAAACCTATCTGGCAGGATATCTACCCAGCAAACAATTTCGGCAGATTTAAAGCAGAATTAAAGCAGAATCGAAAGTTAAAGCAGATTTTAAGCAGATTTTAATATTATTTTATTAAAGCAGAATATATCTGCTTTAAAAACGCTTTAAATTTTTAAAGCAGAATTTAAGCAGATTTAAAGCAGAATTTCGACAGATTTAAAGCAGAATTTCGGCAGATTTAAAGCAGAATTAAAGCAGAATCGAAAGTTAAAGCAGATTTTAAGCAGATTTTAAGCAGATTTTATTAAAGCAGAATATATCTGCTTTAAAAACGCTTTAAATATAGAAAATCAGATTTCAATTATTAAAGCAGAATATATCTGCTTTAAAAACGCTTTAAGTAGAATTAAGTAGATACTTGGTTAGGCTGTTTTCAATATAACATTAATTAATATATTATATTTATTAATATATAATATTATTAATTAATAGTATTATAATTTAATAGTTTATTAAATTTTAATACAAATCGATTTAATGTAATTTTAATTATGTAGTTAATTTTATTTATTTATTTGTTATGCAATAATTAAATATACTATTTTTTTGATATATTAATAAGATTTAACATAATATTTTTAGTATATTATGATAATATATATTATTTTGTATTATATCATATAGATATATCATCAATATATATCAGTAATACTCTATAAACACTACTTCTGGATTATTTGTTGTATATATATCTATTTTTTTGATATATTAATAATATTTAACATAATATTTTTAGTATATTATAATAATATATATTATTTTTTATTATATAATATAGATATATCATCAATATATATCAATAATACTTTATAAACACTACTTCTGGATTATTTATGGATTACTTCTGGATTATTTGTTGTATATAAATCTATTTTTTTGATATATTAATAAGATTAAACATAATATTTTTAGTATATTATGATAATATATATTATTTTTTATTAGATACATCATCAATATATATCAGTAATACTCTATAAACACTACTTCTGGATTACTTCTGGATTATTTCAAATTACTTCTGGATATTAGTACATCCCAATAATTATAAATAAATTAATAATCAAAACAAAAATTCACTTTTTTGAAACTAAATTAATTTATATATTAATAAAGTTCTAAAATGAATACGAAAAGGTATTTATATTTATACAAATTGTTGTTTATTATTTATAACATTTTATATATATGGTAATATCGTATTATTGTGAAAAACAATGATGTTTAATAGATATAAAAATTATAATATATTCGAGTGATAATATACTATATTAGGCGGCCGAATTATATTAGTTATATATTAATTATATAGTATATATTATTAATATAGTGTTAAATTATAATATATAATTAAATATATTTATTCAAATTCAATGTAAATCACAGAGCTAGAGAGAAATTTCTCTCTAGCTCTATGATGTAAATAAATGATTTGAATTCAAATTCATAACAAAAAACTAAATTGATTTATAGATAGTTATATATTATATATTATATAAGTATAATTATTATACTAATAATAATTATAATAATATATTTAATATAATATTAATATTAATATAATATTATATAAGTATATACGTATAAAATATTATAATGTACTTACATAACTTAATGAGGGTACATTTAATTAAAATTATTACTTACATCTAATATTATATATAATTTCACAATCAATTATTGAATATTATATATTAAATATAGTATTATATTCATTTATATTAAATATTCCTATTAATAATTATTTAATTAATATTAATTACTGTATATTATACTATTATTAATTAACAAACTAAACTGATTTATAGATCGTTATATATATATATATATATATATATATATATATATATATATATATATAAGTATAATATATTATAATGCATATATAACTTGAGAGTAAATTTACTTTAATCTAATATTACATATAATTTCATAATAATTCTATATCCTACTCCACTCTGAAAGTGAGTGCATCGATATCGGTTAAACTATTAGTCATATAAATCTATCGCCTCTATTACACCAAAAAAGTATATAATTATATTAAATAAGTGCACTATACTTAATTTATATATAATAAGATTATAGCATATACATAACTTTAAAATAATCTAAATTTACTTTAATCTAATATTATAATAAAATAATTATATTAAATATATATAAATTCACTATACCTAATTCAATATATAAGTAAATTTATCAAATGTATTTATCGTGTATACAGAATAATATATAAATAATTAAACATATCAATTATATTAAAGTTACGATAAAGTTATCTTACTATTATAAAGTTATAACAAGCGTACAGTTACAATAAAGCGTAAAGTTATAACAAAGCGTACAGTTACAATAAAGCGTAAAGTTATAACAAAGCATAAATTTATAACAAAGCGTAAAGTTATAAAAGAGCGTACAGTTACAATAAAGCGTAAAGTTATAACAAAGCGTAAAGTTATAACTAAGCGTAATGTTATAAGAAAGCGTAGTTACAATAAATACATAATACAATGTTTCATATGGAATCATGCTAATAGCATGCATGATGGAAATAAGCACTAGAGGCGCCATATTTATATGATAGTTTATTCGATAGTGATGTGCACGCTTTCGGAGTGAAGCGTATAATATTTTTGGTTTTGTCTTTTAGTTAATTATATAACCAGAGCTATACATATAAATATATATCCAAAACTCTACACAAACCTATTAATTTATATTAAATATATGTGTACATATAGCATTATTTGTATATATTATATATCCATCTAGATGACAACAGCAGTCCGTGATTATCATTGACAGGACACCTTCAAGATGAACAAGGGTAATAATTTTCAACACCTTCAAGATGATACCAGCTTAGAGATGACATTAGCAATTTGTGACCTTTCTACTTCAAGATAAAAATAATGTTAGCAAATATTTATACTTTCAACTATAAATTTGCTTAACCTATAATCAAACAATCCACAGCAGGCCATGAGATTCAGTGACATGGTGCCTTAGAGATGAAAACAAGTCCGTGACATTTGACTTTCGAGATGAAAACATAAGTCTGTGAAATTTCAACTTCGAGATGATATTAACGTTCGAAAATATTTATACTTAAATTTTATACTTGTACCATACACGGTCAAACAATAACTTGTAAACATTTCATTCACGTTATAATGATTTATTATGATGATCATAGATCATATGTAACCTTATATTATATTGTGTATTTAAATAATGTGTAATAATATATATCGGATAAATATTCTAACTGAAAATAATGTGAAAATGTAGTCATATAACCAGAGCTATACATATAAATATATATCCAAAACTCTACACAAACCTATTAATTTATATTAAATATATGTGTACTTATAACATTATTTGTATATATTATATATCCATCTAGATGACAACAGCAGTCCGTGATTATCATTGACAGGACACCTTCAAGATGAACAAGGGTAATGATTTTCAACACCTTCAAGATGATACCAGCTTAGAGATGACATTAGCAATTTGTGACCTTTCTACTTCAAGATAAAAATAACGTTAGCAAATATTTATACTTTCAACTATAAATTTGCTTAACCTATAATCAAACAATCCACAGCAGGCCATGAGATTCAGTGATATGGTGCCTTAGAGATGAAAACAAGTCCGTGACATTTGACTTTCGAGATGAAAACATAAGTCTGTGAATTTCAACTTCGAGATGATATTAACGTTCGAAAATATTTATACTTAAATTTTATACTTGTACCATACACGGTCAAACAATAACTTGCAAACATTTCATTCACGTTATAATGATTTATTATGATGATCATAGATCATATGTAACCTTATATTATATTGTGTATTTAAATAATGTGTAATAATATATATCGGATAAATATTCTAACTGAAAATAATGTGAAAATTTAGTCATGCCGACTTTTACATTGGAACATTATATTGTATGTCGACGCTAAAAGCGTTCAGATGTGTTTAATGTTGCTCAGCTGAGCTGGAGGCAACTTGGCATATAATTAGAAAGGTTTTTTTAATTGTGTCTAAATAAGATGCTTTTTTTCCCCCAAATAAAGTGTAAAACCGTTTCTTGTTTCCTCATCATATGGTCTAAATTAACCATCGCACAATGTATAATGTAAAATACAATTTATAATAATTATGTATCATATTTAAACTCTGTATACATGTGAGTGTGATCACATACATGCATATTTGTACAATAATACATAATGGATATACATATATGTTAAAGCTATTAATAGTATATATAGTAAGTTAGCTTTCATTCTTTCCAAAGCATTGGTATAATATTTGAAAGACAATAACATTATAATGTTATATACAATACCAATTATGTACTTATTTTAATTATAGTAAACATATATTTCTAATATTGATTAATATTAAATAATTATTGCATATATATATATAACATACATTTTATATTTATATATATATAATAATGTTAATTAATATAAGTAATATATTATATGAATAATTATTGCATTATTATAAATGTATAACATAGATGTATATATATACCAGATATATCTATATAGAATATTGTAAAAAGCATATAATGCCTATTTATTAGCTATATATATATAGAAGAAGAAATTAGCTGCTATAGATAAGAAATGAACCGATATTATATAATAATACTACATGCCTATTTCTCCCGTAAAGAATTCTTTTAACATGGTAAATTATAGTATTGCTATATTTAAAGTAAACAGAACGTAAGCATATTTAAAGCAGAATTGTGGCATATTTAAAGCATAATTGTGGCATATTTAAAGCAGAATTGTGGCATATTTAAAGCAGAATTGTGGCATATTTAAAGCAGAGTTTCGGCAGATTTAAAGCAGAATTTCGGCAGTTTTAAAGCAGAATTTAAGCAGATTTAAAACAGAATTAAAGCAGAATTTCGGCAGATTTAAAGCAGAATTTCGGCAGATTTAAAGCAGAATTTTGAGCAGATTAAAGCAGATTTAAAGCAGAATATTGAGCAGAATGTTCGAAAATCTGCTTTAAATATTCTGCTTTAATCTGCTCAAAATCTGCCGAAATTGTTTGCTGGGTACTGAGTGATATGGAATATTGTTTTCATATTTAGTGTTTGTAGTTTGGAGCAGAGTTTAAATATATTTCAATTAAGACAAATGTATGTAATTATTATGTTATTGGCTAGCAATATGTTGATTTAAGACGCATATAAAGATAAATTGTATACGGGGATTTGTATGTTAACCATATACAGTATACTGTATATGGTTAATATACAAATCCCCGTATACAATTTTTCTTTATATATGCAGTTCACGTCTTTACTAAGTTTAAATATATATAGGCATAAAACGCGTATAAATATGTGTATAAAACGGTTTTATTAAAACATATAGGTATAAAACTGTTTTATTAAAAGCTATAGATATAAAACCTTTTTTTTCCACAACCAACTTAATTAGATGTGTAAACGTATAGATATTTTTAGATATTGAGAGTGTATGCATAATGGGCCTCTCAAGTTGAAGATACATTTGAATGAATTTCTAGGAGAATATGATATTGGAGGTAATTTATTAATAAACACGAAGTATTTATATCCATCGTGTCGTAAGTATCAAGTAACATATGGGTACATTGATATTGGAAAGGAATGTATGAATAGTATTGAAAAGTAATATGAAAACGATCGACAAAATGTTATAAGAAAAGTATAATTAACAAAATTAGGTGATGTATTAAGTTTTTTTATATGTAGTATTAATGTATTGCCAGAATAGTTGAAAGGCTTAATGTATGGATGATGAGGTTAGAATTTGAAATATATCTAAATGGAGTATCCCACTACAAGTATTTCCGGTAACTTGCTGTAAATGTATTAACTTTAAAACGATTTTCTATAGATACTTCTATAGAAACTTGATATATCAAGTTAACTAAAATTTGAGTGGGAAAGCCCATTACTTTTCGGCAATTTGCCTGAAATATAATAACTTTATAGGGGGTATTCCAGTTAACTTGATAGAAAATGGTTTTTAAAGTTACAATATTTCCGGCAAGTTACCGGAAATACTCGTAGTGGGATACACCCTTAAGAAAAGAAGGATTGTGTTGCGTTATCATTTATGTGTATTGTTATAAAGTGATGAGAAATAAAACGTTAAAGCTTAAGTATATTTATTAAAAACCCGCGGATGTCTTTCGCCACGGCCTTTTATACACGGGCGCAGGATGTGGCTTGAGCGGTGCGCACTCCCATATATGGTGGTCTGACAATGGAATGTAGGCGGTCACTCGTGTGCCATTAAAGCGAGGTATGTGAAACAAGGGGGGCGACGCCCCCGGGTCGTACGACATTATTGCCGTTAACGAAATGTGAACAAAACTGTTATGTTTTAATAGACTATTATCATGGAGCTCCCTGATATTATACAATAATACGAGGACGCGATAGCTATCGTTCTTCACCATTGCAAAGATACTACAAAGTCGGACGATCTTTGACCATTGTCTATTTCATGACTAAGTACCGTTCCAATACCGTATCGCGACGCATCACATGTTAATCTTGTGTTTCTCTTACTATCGACATGTACCAACACCTTGGATGATGTTAACACCATTTTTGCCTGCTGAAAGATTTCTCACACTCTTAATTGGTGTAAAGGCCTAAATAGGTTTGATAAAGTATTCAAGAATTTTCCGTAGTAGGTGAGGTGACCTAATTAATCATTCCTAGGAAAGCTTGTAGTTGTGTACTATTCTCTGGTGAAGGTGCATCTATGATAACTTTAAATTTTTCTGTACATGATGTAGTCCTACAACACTGATAATGTATCCTAGATACTCAACTTGGTTCCTTCAAAAGTACACTTCTCACTTCTCACTCTTATACCCGCTGTATCTAGTCGTTTTAATACCATGTTCTCATTTATATCATATTCTTCTTTATCTTTTCCTGTGATCAATATATCATCCAGGTAACAGAAAACCATCTTTAACCCTTGCAGTGATAAATCCATCACTCCCTGAAATATCGCGGGAGTAGCGGCGATGCCGAAACATAGACGGTTATATTTGAACAACCCTCTTGATGTGTTCATGGTTGTAAGATTCTTTAACTCCTCGTCTAATGGCATCTGTAGATATGCATTCGATAAATCTAATGTACTGAACATTTTTCCACCTAATAAATTTATATAGAGATCCTCAATTGTTGGTATGGGGTAGTTATCCTATTTTGCAACTCGATTAACTGTAATTTTATAATCACCACATATTCGTATGCTTCCATCTTTCTTCAATATTGGTACTATTTGTGTTGCCTAGTCTGAATATATTACGGCCTCGATGATATCTTTAGCTTCTAATCTCTCCAATTCTGCTTCTACTCTCTCTCTCTCTCATAGCATAATATCAATATATCCTATAACCTCGAGGTTATATATATAGTTATATATAACCTCGAAATAACCTATATAGGAGGTCTTAATTATGTACTGTCCTGGCTTTACAGCATGTTGGAACCGCATCTTTATGTATATTTATTACACCTTTTACCTTATCCCCTTCACCAATCCCAGTCCTTCTTTGAACACTTCAGGATACTTTCTCTTAAAGTCCTGTCCTTCCGGTTTGAGCGTTTCCACTACTAAAACCAACCTCCAATCCAGAATATATGGGTGTTACATAACTTATTTCTTAAAAACACTATTTCAATCCAATACAATATGTCCATTATAATAGTACATTAGATTATAAAAAAGTATAGAATTAATTTTACGGTATTATTAATAAAAAAAAATAAAAAAGTTCATTCAACCCCAAAGGCGGGGTTGAATGAACATACCCTGTTTTACTTCTTTAATTGCTCTTGTAATGATAGTTTTATCACGTATTCTATCAGTTTGATGAGTATAGTTTCTCATTTTTGATTCCTAGAAATAATATTTAAATAATTATTATGAATTAGTAATTGACCCTCATTAAAATTAATTTAATTAATTATATTGATATATAATTAATTATATTATTTCTATATAATCATTACTTATTTATATTCGGATCATTGAATATATATTATAATATTATAATAATATTAATATTATAACATTATAATATTATATTATAAATATTAACATATGATATTTGGTTGATTGAACAATGTTCATATAACCCCATTTTTAGTGGATCACTCAGCCCCATATCAAATTTTATTATTAATTGATAACATTTTAATATTTTATTTAAAATTTAAAATATATTTTTATATTAATATTAAGTTAATTATATATTAAAATCATATATAATATGAGAATAATCAAATAATTATTATAGAAATTATAACATATATTACCTTGTCTGGAATTTTTACTTTTGAGCGTACTTTAGTTAAATATGTGATTAAAATGTTACTATTTATTTTTTTTTATTAAAAAGATACTTCCGCAACTGTATTAATTATAGATGACGATACTAGTTCAGTTAAATCAAATTTCTGCTGTAGCAAACAATTGTTATCTACAGTGGCTCATGCAAGACACCTGTTCATACAACCCCACTCTCCCCTACACTACATCTAGATGATCCTAGCCCATCCATACTTATCCATATTATTGTTTCCTTCATTGCTCCCTTGTATAGATTCATCTACGATACACAATATTATTCTGGTAACGTACAAATCTTACTTCGCAAATATGTACCAATAACTCACATATTAACAATCGTTCCTTACTCACTACCGACCAAAATATAATCATATTCTCGAATACTATATACAGTATCGTTTATAAACAAGAAATAATTATTGCTATTATATTAATATCTCTGCTCACACCATAATTAAATTTTACTATGACAGATTTTTTTAGAAAAAAAGTTGATACCTTATCAAGTTAACCTGTTTCGTTATTGTGTTCAGTAAGCGGCAACACATTCAATTATCATGATATTCTCAATAATGAAACGAACATAGAATACTATTTGAAGATGTATACTTTTAATATTTTATCACCTATAGACTCATTAAGTCGAATAGAAAATAAAGGGATACTCAACTTATCTCCATTAATTAAATTTTAATTTCCATAACAACAGTTAAGATATTTAAAAAGATATATAAAATATAAATATATATATATATATATATATATATATAGATTTATATAAATTTAAGGAATACAATTATAGATTTTTATTTACCAAATATTTATAGGTTTAAAATTATAATTGAAAGTAGAAATATTATTATAAATAATACTCTACCCATAATCATTAAATCATCCAACTTATTATTTGTGTCCGTGTTATATTAAATGTAGGGGAGGAACTATATCCTCCCCTATCCCCTATATCATTATTAAATTGTTATTGTATTATTATCTTATGATTATATAATACTATACTATATCAATGCAGTCTGTATACAGACTGCATTGATATAGTATAGTATTATATAATCATAAGATAATAATACTATAGTATATAAAACCACACCATATCAATGCAGACTGTAGTATATAATAGTCCTTTATATTATTTAGTATTGTTGTCCGTGGTATATTGAATGTATATTATTATTAAATTATTATCGTTTTACTATTATTTTATTATTATTTTCTACATGACCCTATTTTAGTGCTAATAAACTCAATATCATCATCATCATCATCATTATAATAATAACATATTTTATATATTATATTAATTTATATGAGAGTTTTTTTTAATTTTAAATATCTTGATTACGCTCTTTGGATCATAACTATAGTTATGATGACCTATAGGTATTAACCAACAACATGTATCCTAGGATATGTATCCTAGTATAGCTATACTATAGGAAAATCTGGTATAATAGAATACATCATTTAAGTTAGAATTTATTGATGTGTATTTTTTTTAATTATTACAATTTACTGTAAACAATATTTTCATAGAAACAAATAAAATTTCTATTTTTATTAAATAATATTGTTATTGTTATTAAAACATTACATTTATATTGATAACAAATTTAACTATTTAAATGTAAAACTATTATATATATATCATATATATTATCATACGCCATGAATATACTAGTAAGTATGATAATATTTAGTACATTAACATACTGGAGTCACTAATAATTAGAAGAACAACTAAACTCTCAAACATATGATGGCGACATGTAAACTGGATACATTCCAATGATAATGAATACCAGTCACGTGTCTACAGCTATAGCTATATCGCTAAATTGTTCGGCATGCATAAACCAATGCGTTTTGTTATTCAGTGTAAACCCAATGTTAATGTTCGTACCGTACCGACACGTGTCGCTTTGGGAATCAATTCATATATATTTTTTCTTCCATATTTTTGTTTATTTATTTTGTTGTTTACCTAATAATAAAATAACTATAATTATTTATAAACAACAAAATAAATAAACAACAATATGGAAGAAAATATAGATATGAATTGATAACCACATAGACATGGTACAAACATTAACATTAGGTAGGTATATATATACCTAATAAACTATATATTATATGTATCTATAGCCGTGTAGTCAAGTATTCAGTGGCACGTAGGCATCGCTGTATGTCAAACATCACGGTGAGAAGTCATACATTCATCTTATTACGTAACGCTATTGTTATTTTGGTGGAGTAGTTTCATCGATAGATGACATATATATATGACATTTTAACTGATAACAAATGGCTTAATATCATTCCGAAACTTCACTTATGTTAAGGCATACATGGTTTTAACGAAAGCCGGTAGTTGTTATACACAATTATATAAGATCACTTATAGGCTACATATTATTTTAAGATATTTGTTATTGGCCCAGACAAGTATTGAATCCGCGTCCTACTAACTATGTGTCTGACGCCTTAGCAAACTTAGCCTCACGGGTAGTTTTATATCATCAATTACACTAGAAGTTACATTGGAGTATGTTCATTAATTGCAATATATCACTTATTTCAATAATTGTTGACAATAACACATTTCATTTATTTTTGTGTTATTTATTAAACTATTGATATTATTATTAATAGTATACTATTTTAAAGGTATTATTTGAATTTTAGATATATATATATATATATATATATATATATATATATATCTAGGCAACACATCTGGAAAATATAGTTCCTACTAGGGATGTAAATGATGCTCAAATCTAAAGCATGATGCAGTCTCAGTCTCGGTTACCCAAAGCATCGATGCAGTATCAGTCTCGGTCACCTAAAGCATGATGCAGTCTCAGTCTCGGTTACCCAAAGCATCGATGCAGTCTCAGTCTCGGTCACCTAAAGCATCGATGCAGTCTCAGTCTCGGTTACCCAAAGCATCGATGCAGTCTCAGTTTCAATACCTAAAGCATCGATTCAGTCTCAATGTAAATAACAATAGCATCGTTTAAGCCTCAGAATGGGTTACCTAAAGCATCGATGCAGACTCAGTCTATATAAAATGCATTGCTATTAACTCATGCTTATTAAAGGCATCATTCAAGTGTTAGTCTCAGTTTTCATAAGCTCAATATAGTTTCAGTGTCAGTTACCAGAATCATTGTTTTGTATATCAAAGAAAATAATTTCATTACAAACTATAGACAAGTATCATAAATAACTAGGAGTGTTAATTGATAAGAATATTAATATGTTCATAAATACAAAAAGTCAAATTAGCCAACTATTAATTGCATAATATTATAATTATAAGAACAAATATAAATTGTAATATATGTAAATTGCTAAATCAAATCTTTATTGGACTATAGTATACTATAAGTTACAATTTATAACATACTTTTAATTAATTTACCTGATTATCAGTGAATGCCATTAAATAAAATAATTCGATCGTTATTATAGCGTATTATATAAATTACCACCAAGATCAATAGACGATCAGTATAACTGAACTGATGCGACAACAACACCTACTATCAATTAATTTCCACATTATTTATAAATTACTGGTAACTACACATTTTGCATATCATCACAAGACACCGACATATCTCGCGAAATTAATAAAGCCATATTCAAGTCTGAGAGTAGGAGAGTAGTACAGAGAATTATTTTTTGAAATTTTTAAAATATTCGTATACTAAACGAACATTTGAGTATATCATAAACAAAATAGCCAACTATCGATACATATAATTAATATTATGTCACATGAAATAGGAAACATTAATAACAATATGGATAAATATATAAAAATTATGTTTAAAATGTAACTTCCAAAAAGCATCATTTCTGTTCGATTATGTTTTGTAAGAGTCTCATTTCGGCTTGGGATCGTTTGACTAGAGTCTCGGCTCGTTTGACTAAAGTCTCGGTTAGGCTTGGGCTAGTTTAGCTAAAGTCTCGGTTCGGATCGGGCTCGTTTGGCTAGAGTCTCGGCTCGGCATGGGCTCGTTTTTGTTCCAAAAATGAAAGTCTCGGTTTGGCATCAAAAACCAATAGTCTCGGCTCGGCATCAAAAGCTCGGCATCATTTACATCCCTAGTTCCTACTAAGGAACACTATTAATAACTCGTTAGGCATTTCACTGACGATCATCAATGCTTATGTCTCTGAATTATTTAACTTCGTGTAGGTTATGTTTTAATTATTTATAGGAATCCTAATTAGGTCTGCCTAGTACTAAATAACAAATAATAATTTTATTGTTAGTATTCCTATATATTTATTTATAATCCACGATCACTATCTATACATAAAGACAACAAGATCACGGTCTCGATCGTGATATTTTTGCCGTCGATCCAAATTCTAACGATCACGATACTTTAGGCATTTTTAGTCAATTTAGTCTATTTAGCCTATTTAGTCAATACTTTAGCGATCTCGATCATGAAATAAATAAATCATCGTTAGATCTATATATATATATATGATTTATAATATCCACCACGTGATTTTGTAGTCAATAACATATTTTAAAATAAAAATAATATATGATTATAAATATTCGCACGATAATAGGTTATGAGAATATAGGACTATATGAAATGCACAACACTATCAGGTAAGGGCCTCATTATTTAATATTACGTAATCTCGTTGATTACGCGAATAGCAGCGGTTTCTTTATACTTCCTCGTCGTATACCGATCTGTGAAATATAACAATAGTGGTTGTTAGCGTTACGTATAGATTATGTATAACTATTTAGATGAGATGTTATCATTAAAATAGAAATATAAAATAATGTTTAATTATAACTACACGTGACTAGTAATACTACTAGGCATATAGTCCATGTATATATATATATATATATATATATATATATATACCTGTAAACTGACTTATAAACTAGAGCGTAATCAACGTCGTGCAATACGTGTATTATATAAACTAAACTATGCCTATATAATGGCTATATATGCTTTAATATGACTACTAGTGCAATGTCTTTGGCCTGCTCTGAATCAGCTTTCTCGGTTATTGCTCCGAAAAACTGGAATTAACTGCCATATAATATTCATTGTATAACATCAGTTTCATTGTTTAAATTTAAACTGTATGTCCTAAAAATGGACTTTTTTGGACAATTTTTAATAATTGTAATTCTTGCTATTATGTTATTCATTTCTATTTATTTTTTGTTTTGTTTTTTTATTATCTAATGACGTTTATTGACACAACTATGATATAGAATATTATATCATATTTGTTAGTTAATATAAATTAAATTATATTAAATTAATATATATATATATATATATATATATATATATTGTATGATTATGGGTTTCTATCAGAGTAATTATATTAATAAATATAAATAATGTATGGAATAATACGTGCACATCATAATTACTATTAATATAACTAAAATAACAATAGATTGTAGATAATAGACTAGTGAACAATAGAAACCTTGAGATAACAGTTATAGTGTCATGCTTCGGGCTTTTATCGTCACAGCAACAACTTGTCAAAATACACATACGTATGTGTAGGAACAATTGAAATGCGCATAGAGCCAAAATCGCCACAAAAGCTGATATCTATTATATAATAGCGGTAGTGATGTAATTGTATTTATATACTATTTATATAAGAATATATATAATAATAATAATATCAGAATTTTAGGCATGACCATGGAAAATGAAGAAGCGCGATGCTTATCTAGTCATTTATATAAATCTACTTTTAAAAAATATCTATAAAATAATATTAACCTAACAAAATCTATATAGATCACTCAGGAAAAAGAAATTGTATGGAAAAAATATAAAATATTATACATACATAGGAATACATTGCACTCATATATATATTGTTATTGTTATTGTTGTTATTATTTTATTTCGGTGGAGTCCTTTCATCCCATCCAGGAACTTAGATGAAGCAAGTTTTCACTTATAACCATACGGATCTAATGTCCCTTCGAAGCCGCTCTCATGTTAAGTCATCCATGGTTTTAACGAGAGTTGATCATTTATTTATACATAATTATATAATATAATTTCTAAATATTATGTTAAGACCTATAGGTATATATATATATATATATATATATATATATATATATATATATTAATGTACCGGACGAGGCTCGAATCCGCGACATGCTGCTTGTATATCTGACGCCTTAGCCACTGAGCCACACAGGCAGTTATATATATATATATATATATATACATATATGTATATATAAATTAACTACAATAAATAACCTCCCAGAAACTATAATTTAAATTATTAAATTAACTATAGATCAGTATACTGAACTAGACATATATTTCAACAAAACATACTTAACATTGAATATGTAGAAAAACTAACATATTATATCATATGAAATATACACAAACACATAAGTATAGTTCCTCTCACTCATATAAATCTACACACAAACGCACGCATACTAACGAACGAATACTAACGCATGCAAACTAATGCACGCATACTAACGCACGCATACTAACCACGCATACTAACGCACGCATACTAACGCAAGAATACCAACGCACGAATACTAACGCACGCATACAAACTCACTCATAACAACGCACGCATACTAACGCACGCATACCAACCCACGCAGACTAACGCACGCATACTAACGCACGCATACTAACGGTATTCCTCGTGTCTAAGCCGAGTCCTATATAGTTCCCAAATGCATTATCAATCAGCGCTCCGCACAACAACAGCAGAGCGAATATTACACTTAACAGTGATATCATTTCTCCGGCAATAGACCATCGCAATAGATTTGATAACTGTTTAAGTAACAACCAATGATTATATTGATATAAATATATATAAATATATATATATATATATATATAAATATATATATATACACATATATACATATTGTATATAGTAGACTTGTAATGGGTTGCACAATACAAATCAATGTTGGCTATAATGATACTACAAATACTATAAATAGCAGAAATATAATATTCATAAAGAATAAAACAATTTATAGATCTTAAGACTGGGGCGGGAGAATAATATATTATACCCCCCACATTTAAAAGTGGGGGGGGGTGGGAGTCATGTCCACCCCATCACCCCTTTTATGACGCCCCTATATATGTATACATATACATATGTACATAAGTAGTACAACCCTACTGCTTCACTAACCGTGGACTGGGATCTATCTTTATATATTTTATTTGCCAAAAAGCCGACGTAAAACATCTGTCAAGATTTAATATATATATAGGTATATATATACATATATAGATATATATATATATATATATATATATATAGATATATATATATATACCTATATTCATTAAACATATAAAATATGTAGATAATAGTTGTCTATATGTGTAATAAATATATTTATAAATAATTTATTATATTTAATAAATAAAGCTTGTTAAAATAATAAATAAATATTTACCTACTATATCTATACTATATTAGCGAAAATGTCTGTCTGTGTGTCTGTGTGTGTGTGTGTGTAAGTATTAGGATCTCGCGAACGCGAGATCCGTTTTCCGTAAGGAAAACCTCAGGTGATAAAGTGGGGCAGCGGGGTTTTAATAGATGATTTACTTTTTTGAATATGTATTCGCGCGATACCAAATATCGTTAAATAGTGTCATTTTTTAGTCGATTTACGTAATCGAAAAATTTAAATTCGACGCAAATTTTTAATAACAAACTTTATCGTGAATAATTTGATGGTAAATAATTTCGTAAAAATGAGTTTCTTTAATTTAGAATACATTACGTAGATTTACGAAATGGTACTTCCGGTTTGAATATCTGAATACAAATTTTTACATCGGAATTAATTTACATGTATTATTGAGGTGAAATTTACTAATATGTAAAATCGAGTTAATATTAATTATTTCCCATCTACACCATGTAAAAATAAATTATTAAACATATGTGATACGATACGTTGATGTAAAAAATCAAAATCTACAATAATTATTCGATTTCAATAATTTTAACTTTATTAAATAGATAATTAAAATAGAATATAATTTTATAAATTGGGACTTATTATGTTTAATATTCTTCGAGCTACGGCTGAAATAGTGAAAAATACAGGATTTTAGAATAGTCTATTTGACCGACTTCCGGTAATATTTTCATATAAATTATGTATTCATCAGATTAGGAGTACGAAAATACATGTAATAAAATGAGAAAAATCATGAAAATATGAATAATATGGTTTCCATCTCTGTTTTAATATTTCGCCAAATGTCATCATATATATGGTCAAAGAAAAAAAATATAGATTTATATAAAAATATTTTTTCTAAAATCTATTCTATAATTATATATGCATTATATACCGAGTGAACCTATAAAAGCATATATATATATATATATATATATATATATATATATATATATGTATGTGGTCATTGATATTTGTAGTTATAGTTATAGTTATTTTCACAGTTGTGGTTAGGTTGGGTTAAGTTTTAATTTTTGTAGGTTTTTTGTAGCCGCATTACTTCCCGAGTGAGCCTATAAAAGCATATTTATTTATATTGTTATTTTCACAGTTGTGGTTAGGTTAGGTTAAGTTTACATTTTCGGAGGTTTTTTTTAACTGTATTACTTCCCGAGTGAGCCTATAATAGTATATTTTCACTGTAGTGGTTAGGTTGGGTTAAGTTTAAATTTTTGAAGATTTTTTTTAGCTACATTACTTCCCGATAGAGACTAAGTATATTTGCACTGTTGTGGTTAGTTTAGGTTAAGTTTTAATTTGTGAGGTTTTTTTAGATGCATTACTTCTCAAGTGAGCCTATAAAATTATATTATCACGGTTGTGGTTAGGTTGGGTTAAGTTTTAATTTTTGAAGGTTTTTTTTAGCTGCATTACTTCTCGAATGAGCCTATAAAAGTATATTGTCACGGTTGTGGTTAGGTTGGGTTAAGTTTAAATTTGTGTATTTTTTTAGCTGCATTACACTCCAAATGATCCTATAAAAGTATATTGTCACGGTTGTGTTTATGTTAGGTTAAGTTTTAATTTGTGTAGGTTTTTTTTAGCTGCATTACTTCCCGAGTGAGCCTATAAAAACATATTTATTTATATTATTATTTTCACAGTTGTGGTTAGGTTGGGTTAAGTTTTAATTTTGGTAGGTTTTTTTTAGCTGCATTACTTCCAGAGTTTGCCTATAAAAGTAGCTTTTCACGGTTGTGGTTAGGTTGTGTTAAGTTTTTAGCTGCATTACATCCCGAGTGAACCTATAAAAGTATCTTTTCACTGTTGTAGTTAGGTTGGGTTACGTTTTAATTTGTGGAGGTTTTTTTTAGCTGCATTACTTCCCGAGTGAACCTATAAAAGTATATTTATTTATATTGTTATTTTCTCAGTTGTGGTTAGATTGGGTTAAGTTTTAATTTTGGTGGTTTTTTTTAGCTGCATTACTTCCCGAGTGAGCCTATACAAGTATATTTTCAATGTTGTGGTTAGGTTGGGTTAAGTTTTAATTTTGGAGGTTTTTTTTAGCTGCATTACTTCTCAAGTGAGCCTATAAAAGTATATTGTCAGGGTTGTGGTAAGGTTGGGTTAAGTTTTAATTTTTTGAGGTTTTTTTTAGCTGTATTACTTGCCGAGTGAGCCTATAAAGCATATTTATTTATATTGTTATTTTTACAGTTGTGGTTAGGTTGGGTTGATTTTAAATTGTTGGAGGTTTTTTTTAGCTGCATTACTTCTCGAGTGAGCCTATAAAAGTATATTGTCACGGTTGTTGTTAGGTTGGATTAAGTTTTAATTTGTGTAGGTTTTTTTTAGCTTCATTACTTCCCGAGTGAACCTTTTAAAGCATATTTATTTATATTGTTATTTTCACAGTTGTGGTTAGGTTGGATTAATTTTTAATTTTTGGATGTTTTTTTAGCTGCATTACTTCTCGAGTGAGCCTATAAAATCATATTTATTTATATTGTTATTTTCACAGTTGTGGTTAGGTTGGGTTAAGTTTACATTTTTGTAGGTATTTTTTAGCTGCATTACTACCTGAGTTTGCCTATAAAAGTATACTTTCACTGTTGTGGTTAGATTGGATTAAGTTTTAATATTGGTGGTTTTTTTAGCTGCATTACTTCCCGAGTGATCCCTATAAAGGCATATTTATTTATATTGTTTTTTTCAGTTATGGTTAGGTTGGGTTAATTTTAATTTTGGTAGTTTTTTTTAGCTGCATTACTTCCAGAGTTTGCCTATACAAGTAGCTTTTCACGGTTGTGGTTAGGTTGGGTTAAGTTTTAATTTTGGTAGGTTTTTTTAGCTGCATTACTTCCCGAGTGAGCCTATAAAAGTATATTTTCAATGTTGTGGTTAGGTTGGGTTAAGTTTTAATTTTGGTAGATTTTTTTTAGCTGCATTACTTCCTGAGTGAACCTATAAAAGCATATTTATTTATATTGTTATTTTCACAGTTGTGGTTAGGTTGGGTTAAGTTTAAATTTGTGGAGGTTTTTTTTTAGCTGCATTACTTCCCGAGTGAGCTTATAAAAGTATATGGCACGGTTGTGGTTAGGTTGTGTTAAGTTTTAATTTATGTAGGTTTTTTTAGATGCATTACTTCCCGAGTCAACCTATAAAAGTATATTTATTTATATTTTTATTTTCACAGTTTTGGTTACGTTGGGTTAAGTTTTAATTTTTGTAGGTATTTTTTAGCTGCATTACTACCTGAGTTTGACTATACAAGTAGATTTTCACGGTTGTGGTTATGTTGGGTTAAGTTTTAATTTTGGTAGGTTTTTTTAGCTGCATTACTTCCCGAGTGAGCCTATAAAAGTATATTTTCAATGTTGTGGTTAGGTTGGGTTAAGTTTTAATTTTGGTAGGTTTTTTTAGCTGCATTACTTCTCGAGTGAGCCTATAAAAGATTATTTTCAATGTTGTGGTTAGGTTGGGTTAAGTTTTAATTTTGGTAGATTTTTTTTAGATGCATTACTTCCTGAGTGAACCTATAAAAGCATATTTATTTATATTGTTATTTTCACAGTTGTGGTTAGGTTGGGTTAAGTTTAAATTTGTGGAGGTTTTTTTTAGTTGCATTACTTCCCGAGTGAGCTTATAAAAGTATATGGCACGGTTGTGGTTAGGTTGTGTTAAGTTTTAATTTGTGTAGGTTTTTTTAGATGCATTACTTCCCGAGTGAACCTATAAAAGTATATTTATTTATATTTTTATTTTCACAGTTTTGGTTACGTTGGGTTAAGTTTTAATTTTTGTAGGTATTTTTTAGCTGCATTACTACCTGAGTTTGACTATAAAAGTATACTTTCACTGTTGTGGTTAGATTGGATTAAGTTTTAATATTGGTGGTTTTTTTAGCTGCATTACTTCCCGAGTGATCCCTATAAAATCATATTTATTTATATTGTTATTTTCACAGTTATGGTTAGGTTGGGTTAAGTTTTAATTTTGGTAGGTTTTTTTTAGCTGCATTACTTCCCGAGTGAACCTATAAAAGCATATTTATTTATATTGTTATTTTCACAGTTGTGGTTAGGTTGGGTTAAGTTTTAATATTGGTAGGTTATTTTTAGTTGCATTACTTCCCGAGTGAGCCTATAAAAGTATATTTATTTATATTTTTATTTTCACAGTTTTGGTTAGGTTAGGTTAAGTTTTAATTTTTGGAGGTTTTTTTTAGCTGCATTACTTCCCGAGTGAGCCTATAAAAGTATATTGTCACGGTTGTGGTTAGGTTGGGTTAAGTTTTAATTTACCTATATAAACATATTAATAAAAATTCCCAAGTACATTACATCAACAAGTGAACGTTACGCGCGATCACGGGCGAAGCCGGGCCCCGACCGCCTAGTCTATACTATAAGAGCGAAGTTGTCTGTGTGTGTGTCTGTGTGTGTAAGTATTAGGATCTCGCGAACGCGAGATCCGTTTTCCGTAAGGAAAACGTCGGGTGATAAAGTGGGGCAGCGGGGTTTTAATAGATGATTTACTTTTTTGAATATGTATTCACGTGATACCAATAATCGTTAAATAGTGTCATTTTTTAGTCGATTTACGTAATCGAAAAATTTAAATTCGACGCAAATTTTTAATAACAAACTTTATCTAGGAGAATTTCATGGTAAATAATTTCGTAAAAATGAGTTTCTTTAATTTAGAATACATTACGTAGATTTACGAAATCGTACTTCCGGTTTGAATATCTAAATACAAATTGTTGCATCGTAATTTATTTACCCGTATTATTGAGGTGAAATTCAAGACTATGTAAAATCGAGTTAATATTAATTATTTCCTATCTACGCCATGTAAACATAAATTATTAAACATAGGTGATACGATACGTTGGTTTTTTTTATCTGAATTACTTCCCGAGTAAGACTATACAAGGATATTTGCACAGTTGTGGTTAGATTGTATTAAGTTTTAATATTGGTGGTTTTTTTTAGCTGCATTACTTCCCGAGTGAACCAATATAAGCATAATGATATATGTATGTATATGTATGTATGTTAAATTATATTTTGAGTATTATTTTAACAGTTTAGTTCAGGTTGGGTTAAGTTTTAATTTGTGTAGGTTTTTTTTAGCTGCATTACTTCCCGAGTGAGCCTATACAAGGATATTTTCACAGTTGTGATTAGGTTGGGTTAAGTTTTAATTTGTGTAGGTTTTTTTTAGCTGCATTACTTCCCGAGTTAGCTAATAAAAGTATATTTTTACTGTTGTGGTTAGGTTGGGTTAAGTTTTAATTTGTGTATGTTTTTTTTAGATGCATTACTTCCCGAGTGACCCTAGGATATGTACACAGTTGTGGTTAGATTGGATTACGTTTTAATATTGGTGGTTTTTTTTAGCTGCATTACCTCCCGAGTGAGCCTATAAAAGCATTTTTATTTATATAGTTATTTTCATAGTTGTGGTTAGATTGGATTAAGTTTTAATTTGTGGAGTTTTTTTTTAGCTGCATTACTTCTCGAGTGAGCCTATAAAAGTATATTGTCACGGTTGTGGTTAGGTTTGGTTACGTTTTAATTTTTGGAGATTTTTTTAGCTGCATTACTTCCCGAGTGAGACTATAAAAGTATATTTTCACTGTTATGGTTAGGTTGGGTTAAGTTTTAATGTTTGGAGGTTTTTTTGTAGCTGCATTACTTCCCGAGTGAGACTATAACTTCATATTTATTTATATTGTTATTTTTACAGTTATGGATAGGTTGGGTTAAGTTTAAATTTGTGGAGGTTTTTTTTAGCTGCATTACTTCTCGAGTGAGCTTATACAAGTATATTATAACGGTTGTGGTTAGGTTGGGTTAAGTTTTAATTTGTGTAGGTTTTTTTTAGCTGCATTACTTCCCGAGTGAGCTTATACAAGTATATTTTCACTGTTGTGGTTAGGTTGTGTTAAGTTTTAATTTGTGTAGGTTTTTTTTAGCTACATTACTACCCAATTGAACCTATATAAACATATTTATTTATATAGTTATATTCACAGTTGTGGTTAGATTGGATTAAGTTTTAATATTGGTGATTTTTTTAGCTAATTTTTTTAATTTGTGGAGGTTTTTTTAGCTGCATTACTTCCCGAGTGAGCATATAAAAGCATATTTATTTATATTGTTATTTTCACAGTTGTGGTTAGGTTGGGTTAAGTTTTAATTTTGGTAGGTTTTTTTTAGCTGAATTACTTCCCGAGTGAACCTATAAAAGCATATTTATTTATATTGTTATTTTCACAGTTGTGGTTAGGTTGGGTTAATTTTTAATTTTGGTAGGTTTTTTTTAGCTGCATTACTTCCCGAGTTAACCTATAAAAACATATTTATTTATATTGTTATTTTCACAGTTGTGGTTAGGTTGGGTTAAGTTTTAATTTGTGTAGGTTTTTTTAGCTGCATTACTTCCCGAGTGAACCTATAAAAGCATATTTATTTATATTGTTATTTTCACAGTTGTGGTTAGGTTGGGTTAAGTTTTAATTTGTGTAGGTTTTTTTTAGCTGCATTACTTCCCGAGTGAACCTATAAAAGCATATTCATGTATATTGTTATTTTCACAGTTGTGGTTAGATTGGATTAAGTTTTAATATTGGTGGTTTTTTTTAACTGCATTAATTCCCGAGTGAGCCTATAAAAGCATATTTATTTATATTGTTATTTTCACAGTTGTTATTAGATTGGGTTAAGTTTTAATTTTCTTAGGTTTTTTTTAGCTCCATTACTTCCCGAGTGAGACTATAAAAGTATATTTTCACTATTGTGGTTAGGTTGGGTTAAGTTTTAATTTGTGTAGGTTTTTTTTAACTGCATTACTTCCCGAGTGAGCCTATATAAGTATATTTTCACAGTTGTGGTTAGATTGGATTAAGTTTTAATATTGGTGTTTTTTTTAGCTGCATCACTTCCCAAGTGAGCCTATACAAGTATATTGATATATGTCTTTGTGTGGTCATTGCTTTTAGAGTATTAGTAATTTTTCACAGTTGTGGTTAGGTTGGGTTAAGTTTTAATTTTGGTAGGTTTTTTTTAGCTGCATTACTTCCCGAGTGAACCTATAAAAGCATATTTATTTATATTGTTATTTTCAAAGTTGTGGTTAGGTTGGGTTAATTTTTAATTTTGGTAGTTTTTTTTTAGCTTCATTACTTCCCGAATGAACCTATAAAAGCATATTTATTTATATTGTTATTTTCACAGTTTTGGTTAGGTTGGGTTAAGTTTTAATTTGTGGAGGTTTTTTTTAGCTGCATTACATCCCGAGTGAACCTATAAAAGCATATTGATAAATGTGTGTATGTGTCATTGATATTTTAAGTTATAGTACCTATATAAACATATTAATAAACATTCCCAAGTACATTACATCATCAAGTGAACGTTACGCGCGATCACGGGCGAAGCCGGGCCCCGACCGCCTAGTCTATACTATATTAGCGAAAATGTCTGTGTGTGTGTGTGTGTGTGTAAGTAGAAGGATTTCGCGAAAGCGAAATCCGTTTTCCGTAAGGAAAACGTCGGGTGATAAAGTGGGGCAGCGGGCTTGAAATAGATGATTTACTTTTTTGGATATGTATTCGCGCGATACCAATAATCGTTAAATAGGGTCATTTTTTAATCGATTTACGTAATCGAAAAATTTAAATTCGACGCAAATTTTTAATAACAAACTTTATCGTGAATAATTTGATGGTAAATAATTTCGTAAAAATGAGTTTCTTTAATTTCGAATACATTACGTAGATTTACGAAATGGTACTTCCGGTTTGAATATCTAAATAACAATTGTTGCATCGGAATTTTTTACCCGTATTATTGAGGTGAAATTTACTAATATGTAAAATCGAGTTAATATTAATTATTTCCTATCTACGCCATGTAAAAATAAATTATAAAATATAGGTGATACGATACGTTGATGTAAAAAATCAAAATCTACAATAATTATTCGATTTCAATAATTTTAACTTTATTAAATTGATAATTAAAATAGAATATAATTTTATAAATTGGGACTTATTATGTTTAATATTCTTCGGGCTATTGCCGAAAAAGTGAAAAATACATGATTTTAGAGTAGTCTATTTGACCGACTTCCGGTAATATTTTCGTATAAATTATGGATTCATCAGATTAGGAGTACGAAAATACATGTAATAAAATGAGAAAAATCATGAAAATATGAATAATAGGGTTTCCATCTCTGTTTTATTATTTCGCCAAATGTCATCATACAGTCAAGAAAAAAAATATAGATTTATAAAAAAATATTTTTTCTAAAACTATTCTATAATTATATATGCATTACATACCGAGTGAGACTATACAAGCATATATATATATATGTATGTGGTCATTGATATTTGTAGTTATAGTTATAGTTATTTTCACAGTTGTGGTTAGGTTGGGTTAAGTTTTAATTTTTGTAGGTTTTTTGTAGCCGCATTACTTCCCGAGTGAGCCTATAAATTCATTTTTATTTATATTGTTATTTTCACAGTTGTGGTTAGGTTAGGTTAAGTTTAAATTTGTGGATGTTTTTTTTAACTGCATTACTTCCCGTGTGAGCCTATAATAGTATATTTTCACTGTAGTGGTTAGGTTGGGTTAAGTTTAAATTTTTGAAGGTTTTTTTTAGCTACATTACTTCCCGATAGAGACTAAGTATATTTGCACTGTTGTGGTTAGTTTAGGTTAAGTTTTAATTTGTGAGGTTTTTTTAGCTGCATTACTTCTCAAGTGAGCCTATAAAATTATATTATCACGGTTGTGGTTAGGTTGGGTTAAGTTTTAATTTGTGTAGGTTTTTTTTAGCTGCATTAATTCCCGAATGAGCCTATAAAAGCATATTTATTTATATTGTTATTTTTACAGTTGTGGTTAGGTTGGGTTAAGTTTAAATTTTTGAAGGTTTTTTTTAGCTGCATTACTTTCCGAGTGAACCTATAAAAGCATATTTATTTATATTGTTATTTTCACAGTTGTGGTTAGGTTGGGTTAAGTTTTAATTTGTGTAGGTTTTTTTTAGTTGAATTACTTCCCGAGTAAACCTATAAAATCATATTTATTTATATTGTTATTTTCACAGTTGTGGTTAGGTTGGGTTAAGTTTTAATTTGTGTAGGTTTTTTTTAGCTGCATTACTTCCCGAGTGAGCCTATAAAAGCATATTTATTTATATTGTTATTTTCACAGTTGTGGTTAGGTTGGGTTAAGTTTTAATTTGTGTAGGTTTTTTTTAGTTGAATTACTTCCCGAGTGAACCTATAAAATCATATTTATTTATATTGTTATTTTCACAGTTGTGGTTAGGTTGGGTTAAGTTTTAATTTGTGTAGGTTTTTTTTAGCTGCATTACTTCCCGAGTGAGCCTATACAAGTATATTTTTACTGTTGTGGTTAGGTTGGGTTAAGTTTTAATTTTTGGAGGTTTTTTTTAGCTGCATTACTTCTCGAGTGAGCCTATACAAGTATATTGTCACGGATGTTGTTAGGTTGGGTTAAGTTTTAATTTTTGGAGGTTTTTTTTAGCTGCATTACTTACCAATTGAGTCTATTAAAGTATAGTTATATGTGTGTGGTCATATTTATTTTCACAGTTGTGGTTAGGTTGGGTTAAGTTTTAATTTTGGTAGGTTTTTTTTAGCTGCATTACTTCCCGAATGAACCTATAAAAGTATATTTCCACGGTTGTGGTTAGGTTGGGTTAAGTTTTAATTTTGGTAGGTTTTTTTTAGCTGCATTACTTCCCGAGTGAGCCTATAAAAGCATTTTTATTTATATAGTTATTTTCATAGTTGTGGTTAGATTGGATTAAGTTTTAATATTGGTGGTTTTTTTTAGCTGCATCACTTCCCGAGTGAGCATATAAAAGCATTTTTATTTATATAGTTATTTTCACAGTTGTAGTTAGATTGGATTAAGTTTTAATATTGGTGATTTTTTTAGCTGCATCACTTCCCGAGTACATTACATCACCTCCCGAGTACATTACATCAACAAGTGAACGTTACGCGCGAACACGGGCGAAGCCGGGCCCCGACCGCCTAGTCTATACTATATTAGCGAAAATGTCTGTCTGTGTGTCTGTGTGTGTGTGTGTGTAAGTATTAGGATCTCGCGAACGCGAGATCCGTTTTCCGTAAGGAAAACCACAGGTGATAAAGTGGGGCAGCGGGGTTTTAATAGATGATTTACTTTTTTGAATATGTATTCGCGCGATACCAATAATCGTTAAATAACGTCATTTTTTAGTCGATTTACGTAATCGAAAAATTTAAATTCGACGTAAATTTTTAATAACAAACTTTATCGTGGAGAATTTTATCGTAAATAATTTCGTAAAAATGAGTTTCTTTAATTTCGAATACATTACGTAGATTTACGAAATGGTACTTCCGGTTTGTATATCGAAATAACAATTGTTGCATCGCAATTTATTTACCCGTATTATTGAGAAAAAGTTCAATAATATGTAAAATCGAGTAAATATTAATTATTTCCTATCTACGCCATGTAAACATAAATTATTAAACATAGGTGATACGATACGGTAATGTAAAAAATCAAAATCTACAATAATTATTCGATTTCAATAATTTTAACTTTATTAAATAAATAATTAAAATAGAATATAATTTTATAAATTGTGACTTCTTATGTTTAAAATGATTCGAGCTACGGCAGAAATAGTGAAAAATACATGATTTTAGAGTAGTCTATTTGACCGACTTCCGGTAATATTTTCGTATAAAATATGGATTCATCAGATTACGAGTACGAAAATACATGTAATAAAATGGGAAAAATCATGAAAATATGAATAATAGGGTTTCAATCTCTGTTTTATTATTTCGTAAAATGTCATCATACAGTCAAGAAAAAAAATATAGATTTATAAAAAATTATTTTTTATAAAATCTATTCTATAATTATATATGAATTACATACCGAGTGAAGCTTTAAAAGTATAGTGATATGTGTGTGTTTGTGGTCATTTATATTATGAGTGTTAGTTATTTTCATTGTTGTTGTTAGATTTGATTAAGTTTTAATATTGGTGTTTTTTTTAGCTGCATCACTTCCCGAGTGAGCCTATAAAAGTATTATTATATTTGTGTGTGATATTTTGAGTATTAGTTATTTTCACAGTTTTGGTTAGGTTAAGTTAAGTTTTAATTTGGATAGGTTTTTTTAGCAACATTACTTACTGAGTGAGTCTATACAAGCATATGTATTTATATTGTTATTTTCACAGTTGTGGTTAGGTTGGGTTAAGTTTTAATTTGTGTAGGTTTTTTTAGCTGCATTACTTCCCGAGTGAGCCTATATTATTATATTTGCACAGTTGTGGTTAGGTTGGGTTAAGTTTTAATTTGCGTAGGTTTTTTTTAGCTGCATAATTCCCGAGTGAACCTATAAAAGCATATTCATTTATATTGTTATTTTCACAGTTGTGGTTAGATTGGATTAAGTTTTAATATTGGTGGTTTTTTTAGCTGCATCACTTCCCGAGTGAGCCTATACAAGTATATTATCACTATTGTGGTTAGGTTGGGTTAAGTTTTAATTTGTGTAGGTTTTTTTAACTGCATTACTTCCCGAGTGAGCCTATATAAGTATATTTTCACAGTTGTGGTTAAATTGGATTAAGTTTTAATATTGGTGTTTTTTTTTAGCTGCATCACTTCCCGAGTGAGCCTATACAAGTATATTGATATATGTATTTGTGTGGTCATTGCTTTTAGAGTATTAGTAATTTTTCACAGTTGTGGTTATGTTGGGTTAAGTTTTAATTTTTGTAGTTTTTTTTAGCAACATTACTTCCTGAGTGAGTCTATACAAGCATAGTATTTATATTGTTATTTTCACAGTTGTGGTTAGGTTGGGTTACATTTTAATTTGTGTAGGTGTTTTTTAGCTGCATTACTTCCCGAGTGAACCTATAAAAGCATATTTATTTATATTGTTATTTTCAAAGTTGTGGTTAGGTTGGGTTAATTTTTAATTTTTGGAGGTTTTTTTTAGCTGCATCACTTCCCGAGTACATTACATCACTAAGTGAACGTTACGCGCTATCACGGGCGAAGCCGGGCCCCGGCCGCCTAGTATAAATAATAAAATTCGTATATATATATAATTGCCAAAAATCAAGGATTTCAAATATGAACTAATACCATTACAATTTATACATTGATAATATGTTGTCAACTTATTTGAAACTCGATATAATATCCGTATATAATTACTTCCTAACTCGAAATCGAGATATCAAACAAAAGTAATATGTTAACATGCTCAAATTTCTTCCCCAGTACCTACTACGACAACTTAATCATACAGTAATTGTTGGTGGTTTTAATTTAGAATTATTAAATTGGAATGATAACTTATTTCCTGATTATCCATCATACTATTCACTATTTAATAAAACGTTAATTAAAAATTCGTTTGTTCAACTTTTTAAGTTTTCAACACGTTCACTCTACTTAGGACATTCTTGATTTTTTATTAACAAATAGTCCTTTAATAATATCTGATATCAATGAATGTTCTGAATTAAAAACTGGTATTAGTGATAATATATCGTTATATTTGTAAATTTTCATTCATTTAAATCTACAAAAGTACACGATTATGGTTTAAATTAAAAAAAATTAAATTACAATGGTATTAAATAGTATCTTCATGTATTGACTCAATACATTTATTTGATGGTTAACATGAACAAATACTTCAATTATAAAATCGTCTTTTTCTATAAAACTTTACATGATATATTACATGATAATTATGATCATAAACATAAACTTAATAAAAAGGTTAATAATTATCCTAAACATATCGTAAAATTAAAATTTAATTTTTATGTTAATTTAAAATGTTTCAAATTATTTAAATCATATAATAGTATTATTTGCTTAGACTTTTATTAAAAATGACTTTAATAATTAATTAAACGACTAATAATGGATGAAGTACATAATATTGTCTTCAAATAATAAATATCATTTCTATAAATATATTAATTCTAGATAGGATTCATACATTTCCTGTATTAATCCGAGTACATCTGATAATTAGGCTTATCTTTATTCCGATGTTGACTAACCAACTACATAAATAATTTAATTCTGTCTTTATAAAAGATAATGGAATAAATCTTCCCTTAATTCTAATAAAAAAAGAAAAATAATAAAAATAATGTCATGTTTTCTAGACATAAAGTAAGATATAATTTACTGAAGCTTAAATAATGTTATACTTTACCTCCTGATACTATTCCAGCAATAATCTTCAAAATATGTTCATATAAACTATCAATCACACTAATATTACTATTTAATAAATCGTTATCATTAGTCAGATATCCTAATAAGTTAAAATTAAGTTTTATCGGGGTTATTTTCAAAAAAGGAGATACTACTAATAAAGAAAATTATAAACCTATTTCAATAACATAAATTATATATATATATAGTATTTGAGCGAATACTTGTTGAGAATATTAACTGTAATTAACCTATTTAGAAAATTATAAACCTATTTCAATAACATAAATTATATATATATAGTATTTGAGCGAATACTTGTTGAGAATATTAACTGTAATTAACTAATAGCTTTATTATATCCGAATCACAATTTGGTGTTAGATGGGGTAAATCTGTAGAATCGTAATTAATAAAGTGTTATAAACATTGGATTAAAGCATTAGGACCTACATAATAATACATTCATTGATATTATTTAATTAGATTATAATATACGTATAGGCTAGGCATTTTTGATAACAAGTTAATAGCAAAGTTATAAAATATAGGTATTGTAGATGTCATTTTAGATTGAATACAAATATTTTTATCGAACAGACAACAAAGAGTTATGATCAATAAAACTATCTCTGATTCTTCAAATATTTAATCTGGAGTACTCCAAGGTTCTGTTATTTTTACTATGCTATTTTTGATTTATATAAATGATTGGTTGATAGTTGATAGTTTTTAGTAATTGATAAAGATGTTATAATTAATCTTTTTGCTGACGATACGAAATTAAGTTTAATTTCTAATAATTTAAATGATAGAGATAAACTTCAATTAACAATAAATAATTTGTAATTGGTCAGTATTGTGGTATTAGAAAATTCGACAAACAAATCATTTTCATTGACATATCTACCATTATAAAATACTATATAGTATTATACATATTCTAATGATACTAGAATTACTTATTGCTCTTTCTATATAGATGCAGGTATACCTAAAACAAACACACATATACACACATATATATATATATACTAAATTCCCGGTATATCATAATCCTAAATATATCAACATTGCACGTATAGTTTTAAATACATATTGTAATACGATTTTGAGAAAATGTCGATATCGCCGATATTTAGGATGTCGATATACCGGGAGTACGTTGTATACGATATCATGTGACAGTTAATACCTACTAACCATAACACCATTAACAATCGGCGTCACGAAAAATATCACATTACTTATGGTGTATCTATTATCGCCATCTATAGGGTAAAGTAGTAAGGGTATTATAATTAGCATTTGATACGAACATATAGGTTATGTTTATTATTCTTACTTATATTATTTTGCATAATGATATTTAGAACAAAAATAAATTAAATTAAATATTAAAATTATAATATGTATATATATACACTTCACTTGCCCTCACACTATCACCCACACATAGGCTCCCACACAAGTGCACAATAGCACCACTATACACACACTACAGTAACTAACCACTCGCCGTATGGATGTATGCGTATGCCAGTATCATATATACGAATATAGAAGGTACCGCTAAAACGTAATCCACTTTCCCCCAGAACTTGATCTTCTCCAATCTCTTATCGGTCAGTGTTATCTAACAATGGTGGTAGTTATATAATACATGCATGTTATCTATAGATTATCAGTGAGTAGTGTTATATGATACCGTTTAGATATATATAAATATATTTATATATATTTATGTGAGCATGCTAACACATTATTACATAATGCTTAACAAATTACCAATATGAAATAGCTACCTATATTACGTATTTGTATTAAGTATATCATAGATATATAAAAAAGTATTATAAATTATAGAGTAACTAATTTAAATATTTAGTTACGTTTTATATATCCTTCATATATCTAATAGATAATTACTATAAATGTAATCATATACATTCTATACTCTAGAATATAAATATGATACATTATATAGTAGCCTTCACCAGGGTTCAGGGGTCACTGAATAGTGTGGTACAATTAGTTACTATTAACTCGATGTGATTGGGTGGTAACATTGGTAACATTTTAACTACCCAAATACTCCCATATTTGGCTTCAAATTATATATCCTGTTAACATATAATATCTGATAGTCTACACGATGTGGTGGTTTATATCAACACTACTGTCCGGAATGTTACGTAATATAATCAACGGTCAAGTCTGACCAGGATGACTCAGTACCAACGGCTAAGTATTCGGGATCAATAAAGCTAACAATATAATAGTTGCAGCTTTCAGTGATTGGAGAGGGATATGCTCCACTAGACGTATTGCCCAAGATATACATCATGAAATGTGAACCAAAGCTATAGAAATATAGGATTACTTATCACCCGGTTAATAAGGGAAAAGAATATTACTATAAAAAGGGCATAGGTGGAAAGCTATCTACTGAAATAAATATGGAAATCGTATCAGAGATAAAATGTGTATCGGTACTGGGAATGTCGATACTTGAATGAAACCGAGAAGTTGTTCGATCTCATATACTGACTAGAAAGATACTTATGGGAGATTATTGGTATTAGTGAAATAAAGTGGAAGTAAAACGTAGAGACATTTACTATATAAGTTAGTGAGGTATATTACATCTTATTGGCTGACACTATAATGTCATAACATATGTTATAACAAAGTGTTATATTTATAGTTAATAATTCAATTAATAATACAACCAATATATGATGTAAAGTTATCTAATATATAATTATTTCAATGAATAATCAAAGAGTAACTTGACACTATGATATAATAGACGTTGTCCAGTGGACGTCGACAATAAATTAAAAGTAACACCACTACAAATTGTCAGAAATGAAATAAGGCAATATTCAACTCACCCGAGAAAGGTAACGATAACATTCAGGCTGAAATAATTCAACCAGGTAATGAAACATTAGTCTAAATCCTCATAACAATCTGTAATATATATATTAACAATACTATATTAGGCATACTAACCATGGTTTACAGTCACATGACCAAATACATGTACGAAATCACTAGCCAACATACTACTCACGAAAGATGAACTTACATATTGAATAACTACTGTATTAGTAACCTTAGCAGTCATCCTAGCAAGTAAATCGGAAAGTGACCCTATATGAATGTCTATAGACAGGTTTATATATCAAGCAGAAACCATTATAGCTGAAGAACAAGAATAATTCAGAACTTGTAGAATCACTGGTGAATATATTTTTAACTTGAGAATATGATACGAGAATTAATCAAATCACCATCAGTATATGTACCTATGTACCTATGTAAAATTTCTTCATAGGCTTCAAGTAAACTATAGATCGTGTATGACATTCAATATTGACTACAATGATGAAGACACCACCAATCACGATACTGTACACTCCATTTAAAGTTTATACAATATATTAGCTAATACAATCTTCAACGAAGTAGTTACCTTAGAAAGGTTTCACACAAGTATACTGAATTAATTATAGGGATATACTATATTCTACTATGTTTACATATTTCTCGAATACTTTATGAAGATGCTATGGAAAATCACATTGGAACTGTAAGCATAGGATGCAGAAGGCTGACAATCTTATATTGACAAACGATATTTATGGTGTTGCTGGCAATGAAGCATAGTTGAATCAACTGGTGGATAAACTAGATAAGAATGTATGTAGGGTACTAGAGGTAAATATAGATAACTTGTAAGTAAATACGAATACCATGGCAACCAATTCAAAATAAATAATGAATGATATACAAATAATCGAATATATTGTTGAAGAAGTACATAATTAAAATATCCATGTGTAATCATTAGTGAAGAAATGTTCAAATAAGAAGTGATTTCCAGAGAAACGCAAACCACAACTCCACTCGTATGTTTAAATAAGATCGGAACGGATCGTGATGAAATGATCGTCAGATCGGAATATCTGATGTCTTTTATACATAACATAAAAAACGGCTCTTATGATACTCCTATCACGTAGAATTCAAGCAATGAAAATGAGAAGTTGCAGAGACTTTTAAAAACCAGGCATACTGAACATATTACGAATGAGGAAGCACGTGACCGAATAACACGAGAAATTGGCACATATAAAAATCTGGCATCGAATGTCAAGAGAATAGATAAGAACGTGATCAATATAATTAAATGGTCACGTTATGAGATTAGCGAGCCTTTAGAGTTTTTCTGGACATTACGAGGTGGTAGAAGGTTTGGCAATAAGCGAATACAATAAGAAAACAACATCAAAGAATGTTAACATATGTACTCTATCGTTTTGATGGAACTAGCGGGATAACACATGCACTGTGGACCATAGTTCGAATATCAATGATGGAACCCTTACGATTACCCGAGGTCACGTGACAAGTACAAGGTCATGTCTTCACCACATTGCCATATATCAAATACAGAAAGATGGGATAAAGATGAAGGGCATGCTTGTTGTTGTTCAGCATCATCATACCTCTATTTAATATCGTAGTTTACATAATAATAACTTTAGATAGTTTATTTATTTACAAATCTATAAATAGAATATAAATATGATATTTAATGAGAGAAATTAAAGTAGTTTCTCCATATGACATTTTCTAAACCCACTCTGTTTTGGATTAAGAATATTAAATTGTAATAAATAATTATTTAATTGCTAGGCCACCATTTTTTCTATAATTTTACTAATAAAGGGTAATTGTGATATTGGTCTATAATTGGTTAATATTTCTTTATCGAGATTATGATTTTTTATAAGTGGTATAACTACTGCATGCTTTAAAACATCAGGTATTTTCCCAGTTCTAAGATAATTTTTAATAACCGTTAATATAAAAGGCGTTAGAAAAGAAGTAATAGGAAATATGATACCTACTATGAAATAATTAAAAAGAGGATCAAGAGGAGATGAATATTTTAAAGTGATGGTTCTTAAGTGAATTATATATGTCAACATTATAGATATAGATTAAATACCAATTCACTGAATTCATCAATCAGTAATTCTCAGTCATCACATCAATCTTCACAATGACATTCAACCACTCCTATTCCACCATTATCTCAAACCAATCACCAATTTCCACTTTCACCTCTATCTGCACAACCTATAACATCTAGTGAATCACAACTATCACCATCAAACCTACAAACTACAAACTATCCTCATCACATATACCGTCATATATATCTTCATCACCAACATTATTACCCTCAACTAAACGTTTATCTTCTTCTCCATAACTAAAGGTAGCAACACTTAACGCTTATTCCATTAGAAATAAAGTAGATATTATTTTAAATATATTTCATGATACTAAGATAGATATTTTATGTATAACAGAAACTTGGCTTTCTATCAAGGATCTACCCATAATTGCATCCCATAATACCCCAACTACTAACTTTATTCACCTACCACGCCCCGGCCCACACTATGGTGGCGGTGTCGGTGTGCTATATTCAAATGCTTTGAAACTAATACAGTCAAGTGACCTATCACTTGATAATTCAGAAGCCTTCTCATGTACCTTTCACCCTCTTAAATCACAACCATTTACAATTATAACAATTTATAGACCTCCTAATAATTCAATTCCTTACTTCATCGATGAAATTGACAACCTATTGTCTATGATCTCCACCAACAGTATACTACTTGGTGATTTCAATATACCAATTTTACCAAACTCACATAATTCAAATAAATTTATTAATATCATAAATTGTCATAATTTCTTACAACATGTCAAGTCTTCCACACATTCATCTGGAAACATATTATACCTAATTATATCTAACACATCTTCGAATATAATTTCTAATACTAATGTTCATAGTGTAATCACTGACCACCACATTGTTAGCTGCTCCCTACATATCCCTAAACCAATCAGACCATCCAAGAATGTTCACTACAGAAAATTAGATAATATAAATATTGCTAATTTTATAAATGACTTCAACATTTTGTACAACAATATAACAGATTCATCTCATATAGACAGCTTTGATAGTAACCTTAGTCTTGTCCTAGATAAACATGCCCCTATTATCACTAAAACTTATACAGCTCGACATAATACGTTATGGTTCAATAATTCGTTACACACAGTAAAACGCTCACTTAGAATTAAAGAAAGGAATTGGCGAAAATCCAAAAGCTCAAATGATTTAAATATTTTTAAACATTCACTTTCTAATTATAGAAAATTAATAAAAACTGCTAAAAATAAATATTACATAGATCAAATTAAATCAGCTGGAAAAGATACTAAGAAATTATTTAGAATATCGTCAACACTACTAGGAAAACTGACAAAACGAATACTGCCTGATAACTCCCCTTTAACTAATAGGTTAGTAAATTTCGTAGTCTCATAGACCAAATTGAAAGAGTGCAACGATTATTTACTAGAATATTAATTACAAGATGCGTAGGATATACAAATTCATCAAATATTAATTATAAATCATATATAGAGAGATTGGTATATTTTAAATTAGAATCACTTGAACTTAGAAGATTAAAAATAGATCTAACTACAATTTTTAAAATTTCAAATAATTATACAGATATAAATATATCTGATATTCTTAACATTTCGAATAATTGTAGAACTAGGGGTAATTGTAAAAAAATAAATGTAATACATAATTATGATAATACAATTACAAATATAATTAATAATAGATCAGTTAATTTATGGAATTCATTAAATAATGATATAATAAAATCTGTATCTGTTTCATCTTTTAAAAATAAAATAAACAAAATCTGTTTTGTCAAACAACTTTTTTTTAACAGAAATTTATAATTTTATATTGATTTATGTTTCATTTTGTATCTTAATTATTGCATTATCTCTTCTGGTTTTTTTTAATGTGTTTTTGTTATAGAAAATTTGGGTTTTTATATCTATATTTCAAATATATTATAATATAAAATTAATAATTCATTATTATTACAGATAAAGTGGGAAGTATTATTTTATTTTTGTTTGTTCTATATTATATTTTGTTATACATTTATTTTTGTTATAGAAAATTCGGGTTTTTATATCTATATTTCAAATATATTATAATATAAAATTAATAATTCATTATTATTACAGATAAAGTGGGAAGTATTATTTTATTTTTTTTTGTTCTATATTATATTTTGTTATACATTTATTTTTGTTATAGAAAATTCGGGTTTTTATATCTATATTTCAAATATACTATAATATAAAATTAATAATTCATTATTATTACAGATAAAGTGGGAAGTATTATTTTATTTTTGTTTGTTCGGTATTATATGTTTGTTTTATATATATTTTGTAAATATTTTTCAAATGTATTATATTACTAAACTACAATATTAATAATTTTCTATTATTTCAGATTATAGTGATAAGTATTATATTGTTTGTTTCGTAATATTATTGGTATGTTTTGTTATTAACTTTTTTTGTATAGGTATATTGGTTTATTTTATTTGTAACTTGTTTTGTTTATATATATATATATATGTTTCAAATTTATTATAGGTACCTTCAATTAAAATATAAAATTAATAAAGTACTACCTACTATTATTACAGATTTTGGTAAGTATTATATTATTTGTTTGTTTCATTCTAGTATTTGTTTTATTCTATTATTGGTTTATTTGATTTTTAACATGTTCTGTTTATAATATATTTAAAATGTAACATTTAAATATTAAACTATATAACTAATAATGTATTACTAAAACAGGGTAACAAGATAAGAAAAGTTCTATAAAGTTAAAGTAGAAATTGAATATTTCGATGCCACTTACAAAATAATGTATTTTATTTCTATTTTCGATTATTTTTACGCTATCTTTTATTTCTATTTTGATCATTTTTCGTTTATAATTATTCCTATATTATTTATTTCTACTTTCGATTGTTTTTCGTTTATTTTTACGGTAACTGTAAAACGTTTTAATTTCTTTAATTTTTTAATTTCGTATTATTCTTTGTTTATTTCTATAACGTATGTTATCGTTAGCAAATATCTATACTTTATACTTTCGATTATATTTTCGGCTATGTATTTGCTTAAATAAATTATCAATCAACTAATGCGACTAACTTTGACTCTTACTTTTACATAAGAACATCATCAATTATAGATACTCTCCCTCGACCCTGCATCCCACCAATATCAAGCCCAATATACTCATTTTCTACTTTTTCATTACCAACCATTATCAATATCAATAATCTTTTATTAACAGTTAAATCTACATGTAAACTAGACCCAATTCCATTATGTTTATTACACTCTCTTTCATCCCTTCGTTCACCATTCTACAAAAAAATTATCGATCGCTCACTAACTGCAGGTATCTCCCACATGAAATATGCCCATGTAATTCCCATCCCTAAAAACCAGTCCATTGATAGGTCAACTCTTTCTAATTATCGTCCCATATCCAACCTTTCTTTCATATCTAAGACAATTGAAAGAATAATTGCTAAACAACTTAGAACATACATCAATAATAATAACATACTGCATAAATTACAAAGTGCTTATACAACGGACTAGAGCACTGAAACTTCACTACTCCATACTTTAAACAATATACTACTATTTCCAAAAAATACTCCCACCATACTGATTCTACTTGACTTGTCGTCGGCTTTCGATACGTTAGACCATACTATTCTTATTCGAAGATTAGAGAACATTGGTATTAAAGATTCTGTCCTTAGTTGGTTTACATCCTACCTAATTAACAGATACTTTTCTATATGTATAGATAACGCCATAACAGAAACCTGCTACACAACTCATGGTGTACCCCAAGGTTGTGTTTTAGGTCCAATTCTCTTTAATATATATATTTCCCCTTTACTTTACTTACTTGACGAATACCCCGATATACACTTTCACTCATATGCGGATGACTTACAGCTATACTGTAATTTACCTGACCCAATCAATAACATAAATACTATAAATAAATGCATTAATGACATTAGTAAATGGCTTTAAAATAACTCCCTACTATTGAATAGCCTTAAAACAAAAGCTTTATTAATAAATACATCCCCAGGACATCATTATATACCAACTATTATTATTAATAATCACATTATAGAATAATCTAACCAAGCTAAAAACCTCGGCCTCACACTTGACCAAAAGCTGTCTTATCTACCACATATAACTAATATATCGAAGTACATTAATTACACCTTACATACGATCCGACTTATTAGACCTTCTATAAATACTGAACTTGCCAAACTACTAGTTACTTCCTTAATACTGCCCCGACTTGACTACTGCAACTCTACTTTAAATTCACTCCCATCACATACTATCAACATGCTTACTAAATTACAATATAGAGCCTTCAGAACCATTTTCAGGATAACAAAATACTCAAGACAACATATCACACCTTATATGAAATCCATTCACTGGCTACCCATCCCTTACCGCATACAATACAAATTACTCCTACTGACCCACCATGCCACCTATAATAATAAACCTGACTATCTTACTGAACTACTTACGAACTACAAGTCATCCCGACCACAACGAACAATACATAAATACAAACTAAATATACCAATAACTTTATCACTTAATAAAAAACAGGAATCTTCTTTTTCTATAATATCACCTAAACTATGGAACTCCCTACCTCACTCAATTAGATCTATAGTTTCTGACCACACCTTTAAAGTCAAATTGAAAACACATCTATTTAATATAGCTTATAATAATTAATATACGATACACCGCCGAAAACTCATTACTGATGTTGATCGCAGTGTCTAAACAAATTGGTTACAAGGTTTACAAGGTTAATACTAATAACTTATTGTAAATGGTGAAGCAGATATCAGATAACTTATTGATATAAAAATCAAAAAAAAGATTACACATATCAGTATGTATTGGTAAAGATTTAGGAGAACCATTATTGTATAGATAATTATAATTAACAAATGACAATATTTTTTAGTTTCATTTCCGCAATTTAATATTGTATCCTGAAAGAAACTGGTTTTTAGCAGATAATAGTGATTTCCCATAAATAAATCGCATATCCTTAAATTCACGAACATTTATAGAAATCGGTTCATGTAGATATATTTTCTCCAGTTTTCTTAAATTTCTTTTCAAATTATATAATTTAGAATTATACCAAGGAAAAGATAGGAGAGGGAAATTTTTTGTTTTTTTTTAAATGAGCAAAAGTATCTAAAACCTTTGATAATGCATCATTAAAATAACTAATATCTCTATTATCAATTATTATATATTCGGATATAACTAAAGAAAATATATTTAAATTAATTGATTTAATATTTCTATAGTAAACAATAGAACTATCTGTATTCACTTTGAATATTTTCAACATACAAATAAGTATAACAATTATACAAATAATTTCAAAATGATCCGTAATGAGATCCGAGGGAATAGTATATTTGATTATGGAACTGTCTTCATGCATTAAAATAAAATCTAAACAATTACCATGCATATGGGTAGGAAAATAAATGCTGCTTCAGTGATAGATTATATTTAAGATATTTGAATTCTGTATGAGGAAATAAAGATGAAAAATAATGAAAATTAAAATCACCTAAAATAATAAAATTTGATATATTGATATCAATAAGAAAGTTAGAAAACTCATCAAATAAATAATATAGTTAATAATTGGAGGACGATAATTACTAAATTAAATAAATAAGTACCATTTTTTATGAAAACAATCAGACCATAACCAAAAGGGAATGCATTTATAAGAAGAAATTTTAAACGTATTACGAATTAACAAACCAACACCACCACCATGAGAAGAAGAAAGTCTATTAGATGAGATTCTATTTGATGCAAAATAAGAATAGCTATATATATATATATAAATATATATATATATATATAAATTCATCACATTATTATATGATTAGGTAATTATATTTATAACGGACTACTGTTCAATTATACGTTGATGCACACGTTCGACGAACGTCGTTCGTATATGTATGTACAAGAAAAATATATCCCCTTACTCTCTACATATAATCTATATTTACATATTGTATATATATAAGTATTATAACAACATAATGAAGATGTGGATATGTATTAAATCAATACCTCATCAGTGCATTCATCACTATGTGTGCTGTACGTGTACCAACCTGACCGTAATTATTCATGATGTCTGGAATCAAGGACCTGCCCTCTATATATGTCCTCTATTTGTTTCGCTTAGTGACTATCCCCGATATACACACATACGTATAAGTACGTAACATGTACTACACTATGTAAGTCTTTATTAATTAATAAATATTTTGTATTAATGCACTTTATTGGATATTAAAATTTAATTTTTTATTATCATAATATTTTTGATTTAAAATTTTATATAAATTATAAAATTTGTAACCATTTAAAATATTAAAATATAAATAATAATATTATAGTTTATATATGATGATGATGATGATGGTATTCGGTTTATTAGGCACTACAATAGGGTCATGTAGATATATAATGAATACGTATAGTACCTATACCCTATTGGCGATCTCTTTGAAAACCAGTCTGAGTTGATTAATAAAGCGCTAGATACATTATACGTATTATTATTGAATTGTTTGTATCAGCTTCCTTTCAATATTTAATTTCTCATATAAAACTATAATGATTCATGCTATATTCTGATAAATGCCTTTTAGAAGTCTATATGCGCATATATAGCACATATGCGATAAAGTGTCTTTTGTAGTTATTCGTATTTATGGCACACATTTCTTATATTAAATACCTGTTATATGGTATACCAAAGTATACTTCTATATTTCTTAAAAATGTCTTTATACATTATTCGTACGATATGATTTCTCACCTTGCAGGTATAAGCTTATTAGTGTAATGTTCAGTATTTATTTATATGGCTCATACGATAAATATATGTAAGTTAACTTTTAGTTAACAAAAAAGGTAATTACCTTTTTGTGCAAAGTAACAATTATGGATATTGATTTTTTTTTAAAAATCCCAGATTCGTATATCTACGAAATATTGTATGAAGACTGTTTACCGATTAGCTTCTATGTAATATAAATTCTGAGGTATATTAACCATCGTTTAGTTATGGTATATCTGCGATTTTAAAGGGTTTTTATAGCTGATATTACTTCCTCTTCTAGTATGCTGTTTCCAGCAGTTTCGTCCTCTACTATATCTACATAAGTATCTTTACAACTACATTAGTATCAGTTTAGCGTTGTACCCTCTATTTTCATTATAAGAAATATAATTTCAATTATAGACTGCACACGATATTAAATCCTTAATTTTTAAATCATCTTCATCTTTAAAGAAAGTTACATTTCCAATATATTCACGAATTTATTTGATTTCCATTATATGAGTGATGATTTAACTAAGTTTTATGCTTTCTTTGTTTAAAAACTATTGACAGAATAATCCATTTCATGACATCGGTCATTGAGCCACTATTGCTTCATTACTTCAATTTTTTTCTTTATTAGTTTGTTAACATTAAGGTAGGTACCTATTCACTATTTCCACTTAACAAGCATATGCTAAATATTTTAGTTTTTGAGTAAATATGTTATCATTTAACTCCACTATTTCTACAATACTCCGCAATTATGTATTAACTTTAGAGATCCCTAGTTTTTCATTTTCTATTTCTGAGATGATATAATTAAAGTTATTTATGATCATTTCACTATCCGTATTATCACTATTTAGTAATGTATTATACATTTTCTACAACTTAGAGTAATACAGAGTTAATATTTGTCATCTTTCAACTTTTCTTGATTATAGTTACATCGAATGCTCTTTTCTTTCATATTAATTTCAAGATGGATTTTAAATGAAATAATTACAAAGTCATGATCACTTCCGTTATATGATTTATTAAATGTTTTGGTTCTAGCGGTATTAAACCTAATTAATGACGAACTAGCACACAACTTAGTTTTACGGAAACCAAAGAATGGCATACGAAACAGAGGGAGACAACACAAGATATATCTAGAAATATTAAAGAGTGACTGTGAATGTAAGGAAGACGAACTAAGAACGTTGATGATGGATAAAGAAGGATGGAGGGCAACTGCAAGATCTGGTCGAGTGAGAACTCGACTAGAGTAAAGTAAAGTAATAACTAACTTGAAACATTTGTTGACTAGTATATTTTATTATTTACTATGACATTTGGAGAGTGAACTTACTTATTATACTCTCTATTGTATTTTCCCAAAAGTTTTTTCTAAAACAATATCACAATAGCTAGACAATTCTAGAAGTCTTGTTATTTTAGCATTGCTTGTTTTATAATAATATTTTCCGCAGGAATCACTCAAGTTCTCGTCTGAGTTTCTTCCAAGTTTAGTATTACAATATAATTATATGATACCGATGCATTTAGTATCTGTATTGTCTACTATTTCGGAGCTGATTATAGAATTATTTAATATACTCAACATCATCATTTGATGTCAGCGTATATACTTTACATCTACTACTTGTGCGTTTCAGATGAAACCTCAAATAGTTTATTATTGTTATTTTTTTTTACACAGAATATGTATATTCTAGTCATAATTATTAATCTCGGTATCATTATCTAAGTAAGTTTATTAATCTCATTAATATTATATAATGTTCTGATATATCATACGCTAATACATGCCTTCTACACTAAACGAATTTATTCGCCTTATTAATCATTATTAATAGTAGATGTTGAATAGCCACAATGCTGGATATCGAATTACAGTGCATCCTATATTAAATTAGCATTACTATTGTTGAGGGGTGTGTCTATGGATTATAATCCGTCCCCTCTATCTCCTCACCACCTCGAAAATAGAAATATTATAACTCGAATTGATAATACTCTGTCGTCTAGAAAGATTACTAGATATGGAGTACAACAAGGATGTGTTTAGGACATCTACTGTATATTATCTTTATAAATGGACATCGGTTAAAGTCTCCGATTACCGACCCCTCATATTACCGACCCCCTCCTATTACCGATCCCCTCTCATATTTCAGTTACTATAAGAGATATCAAAAAATAATATATATATGAACTATTAGTAATTTAATGAAAAATATGAATAAGTATTTTGTTTTTTAAAAATATTTAATCCTACAATTGTTATTTGATAAAATGTAATATTCTGTTTTTACTTTTTAAATATTTGAATAATAACTTTTTTTAAATCATTGTAAATACTTTATTAATTTAAAAAAAAACGTAATACTGCGAATAATATTGTAGATCAATAAAATGTTTATAACTTTTATAAAAATAATTTAATTTGAATAACTATTAACCAATATATCTTAATTATAGCAACCCATATTATTATTATCCTATTACAGACCCTCTAATTTACATAATACTGACCCCATGTTATTTATAATATCCAATCAAAATATATTCGTATTTTACTTTAAAATATGCCGCAAGTTGTTTATGTATCATTGATATAGATTTAGGATTCATGATTCCAGTTGATTATATATATACTGATTAATAAATAAATATTAAATAATAATATATACTATTTTAATATAATTACTAAAGTTTAAATTTAAATTTAATATTACTATTAAAACATAAATTAACATATTATTTGATATTAAAAGATATAAAAATTGAAAATATGAAACTTGAAATATCTTATAATTATAAATGTATTGGTATACATTTATATTATTGTATTTAGATTCCCAAATTATATACAAAAAAAACACATCAATTATTCATCGAATAAACTATCCAAAATTATATAACAACATATCTTTTTTAGATACAAAAAATGTAATTTTTTATATAATTCGTTCTTTTTATTTTTCTATATTTTTATCTTATTCGTTTATTTTTAAAGGACCAAAGCTATATACTGCATTAATATTTAATAATCTTTTACGCTAAAATAATATAAATATTGTATTTATTCTAAACAAAATAATATGTTTATTTATAAATAAATATTAGTTTGTTATATTTGTTAGTATTTATATTTGTTTTCCATTTTGTTCCGTTCTGTGTTTTTAATTCAAAAAAAATATTATCGGGTTATTATTAGTCATCTGTAATTTGACAGGAATATGGCGCCATTGCACGTCTTATTTGATGATGATTGATTTTATTAGTAGTATTAATGTTATAGCATATTTTTAGATATTTTTATTTTACACCTATTTATAAAAATGTACTATTTTTATTAACAATTTTTAAATTTATATATTTTTACTAATATATATATTAATATATTTTAATATTATAAAATTATTTTATTAACTTATTATATTATTTACTTTAATGTAATATATATATATATATATATATATATATATATATATATCAATATATTAACATATAAATGATATGTTAATTAACAGTATTTTTATTAATTTATATATATATATATATTTATATATATATCTTCTATTTTATTATTTTATTTACTAATTATATTACAACTAATGCTAACACACGAATCAGTATTATTATATTATTACTTTTACTAATATTTTAATCTATACCTGAATATATTGAAGGTATCGACCAAATAAATCTTAGGCTTTCACTGCTCCTTCATAGCAGTATGACATACGTATTATGTCGTATGTCTATAAACTGATTTCATTCATTCATTCATATATATATACAATATTATTATAATTGCATATTTACATATACTGATTATTAAACCTCAAGAATATTACATTTTAATTGAAACTTATCATGAAAATACTTCTGAAATATTTAGTTATATATATAATATATTATATATACTTACTTACTTTACTTTAGTCGAACTCCCGATTTTGCAATTTTCTTCCAAATATCTCTCATAATCATCATATTCCTGATTTCATCAATTTCCTCCAAGTCAGTATCTTCTTTTAAATTGTCTATAAAGGTCACTGCACGCCTTCCCTATTTTCGCTTTCCTTTTGGTTCCCAGAATATGAGGTTAAGGGCATCCTCTTCCTTATGACGGATACAATGTCCAGAAATACTTAGACGACGGGTAGATATTATGTTAGTAATTTTTGGCATGTCATTATATAGTTTCTTATTGGACCATTTATATTTCCAAGACACATTTAAAACTATTCGAAGAAGTTTGGTGTAGCATCCATTAATACTTTTTTCCAGCGATTTGTTGATAGTCCAGGTTTAGCTTCCATATAATAAAATGGTTTATATGGTAACCTTGACAATTATTATCTTCAGTGTTTTGATTAGATTTAATTCCCAGAGCTTTTTCATTTTGTGTCACGATTTCCAGGAAAGTGCTTTACGGAATTCAAAATCCTTAAGTGAGCTGCTAAACCTGATCCAAGATATTTGAAGTTATCGACTAATGTAATTTGTGAATTTAACGTAGTGCATATATTGACTGTGTTTGTTTGCGCGAAAGCCATGATCTTAGTCTTTTCCGAATTTATCTGAAGTCCAATTTCTGAAGCATTCATTTCTACTCTGGAAAGATATTCTTGTGCTTGCTCAATTTATTCTGATATTAGAGCTATATCGTCGGCATAACTTAAGTCAAAGATAGCTACTGCAGGTTTCCTGCGACTTTGTTTCCTAATTAGTTGGAAACCTAGTTACACTTCATTATCCTTTATAGCCATTATCTTTGCATAGTCAAGCACTATGAAGAATAAGAAATGTGATAATGTGTCGCCCTGTAATACTCCTTTGGATATTTGAAAATCTTTGGTTTCGCCATAGGGGGTAATTACTTTTGCACATGTATCTACATGTAAAACCGATATCATATCTATTATTGCCCTAGGTGTGCCATAAGCAGAGATAATCTTAAACATACGACTTTTGTTAATGCTATCAAATGTCTTCCTAAATTCAACAATAGTGATTATTGCCTTCATATTTTGAGATTTTATCCCTTCTATCAATCTTCGTAGAGCAATAATGTGAGTTTTTGTTGATCTCCCAGGCATAAGTCCATTTTGATTATTTCGAAGAAGAGGGTTGATGAATGGTTAAATTCTATTAAGAATCATTTTATTTGTAACGTTAAGTACAATAGTAAATAAAGCGATACCTTATAATTATTAACTTCATTTAAATTAGCAGCTTTGGGAATAGGCATTATATTACAAGATAACCATTGGGTTGTTTTTTTTTGCCATCAATTAGTACTCTGTTTGCATGTTCAAGTATAATATCATCTAAGTTGCAGTATTTAATTGCTTCGGGTGCAATACCATTCGGTCCAACATATTTATCATCTATTAAGTTATTCTTTACACCTAGATACTCTTCTTTTGTAAAAAAAACTTTAGTATCAATGTCTAATATTCCTTCAAATATAGTTTCAGGTTCAAATGTTTTCAAATAATTTTCATCCATATTTGCTCCACCAAGAAGATTTCTAAAATGATTGAACCATTTATTAATTTTTTCTTCGGTGTTGTCACCTTTAATTATTCCTTTCATGGCTTATTTCCTCACTGCCATATCGTATATTGTTTCCAGCATTTTGCATGTTTTGCCATTTGATTTTGATTTTCTATTTATTTTACTGTTTTTTCAATTTTTTCATATTCTATTTTATCGTATATTTTCTGTAATTTCATTTTTGCTTCCTGAAGGTTATTCTAATCTTCTACTGAATTTTAAATAACATACAGTTTATAAGCTTCATTCATCATTTTGCGAGGTTCGGCAATATCTGCATATAGAGCTGGGCAATCAAATTTCCGTTTCTTTGGTAAGAGAGTTTTGGAAGCCTCTTTGTTTGCTATGATAATATTTTCGTAATATTTAGAAGGTTCTAAGTTGCATTCCTTAACATTCCTTAAGTTAATTATATCTCTGCTTGACCATGTTACTGTATTCAAGAGCCGTCTTCTCATTTTTATGTATTAACCATTTATATGCAGGTGTTGCAGCTCTTTTCCTTTGTGCTCTGAGAATTAATTGTATTATGCACTTATAATTCTATGGTCAGAACCAATACTACAGAAGCTATTAAAAGCTCTCAGTTTCTGATTCTATTTCTACATTTTTTGCGTACCATTATGATGTCGATTTGTATCTTTGTACCATTATAATCCGATATTAATGTCCACAGTTTTCCATTTATGTTCCTAATATGTGTGTTTGCTATCCAAAAGTCAGCTTCTTGAGCTATATGCTTGACTATAGTCATATAATAATTGTCCATTTAGACTTGTTTTATCATGATATGTATATTTGATTTCAGGTGTTGAAGCAAGGTGAGCATTCAAATCCCTTAAAGAATTAGAAAGTTATGTTTGAGAATCGAAGCAGTTGCGTTGGTTAGATCGGTATAGTGACTTTCAGCTGTTTCACTACCCTCACAAGGAGAGTAGTGTATAATGATGGATGTCTTTAGATTGCCATAACAGTTATCAATTAAAATCCGGTTATTCCATGTTATCACACATGTTAATGATTGTAATGCGTCATTGTTAATCAATATGCCAATTCCTGCAGATGATGCAATATTTGAATTCCTCCATGCTGATGTAGTGTATTCTCCAAGTTTTTCTAGTTTTATTTCCTCGTCATATATAAGTTTATGATCAACGATTCCAATTATACTTACCATATATTGATGATAAGTCTACTCATTCCTGTATTTTTGATGAAGTCCGTAAAGATCTAATGTTCATTGTTGCTATGTTTATATACTGCTTATAGGTGAGCAGTATTACCTTTTTGCTTAGGTTATTGAGATTATCCCTTCCTTTCGGTTTTGAAGATAATCTGTAATATTGATTTGATGTAGTTGAAATCACTTCGACATTGGGCAAGGTATTATCAGGGACTTTAACCCTGGTGTTGTTTGGTTGTGATTGCATAGTGGGTTTTCTTGGCTGTTTATTTCAGTTGTCGCCAATCCTACTGAAAATCTCATTTAGTCAGACTCATTTCATCACATACCTTTGTGATGTGCTTAAAGCTATCATATAGAATATACCCGTCAGCATAGCTATGTGAGTCATTACAGTACGCAAGTCTTTCCACCACGGCAAGGCGAGAGTGAATTAGAAAGACAAAATATATATATAAAAATAATTAATATATTAGTATATAACAATATATGTTATAACATATAGTAAAGTGTAACTATTGAGATAACACATATTATCTTGCATAATTACGTCCCGATTGATCAATGAGATTACCTACAATAAACTATACAAAGACATACAACATAATATATATCCAGGCAAGTATACGCGTATAAGTAATATTACTAATTCGCCAGTGTTTTAAACGCGCAGACTAGAAGAGAAGTAAATCTCTAAACAAAAGAGCCAGCGGCCTTTAACACGCCGTCACGAGATCGTAATCTGGTAACGCGTGTGAATATGTGTACGTACGCACACGCGCGCGCGCGCTCACTCGGTGTTCACCGAACCGTGACCGCGATTCTATTAATAACTCGGCGCTCAGTAATCGCGTACCGGGGGGCGTGAATCAGGCGTACCGCTTACGATAGAGTGTGTGTTGTCAGCTTCTCTCGCCAGGTGAGAGATGCTACCCGTGGACGATGTCAGCAGCAGCGGGGATAAGCTAACCGTTTTCGTAGAGGACAAATCGAAAAAGAATTCCGGTAGATTGACCAATAGGAGGAGATATTCCCGCAAGTCTTTGGACAAACATGATACAAAGATGGCTATATGCGCTAAGAATAATGAAATAAATACGAAAAAAGAGAAATCTAAGAATGGTAATGTATATATATATATATAGTAGACTCCTATAGAGTAGATATACTAACATGTAGATTATATATATATATATATATATATATATATATATAACATAACACTAATATATAGGAGCATAGTGTCTTATATTTGTATACAAACATAAACTTATTATTATTGGAAGAATACCAAACTATACTAATATATTTTACTTATAATGTACCTAAACCTAACAACTTAATACTTATAATAATTTTAATATATATAATTGTTAAAATATAAATACCAAATTCATTAAACGAAATAATCATTATTTTATAAGTAGGAATATTGACCTAGTAAAAGTAAACTACATGTTATAATTATAATAATAACATATTATATTTATTATAAGAGTAGAAACCTAATTGTAGTATTGAATTAGTATTGAATTCAATGATATTTTGATAATTTCTTAATATTTATATTAATAAATCTTCTTTTACTATTAGATATATTGATTATAATTTATACATATGTTATACTTCTTTATTTATTATTTTATTTAATTTATGGTACTTTAATTAGATAATGATTATCTTATTTATAATATAATATATTATATTTATATCATTATAAATTGCAGACAAGTTACTTCCTATCAATATATATATATATATATATATATATATATATATATATATATATATTGTTGTTGTTATTGTTGTTATTTTTATTTGGTGGAGTCCTTTCATCCCATCCAGGAACTTAGATGACGTTTTTCACTTACACTCATATATGGCTCTAATGTCCCTTCGAAGCTGCTCTCATGTTAAGGCATCAATAGTTTTAACGAGAGCCGATAATTTATTTATACACAATTATATAAGATCATATATATATATATATATATATATATATATATATATATATATATATTTATATATATATTAAATTAACATATAAAGATATCAATAATTAAATTATTTTTTCAATATATTTTATATAATAATAATGAATCGAATTTAATTATTTCTCTCAACAATTTATTTTTTATTTCCTATTATTCCTATAGGTATACCTATAGGTGTACCTATATTATTAATATTATTTGTAAATATAAAATATATTTTATCGTTTGTATATTAAAAATATAAAGAATTAAATAATCATGAAAGCACATAGTCGACCTAGATCTATTACTGCTACCTCTATGTATACGAAGAATACAATGGGCTTAATTAAATACATTAATGTAATACCATAACCCATTTGTAACTAGTTATTACAATAATGACTTAATTATTATTAATATATAGGTTACATACAGTGGATTTAGTATTTATAAATTATAATATATCATTAAAGTTCGTATATTTTTAATAATTAATTAAATAAACTAACTAAGTATTACGTTTATAAAATGCACCTATTTATAAGTTTGATAATACACATTAAGTTTAATGTCGGATATTAATAGGACATTCCTAATACATTAGTTTCTAAACAATACATGTTTTCAACTTATCTATTAAAATATGCACAGAGCATTTACATCAGTATCATTTTAACATTTTCTAACATTTCTGCGAAAGAAATAAAAATATATTTACGTTTGAAATATTATCTAAAATAATTAAATATTTTATTTGTATTGTATTAGTTTATAATTAAATATGCACTAATATACTTAAATAACATACATTTAGTTTAATATACCTGTAGGTGTATATGATTATTTTGTTTAATAATATATAAGTTCTGAATAATATATATAATCATATTTCTAATAATATATATCATAATCATAATTATAAATTAAAAATAGTTTATAAATATTTAGTAATACCTATTGATAATAATTCCAATACATCTAAAGTTATGTTATCTGGTAGTTATGTTTTTATGAATTTATTTTAATATGTATACTATTATACATTTCCCCTAATTATAGTAACTCTATAGGGTGATTCATATATATATATTATGTTATTTCCATTTTATAATCTAATTCTAAATAGTCTTATAGAATATTATTTTTAATATCTTGAATTTATTTGTAGTGTAAGAAGATACATTTCTAAGAAGATAAATCTACAATACTAATTATTCTGTATTCATATATATATATATATATATATATATATATATATATATATATTGTATATAGCCGGGTATATAGTAGACATGTAATGGGTTGCACAATACAAATAAATGTTGGATATAATGATACTACAAAGACTATACAAGCAGAAATATAATAGTCATAAAGAATACAATAATTTGTAGATCTTAAAAATGGGGGGGGGGGGGTATTAGATATTATATCACCCCGATTTTTGGGGGAGGGGTCATGTTCCCCCCATCCCCCCTTTTATGACGCCCCTAATTGTGACACTATTTTCTCTATATTTATATAATTGAAATAATTTGTACACAATTCAACATTCAAGATAAGGTGATGATATGCATACATTTATGGTATTACCTATTGACGATGAATCGGTATAATAAGATTTGTCGTTTTAAATTATGTAATGTCTTATATAGTAGTATTTAGAAGTATGTCAGATTTCTCATAAATAATGAAAGGATACATCTAACTATCCCGTGTGCTTATGTCCACTATTAAAGTGTTCAATAGAACATATATGTTATATATGTATATATGCCTATAAGCAGTAACATGAATACACCTATCATGATTGTCTGTTGTTTCGTTAATGGTTGGGTGCAGTAATTATTGTTGTCCAGTTACTACTGCTATCAATATGTACCTATATATGTGCATTATAAGTGGTATTAGTACGTATTAGTAGATGAATTTGTATATATATTTATTTCATATTAGTCTAAATATATATATATATATATTTATATATTCTTGAAATTATAAAATTTTGTATTGCGACTACTAAATTTAAATATATATAGTGTTATTTGTATATTAATCATTGGTATCACATTAAAGTCTTTATCATTCTATTCTAGTTTTATGAATAACATATATAGTTAGGCATTGTAACATATATATATTATTATTGTTATTTTATTATTGTTATTGTTATTATTTTATTTTGGTGAAGTCTTTTCATCCCATCCAGGAACTTAGATGACGTTTTCACTTATAACCATATGGTTCTAATGTTCCTTCGAAGCCGCTTACGTATTAAGGCATCCATGTTTTTAATGAGAGCCGATCATTTATTTATACATACTTATATAATGTCACTTCTAAATATTATTTTAATACCTATTTTAATTGTCCGGAAGCGGATTGAACCCGCGACCTACTGCTCGTGTGTTTGACACCTTAACCGACTGAGCTACACAGTCAGTAATATAATGGAATGAAAGGGATGAAAGAACTCAACAAAAATAAAATAAAAATAACAATAACAATATATATATATATATATATATTTATATATATATATATATATATATATATATATATATATATATATATATATATATATATATATGATGATGATGATGATGATATACGATATATATCCTATCGAAGATTATTTAAAAGCCAAATAACAAACAACTACTATATTCCATAAGTGATGCTTATTTATATAGAATAATCAACTTACATATGTACTGACTAATACATGATATAAAATTAGTATACTAATTTTATAATATATTACTTACTTTTTATAGTTCACCTTAATAATATATTTTCAATTAATTATATATAATATAATTTAATGACATTTGTAGTATAATATAAATTGGTTAATAAATACTATGTAATAATGGAAGTAGAACTATGAGTTATATGAATTATATATTAGCAACAGCTATAGCTTATAGCTTCATTATAATGGCAACAGTCAGCTTGACCTTATTTTTAAAGAAACTTAACTTATATTATTTATATATATATATATTAATTGTATAATATTACTACTTACTATATTACTTTCAAATATAATATACAAATCTCCCCTATATATATTCTCATTATAATCCGAGTTGACTTTTATTTATTAATATATAATACATAGACTTCATTGAATAAACTCATATTCTCTAAATCCGTGAGATTACACAAGATATAATCCTCGTGGTTTACTTAATTCCTTGGATTAACTTCTTATTATTTTAATATGCTGTCTAAACAATATTTATATTATTTACAAATTGATATTTATATCAGAATTAACTAATTTATTTACACATAATTCAGAATTATTATGTCTATAATGTATGTAATTATTTATCAATAATTACTATACTGTCCGAAGTGAAATATAAGCAGTAAGGTTCATTAATATTAGTGGTAAGAGTTTGCAACTCATTCCCAAATTGCTAAAATGAACTATTAATAATTAATTATAAATCATGATTCATAAGATATGAATCATATATCATGATTTATAAGTTATGAATCATATCTCATTACCACTCTTATATGTATTAGAAACTAGGTAGTAACTAGTAACTAGTAGTTACCTACATTAATCTCTTAACCTATACCACTATTAAATTAACTATACACAATATGAAAACTTATATTTTATTATAATATTATTATTATTATATATATATAAATATATATATATATATATATATATATCCAAACCAATTACCATATATTACAATATATTTATAATTGGTTGTAGTGTATGACTTATAGGTCTTATCGTAATAATTAAGGATATCTTAAGATGTGTTATATTTCGATCTGGTAATGAGATAATTTTTATTGTGTATTATCATATACAAAATGGTATATAATACATAATGCTTGTATATAATATATATATTATATATATATATATATAAATGTATAAGTAGTCAGGTACCTACGATGTAGGTCCTACGTTCCATTAATACTAGTACTAATATTAATTGACAGTAGGGATGTAAATTAATAGATACATAAGAATTCGATTCGATTCGTTTTAAAATTCTAATATTTTTTTATAGTGCATACATATATTAATATAATTATATTTTATTTACGGAATATTTAATTAATATACAGAAGGATATTCAGAAGCTATACGTAGCTTATATTAAGAATATCCTTATAACAACAATATTAAATATTTAATATATAATAATAATTATGAAATAAGAAAATATAATAATAAAAATGGTGTAATACAAGATATTTATATCGAATATACATATTAATAATAATAAATAATAATAATAATAATAATAATAATATAATAATAATAATAATAATAATAATAATAATAATAATAATAATAATAATAATAATAATAATAATAATAATACTTATGTACATATTTACAAAATATTATAAAAGATATGAATTTTTAATATAGATTAGAGATTACATGATATTAAATATTTAATTTGTGAACAAAATTGGTTAAGTGTGGTTTGACTATTGTATGATTGTATATGTATCGTTAGATTATTCCAGCAAATGGGTCCATAATAAGTTATATTAAACTTTTTTGCATTGGTATTAACTAAAGGTATTTTAAATTTGTTATTATCGCGCATATTTAAGTAGAGTCTTGTAATTTAAATAAATTTATAATTGTTGTTGAAATTTGATAATTTTTAATCCTAAACATAATTTTACAAGCATTATAGAATATTATTTCTTTAAAAGTTAAAATGTGTTGTTTTTTGTAAATATTATCCACATTAGTTCTATTTTTTTGACGATATAATATTCTTATAGCTTTATTTTGAGCTATACTTATTTGTTTTGATGTTGCATCATAATTATTCCCCCATATATGTAAAATAAATAAGATGGCAATGAAATACAGAATAATATATTAGTATTATAATCGTTTCACATTCGATTCGTTTACAAATTCTAATATTCGTTTCATATTCGATTCGTTTAAAAAAATTTATATTCGTTTCATATTCGATCCCAGTAAACCAATAATTGAAAAATATTCGTAAATGTTTGTAATTTATTTACGTATTTTGAAATTTTTTGAAAATAATTTACAAAGTTTTGAACTTTCTGTATATTTTTTAATAATAAACACGAAGTTTGTAAAATATTTGAAAATAATATACGAAAATAATACGAACATTTTACGAAAATAATTTGCAAATAAAATACAAAGTTTGTAAATTTGTTTGAAAATAAAATAAGAAGTATGTAAAATATTTGAAAATAATTTAAGCAAATATACGAAAATTATTTTCGAAAATTTTACGAAAATAATTAAAAAATAAAACTCAAATTTTGGAATTTAAAAAAAAGTAAAACACGAATTTTGCAAATCCTACATTAATATAAATTAATTAATATATTTAGATTATTAAAAGATTTAATTACATTTTAAACTAACAATTTTATTACAGATAAATTTAAAATTTGCAAAAAATGTTACTTTATATTGTTTATTTATGATCAACGAAATAAATTTAAAATAGATAAAATATTTCATTCTTAAAATTGATTTTGATTTATATATATTGATACACAAAAATGTGTCAACAAAATTTTCGAAATATTTTGTAAATTATTTTCAAATTTGGTTTACTGGGATTGCTCTATTTTACTATTTATTACATATATATTGTATTAACTAATTTAAAGCTTAAGTTATTATTATTAAAATAAGCAATAATAAAAATAATTATTAAGAAGAAATACTTTTATTTTTTTGTTACAAATATTAACTCATCTACATTCGTATTCGTTCTACAAAGTATTCAATTCGTATTCGTATTCGATTTTTTATAATTTAGAAATCTTCAATTCGGGTTATAACCGTAAAAACTTCAATTCGTATATTCATTATTCGTAGTATTCGTATTACATCCCTAATTGATAGTATTGTGATGGTAGGTTAGTTGATATCGATGTCAATTCACGTGATGTACTTAAATTAAATAGCAAGTACACTGTTAGAAATAAATGGTATAACATTGATTAAAAAATGGTATAACCCCGTGGCGTCCTGGTATACCATTTACGGTATAACTAAAAAAAACAAATGTTATACTATATAATTTGTGATCTTATACCATTTAAATTAAGCTAGCTTATAGCTATATGGTATAACTAAAAAAACAAATGTTATACCATATAATATGTGATCTTATACCATTTAACATAATTGTATGGTATAACTCGTATTTCATTATGTTATACCATATAATTCATAATGTTATACCCTTACATTAAACAGCAAGTAGGTACCTATGCAGGTAATATGACATGACCATTAGGATACATGAAACGACCTACACACATTGCTAATACTTTTGAATATGTAGACCCAATATTTTCATACGAAGAATTAATAATATCACAATACTTATCGATTCATATTTGTGATATCTGCGGTGATGATATTAAAAAATAGTGACAGGAAGACAGACCTACATTCACAACTACATATATAATAATACAACTCCATTATTGGCATAAAAAGGGGGTCATAATTAACTTATTAATTTCCTATTATTATTATTTTCTATTTCAGAATCGTATGCATTTATTATTATTAATTATCTCAACGTTATTCTATCGACTATATATTTGTTTAAATACAATATAAATCACACTTAGACTATTGGGTTAAACGTAATCTTATATTTTAATATACATACTCCAGATTGTAAACGATATATTGTATCAATAAATAACATGAATACAATATTATATTATTATATATATATATATATATATATATGTTTAAAAACAATAACTCTGTATTTTTAATGTAAATTGAATTATGTATCCATTGTACACTTGTGCCGTTATTTCACACCTTCGAAGCAAACATGTTATATAACAATAGGATTAGTGCATTGTTAACAATGTAATTACGGCAATATCACAGATCTAATATACTGTTATACTACCCTATAGCCTGTACGCTCCTACACTATACAGCGATACCCTTCAGGTCATCGTATTTACTCGTCAATCGTAACGAATCCACTAATAATTACATCAATGTATTATCATTCAAATAAATGGCCCGTGTCTATAGACACATATAACCGACAGTATAACAGTATTATACTGGTTGATATTACCACAGCGATAGCTTATATAATATCTATATTAAACATACTTATAGTAATTTTACTAGAATAGAGTATATACTATATATATAGTTTAATATAGATATTATATACGCTATCGCCGCGATAATATCAACCAGTACACTACTGTTACGCTATCGGTTATATGTGTAGTGTACATCGACTGCCACCAGGCGGCGGCTGTGTATAGTGATTACGTAACAGTGCAGGTCTATTGTTATACGGATTACAACTGATTACTTGTGTAAAGCCTGGCGCTAGTATGTGTATTGGCTACTAGTGTTCGCCTAATGCATAGCACGGGATTATAAAATAACCACACATACACACATACACACACACACATATATATATATATATATATATATATATATATAAATACACATACATACATATAAACCAATATAAATATAAAAATATACACGTACAGTAAGGTGGGCCGCTATGATATGTTTTTTGGAAATGTAAGCTGTCTCAAAAGATATATCTACCTATATATTCAATAAAGTTAAATTAAACATTTTTTTTTTTTTTTTTTAATTTTTAGTTGCTTCACTTGAAGATTTAAATTTAACATTGCAGAGATACAGATTTAACATGGGCTATTAATAGAATTATATAAATCCATATTAATAGTAGTTATATTTATTTAATTAAAAAAAAAATTTAACATGTTATTACTTATATATCACCTTATTATAAAAAAATATTTTTAAATTTTTAAAAAATTTTCCCTAGAATTCCTGATAATAATATCTATTTTTAGATTTTTTTTTCAAAAGTACAAAATTTTCAAACTTCTATTTAAAATTCATTATATTATGTATAAGTATATATTTACATATATATATATATACACATATTTTATTTATTTTATTAAATTAAAAATTAAATGAAACAATAAAAATCAGATTTTATTGATTATTTTGATGAAATAATTTTAATTTTTAAATCATCAATAACAATTTTTGCTGATGATTTTTTTTCAAAATGTTTATAAAATCTTCATACCTAATATATGTTACACCAATGCTACCAAAGAAAATTTTTTATTTTCAAAATTAAAATGTTGATGAAATAATTGATGAAATAATTTTAATTTTTAAATCATCAATACGAATTTTTGCCGATGATTTTTTTTCAAAATTTTTATAAAATCTTCATACCTAATATATGTTACACCAATGCTACCAAAGAAACAATTTTATTTTCAAAATTAAAATTTTACAAATATATTTATTTTCAAAAAAATATTTTATCATAATTAAATGATTTTTAATATTGATAATTGTTAATAATTAAAAAAATATAATTTCTTGATTACATTAATACATTTTAGATATAAATAATTTTGTATTTGATTATTTTAAATTATTACCTAATCAAGACAAATAAATATTACTTTTATATCTAATAAATATTATAAGATTACTGTCTGATAAAAAGTAAGTACTTGTATTCTAATGCATTCAGTATGTATTAATTTAACATTACATTGAAAAATGTAATAACAAAATATATATTTTTGTATAAAAATATGTAAACAATATGAACCTAAAATGTAATAATAAAATATATATTTATTATATAAAAAGAAGTACAGCATATGAACAATATTTAATTAGTATATGAATAAATGATATTATTTAAAATCTTGTTTCGAATTAAAACACGGCATTATTTTTCTTGTTTCAAGTGTAATACGTATTCTAGCATCTCTCTGATTTTTACATGCCGACATAGTCGATGTCTCAGAAATTAACCTAATGACCCTTTCCACAGCTTGTGTATGTGAAGGATAATTAGGTAATTCTAATATTTCAAAGGTTTCTTTCGCGTGTAATAATTGATTTAGGGTCAACTTTTCAGTCAGAATTGATTCAAGCCATGAATTATTATAGTCTACGAGTTGATAATAGTCCTCGGCATCAAAATTTATGTTCGGCTTTATAAACTTTCTGATACCATTTCCAACATTATTATTAGTCGTCCTCGCATGAATAATCCGATTAATGCCCTCACAACGTATCGATGGTCTTGGATCTGATATCATAGCTAGTAGAATATTCTCAGTATGCAATGAATATGCATTTTGAGATATAGTTCTGAAACATACATTTTTTATTTCATCAGAATTCATTTCTTTTATCCATTGTATCATGTTAAAGATATGTTGTGGACTTTTAGTAAATAATGGTTCTGATTTTATAGCAAACCAACTTCTTGCATAGATTGATATAATGAAATTAACAATTTGATTCAATGCTTGAGTTGTATTTTGGCTAGATACATACACCCGTAATATTCGATTCGCCGTAGTTAACCATCGGGCATAACCTAATTTTCCTGGAGAACGATTTGCTAACTTATTATTTACGATTCCAGCATCAATAGCTATGATAATGTCGCGTAAATATTTTTGGTCAGATCCAATGTCAACAATAGTCTCGAGGTGACGTTTGAATGTTGGATTGATTTTAATACGGTTAAATGATGTAATCGGAAGAGTTTCACAATTGTTGAGCTGTCGTCCAATGTCTCCACCGTAAAGATTCGGACCCCGAGTTTCTCCATCAATGATGACGAATACTTTTCGAAAAGGCAATTCATTAAGATGTAGTAGACATATCTAAAAGTAATGCTAATTATTATTCATATATATAGGTATATCATACATACATAATATAAATATATTATATTATATTATACGTAAAGCTAATATCACGTTTGTTAATATTTGGCACTATTTTGCGATTATTGTCATGAATTTGCGAATATTCACCCCTATTCTTTCGAAAAGTAATGCTAATTATTATTCATATATATAGGTATATCATACATACATAATATAAATATATTATATTATATTATACGTAAAGCTAATATCACGTTTGTTAATATTTGGCACTATTTTGCGATTATTGTCATGAATTTGCGAATATTCACCCCTATTCGATCGAAAAGTAATGCTAATTATTATTCATATATATAGGTATATCATACATACATAATATAAATATATTATATTATATTATACGTAAAGCTAATATCACGTTTGTTAATATTTGGCACTATTTTGCGATTATTGTCATGAATTTGCGAATATTCACCCCTATTCGATCGAAAAGTAATGCTAATTATTATTCATATATATAGGTATATCATACATACATAATATAAATATATTATATTATATTATACGTAAAGCTAATATCACGTTTGTTAATATTTGGCACTATTTTGCGATTATTGTCATGAATTTGCGAATATTCACCCCTATTCGTGAACTATAATCGTTGTTTTTATAGATCAAACATGTTAAATATATGAGATTATTCATAACTACTATTTTTCTAAGTCATATTCACAAGTGCGTCATCAACTGAAGAATTATATTTATTATATTATGACAAATATTGTATTTATAATTAGAAAAATTAATAATAAATACATAAAATACTAACAACCCAATGGCACTTGTGTTTTAGATGCTTTTCTAATCTTGCACATATCCCGCTCTTGTGTCCAGTATTCCCAGCAGTTCCGTCGCAACCAATTACATTTAATGATTGAGTATTCACCCCGGAAAGAGAGTCTATGATTGCAGATGCAACATTTTCCGCATTACTTTTACCATTTGGTTTAGCGTGAGTTATATATTGTGAATTTGGTTCAGAGATTAGTGCGATATGATCTTGTTTTTCTATTTTTCCGTTCGCGAGAAGAGTTTTATTAATTTTCCCATCAAAATACAAACTCGAGATGAAATCTAAAATTTTATACTGATCCCGACACTTTTTTCTCTGTCGTCTTATGGCATTTTTATCTAAATACATATCGCGATAAGTCTCAGAAGCATGTACAGTGTACGTCGTACACACACCAATATGTATATATATATATATATATATATATATATATATATATATATATATATTGACTATACTACTACTGATATTGCAACATACAAAAAACATCAACACTTGGAACACATACTCCAGATACACGCCCACTTGACATTATTATCAGCCAGAAAATGTGTCACGATTAGTGATGGGATCGATTCGAGTAATTTACGAGTGGTTTTGAGTAATATAATTTTCGAACGGTTTCGAGTAATTAAAATTTCCAAATTACAATTCCGAGTCGGTTTCGAGTAATATCGAGTCGGTTCCGAGTAGGTTTCGAGTAATTGCGAGTAATTTCGAGTATGTTTCGAGTAATTCAGAATTTACATTTAAAAATGAAACTATGTTAATATATTAAATATATGCCGAATTAAAAAAAGGATTATTAATGAAATACATATATTGAAACTGAAACCATTTCTAAACCATTATCTTTGAAACTGAAACTGTTTCAAACCCTTGTCTTTGAAACTGAAACCGTTTCGAAATCAATATCTTTGAAACTGAAACTGTTTCGAAACCCTTGTCTTTGAAACTGAAACATTTTCGAAACCCTTATCTTTGAAACTGAAACTGTTTCGAAACCTTAACATCGGGTTTCATTCCCATCACTTGTCACGATCACTTATGACCGCCTGTAGATATATCTGACTTTCATCGCGCACTCAGTAAAAAAGATATAGTTTAGACAAATATACAAGTATTATACATAGAATACACCCACTATAAAAAGTATACTTTAATGAAATAAAAGTATCAAATTCTCAATACTATCACCATATAATTAATATTAAAAATATGACACATGTACTTACTTTATAAAACCTTTGACCACTTACTTACAACAATATGAAATCATAATGGTCAAATACCTCGAAAGTCTTCTGAATATTTTATTTGTCCATTTATTGTTTTTCTTTTATAATGATTACAATAATACAATTTATCTTATCTTATCTTATCTTAATGTAATATTGATCCAGGTAATTTTTCAATATTTGTCATTTAAAAAATAAAATCATTATAAAGATATAGAATTTAATAAATATAACCTTCTCAGATTAAACTACATAAAAAACTTAAGAAAACGATCAATTATATCAAATAAAGTACCTAATATTACTCCAGCATGTATTGAAAAACGTATAAGATTAACACATACTAAAATAAGTATACATGTATACATGTATATATATATATATATATATATATATATATATATATATATATATATTAGTGGTTTAAATTTAGCCCATTTTACATTATCTCGAGACAATCAAATCCTAATTTTCATTATCTCGAGACAATCAAATCTTAAATTTCATTATCTCGAGACTTTCGAGATAATGAAAGTTTATAATAAATATAAATTTTTTGAATATTTTACCGCGTACCCCAGAAAAACCTAAAAAATTGACTTTTTACCATTAAAATGATTTTTTGTCATCTAAAATCTTCAGCGTCGCTTTTTTGAAATAATTTGGTGATATTTTTTCAAAGTATTTTTTTGAAATTTTTTGAAATTTGTTTGAATTTTTTTTGAAAATTTAGACATTTTTTTTGAAATTTTTAAAATATTTTTAAAAATTTTTGAAATATTTTTAAACATTTTTTTGAAATATTTTAAAACATTTTTGTAGACATTTTTTGAAATTTATTCAAAATATATTTTGTAATATTATTGATATTTTTTGTATTTTTAAAAATATTATTTGAAATAGTTTTTTATATTTTTCAAATAATCTTTGAAATATTATTTTAAGATATAATTAAAATATTATAATTATATAATAAATATATAAATATTATAAGATATAAATATTATACTTTTTAAAATATTTGTAGAACATTTATAAAAAATATATTTTGTAGCAATACAGAAATACAGAATCAGAAATAGCTATACTTAATAAATAATAGATAGGCAACAACAATCAAAATATAAGTTATAAATATTAGATCGTGAAATATTTGTTATTATGATCAACAAATATCTACTAGAATGATAATTTTTAAATATATTCTATTGTAATACAATAATTATCACCGGAAAGCTTATTGAATTTTATAATATACTTCATATTGTAGTTTTTTTTAAATTTGTATTAAAACATAAGTTATGTACAAAAATGTAGTACAATTATATATAACATTATAAACATTTCAATTATTGAAATTTTAAATATCTATGAAATAATTAAATACTTATTTTCCAGATATTAAAATGTACATAGGATTAATAGGCATATAGTATATATTTGGCATTGGCAATATTTAGTATACTTACGTTATCAGTTATATACATTATAATAATGTATTATAATAATTATCAATTAAATTAAGATTTAATTATATTTTTATAAAATTTATATAAAATTTTAATATTATTTTTATTTTACACAAATACCCGAAATTAATTTACTAAAACCCGGACCCGTTCTTGGACCATTTTTCGAAACCCGATCTCATGAAATTTTGCTAGAACCCGGAATTGATACCCGAAACCGAGTTCGGGTTAAACCACTAATATATATATATATATATATATATATATATTGATAATATCACATCTTACCAACTTAAAATAAACATACACTTTTTGCATATACTAACCTAAACAATACATGAATACAACACGCCAATTTACCTCAAATATTAAAGCACTCAAGCATTACTCCAATGCTGAAAAACCATTACTAGACAAACCATTTCCTGAATACCACAGACCAATATCAAATGTATATTTGTTATCTAAACTAATCGAAAACCTATTTTCAAACCATGGTTGCAGATGCAGATGCAGATCCAAGATACATCTTATAAGGTATACCCAACATATCATGAATAATAAATTACATAATTCAAGACAAAGTGCATATAAACTAAATAACAATACTGATACTTTACTATTCGACACAATACAAAATATATCTTCTAATATCAAAAAATAATCATTACGTTATACTTATATAACTTGACCTCTCAACTGCACTTTGCACTATAACTCTTACATTTCTAATCTCATTACTACAATACCCCCCAGGGACAAACCACACAATATTAACATGAATATGATCATACTTAAGGACTGGCGAACAATATGATTTATGAAATAAATATATTTTTGTTATTAAAAATTATATAATATAAAATTCAGTAAATATAATATATTATCTTTAAAATGATACTTGACTTGAAACATAAAAGTGACTATAAGTGTTGTAAATAAACATTTATAATTAAAACCGAATACAAATAAAGATAGACAAATATTTTTAATTAAAAAAAACTGATATTACCGATCTTTTTTAAAACTTAATTTTGAATCTTTGCATCACCATAACTGTTGCTTTAATTGATATATTTATTAAACTAACATAACTTAATAAATATAAATATCTTTACATATATATTAAGTATGCTCTAAAAGTAAAACTTAATTAATGGAATTTAATGGATATTTTGTTATTTTAAAAGTAGTGTTTTGTAGGTCTCACCATTGTATTATAATTATCATATAATTCTATAACTTTATATATATAAATCTAAATTTCATTAAAAACATGTTAACAATTGTAGCAATCTCTTATTTATTTCAGAAGTTATCATACAGCTAGTAAAAAAACTCCTGTCTTCACCATTTAAATATTAATATTTTTCGACCTCTCTATACTACAGGAACTTACAATATAAAACTGAATGTATTATCTTATATAACAAACGAATATTTCCACCTCTCCTAACTCATATACAAATAAAAATAGTGAAATAGAAATAAAACCGATATAACAAATATGTATGAAACTAGATACAAACTTAACATTAAATAATCAAATTTCATCAACAATAAAAAAATATAATAATAAATTATTAATTAAAAAAAATAAAACACTTTAAGAAACTCTCAATATAATAACACCCGCTTATATAATATCGATGATAATTGATAAAAAATTGATAAATAAACTAGATGAATATTGTAATTACATACTTACTGAAATACGTATGGGTATTTATAAATTACAATAAAATATACCTAAAAACATTATAAAGTATGCAGATTTATGTTTGAACTTCCAAAACAAAACTATATTACATACTATAGTATACCGAAAAAACTAAACTGGTTTACATTTGATTACAGATTCATTTACAAAACCCCAAATAATATACATACTTCGATACATACTAAACTCCTTCTACATACATCATAAATAAATATGCATTAATTAAAAACAAATTGTATTATAAAAAATAATATTGATAATCAATATTAAAGAGTATACAAAAAGAAACGCAATACAGAACATATTTTATCTGAAATAATTACTAATTTCCTTCAACAAAATATATTTACATATGTTATATTGATATTTCTTGATCTCATTTCAGTATTCGATACGATCAATCATAACTTACTATTCATTGTATTAACATATAATAGAATCAATATAAATGTAATTAAATTAATTATGTCATCTGAATCATGCTCATCAGATCAAAAGAAAACGTTCACCATTTGTTCGAAACTTCTTGGGCGAAATAAAAAGAAAACTTTACCCGACTTTTCACCAGACACCTTATCATCAACTTTCGATGACTATTTCCATCATAAGCTTACAAGTACTTTCAGCAATATCCCACGATATATCACTTTAATAACCCCCACCATGCCAACTCACTCACTTAATGTATTTTCAGTCCCTTCCATGTCAGACATAGGCACACTTCTTAAAGCTACTAAAAGTTCATCTCCTCTTGACTCTATTCCTCTTTCACTTTTACACGAAATCACTGAATCCCTCACTATCCCTCTCAATAATATATTCTGTGAATCCCTTGAATCAGGTACGTTTACAACATCCTATAAACATGCACTCATTAAACCCCTCCTTAAGAAACTAAACCTTGACCTTCAGATCCTCAACAATTATCGCCCAATCTCAAACCTGTCGATATTTTCCAAAACTTTGGAACGAATCGTCGCGAAACATCTAACTTCTTATTTAATATCACACAATATCCCTCATATCTTCCAAAGTGTATATCTTCCTTCCAAATCAACAGAAACCGCACTAGCGAAGATATCCAGCGATATTCTCACTAACCTTGATAACAAAAATTGCACAATACTCGCACTACTTGATCTCTCCTCTGCGTTTGACACTATTCACCACACGATTCTCATACACCGTCTTATATCTATAGGTATCACTGGTACTGGTACTGGCTATCCTCATTCATAACCAACCGAACTTCCTCAGTTTTAATTCACTTAACCCGTTCATCTTCCCGTCTTGTAACACACGGTGTTCCCCAAGGGCCATTCTTTGGACCAATACTCTTTAACATTTACATAACTCCCCTTCTCCACCTTATCTCGAATTCTCCAGTTAGCTTCCATACATATGCAGACGACATCCAACTTTATGTAAATGTACAGAAAACGTAAATTTTGCATCTGACATCCTTTCATCTACTATTACCATCATTCATAACTGGCTCACAATAAACTCCCTCGTCTTTAACCCAATTAAAACCGAGGTTATCTTCCTTTACCTTCCACTCCGAAGTAAAACGTTACCAACTCTCCCCCCAATTAACATTAATGGACAGCTCATCATGTACTCTACCCATGTCAAACATATTGGTATTATATTTGACAAGACTTTTAATTTTTATAGACAACTGTTCCTCATAACAAAACTATTAAACTATCAACTGCATTCACTACGCCTTATTCGTCATTCAATATCAATATCCACCGCTACTATTATAGCTTCTGCTTACATCCTACCTGTATTCAACTACTGCAATTTTATCCTCTACAATACCCCCTCATCGTATATTACTAAACTCCAAATTCTTCAAAATTCCATAGCTAGGTGTATATTCAACATACCAACATACTTCCATACTCATATATCTCCATTCCTAAATAAACTCCACTGGCTACCTATACGCCATAAAATCCTATATAAAACTCTATAGAGTATTATAATACTGTCTCATAAAGAAATCCACCATGACTCTCCTGACTACCTAGCATCCCTACTCAAATTAAATTACCAACTAGCACCACTATACGCTCCACCAATACGTTTCTACTTCAAATACCTCCTAAACACAACTTATATTCAACTAACACTCGCGCATGGGCAATATCCGTCCCATACTCCTGGAACACTCTTCATACATCCATCCGTACTACACCATCAACTCCAAACTTCAAAAAAATACTGAAAACCTACCTATTTATATGAAACATTAACTTCAAATATATATGGACGGCCGATTGCTTTATAAGCACAGTTCACAGTCCGAAAACCGAAAAATGTAAAAATGTAATGTATCTATAAAAATAGATATTTTTATATTAATGCCAATCTTTATACATAACTTAATATAATCTGCTTGTGGTGTGCCTAAATGGAATATCTTCGGATAGCTACCTTAATTAATTGTTTCATGTTTTTTATAATATTAATTTATAAATAAAAATATATTTTGAAAATAATAATTTGTAATGTTATCAATATTTGTTTCTTGATACATTGTAAAAATACGTACAGTTTATTATTATGTTTAATTTATTAAAAATACAGTTTTTACCCTTTACTTAAAATAGTGTACCAACATAGCTTATAATACCATGTGTTAAATAATAAATGTTATAATAAAAGTTATGCGTATGCAATTGAAATATTTCTAATCATATATCGCTCTAAAAATTTGTAAATATTGAATTTGAGTAAATATTATAAGTTTTTATTACAATAATATAAATTATGATAAATATATATAATGTAGTCGTTATATACATACAGTAACGTAGTGAGTGTAGTGTATCACTTATAGGTTATTGACTAACCGGTAGTGACTTCCTGTTAGATAGTATTACGATTAATTTCTCTGACATGTTTTAAATATTTCTCTGACATCGTATTTCATTCAGGATAATAAAATTATAAATAATTATTTACAAACGAAGTACATTTGACTGTTAAAATTAGTAAATAAATACATTATATTTAATTAAATGAATTAGTATGTTACTTGATTACAATTATAGTTGTAGTATGTCACTCTTTATACATTACCCTTACTCCTTATAAATCTATATTCCATAATACCGTATTCATTTTTATTATCTAGAGTACGTTACCTAGGCTACCTAGCCGTTATGTAACACTTCATTATTTATTAGCTTCGAAGAGGCGGAAATCAACTCGTTCAACGGCTAAAAAATCGCGTCAACAACACCCGGCGGGTAAGTCGAAACAATCAGCCGGCGACGGAAAACCTAACAAACCACCCACCCTACCGGCGCTACTGATACCCGTAGTATCGCAGCGTCATCACGTGGATCCCGTATCCACGTCATCGATACCGTACGACCACGTCTGGTCACCGGAAACGCTGAGGTGGGAGCTGATCGCCGACCCGGAAGCGGAAGTTAAGTACAAACGAGATCGCCGCGTACGTTACGAGATAGCCGCCCTGGAACGACAACGTAAACCCGGCGAACTATCGACCAGTATGACCGGTATCCGACTACCGAGAATATCGGTAAGGACCTCCCTCTCGGTGACGGGACACGCCCAATCGCGTGCGTCGGCCGCCGCCGCGACGCACGCGCTACTTCGCAACGACGCTAGTAAGATCCACGGAGTTCTGATTGGTTGCGTGTAATAGCGCGATCGGTTGGGCGTCGTTGCGTAAACGTTAGACTCGTTTCGTACACGTATTAGACGGTGTTCAAATAGTAAACTACGCATTACATTAATGTCGGCCGACTTTGTATAATTAAGAATGATCGTAGCGATTTATAGAAATTATTTTCTATTAAATAGTTATCAAATAGGTACATTATACTATTATGTAATTAGGCAATTACATATTATATATCTAATTGATTAATTTCATTTAATTTAACGGAAATATACATATATATGATATATTAAAGATATATATATATATATATATATATATATATATATAGATTATTTATAAAATTATTAAAACTTATGTTACGCGATTAAGTTTACGTAATAATTGTTATTATTTTAATGTTCTTTATATATTATTAGGAACTATTAACTAGGTCATGATATTTGTTAACACCTATTAGGTCAGATAACCTGTACAGATAAATATAGTCATTGTTTTTTACGATGAAATATATAATTATACATAATTATGTATGAAAATTGTATATTATTAACTATAATTTAACATTTATATAATAAATTATATGTTTCAAATGATATTGTTTCAAATTTCTATTAAATTATTATAAATAGTATTATAATATACATAAATAAATAAAACTAATTTATAATTAATTATTAATAATAGAGTACTAATATATACTACTCTATAGTACTCTCTCTAAGTATTACTTTATATAGTACTTTATAATTATGTAATATTTTAAATTTAAATATGTTTATATTATAACATTATATTTGTTTTTTTTTATTATACAAATATTCATTATCTATATTTATTAAATTAAATTTAAATATCATAAATTTATCATTTTAATTAAAATATAAATTAATATAAAATAATATCTTTTTTATTAACATAATCATTCTTTACAATATATAACATAAACGTATGTCCTTTAGGTTTACATGTATTAATCAACTCCTATAATACAACCCGATATCCAACCCTATGTTAATCACCCGATGTTAATCACCCAATGTTAATTACCCGATATCGGTGAACATGATTATCTGGTAGTTTTGTCGTAATCGGTTATACATAGTTCCGATATGGGGCAATATAGACTCATATTTTAAAACATATTCTAGAATATCGGGAAATATGTCTAGATTAGGTAACATTTTATTTCTATTAAAAAAAATATATAGTAAAGTATATATAAAAACCTATATTTTATTTTAATTTACAAAATAGAATAATATATATATAGCGGGTGTTCTATAAATAACACAACTATATTAAATTATCACTAATACATAGTTTCTTAAAATACATCTTACTTTTAAGGGGATTCGCCTTTGAAATGTGTTGAAAATAAATATTTTAATTTAATTTTGTTGTCGAGACACGTATTATTTAATATATATTATATATCTTCTGAAACTTATAGAGCATATAAAGATCTATAAATGATACAATTTGATAGTTTATTATTTGGTAAAAATAAATAAATTTGTAAAAAATGGCGTAAATAATAGCAAAATACTCATATTTTAAACTTATAATATTACATCTATAATTAACTAATTTTAAATAATTTTAAATATAGTGTATATACGATCTATTATGTATTAATATTTCAACTAGCGAAATATATAAGTAACGGATTGGTATAAAATGAACGCATTGCATTGGGTGTAAAATAGCATTATAAACAAAGTAATTGATATTGCGTTATTTAGTTATTTAATTTCAAAATGCCAAGACGTAGTAGGAGATCGATCGCCGGACTATGATATAATACATATTATACATATTATAAGAATAACTATATGGGTATATAATATAGTGTTCTGTTATATTATAATACTAGAAATAAATAGATATGATAAAACATTTATTTTCTTGTAAACAAAATTATTTTATTTTAAAAAAAATGTCATAAATATTAGCTTATTATGTGTAATTATAATTATATACCAATATAGTGGTAATATAATATAAATATAATAATAATAACTTATGGATATGTTAGTGTGGTATTCTATAATATTATAATACCAGAAATGTTGTCAAGGATTCAAATAATAAACATATATTACCATAAAATGTAAAATAAATGCAGCCAAACTTTAAACTTGATTTAATCAGAATATTGAATATAATTTATTTTTAATCTTAGATAATTTTCAACACTCTCAACAATTATCCAAACTTGATGACATTTTCACAGTATCTTTATTATTATATATATATATATATATATATATATATATAATAAAGATGTATTTAAAAGAAATGTATTACACATAGTATTACATATACAACATTAAAACAATTTAAAAGAATTAATTTAATTTGGCATCATATTTTGCCTCAAAATATTTAGGTTTTTCAGTGAACTATTTAAAAAAAATTAAGTAACGTTTATTAAAATTATATTGGTTAACAATATGCAATTTACAGAATTGAAATCGGATCAAAAACCTAGGTGATTTTGAAATTTATTTTAAATATATTAAAAAATAATTCTTTTATCTTAATACATTGTATACATCAAAGGCCGCGAATGCCCTTAATATGATTCATTTTATAACAAATCTTGTACTTTCTTATGAAAAAGAACAATCTGAATACATCCAGAGTAAGATTGATGAAATACAAAATGCTGTAAGAAATCAAAAATCAGCAAAAGCCTGTAAAATAGTAAACGAAGTAAGCGGAAGGAAAAACTCATGCAGATCAAAAACAAAGGCAACAAATAACGAGGAACGTGTTTAACTTTGGCAAAAACATTTCCAAGATCTACTTGGTAAACCCACAAAGATCAATGAGAATGAAGAAGAAATTTCGCAAATTATAAATAGCGAATTAGATATAAAAAAAGGACTCTTCACACCTGATGAAATCACTATAGCTGTAAGAAGTATACAACATGGCAAAGCAGTAGGACTGGATGAAATCCCAGCAGAAGTCTGGAAATTAGGAGAATTCCAAGAAATTCTATTACACTTCTGCAATAGTGTATACAATCAAGATCCAATAAAAAGATGGAACGAAGGTTGTTTATTACCATTTCCAAAAAAAGGAAATCTAGCTTTGACAACGAATTATAGAGGTATTACTCTTACATCAATAGCTTCGAAAATATACAATCTGATGTTATTAAATAGAATAAGACCCAAGATAGAAGATATCCTTAGAAAAAACCAAAACGGATTTAGAACAAATCGATCAACAACTGGGCAAATATTAACCATTCGTCGTTTAATTGAAGGAGTAAAATCGAAAAATTGACCTGCTATACTTCTATTTATTGATTTTTCGAAAGCGTTCGATTCAGTCGACAGATTAAAATTAAAATATATTCTATCAGCATATGGGATACCAAAAGAAACGATCAACGCAATAATGATACTATATACAAACACTCGCGCAATGGTCAGATCACCAGATGGAGATACCCCTTTCTTCGATATTACCACAGGAGTTCTGCAAGGAGATACCTTAGCACCATATCTATTTATTATCTATTTAGACTACATAATGAGAACATCGATTGATAATAACTCACAATAAGGATTAACTCTCACAGAAAGAAAGAGCTCAAGATACCCCGCATTCACTATAACAGATGTAGACTATGCAGATGATGTTGCAATCACCACCAATAAGGTAAAAGAAGCCAATATCTTACTAAATAGTCTAGAAAAAACTGCAAAAGAAATCGGACTTCACATTAATCTCGCTAAAATAGAATACATGGCATACAACCAGAATTCAACAGATATGATTAAAACCCAGAATGTAGAAAATATCAAGAAAACCCAAGACTTTAAATACCTTGGTAGTTTTATAGCATCCACAGAGCATGATATAAATGTCAGAATAGGAAAAGCCTGGGCCGCACTAAACCAAATGAACAACATATGGAATTCAAAGTTATCTAAAAATCTGAAAAGAAACTTCTTCAGAGCAACGGTAGAATCTGTTTTTGTATATGGAGCAATTACATGGACTTTAACAACAAACTTGGAAAAAAAAATCGACGGAGCCTACACTCGCATGCTACGGGCCGCTCTGAACGTATCATGGAAAGAACATCTTACAAATAAAGAAATCTATGGCAAAACTCCAAAAGTAACTTCTTCGATCCGTGAACAAAGACTTAGATTCACAGGACATTGTTGGAGGAGCAAAAAAGAGCTGATTTGTGACGTTCTTCTCTGGTTACCTAAACATGGTAAACGCTCTCGTGGACGTCCAGCAAAAACTTTTGTAGATCAACTCGTCGACGATACCGAATGTAATGTAGACGAACTGATGAATGCGATGAATGATAGAGATGAATGGAAGTTACGTGTTAATGAATGCCGAACAAGTTCGACCTGGTAAGGTAAGGTATAATATATAATAATTTGTATCAAAATTACATATATGTACAAGATTACAAATCTTAGATTATTGTAGATCTTCTAGTATTATTGTATGGCGGTAGATATTATTGTAGGTCCGCAGGTATTATTAAATGTTTTAAAATAAATTATTTATCATAGTTTTCTTAAATCGGGTATATATTTATATGTGGACGATATTTAATACGATTGATAAATAATAATAATATAATAATATTTATTTATTGAAATAATTCACACACATATATATATATATATATATATATATATATATATATTGAATACAATACAAATAGCAAATAACGAACACAAATGGACCCTCACGAATTCGTAGACTTATACATGTTATACATAACTGTAAGATGTCCTGCAGGACAATACATTACAAATAGTATATATTTCTTTTATTTTGATTTCAAATGTATTAAGTTATTGATAAAAACAAGCGATCTAACCATTGCTCTAATATCGCTTTCCAGAAATGTACCGTACTACTGAGCTATATATGGACCCCGATTATATAGACCCACAATTGATAAAACATTATTACATACATTACATTATTATTTTTCAAATTACGTACATTTATTGTAAATTATATTATAGATATACACAAGTAATACTTAGACTATAAAGTATATTATATATATATATATATATATATATATATAGCGGTATACCGCTTATTATAAATACATAGTATGTATGTGTACTGGTATATATGTACTACTATATTAAAATGAATTAATTGAATATATAAATATAAATATTTATTAAATTTGTATTTATTAACGTCTTCAATACGTCTACGTCTATTGAAACATCTGTACCCCAATATATCATCAACTAAACGAAGTATATTTATAGCATGCCATATATAGCATCGAAATACAAGTATACATGGTATGCGGTGCTTATTAATACTGCAATATTGTCTACTACGATGTCATCTCATGTGTTTTGTGTAACTGAATATATTCGTACGAAATATATTGATCTACAACTGTTTACTATTTTACTATATATATATATATATATATATATATAGGTATTCAGTCTCCTTCATCTGTGATTTGTCTATAGACGGACTATAGTCCGATATGAGTGATATATACTATGGGATTATCATCTACTTATCTCTCCTCCATTAACTCTCCCCCACATATCATATTAACTTATCTATCCTATACTGGCCTCTCACACACTTATCTATCATCTACTTGTATCGTTTCCGTGGTTTTTTCATCCGTAGGTTTGTCCTCTACAGAGGAACGGTAGAATAACGGGAACATTATCCTTCTGAAGCGGGGCATGAACGCCACATAAATGAAAGGGTTTATCGTTGAATTGGAGACAGAGACCAGAACGCAAATTCTTTGTAGCGGGGACCCCATTACGTAATCCATCGCTCCAGAACTTCCCAGTAAATACATCCAACTGTCCAGACCTGTGTATCATTATATGTTGATATATATATATATATATATATATATATATATATATATAAATATATAAATATATATGTAAATATATGAAAATAAGATATATTAAAACTAATGAAAAATTAAAATGTCAAATTCAACAAATATGTATATTTAATACGTATATATTTAAACTAAGTAATATAATTATAAAGTATAACTGTATTAAATATTCGAGTTGTTTTAGAATAACTAATGCATGTATAAACCGATAGGCTTATCGTTAACCCTATATATATATATATATATATACTAGCAGTTTTGGCCCGGTGTATATGATGATAGTTGAGAATTATGAGTTATTACTAGAAAATTGCATGATCTAGGTGTATTTTAGAAATAAGAAATATATTATTTATTTGATTTAAATTAATTATGAAATTATAAAAAACAAATATTGAGAAATTCATATAATATACATAATAAATGGGAGTTAGCCCTATCGGAGTTAGCCCTATCTGAATTATCCCTATCGGAGTTAGCCCTATCTGAATCAGCCCTATCGGAGTAAGTCCTATCTGAATTAGCCCTATCGTAGTTAGCTCTATCTGAAATATCCTTATCGTAGTTAGCTCTATCTGAAGTAGCTCTATCTGAATCAGACCTATCTGAGTTAGCCCTATCTGAATCATCATTATCGTAGTTAGCCTTAAGAAGTTGGCCCTATATGAATTAGCCCTATCTGAATTAGCCATATCTGAATTAGCCCTATCGAATTAGCTCTATCTGAATCAGCCTTATCTGAGTCAGCCCTATCTGAATTAGCACTATATGAGTTAGCCATATCTGAATTATCCCTATCGTAGTTAGAACTATCTGAATTAGTCCTATCATGTTAGCCCTATCTGAGTTATCCATATCTGAATTAGCCATATCGGAGTTAGCTATATCTGAAGTAGCCCTATCTGAGTTAGCCCTATCGTAGTTAGCTCTATATGAATTAACCCTATCTGAATTATCCATATATGAGTTAGCCATATCTGAATTAGCCCTATCTGCATTAGCCCTATATGAGTTAGCCATATCTGAATTAGCCCTATCGGAGTTAGCTCTATCCTAATCAACCCTATCTGAGTTAGCACTATCTGAATTAGCCCTATCGGAGTTAGCCCTATCTAAGTTAGCACTATCGGAGTTATCCTTATCTAAGTTAGCACTATCGGAGTTATCCTTATCTGTATTAGCCCTATCGGAGTTAGCCATATCTGAATTAGCCCTATCTGAGTTAGCCCTATCGGAGTTATCTCATTCTGAATTAGCCCTATCTGAGTTAGCACTATCGGAGTTATCCCTATATGAATTAGCCTTATCGGAGTTAGCCCTATCTGAATTAGCCCTATCGGAGTTAGCCCTATAGGAGCATCTCGTCTCTCTATAATATAAGTTATATATATTCGTATAAGAACTATATAATTATTAAATAAATTAAATTTATTAAGTTGTACAACGTACGAGATTACTGGTAACCATGAATCTCATTGGATGAAAATAATGTTATTAAAAAGCGCCACCTATTGAATATTCGAGGCGAATTAATTTAAAATCTTAATTTATAAATCCTCTTTAATATATGATAACACGGTAAATGTCATATTTTGATAGTGCATATTAAAGAGGAATAAAAGATGAGTATAACTGGTGTCTTCCGATCTTGCATTTATTTTTTAAATTCGTAGAATCGTCGTTTCGCGACGATGCCGCATTGTTATATGTTTAGAGAAATATATATATAGATATGTAGTATGGTAACTAGTAATTACTAATTACATATATAACAGTATGTAGGTATGTATACATACGTTATGTAATTTAGATATATGTTGATTTAATATATTTAGTTATTTATGTTTTTATATAATTTGATTTCGGTTTTGTAAATTACAATTAGTAGAAGTGGCTTAAACGAATTTAAATGTTATGTAATTTGGATATATGTTGATTTAAAATATTTTGTTATTTGTTTTTTATATAATTTTATTTCGGTTTTTATTCACGTCCATCTTCCATTCCCCATCAAACTACATCCACGAACATACCCATTCCCCATATAACCCAATCCACGAACACCCCCATTCCCCACTACGCACATAGGTATACCTACACGAACTACACCACACTCCCACCCACGTCCAATGGACGTCGTCCATACACAACACCACATTATCCACAATTCCAGTTATTATTTTTCAATAAAATATATAACCTGTCGCGAACTATCATACTCCGTATTCCGAAGTCAACATATATATACATATTGTTGAATTGGATACTTTATAATACATTATATATTTATTTTTTAGTTTATATAATAGTATATTAATAGTATAATTATTTTTTATGGTATAATTATAATAATAATATTAGTGATAAATATAACAATGATTATTATTATTAAGATTATCACTAAATATACATTACACATCTTCCATTAGTCTATATAAGAGATACATAACTATTGCGTAATAGTTGATTACATAATGATTACGTAACCTATGGCGAAACAGAAGAACACCGTAAGAAAGACTGCGGTCCTCGTCAGACGATATTGAGCGAGAGTGATTTGATTCTCTCGCACCGGCACTCGCTCTTTGGAGTGACTAGACACTAAGGTAGGCACCTGTACTATAATCGATAGTCTATGTTTATTGTTGTCATTCCTCTTTACCATCTTTCTTATTATCTATAGATTATTATGTATATGTTAGGTTTTATTTATAAGTATATATATAAATAAATAAATTAGATTTATTATTTCATGTTGTAAAGCATGAAATAATGTAGAAGTTAATAAATAAATGTATTTTTTTTTGCGATAACCTCCTCAATCATCATATTCTAGATAAGTTAGATTCTCATAAAGTAAAAAAATGTAAATATAAATAATAAGATGTAAAGAATAAAAATATGAATTAATAAGTCTAGTTAAAAATAAATTATGTAAAGAATAAAAAATATATATCAATAAGTCAAGTTTAAAAATGAAAGATGTAAAGTTATATACAAAAATCACAGAAACGAGTTAAATTCTGAATGTCAAACTATAAAAGGAATAGAATATCTAAACAAAAACACATACAAAAAAAATAAATCTAAAATAAACAAGCTGAAGGTTTAATAAATAATACCCGTAAAAATAATAATATTAGATAATTAATTGTTTAATTGATTTCATATGTTGATAAAAGATGTTTTTTTAATATTTTTTTGAAGTTTTTTAAATACATTTTGTAAATAATAATTTATTTAGACATACATTATTCCATGATTTAGAGCCTTTAAATGATGGCTTGATTTTATATAATGTAATTTGAAATTATGAAAAGTATTTTGTATAAATTGTTATATCTAGGAAATAATGATGATATTCTGCTTGGACATTTTTTAAATGTACATTGTGCATAAATACAATATTTTTATAAGTTATTAAATCTTAAAATTGTAATATATTAGAACATACAAATAAATTGTTAGTATTAGTCAAAATAAAAATATTATTGACAATTTTAAAGATATTCTTATTTACAATTCGAACAGCTTTTTTTGTAGAGTTGAAATATATTGAAGGTTATTATTAAAATTATTTCCCCAAATTTCTAAACATTACATTATATGAGGCAAAAACAAAGAATTATAAAGTAGATTTAACATATATATATTGGTAAATAGCTTAGCTTTTTTAATATATATAACATGTGATAATTTCAATTATATTTTATTATATGTTCTTTAAAATTTTAATTATTATCTAAAATAACTCCAAGAAAAGTATAACTTGATACTAAGCATATTTCAGTTGCATTAATTGATATTATGCTACTATTAATAATATTTGCATCTTTATAAGGTATCAATTTTGTTTGATCAATATTTAATATTACTCTATTATTAGTGAACCATTCATGTACATTTAGAATAACTAAATTTAAACTTTTGCATAGAGATTTATTACTTGGTTCACTAATGCTAACTTATGTATCGTCAGCATAAATTATAAGATTAAAATTTATATTTAAATTATGTAAGGCCATATGAATATCATTTATATATAAAATAAAAAGTAAGGGATCCAACATGGATTCCTGAGGTACCCTACAATTAAAACTAAAATACCTCAATTAAACGATTAGTACTGCCCCTAAAATCATAATATTTTAATTTGTATAATAGAATCTTATGATCTACAAGATCGAATGCTTTTTTTAGATCTAGAAAAACGGAGGCTAATTTATTATTTTTTTCTAAGTTTGATTCAATACAATTATAGTGATCATAGAGTGCGTGCGAAGTTGAAGAATTTCTAATAAAACCATATTGTATAGTATATAATAAATTATGTTTTTCAATAAAATGTAGAAATCTATTAGAAATTATTTTCTCTAAAATATTATTTCTTTTTAAAATTTATTTTTAAAATCTAAAATCTTATTAGAATATAATATAACGAATGGTAGGATGGAGTGAATTCCATAGGATGGGACCGTTATTTTTAAAAACTAGGGAAGTTTTACTAGAGATACGGGAGAATTTTGGTAACGAAGAGAAGGTAATATTGTACGTTTTTAATTATATCAGATATGTAACTAGGGGTGAACGAATATATCGATTTATGGATTATAGAGAGAACACGTAATTTAAACATGAGGGAGAAGGGTATCCACATACAATATGATTGATGATATGTTGTAATAGAGTGATATAGTCATGTTATGCAGTAAGTAGTACTTATTGAGGAACGGATAATCCGATTTAGTGGAGAAGTATTTTAACAGAAATTGATTCAGTAGGGAAGAACAGTAGTCAAGTCAGGAGAGTACAATATCATTTATTAGAAAGGTTTATTGAAAAAGAGGTCCATATTTATATCATTTATTAGAAAGGTTTATTGAAAAAGAGGTCCATATTTATATAATTATGAAGAGATAAACGTTGGAAGATTTTGTAATAGATGATAATAGTGATTCTTAAATGATAATTTATCATCAACTATTAACCTAGGTTTTTGGAAGAATGGGAGGGATAATTAATAATTGTTTATAGATAAAAATTGGAAAGGAAGTATCAGAAGTAGATATATTAAGTACAATAGTTTTAGAGGCATTACTTAATAGTAAATTGGAGAGGAGCCATACTATTTTGCAGTTTTCACACTTGATTAATTCAGAGTTAATGGTATTATGAGAATTTATAGGGAAAAAGGTAAACTGGTTGAATTAATTTTTAAAAGTTGAATATCATCAGAAAAATGTGGCTCGAAAGATCTTTATTATATCAGCAATAGGGCGGATATAAATACAGAATAGGGATGAACCTAGAACGGATACTTGGGGATTACCGCGGATAACTGAAGAAAGAGGCGAGTAGTAATGTTCAATTATAATAGAGATATTGCGGTTGGTATGAAGTAAACCATTTTAATGCTAAGCCATATATAACAATTATAGTAAGCCACGAGATTAATATGTTATAGTACAGAGTGTCAAAAGCAGATGAGATATTAAGTAGGATTAGGTGGTAACAATTGTTGCTATTTAAGGTAGATACTATTGTATCAGTAATACGGAGGAGAGCTGTTTTGGTCGAATTGCAAAAATTGCATTGAAATGGGTTGCAAAGATTATTTGTATAAATATGGGCGCTTGCTTGTTTGGAGACAATTCTTTGTAAATTTTACTTAATAAGGGTAAATTGGAGATCATGAAATAATTTATTAGGGAGTTTGGGTTAAGGTTTATTTTTTTTAGAATAGGAGAGATTATGGCATTATTTAGGCAGGGTGAAACATGACCAGAGTTTAGTGAGTATCATAATGATAACCAAACAAATAGAAGAAAATAATGGTGACAGTTTATGATATAATGATATAGGTATACCTAGGGGATCAGTGGGGTAGGTACAGTGACATTTCATTAGTAGATAATTTACTTCACATAGGGAAGGGATAGAGCATATACTTAATGAGTCAATAGAACAGGCAATATAGATTGTAGGTTAAATATGGATGGAGCAGAAGTTAGAATATTAAGATTAATTCTTGAAATTTAATTTTCAAAGAATTTTTCAAAAAGAGAGCATAGTTGAACATTTTACGTATTCGGTAAAATAGGGAGGATGTTTTCATCTGGCGAAGAAAGGATTGCATTTTAAATAATTTGCGAGGATCAGAAGAAAACAAAGCTATCTTTGTATTATACAAATTATATAGATGGATTTTTAACAAGATATAGTAGATTTGTAATATTTTCTAGTAGAAGGATTTAAAAAAATGTCTTCTCAAATTTGCAAACATATTCTGGAAGATGTAACGTTCGTGAGAAATCCAGGTAGAAAAGGGCAATCAGTAATTAATGTATTTTTTGTAGGTACATATATATTTATAATATTTTGGAAAATGGAGTTTAGGAGTATACTGGACAGAGGGAAGTAGGAGAAGATATAGCAGTTTTGATATTGCTTACAAAGTTTGGTAGGTCAATAAACTTAAAATGGAATTACATTTTTACTTATAATTTTACTAATATTCTTTTTATTTAAATTTTTTTAATCAATAGAAAGATAAGTTATATAAAGAGCTTGTTTATATAAATATAGGATAATGCATTTTATATTAAATAAGAGCTAATGAAATGAAAGTATAATATAAAGTATAAATATTAATATTATATTTATTTTTATTTTCTGTTCTTTAAATTCATTTACATTCAGAGGTTATATATAGTCTACTAGTATTTCTGCATACTATAAAAAAAAGTATGCAATTCTATAATTTATTTATTCTATAAATTTAATTTAATTATTATACTTTTTATAAAAATAAAATGTTCCTATGTTTATTATGTACTTTTTTTTTACATGTTTCGCCGCCCCTTAAGTTACCTTGTTACCTGTTACCGTTAAGTCGAAGCCCACCCTGGCGACGTCCGTGGTAGCTATTCACCATCTAGATCTGTATCTAGCATCTAGTCGGAGATTCGTGATATATTTAGAAACATATGTTTGCATATTGTCTAGCCAAGTGCAATGTATACATATATGGCATACTATAGTCTGCCTCTTCCTCGCCGACCTTCCATTCTTCTCAGCATAATTTGCAATTCCATCACATCTGCTCTAACAACGTATTCGAAAAATGATAATTGATAATTCTATATTCGACCGTACTTTTATGTTTATTATATACATTATTACTGTATTTCTCTTCCTATATACGTAGGCAACTCCGAGTAGTTTCCTCCAGAACCATAGTTCGAAATCATCAATTTTGTCCATCTCTACATTTTTGATAGTTCAGATTTCTGCTCCATAGAGGATAATTGGAAATATCATTATTTTAACAATCATTATTTTGGTCGTTAGGCTGATACCTTTGTTTTTGAATATACCATTCAGACTTCCCATTGCACATTTATCATGGCGAGTCTTATTTGTAGCTCATTATCGGTGACCCCATCATTTGTAATTAGAACTCACAGGAAGATAAATTGATCAATGATTTCGATATTATTATCATCTACTACCATATAGTCCAATTCACCTGTAGTCATCACCTTCGTTTTCTTGACGTTTAAATATAATCCGGCTTCTTAGCTTTCTATTTTGACTTTTGTAATTATCTCTGTGAAATCATATTTGTTCCCGTTATCAATGTAGTGTCGTCATATCTAAGGTTTTTAACTTTCCTTCCAACTATATCAAAAACCTTTATCCAACTTTTCCAGGATATATTGCATTATTCTTCTGTATATATATTGAACAGCAATGGAGATATGATGCATCCTTGCCTTACTACTTTACCAATCGGGATGTTGATTGTCTCATCATACTCTGTCCTTACAGTTGATTTCTGATTTGTATATACATATTTCTTAGCACTATAATCAGATGCTCGTGTACTCCCATATCTTTGAGGTAGCAAGTTTATATATATTTTTTATTATTATCAGATTTTAATTTTCTATGATTGTTTGATAAGGTATTTATACATATGGATACTAGTTTGTTATCATATAATAAGGATCGCTTTGACAATATGTACAAATTACATACATTTCCAATAATTCAATAATATTTGTACTTATATATTCTACAATATTCACTAATATAACATTATTGTAGTAGGTATATTAAGTAAATTTGACTTCATATTTAGATACGCATATTTTCAAATATAATATCATTCGACATAATACCTGGCCGATATTCTTAATATTATACGATGTGGGAAATATATAATTGTATTGAGTGCGTCAATATCAACTTGTATAGGGGAAAGTATCCGAATACGAATATGGATACTATTGGTATCTCAGAATCCATAAATCCTACAAAAAAAATATTTAATGAATAAAATATTCATAATTATATAAATATTCTAAAAAAGTATTTTTTATTATTTAATTATTCGATATATTGCTGATATAGACTAATATTTTATTACATTTTTAAATTTAAGAAAAAAATGTCAACTCAAAATCTTCTCAAGAATATACAAATGTATCGATCGATATATCGATATAAAATATAACAATATTTTATTATAAAATAAACCATTATAAACATTATATACATGATTGCTGTATTTGTTATCAAATAATAATTAAGTTAGAAGCATATATTTAGATGTCATATAATTCCCAAGTACGGACACTCTAGATATCTCAATACTGACACCCTTTAACCTATCAGCGCGCAGCGTGTGAACTATTCTTATTTTCATTATAATCGCGCTCTTTATAATATTAATACCACCAATAAAGCTATAGCTTTATGTATACATCTACATTTTTTATTATTTATATACTTAAATTGTATTATTAATTAAAAAAATAATATAATAAATAAATTATTAACTTATTAAATTAGAATAAATTATTCATAAAATTAATTATAAATAATGTAATTGTAATTTGTCTGAATGAGTCATATTAATATATAGTTTATCTAGTGGTATATAGGGTGTCCGTATTGATATCATCTGATATGACATCCAATATTTGTATTGTATTTAATGTACCATTCCATATATATATATTGTAGATAATGGACACATTGTTAAACAACCCATTTACTGCATAGCTATATAGGTCAACGCACGACGTATCTGACATACTGAATAAAACATATATATACCGAACTCATATATTTGTATTTATATTTTATATTTAATCAGTAAACTATACATTTATGACAGAACTACATAATGGACAAATTGTTAGGTAATATTTTTTCTGCATAGCTATGTAGGTCAACGCACGCAGCGGTGTGTCTGGCGTAATGAATACAACGCCATTCCGCATCTTCTAGTCTGATATACCAACGTCACCACACGCTGCCTTACGTATTAATACATATTACAAATTCACTTTTATACTTATTCATTCTATCAACAATCTTAATACGTATTTAAACACAGAGTGTCCGTATTCGGACATGGTACCGAATACGGACAAAGATTGTTAATGAATTAATTAATTGATAACATTGAATAAAAAGATTAAATACAATTTTAAAATCACAATAATATCTATAATCATATTATATTAATATATTATAATTTAAGAATACAAATAGTGAGTCATAAATTGTTAAGACCATTTATTATTAAAGTATACTTATTAGGTTACTTTCCCCTACATGTTTAAAATTATATTATTTTAACCTTCCTATTACTATTTATTATGTCGCTTACAGAAATCAAATAATAACTATGCAATACATTATATAGTAAAGAAAGTACCATCATTAACCATTTACATCACTATATCCTCACTCTCGAGTACTAAAAGTGTATATATTTCTCTTGATTACATTGACATAAAAATGATATATTGAATCTATGCATATCTATATATGAAGTCAAATTGACTAAATTTAAATAAAAAATAACTGTACATCGGTAAATAGTGTAAAATATATTATTACATATATTTATAACGATTTTAACATAAAAAAAAATAATAATTTATGATGTACACCTAAATATAATAATATTTTAATTTTTAAATAATAAATAATTTATTGATCATGTATATTACTTAAAATAACATATATTTTATCTTTACTGAACTGATATTATACATATTTGAAGTTTTAAAGTTTATATTACCACATATACTAAAAAAAATACATTTAAACAATTTCACACTAACACATGTACTTTTTCTTTACCACCCAGCAAACAATATATTCGACGCTTTTGGACGCCATGCGACTAAAAGTTCCGGAATTAATTCGTCACTTTGATGACAATTTGCGCCCAAAAGCGTCGAATTTGCGCCTAAAATCCTATTGTACTTTGGACGCTGTTGCGCCCAAAAGCGTCGAATTTGCGACGAATTCAATATCGATTCGGAACTGAAGCGCCCAAAAGCGTCGAATTTGCGCCTAAAATCCTATTGTACTTTGGACGCTGTTGCGCCCAAAAGCGTCGAATTTGCGACGAATTCAATATCGATTCGGAACTGAAGCGCCCAAAAGCGTCGAATTTGCGCCTAAAAGTTATTATACTTTGGGCCCAAAACTTCTATTATATTATTTACTGGAAGCTATTTATAACTTTATATCTATATATAGATGATCTGTGTATATATTCTTTAGTATTTATAAATAAAGCATATATGTTATATATAAATATATAGAGATATATATATATATATATATATATATATATATATATATATATATAAATAGTTAACAAATTTATAACTTATATATATATGCAATTATTATTTAATATTAATCAATATAAAAGTATATGATTACTATAATTAAAGTAAGAACATAAATGGTTATATTATTTCAAATATTGGACCAATGCTTTGGAAAGAATTAAATTGAAATAAACCTAGCATACTATATATACTATTAATAGTTTTAACATATATATCTATTATATATTATTGAAAAAGTATGCATGTATGTAATCACACTCGAATGTGTATAGAGTTTAAATATGATAAATTATTATTATAAATTGTAATATACATTATATATTGTGATATGATTATTTTAGGCCAAATGAGGAGGACAACTCAATAAACGATTTTACACTTTATTTGGGGGAAAACAATTACATTTTATGGATAATAATAATTGAATCCAGCACAGCTGAGTAACGTTAAACACATCTGAACGCATGCAGCGTCGACAGAAAATATAATGTCCAAATGTAAAAGTCATGATGACTACATTTTCACATTATATTCCTTCAGGCGGAATATTTATTCCACGTTCTATTAAATACTAAATATAATAAAAGGTTGCATATGGAATCATGCTACTAGCATGTATCTAATGAGAGCCTCACGGAGATTCTATGACAATCACGAAGGCAGCACATACTGCTATTTTCATCTCTAAGGCTCCAAGTCATTGATTATCATGGACTGATGTAGTCATCTCTAAGGCAACACGTTACTGGATATCATGGACTGCTGTGGATTGAGTGATTTTTATTTTAGTAAATATATATATATGGACTTCGCAGATGATATTGCATATTAAGTGAAGGTATCAAAGAAGCCTAAGAGATGCTCACTAGAATCGAAAATCATCAAAATGAGTAGGACTAAGGATGAATACAGGGAAAACGAAATACATGAGTTACAATACTAATCAACAGTTTGAAATCAAAGCTATAGATAGGTCAACTCTGAAAAGCATTGAAGACTTCAAGTACCTAGGGGCATGGATAGACAGCAGTGCAAAAGATTTGAAAATCAGAAAAGCGCTTGCTTGGAGAACATGTAATCAAATGAGGAATATCTGATAATCAACTCTTAGTAGGAAACTAAAACTTAGACTCATGAATACAACAGTTGAATCGGTTCTGCTTGGAGAACATGTTATCAAATGAGGAATATCTGATAATCAACTCTTAGTAGGAACCTAAAACTTAGACTCATGAATACAACAGTTGAATCGGTTCTGCTATACGGATGTGAGACTTGGACCCTCGAAAAAAACACTACTCAAACAACTTGATGGCATATACACTCGAATTCTACGAATGATATTAAATGTAGAGATGATGAAGTTGTTTAGGATCTAGTTCTTTGGGAACTAACTCATGGAACTAGAAGACGGAGAAGGCCACCAGAAAGCTACATAAGGAATCTGGAGCGCGAAACTGGTATACCGGTGAGCGAGATGAGAGTAGCTATTATGAACCGTGCTGTTTGGAGAACTTTTACTGTCCCGAAATAAGAATATAATAATAAATATATAGTTGATATAGTATAAATATTTGCTAACGTAGTTGTTATCGAAGGTGAGAGTATATGGACTGTTGTGGTTTATCTTGAAGACGCAATTCAATGATAATCATGGGCTGCTGTTGTCATCTAAATGGATATATAATATATATATATATATATATATATATATATATAAATAAGGTTATAAGTAAACTTATATATTTAATATAAAGAAATAGGTTTGTGTAGAGTTTTTGATACATATGTATATGTATTAGCTCTCATTATAATCTGATTGCATTAGCATGAGAGTGGCTTTGAAGATAATAAAATAACAACAATATATACAAATGAATCATAACAGATGAAAATATGACCACTTGTTTACTAACTAAATGACACTGTCATGCTAGCTTATACGATGAAGATATATTTTATGTATTATAACATTATAACTTATAACGCTTTGACAGTGCATTGTAGCCGTTGATTTCAAAATAAGTGTTCCGTTGCTAACAACCTATATCCACTTATATAGTTACATATAAATGTCTATAAAGAAAATTACGTCAAGTTTTCCAATAAAATATGCTAACTAAATACAAAATTGTACCTACAATATTAGTAATTTATAAGATTAAATTACAATATAATGTCCAAATATCAAAATTTCTCATTACATTCCTTTAGGCGGAATATTTATTCCACAATCTATTAAATACACAATATAATATAAGATTGCATATGGAATAATGCTACTATTATTCATGATGGAAATGCTAGATGGTACCTTGATCAGTCATCATCTATGAGGGCTTCACTTAGATTCTATGGTCATCACGATAGCGTCACAGACTTCTATTGTTATCTCTAAGGCACCACGTCATTGATTATCACGGAATGCTATTGTCATCTTGAAGGTGACACAGCACTAAATATCATCGACTGCTGTGGATTAATTGAGTTTATATTTAATTAAATATTGTTATATAGTTATAAATATTTACTAACGTTATTGTTATCTCGAAGAAGAAATGTCACGGAAAGATATTGTCAACTCTAAGCTGGTATCATAGAAGGCGGACACGGACTTCTGTGTTAATATCGAAGGTGTTACGTCACGGAATATCATGGACTGTTGTTTAAGGATTTAATGTGTTAAGCAAATATATCTATATACGGCTATAGTCAAAATATATAGTAGAAATAGTCGTAAGTATAAAATAGTAATATTTTCTAACGTATTTGTTATCTCGAAGGCGAAAGTATATGGTCTGCTCTTGTTCATCTTGAAGGTGTCTTGTCAATGATAATCAAGGACTGCTTTTAAAATCTAGATGGATGTATGATATATACAAATAAGATTATAAGTAAACTTATATATTTAATATAAATTAATGGGTTTGCATTAGAGTTTAGAGTTTTGGATATATATCTATATGTATAGATCTGGTTATAATCTGATTGAATTAACGTTAGAGTAGCTTTGAAAGTAATACAATAACAACAATAATAACAATATATATATATATATATATATATATGAATGATATAACTGATGAAAATATGATCACTTCTGTAATTACTAAATGACACGTAGCCGTTAATTTAAAAATGCGGGATTTATTTCTAATAACCTATATTCATATATGTTTTTAAACAGAATATAAGTCAAGCTATCAAATAAAATAAGATAGCTAAATACAAAATGTTAACTACATTATTTTATTATTGAATAAGCAATTTATAAAATAATATAATCACTACCAATATACTAGCTCTAGCCATAAACATAGTCATACCCACATCATCCACACTAAAATCATAGGCTACATTGCTCAAATAAATATATAATATACTATATTTCATTTTTTTATAAACAAGGTCATAAGAATATATTCTGTTTATTATGTATATATACATTGTGTAATATCAATTTACCGACTGTAAACACAAATATACAGTGGGTAATATAAATTTAAATATTTCGTCATATGAATAATTATAAAATTAATTATACCTATATAATATAGAAGAATAAAAAAGGATTTTAGCACAAACATGTATGATAAAATATATAAAAATATTTAATATTTGTACTACAAATTATCAATAAATTATAAAATATATATATATATATCTATAGATAGTCTATTAGATAATACAACACATCTATTTACTATAGTAATATAATACTATATTATATAATCACTATATAATTTAAAATTGTATTACATATGGATTCCAATGATCTCGTACGAAGTGATCTCGTCAAGATTGGTGATCACGCGCAATTTTAATTTAAATAATTATTTATAGATAGTAGAATAGATATTGAACACAATATCATCAAACCAAAATACTCTAAACGAGATCACTGGTTACCTTGCATATTATATAGTATATAATATAGGTTACTTAATATTAATATTTTAAAAAAGTAATCAATTATATATGGTATCCTAGTAATAGTCATAAATATTAAAAATCGAATCGCGTGAGTGCTCTAAATAACAAAAGTTACGGTTTTAAATAGATTACGAAATTTGGTATACATTTTATATTTTCATAATTATTATACTTTCAAAGTAACTTTGATAGTGTAAACATATATATTTATAAATATAGTATAATAATTATACTAATTCATAAGTATATTATAATGAATAAAATATAATAAACAAATTACTAAAATATATATTTCTACTATTAAATATATTATATTATTATAATATTTATATGTAAGGAATAATAATTATGAACATATAAAATATATACGTAATTTAGTGATCTATTTAGAACAGTCTCTTTCGTTATTTAAAGCTCTCACGCGCTTCTATTTTTAAATATCTATGTCTACAACTATGATAACACAAGTTTAACTTGTTTAACAAGTTCAAGTTCAAGTTATACATGTATAATAAATTTATGATGTCTCATCAATTTAACACTGACTGTGTTAAAGTTTAACAGTCAATATTAGTTTATTATATAACTTATATTAAATGAAAAAATATATTCTACCATCATTTCCACTGTCATAACTATTGGTCCAGCGGTCAATTCGATTTTTATTTAATATAAGTTATAAAATAAACAAATATAATGTTTAAATTCATGTATATTCAAACCATTATTTTTATAATTTAATTATATATTATATAATTAGATGACCGCTGGACCAATGGTTATTAGTCATAACTGATGACCGTAAAAATGACCATTTTCGGTCATACATTGACCGTTAAATTGACCGCTAAATTGAGAGGTGGACCAATAGTTCGCTTGGTCAAATCATTGAGTCAATGACTCATTTACTATTATAATTTAATTTAATTTAACATCATCGATTTTGTTAAAAGTATCAACATGAAACCGAACGGTTTAATAATAATTATAATAATTATTGTCATAATTATTTAATAATATCGTATAACATAATATGTTATATATACTAATTATATATTCAATGAGTTATTTAATTGCGATAAAAATACTTTATTTTATCATAATTATTTAATAATTTAATTATTAATTATTATAATTATTATGATAATAATTCAATAATAATTATGATAAAATAAAGTATTTTTATCACAATTAAATAACTCATTGAATATATAATTATTAATTATTATATATAACATATTATGTTATACGTATATATTATATAATATGCAATACAAATTAAAATACAATTATTTTATTAACGATATAATATTTAATATTATAGCATTTTAAATTATATTATATTATAAATAAATTTGTTTTAAATAACTTTAATACAAACTAATAAATAGTTACAACGGTATATATATATGGTCATATGTATATATATAATTATATTATGTCTACTTACTATTTTGTTGAACTTTATTGTCTTAGAAATTGAATTAAATGATATAAGAAAACATTATATATTACAAATAAATTTTAAATTATATGTTTATATCGTTGATAATCTGTGCATATTACAAAATACAGTATAAATCAGAATTATTAAAATGCATAGTAGATATATATTTTACATTGTAAACATTGCATTTTTCATGGTGAAACACATCTTGTTCTATCTATGTCCATAGATTTATAGTTTATAGTTTACAAATATATGTATACTAGCCGTACGGTACGGCCCGTACCCGACCAGGCTTTGCTCGGTTTTTGATTGATTGTTTATCTATTATTTATTAATTATAGTTATTCTTTATTCTGGATTGTTTTTTTTTTAATATTTAAAAAAATAAAAAAATATATTTTAAAAATATGTCGAAAAATATTTTTTTTAAATGGTGAAAAATATTTTTTTTAAATATAAAAATATTTCAAAAAATATTGTTTTTTTTTAATATTTCAAAAATAGTTGTTAAATATAACAAAATATTTAAAAAAATACAAAATATATTTTAAAATATTATAAAATATATTTTTAAATATTAAAAAATATATTTTTAAAATATGTCGAAAAATATTTTTAAAATGTCGAAAAATATTTTTTTTAAAATATAAAAATATTTCAAAAAAATATCCAAAAATTTCATTAAAAATATCGAAAAAATATTTCAAAAAAGCGTCGCGAAATATTTTACATGACAAAAAGTAAATGTTTCGACGTATTTTGGAAAATTTAGCTAGCCCAAAGACCATTCTGGTGATAATGAGAACTATAAGTTCCCAAATATTACTAAATATAATTCGGAACCAAAGCGTCCAAAAGCGTCGATAAAGCGACGAATTCAATATGATTCGGAACTGAAGCGCCCAAAAGCGTCGATAAAGCGACGAATTCAATATGATTCGGAACTGAAGCGTCCAAAAGCGTCGAAAAAGCGACCAATATATCGATTCGGAATCAAAGCGTCCAAAAGCGTCGATAAAGCGACGAATTCAATATGATTCGGAACTAAAGCGCCCAAAAGCGTCGATAAAGCGACGAATTCAATATGATTCGGAACTGAAGCGCCCAAAAGCGTCGAAAAAGCGACCAATATATCGATTCGGAATCAAAGCGTCCAAAAGCGTCGATAAAGCGACGAATTCAATATGATTCGGAACTGAAGCGCCCAAAAGCGTCGATAAAGCGACGAATTCAATACGATTCGGAACTGAAGCGCCCAAAAGCGTCGAAAAAGCGACCAATATATCGATTCGGAATCAAAGCGTCCAAAAGCGTCGATAAAGCGACGAATTCAATATGATTCGGAACTGAAGCGCCCAAAAGCGTCGATAAAGCGACGAATTCAATACGATTCGGAACTGAAGCGCCCAAAAGCGTCGAAAAAGCGACCAAAATATCGATTCGGAATCAAAGCGTCCAAAAGCGTCGAAAAAGCGCCCATAAATTCTCAAAAGCGTCCAAAAGCGTCGATAAATTGTTTGCTGGGTATACTGCTATGATACACATTTTATATTTCTTCTAGTCATACCGATACAATACAATACATTTCAATTAAGAACCGATACGATACTGATATGATACAATTACTTTAAATGTTGAACCAATATGATACTGAAACATAATTTTTGTGTGAATGATATATCAATTTTGAAAATTCCCAACACTAATATATATATATATATATACTATATATATATATATATATATATATATATATATATATATATATATATTTATTATATAAAAGAAAGTCTATTTAATTATATATATATATATATATATATATATATATGTGTGTGTGTGTGTGTGTGTGTGTATCTGGTGAGGTAACTCGAGAACCGGGGTACGTCGCGAAAATATTTTATACCCGATCTTAATAAATTTGCAACAGTATGGTCTTGGTCCGGAAAATTTTTTGAATTTGTTACCGCGTACCCCAGAAAAACCTGAAAAATTGACTTTTTGCCATTAAAATGATTTTTTGTCATCCAAAATCTTCGGCGTCGCTTTTTTAAAATATTTTTTTTACATTTTTTCGAACTATTTTTTTGAATTTTTTTGATTTTTTTTTGAAATTTTTGGAAATGTTAGAAATTTTTTGAAATATTTTTGAAATATTTTTGACATTTTTTGAAATATTGTTGAAATTTTTTGAAATATTTTTAAACATTTTTTTGAAATTTTTTTAAAAAATATTTTGTAATATTATTTATATTTTTTGTATTTTAAAAAATATTATTTGAAATATTTTTTTATATTTTTCAACTATTCGTTGAAATATTATTATTTTAAGATATAATTAAAATATTATAATTATATAATAAATATATAAATATTATAAGATATAATAATATACTTTTTAAAATATTTGTAGAACATTTATAAAAAATATATTTTGTAATATTTGGAAATATTTGTTGTATACTAGGAATACAGAATCAGGAATAGCTATAATTAATAAATAATAGATAGGCAAACAATCAAAAATCGATCAACGAATGGTGCGGTTTGGGTTTTCGATATTTATTAAGTACTATTTTGTAATATTGGAAATATGTGTTGTATTTTTAAAAATATTATTTGAAATATTTTTGAAATATTTTTCCACTAATTTTGAGATATTAATATTTGTATAAATTTATTTGAATTTTAGCAACAATTTATGTTATTGTATATGAAAAGCAGAATTATGAATAGCCATAAATAATAAATAATAGATAGGTAAGCTATCAAACAACGAGTAAAGCAAAGTTGTGTACGGCAAGACATTCCAAATCAGGAATAGTTATAATTAATAAATGATAGATAGGCAAATAATAAAAAACCGAGCAACGCCGATTTGGAACTGTTTGGGTTTAGGTTTTCAACATATTTTGGAATATTTGAAATATCTGTTGTATTTTTTGAAATATTTTTTATCTAATTTTTTAAATATTAAAAAAAATATGTTTCTACATATGTTTAATTTTATTTAATTGTATATACTAGAAATGTTGGATCAGGAATAGCTCTAATTAATAAATAATAAATAGGCAAACAATCAAAAACCGATAAATGTCGAGTCGAGTACTGTTTGGATTTAGGTTTAGGTTTGAGTTTTCGACATTTTTTTAAAACATATTTTGTAATATTTTAAATATTTTTTGTATTTGTTAGCAATTATATATTTTAGAATAATCAGGAATAGCTATAATTAATAAAAATAAATAATCAAACAATCAAAAACCTAGCAACGCCGGGTAGGGTATGACTACTAATATGTTGAAATATTTTTTATATTTAAAAAATATTTTTAGACACTTTTTAAAAATATATTTTATAATATTTTAAATTATTTTTGTATTTTTGTATTTTTACAAAATATTTTACGAATAAATCTTAAAAAGAACAACGCTAGATCTACATCGGATACAGTTAGATTTATTAAATATTAGTTAGAAGACAATAATTAAAGATTAGCTATGCATAATTAGGAATAACTATAATTAATAATTTATAGGCAAATAATAAAAAAACGAGCAACGTCGGGTTGGGTTCGGCAAACAATTCTAAATCAGGAATAGTTATAATTAATAAAGTATAGATAGACATATAATTAAAAACCGATCAACGCCGTTTTGGGACGGTTTGGGTTTGGATTTTCAACATATTTTGTAATATTTGAAATATTTGTTGTATTTTTTAAAATATTTTTTGAAATATTTGTTCACTAATTTTTTAAATATTAGAAACAATATTTTTCTATATTTGTTTGTATTTTAAATAAACTTTATTTAATTGTATATACTAGAAATATAGAATCAGAAATTGCCCTAATTAATAAATAATAAATAATAGATAAGCAAACAAACAAAAACCAAGAAATGCCGGGTCGGGTATGGTTTGTTTTTAAAACATATTTTGTAATATTTTATATATTTTTTTGCAATTTTTAGCAATTATATATTTTAGAATAATCAGGAATAGCTATAATTAATAAAAAAATAAATAGGCATTCAAAATCAGGTATGGCTACTAATATGTTGAAATATTTTTGATATTTCTTAAAATATTTTTAGACACTTTTTAAAAATATATTTTGTAATATTTTAAATTATTATTTGTAATCTTACCAAATATTTTACAAATAATCTTAAAAACGAACAACGCTGGGTCTACATCGGATACAGTTAGAATTAGTAAATATTAGTCAGAAGAAAAAAATTAAATATTAATATTTAATTTTAGCTAATTAGCTAAGTATAATCAGGAATAGCTACAATTAATAGGCAAATAATCAAAAACCTAGCAACGCAGGGTAGTGTACGGTTTGTGTTTGGGTTTAGGTTTGGGTTTTAGAAATTTTTTCTATTATATAAAAGAAAGTCTATTTAATTATATATATATATATATATATATATATATATATATATATATATGTGTGTGTGTGTGTGTGTGTATCTGGTGAGGTAACTCGAGAACCGGGGTACGTCGCGAAAATATTGAAATTTTTTGAAATAATTTTAAACATTTTTTGAAATATTTTTAAACATTTTTTTGAAATATTTGTAACCATTTTTGTGGACATTTTTTAGAAATTTTTTTAAAATATATTTTTTAATATTATCTATATTTTTTGTTTTATTTTAAAAAATATTATTTGAAATATTTTTTTATATTTTTCAACTAATCGTTGTTATATTATTATTTAAAGATATAATTAAAATATTATAATTATATAATAAATATATAAATATTATAAGATATAAATATTATACTTTTTAAAATATTTGTAGAACATTTATAAAAAATATTTTTGTAATATTTGGAAATATTTATTATATACTAGCAATACAGAATCAGGAATAGCTATAATTAATACATAATAGATAGGCAACAACACTCAAAAATCAAAAATCGAACAACGCAGGGTGGTTGGGGTTTTCGAAATTTGTTAAGTAATATTTTGTAATATTGGAAATATGTGTTGTATTTTTTTTAATATTTTTTGAAATATTTTTGAAATATTTTTCCACTAATTTTTGAGATATTAAAAACGAATATTTGTCTAAATTTGTTTGAATTTTTTTTTGGAAAATTTATGTTATTGTATATGAAAAGCAGAATCATATAGCCATAATTAATAAATAATAGATAGGCAAACTATCAAACAACGAGTAAAGCAGAGTTGGGTACTGTAAGAAATTCCAAATCAGGAATATTTATAATTAATAAATGATAGATAGGCAAATAATAAAAAACTAAGCAACGCCGATTTGGAACGGTTTGGGTTTAGGTTTTCAACATATTTTGGAATATTTGTTGTATTTTTTATATCTTTTTTCACTAATTTTTTAAATATTAAAATAAATATGTTTCTACATTTGTTTGTATTTTAGATAAACTTTATTTAATTGTATATACTAGACATGTAGAATCAGGAATATCTCTATAGATATATTCCTAATTATAATTAATAAATAATAAATAGGCAAACAATCAAAAACCGATAAATGTCGGGTCGGGCACTGTTTGCGTTTGGGTTTATATTTGAGTTTTCGAAATTTTTTGTAATATTTTAAATATCTGTTGTATTTTTTAGCAATTAAATATTTTAGCATAATCATGAATAGCTATAAATTATAGCCTATAATTAATAAAAATAAATAGGCAAACAATCAAAAACTTAGCAACGCCGGTTCGGGTATGGATACTAATATGTTGAAATATTTTTTATATTTAAAAAAATATTTGTAGACACTTTTTAAAATATATTTTATAATATTTTAAATTATTTTTTGTATTTTTATAAAATATTTTACGAATAAATCTTAAAAACGAACAATGCTATAGCTATAGCGCTATAGCGTTAGATCTATAGATCTGCATCTGATACACTTAGAATTATTAAATATTAGTTAGAAACAAAATTAAATATTAGCTATACATAATTAGGAATAGCTATAATTAATAATTTATAGGAAAATAATCAAAAACCGAGCAACGTCGGGTTAAGAACGGCAAGCAATTTAAAATCAGGAATAGTTATAATTAATAAATAATTATTTATTATCTATTATAATAGATATGAAAAAAATCAAAAACCTAGATACAGCGGGTCGGGATGGTTTGGGTTTTGGTTTTAGACATTTAAAAAAAATATATTTTGTTATATTTGAAATATTTGTTGTATATTTTGTATTTTTTAAATTTTATATTTTGTATTTTTTTAATATATTTTTTGAAATATTTTTCCACAAAATTTTTAAATATTAAAATATTTTTCTACTTCTGTTTGTAGGTCAGCTAACATTTATTTTATTGTATATAAATAATAGTTAGGAAAAAATTAAAATTAAAGATTAGCTATGCATAATCGATCAACGCAGGGTGCGGTTTGGGTTTTCGACATTTATTAAGTAATATTTTGTAATATTGGAAATATGTGTTGTATTTTTTAAATATTTTTTGAAATATTTATAAAATATTTTTCCACTAATTTTTGAGATATTAAAAAAGAATATTTGTCTAAATTGTTTGAATTTTAGCACAAATTTATATTATTATATATGAAAGACAGAATCATGAATAGCCATAATTAATAAATAATAGATAGGCAAACTATCAAACAACGAGTAAAGCAGAGTTGGGTACGGCAAGAAATTCCAAAGCAGGTATAGTTATAATTAATAAATGATAGATAGGTAAATAATAAAAAACCGAGTCGATTTGGAACGGTTTGGGTTTAGGTTTTCAACATATTTTGTAATATTTGAAATATTTGTTGTATTATTTAATATATTTTTTGAAATATTTTTCCACGAATTTTTTAAATATTAAAATATTTTTCTACATTTGTTTGTATATCAGCTAACATTTATTTTATTGTATAAATAATAGTTATGAAAAAATTAAATATAAATATTTAGCAATTCAGAATTAGTAATAGGTATAATTAATAAATAATAATTGGCAAACAATCAAAAACCGAGCAACGCCAGGACAGGTACGGTTTGGGTTTAGGTTATCGACATCTTTTTAAAACATATTTTGTAATATTCGAAATATTTATTGTATTATTTAATATATTTTTTGAAATATTTTTCTACTAATTTTTTAAATATTAAAATATTTTTCATAATTTGTTTGTATTTCAGCTAACATTTATTTAATTGTATATATAACTATGAATAATCAGGAACATCTATAATTAATAAATAATATATAGGCAAGAAATCAACAACCGATCAACGCAGGGTCGGGTACGGTTTGGGTTTAAGTTTGGGTTTTAGACATTTTTTAAAACATATTTTGTAATATTTGTAATATTTGTTTTATTTTTTAATATATTTCCACTAATTTGTTAGATATTAAATATATTTTTTCTATATTTTATTGATATTTTAAATAACATTTATTTTATTGTATATATAGCAATGTAGAATCAGGAATAGCTATAATTAATAAATAATAGATAATAGGAAAATAATCAAAAACCGAGCAACGCCGGGTCGGGTACGGCTAGTATATATATATGCAAGAATCAAAATCATGGTTTTAATTTTTAAGAATATACTATAATATTTAAAAAAATGGTAAAATAAAAGTATGGTTTTCAGCATTAAAATTAAAGTTTTTGCATATTTTACAATTTAATTTGATTAGTGATATTACATTTAATATTTACATAATTGAGTATACATAAGCATCACATCAACGTATATAAACTAACACTACTAACTACTAACAGATTTTCAATAATTTAATTTCTCATGAATCAAATTTAGAGAAAAATCAATAAGAAATGAATTATACGATATGATATAATTCAGATATCTACTCTATTTAATTTGGCTCGGTGCATAATGCATCCGACATACATACATAATTTATCATAATTGATTTATTAATAGATTGCGAAATGATCCATATATATATGTATCATCCTATAATTTCATTAGTAAAATATATCTAATAATATTTTTTCTGATACTATTTTTTATGGGTAGATGTCATGAAACCTAGAATGAATACTCGTATATATATATGTATTTTTTAACATCAAATTATATGATTATATATTAATACATTACCTACGATAACATAGTAATATATACTATATACAATGTATATAATATATACAATTATAGATGACATTTAACCTGAGTTATAATGTAATATATACAATACATCATAATTACATACGTGCACTCTCATGATATTACATATGTCGTGCTATTAATAATGATATGCATTCATTTGTTATTATATTTAGAGTTACGTAACATTTATTATCTTATATTTACGCAGAGTGTTGTACAAATTGATATCATTTTATTAATTATCATATTTATTATATTATTATATACTCGTAGCATTTATTACATCGTAAAATTAATGATAGCCGATGGGCTAGTGATATCGGTGTTCGACTGCTATCAGTGAACACTGTTCGTCTGACAACAGAGAATCTTAGGTTCGCATCGCGCCGACGGCAATATTTGTATAAATATAGTATTACGTATTATTAGTATTACGTTCTATGTATTGTATTAGATTAGAATTACTGTCAGTAACCGTGGATTGGTATCAGTATTATTGTAATTATTATTATTTATCATATATCATGTATACGTATCATATAGAGAAAACGTCGGTACTTTTTAGGATCTACTTTTAATGAAGCCTTCAGACGAGAATGTGTCCGAATACGAATCTAGGGCACAATATATAAGTACCCGCCGCGATATACAAGTGTTATGTGGGCTACCAGGTGAGATCTTTGAGAAATATATCTACATCGTATAAAGTCTTTTTACAGGGAACGCACTACCCTTTAGCAGAGTCGTCTTCATTTTTAGTAGAACACATAAAAGAACAATCTTATAGAGCGATTCGAGCAGAAGATTTGTCGGGTAAGTCAGTGGATTGTATTAGTTGAACTAGTGAGATAAATTGTTGGCAAACAAAATAGTATGTGATTAAACAATAGTATCAACAAAGCATGAAGTCTATAATCCTTAAAATAAGAGAAATGTATACGGAACTTTGTTCAACATCGAGTAGGAGCTATACGAAGGAAAGGATAGGCGAGGCATTATATAATCTAACGTAAGTCGATAGCCTTACGCTTGAGGAATGAGTGGACTGATCTAACGGTAAGAGAATACACAAAGAAGTTACATTTTCGAATCAACACTAGTCGTTCGCGTACGTGAATATCAATCTTAGAAACCCGTGGGGATGAGCGAAATAAAATAGGTTCTTAAGATACCTGAAATGGAAGTAACACCGAAATTAACTCAAACAGTAGAAAATATGTATCGTCAAGTTAAGGTATCGAGGACGAATCACGAATTGTTCTCCCCATGATCAGACAATAATACGTTACTTACAACTATAATTCAACTATCACCTTTATTATGGATATACACTGTTTCTATTCCCTCTTTCATCGTACAATCCATTATCCTAAACGAATTAGCCGGAATCAACACTTTATGTTCCGCCGCTATGCATATATCACCTCTTATTCATAAAACGTCGCTACATTTCGCCAAGGCTCGCACCGCCATTCAATAACGCCTCGTCCCTTCCACTATTTAAGTATATCACTCCCAAGAATCATCGCAGATTCCATATTTTCATTTGATTACTGAAAATCCCGCTGGGGACTTCCACCTACTAACCTCTATATCCATCTCGATATCACCGACATACTCCACGTTACTAGAATCTATAGATCGGTATAACGACGTCAACTTAAACTCATTCGCCCATACGACCACTCCCTTAACATATTCATTATAATATGTATCCGACATACAACAGACTTCCGCCCCCGTGTCTATAATACACGGTGTTACTTCTCAATTACATGTCAATCTATAACTGTATCGGGTGGACACTGCCCTTTTTTAGTGTTACGTCATCTATTTTTACATTTCGGATATTGAGATTGTTGTTACGTATTACCCAACTTTGTTCGCACCCTATTCATCTGTTTACATTTACTCCAGGAAGCTGATGAGATTTCTTTAGAGTAAAACCAGTTTCCCAAAAATACACGTTCACTATGTCTACTTCATACACGCAAACTACTGGCAATCTCTTGCCCAGTGGAAACATTAACTTTAGTGTCTGAGAGATTATACTGGGTCGGAATGTGAATATAAGTCAGTAATTATTGTAAATCGCGTAAATGCTGAACATTAAATTAGAGTGCGCGAGTAAATCCAGCGATGGGATCGTTAAGAGCTCAGAAACCTTTATTCATAATCGATATTGATTTTGCAACTATCGAAAAGAGCGATAAAGGTAACGAAAATATTTTAGTAATCACTGATGTGTTTACAAAGTTTTCTCAAGCGAAACTAACTAAAAATCAGACATCGAAGTGCGTGGAAACGGTATTGAAAAGTTCATGCTTTGATAGTTTTGGATTTTCAAGACAAATACATAGCGATTAGGGAAGAAACTTCGAAGTCATTTGGTTACTATGCGAATAACGGATTATTGTTAAATCGCGATGCCTCAAGGAAATTGTCAAGTGGAAAGATTTAATCGTACATTAAACAATATCCTACGTACATTAACTGAAGAGAATAATCGCGAATGGTCAGCATATACATCCAAATTAGTATATTACTGTAACTGTAATATGCATGTGATTACAGGGTATTCACCTTATTATTTGTTTTTTTTTTTGTGGACGCGAACCAATAATGCCTTTTGATATATTCTTTGGAAGAAACCGCACAGCACGGTACTTAAACTTAGTATGGAAGAAGGCTAATGAAAAGCTGACGGAAATAGAAAAAATACCAGAGCAAAGCACACCACGAAATTGGAAGGAATAAGATCCAGCCGAGATAAAAACCATAATCTTATAAATTAATACAAAGATTATCACCGCAAACATATCAGGTACGGAATAAATTGATAGTCATACTGGATAAGGATCGGGAACGCCCCTTTATGATACATTATAACCTAAGTTTCCATTCGGCCCTCGACTATACCACATCGTGATACTGAGAGGTAAAATCTCATTTGTTATATTATTATTATTTAACTACTTTATAATATAAAGTTTATATACGGTATACCCAGGAAATACAATCCAATATTAATCCTGATTCAATCCGGATTAATATTGGATTTCCTGGATAATAAAAATTGTATTACTGTAATTATAACAAAAAAATAAAAAAATTATAATGCTAATTTATATTATATTGTTATCTATATTATGGCTAGATACGTAATCTATATATTGATTTTATATCAGTTTTATGTTGACTAAACTATAGATCTATAATATTATACTCATATGTTACATGTATGATATGTCCCCTATTTCCCCTATATATGTACCCTTATATATAAGTATGATCCATAAGTACTTATATGATCTTAATTGTTTTATAAGTATTTATAAATATATGGTATTTTATATATATATATATATATATATATATATATATATTATAATTATACATTGTTATATATATGTTAAATAAATTGTTTTTAAAAAAAAACATTTTTTTAATATGATAAATTATGTAATCAATATAAATACGGAATTATCGCATAAGAATAAATAAACAACTATTCAATAGGTACGTATATAAACTTTAATATTCAATATATTACTATGAATTATATTTATAATATTTACATAGTATGGTTATTTATTATACTTGCCTGATTATTTATTCATTTAACATTACTAAATATAAATTGTACAATCATAATTACACATATGGAAATATTGTTATACCCTAGAGGCGCCATTTTTATATGACTAATCGTTTATTGACGGGTGGTGGGCTATCATATATGAATAATTAAATGTAATTATATTAAAAAATATAGAATTATATAATTATATGTTTTACTTTTATGTTTTTAATATATAAATATATAGAATTTGTATAGGCATATATAATATATTACATTAACATATTTATTTTAATAATTGTTACTGCATTTATCTTTATTTATCACATATAAATAATATGTATTTATTCATAACTATATAATATACCTAATCATTTATTATAAATATATTAAAACAAAATGATTTAAAAGAAGTGTATTAATTATAAAGCTGAATATATATAAAACAAATAAATATTAAATGCACACATATTTATATAGGTTTATATAGTTTATATAATACACGTATTGTTATTTGTTGGTGAAATCCTTTCATCACATCCAGGAACTTAGATTAAGTTTTCACTTATAACCATATATGGCTCTAATGTCCCTCCGAAGCCGCTCTCATGTTAAGGCATCCATGGTTTTAACGAGAGCCGATCATTTATTTATACACAATTATTATATAAGATCACTTTTAAATAATATTTTAAGACCCATTTTATAAAATTAATTAATGGTACGGACGAGGCTCGAACCCATGTCCACTGCTTGTGTGTCTGACGCCTTAGCCACTGAGCCACACATGCAATTTTAACGTATAGCACTAACATGCTAACATCGCAAGTTGAATAAATTATATCTAAGGAACACGTAAGGTTTTGGAAAGGAAGGAGTACGCCGTAATCAGTGTACTGAGTATACTCTCGTATACGGTCGAACATATTACAAATGTCAGAACCCTTATAGAAAAGCATCTTGATTCCCATACGAATCTGTTCTATAACTTCATTGATTTCATAAATGCATTTGACAGAGTATATCATGTAGGACTGTAGTCAATACTTTAAAAGTGTAATATACATCACGAATTACAATTATTAAAGCTTTATATAGTAACAATTCCAGTTCAGTCTTGATTGGTAACAACATAGAAAATTCGTTCAAATCAACGGTTAGAGTACATCAATGATGTCTACTATTATCTATACCCTTCAATATAGTTCTAGATGAAATCATGTGAGAATTCTTAAGTACTCAAGTACAAGATAATCTAACGCTCTCAATATCAATATGATGAATAATAGCATTGGACAGCAAGAGATATACCTCTTATAAGTCTACTGAATACTAGCGAGTGACTTCATCATTTAGTCATGGCGTACATAAGTTAATAATGAGATTTTCTAATATTATATAGAAAATAGTTGACAGTGCGTATCATGTTCTTAATTTATGTAGAGTTGTCAAGGTGAGAGGTTATATTGAAATCAAGGGTAGTTATTGATCTAGAAGTAGGAATATATATTAGAAAAGGATGAGTGATTGATAGATGATAACTGGGTCTAGATAGTATAATAGTATCAGTTTTAGTCATAATTAAGTAAAAAGAGTTATGAGAGAACTATTCATTGAGATCAGTATTACAATTAAACATATACATTTGAATCTGATCAGAATCACTATAACTAGGAAAGTACACACACATATATATATATATATGTGTGTAGAGCATCTACATACATATGGTAGTGAATATTAGGATATTTGCGAAATATTTATTTAATAGGAAGAATATAAATAATTAACAATATAGACAAAGAACATAGCCTTATGGAAAACCATGTTAACATAAAAAGGAGATAACGAGTACGAAGAGTTCTAAATGAAATAAAATAAATAAACCAACTGATGACTTGACCGTGTATACCAATTTTATTAATTAGTATGTCGAAAGTAAATAATATTGTGATTGAGAATATCACTAGTTATATCACTAGTGAAATCACTAGTTTACTTATCATCGAGTTATCTTATTATTAGGGGCGCTGGGACGATTTTGTATGTACTAACCAATACAAATAAATGTTGTGGTAAAAGTGGGAGGTGGGACCAATACATAGGAGGTCTCCCTAGCTTTAAAAGTGGGGGGACATATCCCCCATCCCCCTTGTTGCAGCGCCCCTACTTATTATACAATTAGTATACAATAACTTAAATTATTATACGTTTAATAATTATAATAGCTTAAAAATAATTGTCATATACATCATCGGAAGTAATTAAGTAATTTTTGAAAAATAATTTATTAGTAGGTATACCTACTATAAGCTATATGTTCATATATATGAAGATATTATGTGCACGGGTACATAATATATAATGAAGACATTATATACTAGAGGTACATATCATTTACATAACTCGATGTAGATTATATGCTGATATTGTGTGCCACGGGTACATCATTTTATTATGTACATGATATATGTAGAAACTACGTATAAAATACATATATCATAAACATAGTAAATATTATGTAGATAAACTATGTAGATACAGCGAAAATTGTTTGTAGGGAGTGGTCAATACATATATCGAATATATAATAATACGCATTAAGTGTGATAGAACGTTAAGCGGTGGTCAATGGTCATTAATTATCATAATTACGGACCCCTACCGTCAGGTACGCGTTCTAAAATTGACACGAATCTTATTACTCTTTGTGCAATGTATACATCGATTATATATTTTCGTAATAACTATTATACATTGGCCTATAGGCCACACAATGTATACGCAGTCCGTATGAATACGTATACCTAGACATTGGCGATACGTTATATCGAGCGATGCTATGCGTTTTATAGAAAACATCGCGCTCGCACGCGCTCGTCTTACACACATGAATACAGTGTGTGTATATCTTAATTGGTGTCGTATTCTACGATAACTATAGTTATCGTAGAATACGACACCAATTAAGATATACACACACTGTATTCATGTGTGTAAGACGAACGCGTGCGAGCGAGATGTTTTCTATAAAACGCATAGCATCGCTCGATATAACGTATCGCCAATGTCTAGGTATACGTATTCATACGGACTGCGTATACATTGTGTACACATAGTGGGTACATACGTGGTGCCCTGTCACGACAATGGAGATGTTATCGTAGTATCATTGTCTATCGCTACGGGCAATACCCCCGTCGGGCATTGCACGCATTATCTTAAGCGGTTTCACATTACGGATATTCAAGCGATGATGTTAGCGATATCGCTAGTGATAAGGGGCGTGTATCGCGCTAATCGATATCGCTAAAATTATCAAAAAACACTTTCACATTAATGAATATTTAGAAGCCATTGTACTTTTATCATGATAGATGGCTATAGTTTATAATTAAATAATAATTTATAAATATATAGTAATTTGAACTTTAATTAGTATATAAATAAAATTATTGCTACTGAAGTTATTCTATTAATTTAAAATAATCATTAAGGCTATAATAAAAGAGAGATATAGCAGTATAATTATGTATCAGTAGACTTCATAAGATAATTATATAATGATTATAATAATAACAATAGATAACTGAGTTTTATAAATTTCTTAATAATGGATATAACTATATATAGTTATAACTAATCATATATCATATATTATATGCATATAGCTAGATAGAACTTTCTCTATAAAATATAAATAAATATACTATATAAATTAAAATTATAGGTATGTTATTAAAGTTGATTTAATTAAGCTTATTTAGGGAACTTATTATATTATTATTTAATACCAATTAAAATATAACTATAGCACACTTTTTGTATACATAATAACGGATATTTAATAACCGTATTTAATAAATACTATTTATAGTGTATTAAAATGAAATATTAACAAATCAGGAAAATATACATAGTAATTATATAAATTACTAATATGGTAATATTTAAAGTTGAATGAATTATACTTATTATAATATAATTAATTAATCTCTATAACAAAATTTCTATATTACTTATTTAGTATATATTAATATGTATTTTGAATAAATTTAAATATGTATTTAAAAAATATAATATTATAGGTATTTTAATATGAACAAATTATAACATTATTAAACTTTTAAAATTTGAACAACTTTAAATAAAATTGATATAATATATTAGTAATATACACGATATATTAATGATATTTTTATTATTTATTTAAATCAATAATATAATTATCTAATTATGCAAGATAGTAATATGTAAGAAAATAATAAGAGTTTAATATAATCTTTTGGTTATAATAACACAAATAATATATAACATTATCATATAACATATAAGACATAAAACCTATATTAATAATATATTGGCTATAACAAACACATTTTTCAATAGCTATACTCAAATATCAATATTTCATATAATCCATCCACATCATTGGTAATACCAATTTTGTATCGAGTATCCAGTATCAGTTCGAATACTTATATAGAGCAACCATAAATTAAGTATATCATTCCTATACAAGTATTTTGAATAATTAATATGCATAAGTAAAACTTAAATATACTGTAATAATATTTACCATGTGCAATATGTAATCTGGTTTTAATTGTCAACATTAAATCTTATTGTATACAGTCTCCAATAATAATCAGCATGTTGTTACAGCAGTTCATCTCTTTAGAATATCCATACCTTTTAATATAAGCAGTATTTATAACAAATGTTTCTCTAATTTATCCGTAGTCTTCAATAGTATTGAGCCGCTAACTGTAATAAAATATTGCGTTCAAATATTAGTGTTTATTCTATAATAATAATTCATAATTAAATAGTAAACTAAAGATTATATAAGTAGGTATGTAAGTAGGTAGGTAAGTGGGTAGGTATGTATAGAGGTATGTAGGTAGATGTGTCACGGGATAGTACGTTATACTGGAACGTGATAGTACTTTATGATGGAACGTGATATTACCTTATGCTGGAACGTGACAGTATGATATGCTGGAACGTGACAGTATGATATGCTGGAACGTGATAGTATGATATGCTGAAAAGTGATAGTACATTATGCTGTAACGTAACTGTACCTTATGCTGGAACGTGATGGTATGATATAATTTAACGTGATAGTACTTTATGCTTTACCGTGATAGTACCTTATGCTGGAACGTGATGTTATGATATGTTGGAACGTGATAGTATGTTAGGCTGGAACGTGGTAGTACCTTATGCTGGAACGTGACAGTACGTTGTGATGGAAGATGATATTACGATATAATGTATTGTTTGCACACATACTTTTTAATTATGTGATATTTGTTATATTTGCATAAATATATATATATATATATATATATATATCATCACGCTATATATAATTAATTTATTCTCAATGAATTTATGGAACCATGTAAATAATTATTATTTTAAATATTGTTGTATTCAATTTAGATAAACATATTTTATATGATTATTATGATGATATATATATATACGTTGATCATAAGCTGTTGCTTCAATATCTATTTGGGTTTATACCAAATTCTGAATTCTGATATATATTTATTTAACATATTAAATATGATATTTATATATAATATATTACCATCCAAATATAGCGCATATTATTCCGTGGTTAAGTATTATTTAGTTATATAAAAGGTATAGAATAGGTTAAATAATGAATACTAATATAATAATCATAAAAATTCAAATAAATTCCAATCTACAATTATCAATGGCCGCTGTTTACATTTGTTACCAAGTGATCTACATTACACAACATAGCCCGAGTTGCGGGGCTTGGGTATATAGTAGCCTACTACTAGTTGGTATATATTTAGAGTTTATAATAATATGAAAAAACATATTCAAAAACGTCAATATTATATTCAATATCCAATATAATATAATATTAAATCTTGGATATATTCATTAAATAAGTTGTTGGTAATATATCTCTAAATATGGTTTTTTACATCATTAAATTAATGATTAATAAATAAATAATTTACGCCGTAATATATTTATTTATATATTGAATATTAAAGTTATTTATTAATGATGATTTAAAATGATATACATGTATTATAATTACTATAATGATAATAAACCATATAAACATATAAACTATGTAATAATCATTAGTATAATATAACCAACTGCCTGTGTGGCTCAGTGGCTAAGGCTTCAGACACACAAGCAGTAGGACACGGGTTCGAGCCTAGTCCGGACCATTAATTAATTTTATAAAATGGGTCTTACAAATTATTTAGAAGTGATCTTATATAATTGTGTATAAATAAATGATCGGCTCTCGTTAAAACCATGGATGCCTTAACATGAGAGCTGCTTCGAAGGGACATTAGAGCCATATATGGTTATAAGTGAAAAACGTCATCTAAGTTCCTGGATGGGATGAAAGACTCCACAAAATAAAAAATAACAATAATGATTATTTATAATTAAATAAAGAAAACTATTAGTTGAACTAATTACTAATTAAAATAGTATTTAAAATACTAACTTTATAAGCTTGTGATTATAATATTTCCTTCAAAGACCTTCTTATATAATCCATAACTTTAACAAAACAATGTTACTTTTATATAATTCAATTAACTATATCATTTCTAAAGTTTTTTCGTTTGAAATATTGAAATAATCTATCATTTTAATACGAGTTAATATAATAATATAATAATATAATAATAATTATATTTAAATAATTAAATTGAAATATTATTTTAAATAAAAATTATAAACGACGAAAGAAAAGTTGACCTAGTTTTCTAACCAATCACAGTTAAAATAGGCGTTTCTATCGCATTACCTATCGCATTTTTAATCGCCAATGACAAATAGTTTGTGATTAGTATCGCTTATTTTTAGTTAAATCTATCGCTAAATATATCGCTAAATATATCGCTTTTTGAGATATTTGTGAGGTGGGCGTCGCCCGGCAAGCGATATCGCTAAAATCATCGCTGGAATATCCGTAATGTGAAACCCGCTTAATGCTTGTAATATTCATCTTTATTTCTATAGCAGCCAGTAACTACACTAATAAACACACACATATATATATATATATATATATATATGCTATAGTATATACTGGCTGCTATAGAAATAAAGATGATATATATATATATATATATATATATATATATATATATATATATATATAGTTACATACTTTACATGTATAGAATATATACATGTAACCCCTAACATTGTTACGATGCAACTACTGATTATGACGTCGTTATAACCTATTGGATACTTGATTATTACTCAGTTCTTAGAACATGCTATGTCGATACAATAATTATTGCATGACATTCTAATAATGCTAACATTATTGGTAAAATATTTGTAAGTGTTATTATAATTAGTTCCCTAGCCTATTATATATATATATATATATATATATATATATATATATATATATATTCATATAAATTCAAAATGATGGAAATAAACGATATATCTATTTATGGTATTTACGAAGGGTCTAATTATAGGTTTAAAAGGGCATATATATACTAGTAGGTATGTTAATATTCTTATTTAATTATACAAACAGGTCATTAGTATTTGTAAATAATTCATGTTGGTTTATTTACGGGGGAGCAGATAGTATTATATTTTTTAGCTCGTTTACTACCACATCACTACTATAAAGTATTATGTGAAATTTAGATAGATATCTCATGTATTAGCTCCAAGAGTTAAATCCTGAACAATTTATTTATAGAAATATTTCATTACAATTATCAATGGGAGTTTGGATAAATTTATAAGAAAAATTAAAAATTGTAATGTTATTATTATTTTGTAAAGTTCTTTCATTCTGCGACCTAATATCCAGCAACATATATTATGTTTATAAGTATATCAACAAGTCTTCAATATACATTAGAAGCTGATTTTATAGTAAGTTATACACATTTTAACACGATTCTATCTATTTGACATTATATAACATTACTTTAAATATGGGGTGATGGGCATTTGGAAATGGTAGAACCTTTTTCGTATTATCTACAGTACATATTAATTGCATGATTACAAATGTGGTTTCCTACCTAATAGTTAAACTCATATATTAGCTCCAAGAGTTACACGCTGAAAACAAATTTGATATGACGTAATATGCTATTCTATGAGAAAATGTTATATTGCAAGGTAGTCGATCACACAATTAAAGTATTATACGATAACGAAACTAGAGCGGTATCGAGGAATGCAGTTATAGGTCACGTGTTTATAAAGGAGTTATCCGAGGTTGTCTTCTATAATTATCTGTATAACTAAATATATATATATCCCTCGTTATCAATATCTATATTACATATGTTACTAAAATATATAATGAACTACGTATCGTAGTACATTAATAATATTAGCATTATAATTAAATCGTTATGTTAAATCTATTGCCTGAACATATACACCCACACATATATACCATATATTCATATGAACCATGGTATGAAGTTCATACGGTTTTAATAGACTAACAGCAATTTGAATTACATCATGTATATTTCTATTACTATACTTTCGATATTAACTATATTTATAAATGTTAATATAATATAGTATTATATTATTAGTCATATTTAATATACTTTATTACAGTAACTATAATTTTATTATAATAATATACACTTTTTAATGAATAATATTCATCCATATTTATATAATATTATATATATATATATATATATATATATATATATTTATATTAATTTAGATAAATAAAATATTATAAACTACTATTATTATTGATAATTTAAGTTAACTTATCTTATAAATTATACTATAATAGTATAACTATATGATATTTTTTAGAATTAAAGTGATTTTTTTTTCTGAAATAAATTGTTGTTAGTCATTATATAGCCCCAGTATTCAATACTCGTGTTTAACTTGGATCTAACTGGGAAACTGGGGGAATCTGGTCCAAACTTGGATCTAGGTGGTGTAAACTTGGATTTATCTTATCCATATTTAACTAGTTGAAACTTAGATCATTATATCACAGTTTAATCCAAGTTATTTTTTTTAAACTGAGATCAACTTGGATTTAGCTTATATATATTTAACTAGTTGAAACTTGGATCATTATATCAAAGTTTAATCCAAGTTATTTTTTTAAACTGAGATCAACCTGGATTTATCTATCCATATTTAACTAGTTGCAACTTGGATCATTATATCCCAGTTTAAACCAAGTTTTTGTTTTAAACTGAGATCAACATGGATTTAGCTGATTCAGCTCATATTTAACTAGTTGAAACTTGGATCATTATATCACAGTTTAATCCAAGTTATTTTTAAAAACTGAGATCAACTTGGATTTAGCTGATCCATATTTAACTAGTTGAAACTTATATAATTATAGTTAAACAGTTTAATCTAATTTATTTTGTAGTCAAAAATATTTATCTATAAATATTACCAATTATTTAATTATTTATTATTTTATTAAATTTAGGTAAATCTATTGAATCTAAATTAATAAAAATAAATAAAAAATATTGAATATTTGTTGATAAATATTTTTTTTTTTTAATAATAATTTATTTAACCTATATATAACAATGTATACATATAATATATATATATATAAAATACCATATATTTATAAATACTTATAAAATAATTAAGATCATATAAGTATACGAATATAAATATATTTAGGGATCATAATTATATATAAGGGTACATATATATACTCTAGGGGATATAGGGGACATATCATACATATAAATGTAATATTATAGATCTATAGTTTCGCCAAAATAAAATGATATAAAATCAATATGTAAATTACTTATCTTTCCATACTATAGATAACAATATAATATAAATTAGCAGGTATAATTATATATTAATAGATTAATTATTTTTTAACCTTGTGATTTTTTTAATCTACTATTATTTTTCTACTTCAAATTATATTTTAACATTTTTAATTTTAATAATTTTACTATTTTTAATAAATTTTATCTTTACTCAGACTTTTTCATTAATTTCTCCTTTATATACATATTTTATACTATTATTACGCTTTTATATAATATTATATAATATTTTTAATACATTTTATCTTTACTCAGACTTTTACATTAATTTCTTCTTTTTTCCATATTTTATACTATAACTACTCTTCGACTTATGAAAACTATCTAAATATTTTTACTTTGTGTAGATAATTTATAAATTTATTTTTGAATATTTTCCAAACATATATTTATTATTATTTATATTAAATTTTCATATATTTACTCTTCTTAACCTTTCAGGTCTGTTTTTAGTTTTTTTAGTAGTTTTAGTTTTCTTAATGTTTATTTTGTTTATTTTTATATATTACATGATGCTTTTTGATAATTTTGTCAAGTCCTTCATAAGTACAATTATTTGATCTTATTCATAATTAGAATTAGTGTAAACAGGAAGTCAACTTAGATATAACTTTATGTTATATATAGTTTATTCTTTTTTTCAGGAATTTATTATTCCAATTATAATTGTACTTTTTAGGACTTGTCAAAATAATAAAGCGTAATTGTCTCGATAAGCTCTGCTTCTACAATTATCCGGTTATTAAAATTAAATCTGATAATAATAATAATAATAAATAATATATAGATATAATATAAATATTATGTGAATAATTTGAATTATTTTTAAACTTGGATTTAACTGGAATTTACTCGAGTTAACTTGGATTAATCTCGAGTTAAACTTGGATTTAACTGGGATTTAGCTAAAGTTAAACTTGGATTTAACTGGGATTTAACTCGAGTGAACTTGGATTTAACTTGGATTTATCTCGTATTAATCTCGAGTTAAACTTGGATCTAGCTGGTGTTAATAGTGTTACCAAATTAGCAGGCTAAACACGAGTTTAAACTCGAGATAAATCCAAGTTAAACACAAGTATTGAATACTGGGAGCCTTCATACGCATCCGAGTATTTTTCATTTAATTTAAATCATCTATGAAATACTCGAAATTATCAATACATATTTAATTTATTTAAATAATAATTTTAGTTTTTATTTTATAAATAAATTTCACTTTTACGATTTACTAAACTCCAGTAGTAAACCTATTTTTCATTATAACGTAAAATAATAATATATTTCCCAAAAAAGTCATCACATAGTATACAAAAAAAAACAATTATAATATATTAAATATGTGCCGATATTTTAGTATTTCAACCAAATTATATATATATATATATATATATAACTCAGAAGATGTAGCGAACTACTGGGTAGAAAAAAAGCAAGGCTTATCTAGTTATACCCTGTTAATTATTCGAGAATGGAAAATAATTATACAAATATATATGATACAAAATAATAGGCAATTTGATAAATTTTTACAAAACTAAAAAAAAATAAAATAAAAAAAAATAATATATATATATATATATATATATATATATATGTATTTAAATGTGCCGACTAACTCCGATTTATGATAATAAAAACTAATATATGATAATATATATTTTATTCATAATTAGTGCATGAATTACCAAAAGTATATGAAATATAATAGAGAATAGAATACCTATTTATGATATGTATTGGGTGAATTTACTACTGATGGTACATCGTGCTTACGATCTATATATATTTGCAGTAAATACATTTTCTTATATCGATTCACTATTAAATATACATTTTATTATTATTATTACAAGTGATATTCTTCTCTATACTTATATTATATATATATATATATATATATATATATATATATATATATATACATATATGTTCCTATACATATAAAAGAAACATCCCTAGATATTTTAAATTATTTCAGTAACTATATTTTTACTTATTAAGTAATACAAATTTGTTTGAAATATTAAAATCCATCCTTGATACGACATAAATTTGTCATGAGATGTTGTTTTAACCAAATATTATTTTTAAATATATTTTATATTATACATTATTTTATACTATATTAATATAATGTAATCGTATACGATATAATTATAATTATAATCGTAATTGTAATTCTAACTTAGTTTATTTAGTCAAATATTACCCGCCCGCCCATGTGTGTACAATATTAATAATTTCATACAAAAATAGAACATATCTGTTTTTTTAAAGTTGTGTCATTTGATTCATTTAGATTATATTTTCAGCATAGGTTTAAATATCATAGATTTACAACTTATTACATAATTCCCGCATTTATTGAATTTGCGCAATTATGATTGTATTTATAATATTATTTTCGTACGAATGTAGGTTACGATGTTATGTAATATATATGTACACTTAGTTTATTTAAATACGTATGTAATTCATTAAATAATTGTACTCGTAATTGTAACGTAGTTTCTTTATTCACGTCTTACCCGCCTGCCAACCCTACCACCCATCCACCCTTAAAGTATGTTTGTATGAGTTGTATATTTGTGATCGAATTTTATATCTTATATCGTAATCGTAATCGTAATATTTATTTAATCACGTCTAAATTTAAACAATATAAATTATTAGTTTCTAAATAATGATTATATTGGTGTATATATATACGCAGCATGTTAACGTATTTCCATGTGTGAAAATATTAAATATTTATAGTGTTAACGATAGACAGTGACATTTTATGTTCCGCATTTTACTATTTGAATGTCTCGATACATTGATATTTGAGATTTGAATATCTCGAGACATCTGTTTTCCTCAAAATTTACAAAAATATTATCAACCCATCACGAACATAACATACATTTAAATGTAGGTTACAATTCAATTGTGTTTCTATACAGAACAATATTTCTAGAAATATCTAGAATATAAGGTTCTTTCAATACAAATATAAACCAAAAATGGCTCTTTATTTTGTAACCTATAGAGAATCCTACACAATATTTTAATAAATCTAACATGTTATTTAAATATGGTTCCTTCAATAACGTATGTATCACTAAAGGTTCTTCTAATACTAGTTATTTCAAAATCCCTATTAAATGGGTTATTCGAAGAACCAATATAATTCAATATAGTTAGAAAACTGAAGAACCTTTATTATTAAGTGTTTATATAAACCTTTCCGTACAAAAAGATGAACGCAACCATGGGTAGGAAATACACACTCGTGAACCACACTATCGCGTAGGCGAGGTAAAAACGATCCCCCATTAGACTGGAGTCGGTCTGGCAGATTCCGTCAATGACCTTGACCTAAAATAGATGTCGTAATATAGAGGTAACCTTAATTATGGTGATATGACATAGTTTACCATTCGTAATATAATATAATCATATAATGTTATATTCTAAATTTAGTAAATTATGATTATATTGTAATATCATAATATATAAATATAATATATATATATATATATATATATATATATATATATATATATCTACACAGCAAAGTAACTTACGTACATAATATGAATTAATGACTTGTATATACATTAACATAATATTATAATATATATGTAATATGGTAACTACGTATATAACTGTGTGTATGTATTTATAAATATATTATGCACTAAGTATAAATATGTTATGTAATTTAGATACATGTTGATTTAATATATTTTGTTATTTGTGTTTTTATATAATTTGATTTCTGTTTTGTAAATTGCAAATAGTAGACCTGACTTGAACGTATGTAAATGGTATGTGATTTGGATGAAAGTTGATTTGATATTTTCGGTTATTTGTTTTTTGATTCCTGTTTTGTAAATTGTAAAAGAGAGCGTAGTTTATAATTAACTAGTTTTAACTAGTTTTATCTAGTAATCTAATTAGAGATACGCCCACTACGCCCACTACGCCCATCACGTGATCTCGTTATTATCGAGAATTTCGGTATGATATTGTTTATTAGTGCAAACGGCGTACACTTAAAGTATAATAAATCATATCATATTAATTGTAAGAACTTCTAGATAGATACATATTTAATCATGACTGTTTATATTTATTATGTTTTATATTTATGATGTTTTATATTTATCCTTATTTATTTTAGTTTGAGGTTTCCTCAATTCTCGATTCGACCAACACGTCCATCCTCCATTCCCCATCAATCTACATCCACGAACGCACATATTCCCCATATACCCCCATCCACGAACACACACATTCCCCATCTACCCCCATCCATGAACCACACCACATTCCCCATCCACGTTCATCCACGAACCACACCACATTCCCCATACATGTCCAGCCGTTTCTATTCAATAAATATATAACCTGTAATATATAACTATTATTCTCCGTTTTCCGGATACAATATATAAATATATATAATTATTATAAAATAGCTAAATAAATGACTACTATTCTTATAATAACTCGTGTTACGAAGCTAGAATTGGTTAAGATGATAAAGTAGAAAAAGTATACGAAATAGACACTTGTTGATTAACCACATGTCAACAGTTGACTCACCTCTATGGTCATCGGGGACACGAGGAAAATGGAGATGATGTAATAGGCGAGGGTTAACCGTTTGAACATGGAGGAGATGGTAGGACCCTGAATGTCCAGCGGTCTACATATGCTTACGTAACGTTCCAGTGCGATGACCACCAAGTTGTAGATAGACAGACATACCGCATACCAGTAGAATATCTGTTAAGTGTTGATAACAATTGAATATAGCCATTAGTCAGGGTATAAGTATGTGATATATGTTCGGGTTAAAGGTCATGACAATAATAATTCGTTACTAATACAAATAATCTATTGAGATGAACGATATTTGTACAAAAACACACACGCATATATATTTACGATACTGAAAATTGAGGTACCGAGATTTAATTATAAAAGTGAAATTGTCATAATGATTTAACGTTATCGAGGTATAAATACTGTATTCGTAAAAAATCACTGATTTCCAATGTTAATTTTGATTTTTAAACTGAGTTTTTAAACAAATTATTTGTTATTTTCGTAACTGTATTCGATATACATTTTTATATTTCGGTAGGTACATAATTTTCAGTAATATTATTGTATTACAAAGTTATTTTATTTAGTATATAAATACACGGTTTTAATGATAACGACATATTACGTATACAATATGATAATATTACTGTATATTGGGTTATATATTCGGGTATATTTACTATATAGATTATTAAAGGGGAAAGTCTCCGATTACCGATCCCTTCTCATATCTCAATAACTATAAGATATATTACAAAATTATATATATATATATATGAACTGTTAGTACTAGGATAAGGAGGTAGGTATTAGGCATATGTATCCGATTATCGACCGCCCTGTTTATTCTTGTAAATATAATTATATTAAAATTTAAAAATAGCCACATTATTCATTGCCATAATATTACCCTAATTACAAAATTTCAAATAAATATATTTAATATTGAATAAGTTATTACAAATAATCATTTAAGGGTCGGTAATCGGAGACTTTCCCCTACATGAGTTTATAAATATACAATCATAAACTAACAGTACATTAATATACATTTTATTATTATAATATACGTTTTATAAACTGAGAACAATAAATGAGTAAATTTGTATACGTTTTTCAAAAAAGTGAACAAATAGAAAATTTCAAAATAAATCCTCTTTTTTATAAAATCGATAATTAATTTACTAATAATTGTAAAAAAATAAATTGACTCTATATGGAATCAAACATGGGCCATCTTGAATATTATCTAATAATCTAATACTATAAAGTGGTGGGAGGGTCATAACCGGATCGCAATATTAAATATGAGGCGTGAGAGTAAATTACGATGTACCTATTAAATACCAGTGAATAATTATACCAGATATAATAATAATAAAATAAAATTCAATTGAAATAAATTAAAATTAATTAAAACAATTCAAATGAATTAATAAAATTCAATTCATATTAAAAACAATTAAAATGAAATGATAAATATATATTTATATAAAATAGTATATATATATATATAATTATATGATGATGATGATGATGATGATATTCGGTTTATTAGGCACTAAAATATGGTCATGTATATTCATTCGCTCGTACAGGAAGACAATAATAATAAGATAATAGTAATACGATAACATGGTTTTATTATTATGTTTTTTATCTGCATTATATTCCGAAGTGAGCCTATCAAATATCGTGTTCATGAACATGTGTACTGCAGTACTTCATTTTTATTTAATTAAACATTATTTCCTTTGTTGAGTGTGAACTCTATGTATACATAAGTATAAGGTATAAGTATACTTATGCTGCCTACGTCATATTCTCTCTCTGTTTCAATATATATAAGTATATATATATTATGTCGTATTAGTATTCTCTCTCTTTTTCTATATAGATACACACACACATATATATATATATATTAGCATAATTGATTATAATTCATATATGCCGTATACGTATAAGGTATACCTTCACGATATTTTCGATCCATGTATACTATGGTATACTATAGTATATGTGCATTGTATATATTATATATATATATATATATATATATATATATATATATATGTATATACATATACTAGTATATGTATATAAATACTATATAAATATCTATTTACTATATTTATATATATATATATATATATATTTATTTTATATATGTATTTACATATGATAAGCACATTTTATACCTCGTATGTGTGTATTTAATTATTTATATAGATAATATCAACGTATATCTGTTATTAGATATAACTTTGAATTTCGTCACTGATATGAATATACAGGTGGCGCACTTTCGTCACACGCGTCATATTTCGATCCAGCGATCTATTTATTACCCGTAACAGTCTAAATCTCTAGTACATATATTATATTATTTATTAATATCTATATATATATATATATACATATATAAACGTATAATGATAGCATAATGAGTACTTACCTGGCTATACCACATATAACAGAGAACGTATTCCGTCATGGATACAACATGTTCAGTGTCCGACTGCGGATGGGTACCCAGCAGTAACGCCGTTCCTAGAATACAGACCGATGCGTCCATACAACTCTGATGTATTAGAAGATAACGAACTCGCTGAGAGAACATCGTCCTACCTGGGGATATCGTTTACATTCTGCAGAATATATTTTGATACTAATATAATTGTATTTACATGATATATCAAAATTGTATACAACTTATAGATAGATTAATAATGTAGGATATTTAAATTATCTTGCATGGTAATACAATATTGCATTATTTTTCATTATAAAGTTACCATTTAGGTGTAAATAATTCAATTATTCAAGTAATTAAAAATATATTTAAGTTGATACATTATCTATATTGACAAATTAAAATGTCAATAAAAATATATTTTTAAATTAATAATGCTTATTTACTTTAATATGAATGAAATATATTGATACAAACACTTTATACTAATGGCTAAGCAAGTAACAAGTTAATTTAGATACATTAGACATAAGTATGTATAGATAAGTAGTTAATATGTATATATTATGTAATATGGATCGTACTTATAATTAATAATTACGAATACTAAGAGATATGTGGTTATATCTAATTTAGATAGGAATTTGACTACATTAGAATATAATTAGTCTTAATATAAAGATTATAGCTAATAACGCAAACTAACCGGTGACCTTTCGAGCTGCCCTCTTCAATAGTACGAATATAGTGTAGACATTGGCTACTATTCCTATCGAGGTCAGAGTGAACTGTATCGTGTTAAACACGTTACGAGATGTACCCAGTTCAACGCCGGTGAACGATTCTATATTTCCGGGTGTAGTAGCCGTAGATTCGTATGTAAATTCGTCCATAGCCGCGCGCGTACCTACGTCTGAACGGGTGTACGATAGATGACGTACTCCGTCGTCATTTGCGCATGCGTGAACTACAAATTAAGTGTTTGCAATATTATAGGTACGTATAGAGATATAAGATAGATAGATATATCTGTAGACTGATGGATAAGAATATATAACTGCCACCTATAGTTATTTACACCTATTGTTTATCGCTAATATATGTTGTAATATGTAAAGCATAACGAATTTATAACTAAAAAACCTAAATTATAACTAAAAAAAACGTAAATTATATCTAATTATAAAATTTAACTATAGTATATTTCAATAATAGACATCGTATAATATATATCGTTCATCGCTAAATGATATAAATGAACTACTCGACTTATTATACGTATAGAATACCTACACTACTCGATTCAGTGTGTGTGTATGCAAACGTGAGTGCATTCGATGGTGAATTTGATGTTAATCGCGTGCGAAAGATAATTAGAACATGTTCAGTTATGTGTTAACCGCACATGGCACATCGTTTGTATATTGTACTATGTAAATCACATGTATAGTGTACAATGTACACTGTTAGAAATAAATGGTATAACATTGATTGAAAAATGGTATAACCCCGTGGCGCCCTGGTATACCATTTACGGTATAACTAATTAAAAAAGTTATACCATATTTTATAAAAAGTTATACCATATTTGATATAAAGTTATACCATAGTTTATACCATATATTATATAAAGTTATACCATATTTTATAAAAAGTTATACCATATTTGATATAAAGTTATACCATAATTTATACCATATATTATATAAAGTTATACCATATTTTATAAAAAATTATACCATATTTGATATAAAGTTATACCATCATTTATTAAAATTTATACCATATATTATATAAAGTTATACCATAATTTATAAAAAGTTATACCATATTTGATATAAAGTTATACCATAATTTATTAAAATGTATACCATATATTATATAAAGTTATACCATAATTTATTAAAAGTTATACTATATTTTATTTAAAGTTATACCATAATTTATTAAAATGTATATTATATAAAGTTATATCATAATGTATTAAAAGTTATACTATATTTTATTTAAATTTATATCAGTGTTTATATTAACTTACTATTCTATATTATTAATTTATATATGGAATCGACATTTATAATGATAATTTATTTTCTAAAAACCACATATTTTGGTGTAACAATATTGTTTATTAACAGATACATTTTTAAATAAATAACGTGATACAAAATTACATAAACAATTAATGTTTGTAGGACATGTTACGTGAAACAAATAAAATTAACAATACCACTTAATAAAATACGAAATAAATTATTTTGAACGAAAACCAAACAATTATCGACACACATAATAAGCATCCTCTTTTCTGATATATGCATATATCCATGTATCCATGGAGTAATTATTTCCTGCAATTAAAATTCAAATATTTATATAAGTTATATATATATATATATATATATATATATAGTATACTAGAGTATGAATAATAATATTGTATATTATATAATAGTATAAATATGTATCTTATAAGAAACTTTATACAGTTAATATCATATATGATAATACTATATAAAGTATACTTTATAATTGTATACTTTATATACGTTAGAATTGTAATTAGAAAAATCCAATATATTATATTAATTACTGCAGTTATATATATAATAGAGTATACTATACTTTTGAATTAGCATACGAAAAATCATAAAATAACTATAATATTAAATCTATAGTTATTAAGTAATTATTAAGTAACCTTATCTTTATTTTCATTGTAAATTCATTTTTCAATAATTCGCAAACTCCCATCATAAAATATATGATTCCCCCATCTATTTTAGGAAATATTATATTATATATTTAATTATACACTTTATAATCTATATTTGATTAAGGAAAGAAGGATATTGATAATATGTGTACAACAGTTAACATTATTTATATATACCTATTAGTAATATTATTTAAATTTAATTACATTGTGAAATAAAAAATAAAATAAATAATTGACCATATATGGATATATAGTATACTATCCATGGACTAATAAAATATAATTGCATATTTATTTTATATAGATATTTAACTAATGTTATTAATTAGATAACTAAATTACCTGTTTGATCAGTTTGCGTAGTAGCGATACCTAGTACATCAATATATTCGTCTATATATTTGTGTATATACGTTATATGCTTTATCATCCCCATCAACTCACTATTCCTCTCCGGCAATTTTTCTAATATTTTAAATGAAATTTGAAATTCTGCAAATAATTCTACAGTTTCCTGCATATTAATGATTGGCATATAGTTATCATAATTTTATAATATATATGTATATAATAATGTGAATGTTCTAATACAGTTTATTAATCAAAGCAAAGACCTGTTGAACATAATAATAATATAACATAATAATAATTATAATAATAATAATAGTACCTACCCAATGAGATGCAAACCGAAGAATGAGGCAATCTCACCGAGTGGAATTTATTCTATAGACAAATAACGAAATATACTTTATAGACGATAACAATATAAAATACCAGAACAATAAACATTTACATGGCTATGGCTATAGACATATATGCATTTAACACAGAGCGAGACACTGAAATCTAGTTTAAAGTTTTATGTAGATATATCGATTTCTGTTACGTAATGCTAAATGCATTTAAATGTATATTACATTAATCGATATACCTATCTACAACTTTGACTTTATAACATATATATATATATATATATATATAATTATATAATTATATTCTAACAATTTAATTATATATTATAAATAATATATAAATATATTATAAAATTATATATTATATAAACTTTTATATTATTATATATAATATGATATCATTTGTATATATATATATATATATAATGTAGTATAAATACCTTATGTATATTGTAATGTGTTGAAAAATAGATGCTTCTCATGTTGAGTGTAGAGTGGAAATATAATATGTTAATAAATAAAATGGAATTATATATATATATATATATATACATATACTCGAATAATTATAAGTATTTGTATATGAAATATAGGAAATATGTATATGTATACATATTTCCCTATGGGGAATCTATATAGTTTCTGAAAACCAGTTCAATTGCAATTATAAGCAATACATGCTATGTCTATAATAATTTAACACAACAATAAGTAAACTGTTATATTAAGGATATTATGAAGGATACTATTATGAATTATATTCTTATACATTTTATTTTTAATCAAATATAAACTTAATTTTAAAATGTTATGGTATAACTGTTATTTCCATATTGTATACCATATAATTCATAAAGTTATACCATTATATTTAATAGCTAATGGTATAACTACAAATTACAAATGTTATACCATATAATTCGTAATCTTATACCATTTAAATTAAGCTATATGGTATAACTAAAAAAATCAAATGTTATACCATATAATATGTGATCTTATACCATTTAACGTAATTGTATGGTATAACTCGTATTTACATATGTTATACCATATATTTCATAATGTTATACCCTTATTTTTAACAGTGTACATGTATTGTACATGTACATTCGATACATAATTACTAGTATCGTAAAATAAAATAGTAAAACAAAATAAATGTATTTATATATTATAATTCGCTATAGTTCTTAAATAACAATTTAATATGTGATTTAAGTTTATATATAATTATATATATATATATATATTTATAGTAGTAAAATAATTAACAATATTATAGACTAGTGATTATAAACGTATGGACTATATATGGTCTACTATTCTATAGAATATTTTTGTTGAGCTAAAATGATATTATTTTAATTGTATTATATAAATATTAATAATGTAAACAAGATTATAATATACATAATTAGTAATATAATTAATATTGTAATATATATATATATATATATATACATAGATTGTTTTATTTTGTTTTAATGGGGTGTAGTCTTTCATTCCATCCATGAATTTAAATGAACTTTTTATTAACTTATAAAACAATGGATTTAAAAAAAAAAAAGACGCTCTCTTATTAAGGCATCCATGCTTTTAACGAGAGCTGATAATAATTGTATACACAATTATATAATATTATATATATATATATATATATATATATTAGTAAAATAGAAATTATATTATAATAAGTTATAATTTATATTGTAATTGGGATATTTGTTTGAAAACATTTGTACAACAACATTAATTTTTACTTACAACGAATACTATTTATATTATAAATATTATTATAATATTGAAATCCAATATTTCTTATAAAAAAAACAATATAAGCCTTGCATTCTGAAATAATTGACAGAATAACTAATATTATGTAAATATTTTTAATGACATTTATATCTATATATAATTATATTACTTTATATAGGAGATATAGATATAAATACTTACATACTTTTAGTTATTCTCTAATTTATTTCAGAATGACCATAAATTTAGTAAAAAAAAATCCTATCTTCACTATGTAAATATTCCCATATTTCTCCGACCCTTAACAAGAACTGTCACTATAAAATCTAAGCAAATATTTCATTAGAAATAAAATAGATACAACAACTCTATAGGTGTGAAATTGGATAACAACTTAACATAAAATAATCAAATTTCATTAACCATAATTAAATAAAACCCACATAAATAATTAAACTGGACTAACTTACTTCATGCTTAATTACGATGTAATACACTCTAATGTATTTACAATATATTTATTCTTATGATTATTATTTCATTTTATTTATTATTATGGATGTCGCATTGACTTTATATTTCATTTCCGAACAATTTATTTACAATTAGATTTTTGTGACTAAATAAATTATACTAATTTTCCTTCACTACTACTACAAATATAATTATATATACATATATATATACACCTATATATATATATATATATATATATATATATATATGTATAATAATAATACTTAGAGTTGGCTTAAAAGCCTAGATCAGGGGTTCTTAAACTTTTTTTGTCATGACCCTTTTCATGAAATAAAATTGTACTATTACCCAAAATTATTTTGAAAATAAAAAACAGATTTGCTTAAAATATTCATTAATGTGATTTTTAATTTGTTTCTTATATACTAAATCTGAAATATTTAGCAAAGTTTTGCTTAAAATACATCTCATGTATCTTTCTGCTTCAAGTTTATTTCTATTATTTGATTTTATATTCAATAATGTAGAAAATCCTTTTTCGCATAAATACGTTGATGAAAATAGCAAAAGTACTCTCAATACAAATTTTTCGGTCTATTTTTGGATATTGTGATGAAATCTGATATGTTTTCTTCTTGTTTGAATACATTTTTCATGGATGTATTATTTACTAAACTAAGAAATTCGTTTTCCATTTCCTCATGAATATTATCCATAATTATAATAAACGGATTATTTGCTAGTCTCATTTGTATGCTTTCTGTATTTATTTTGGGGAAATAACTTTCAAATTCAATGTTTAAAGATTTGAGATTAGTTTTAATTTCATTATTGAGATTCTCCGATATATTACTACCATCAATCATTTGTGATAATCTTAAAAAACAAAACATTAAATGTTTCTATTTTCTATTTTACTGATCCATAGTTTTAGTTTATCTATAAATGTTTTATGCAATCTCTATGTATTATTATAATTGTATCTGAACCTTGAAGTTGAAAATTAAGAAGATTTAATGCTTCGAATATATATACAAGGTAAGCTACGTTTTATTTAAAATTATCGGTAATCTCATTTAATAAATGTTCTGCATTTTTACCTTGATATTTAAAATATATTTTTAATTCATCCATAAGCTCAAATACACGTGCTATAACATTACCTTTCGACAACCATCTGACAGCGGTATAATAAAAATGCCCTTGTGAGTAGAATTCAACTCTTGACATAAAAGCCGAAAAATACGTGTATTAAGTGCACTTTTTTTTAATAAAATTGACCATTTTGATAAGTATTTGTAAAACAGATTTCTTATTAATAGGAAGAGTTTTCGACGATAAAGCTTCTCGATGAATCATGCAATGTATAGTTATAGTGATATCTGTATTCTTCTTTGTTTACTAAAGTTGCAAATCATGATGTTGATCCTAGCATTGCTGGAGCTCAATCTGTGCATACACTAGTTAATGTTAACCAAGAGAGTTCTTATTTTTCAAAAAATTCTGAAAATATGTTCATTACATCAATAGCCTTTGTCGTAGTTGTTAAAGGTTACAAAATAGAAATTCTTCTTCAACTTTGTTATCGCGAATGTATCGTACATATACTAATAACTGTGAGGTGTGAGAAATATCTGTATATTCATCGAGTTGTAAAGAAAAATAAGGTGAGTTTGTGATGTTTGTTATTACTTGTAATTTAATGTCTTCTGACATTTCATCAATTCTATTTTTAATTGTATCATTGGATAAACTAATCTGACCCAATTTAGATTTACTAATACACTGAATTTTCGGAGAAATCTTCTTTTTTAAATTTAATATTATTAATAAAAAACCCTATGACCCTTTGAAAAAACCCCATGACCCTTTTTTGGGTCATGACCCATAGTTTAAGAACCCCTGGCCTAGATGAATGAAAAAGCAAAAGCTTGTCTGATCATTCACCTATTTACGAGATTACGAGAATTATATTAGTAAACGATAATATATAAATAATATATATATATATATATAAAAATATATAAAAATATAATATTGTATTAAAAGTTTATTATATAAAGTGTATATAATATAAAATATTACAAACAATCAATCTATAATACTATTAAATATAAATGAAATTAACATATTTTTTTAAAAAATAAACACAAATTAAAAAAAAATTAAAACAATACTAGATATAAGGATGCTATTAAGTAAAACAAAGGATAATACCATTGCGTATAATACCACCAGGTATACCCAGGATGCGTAGAACATCAACTTTCAGGTAAGGGTGCTCCAAATCCTATATCATTTGGGATTATACCATTGCCAAAGGTGTAAACGCTGATATCCTTATTCCACGATGCATATTATACATCCCTAATAAACCCAATGACTCAAGCATATCAAATCCTGTACCCAAATACACCCATATATACTAATATATGATGAAACAAAAAAAATAAATTATACATTATAATGATAAATATAAAAATTATATAAATTAAATTAGAAATTAAAAAAAAGAAAATAATTAATAGTAATCTACAATAATTTTAAAATAATATTAAATAATATTTATCGTAATCTCTCTCATCATGTATAAAACATAAATATAAATTGTAAAATACTAGATAACTTATAATAACAAATAGTGAGTAACATAATGCATAAATGTAATATATTCTACATATATATATATATGATATTATATAAATTAATATATAATATACATAGAATACAAATAAATCATTGATATATAAAAAACATATAATATATAGAATAAATCAAGACAAATATTACCACAAAAAAAAATAATAATTAAAGAAAAATTTTTTTTTAAATAAAAAAAAAATAGATTATATATTTTTCAGTAGAAATATTATAATGATTGCCATCTAAAAAAAACGAATATTATTTAATTATAAAAAATTTAATTAAAAAGAAATATTAAAATGTTATAATTAAAATGATATATTTAGTTGTATAAAAGTAAAAGTAATAGTAAAAGTACATAATATGTAATGTAAAATTGTATGTGTAATTATATAAAATATATATCATTAGTCAATTAGATGAAAATGATAATAAAGTAGAATAAAAGTAAGTGTATATACAAAATATAATATAATAATTTTTTAATTTGTAAAATTTAACACTAGTCAATAAAATAAAATTGTTAATAAAAGTATATCATTAGTCTTTATAAACTTTATAAACTTATTAAATATTTTGTATAGTTTTTATTAAATTTATTATTGTATTTCAGATTTATGTTTAGGTTATTCCATAATTGTGGTCATACATTAGTCAAATAAAAAGCTTTTCGATCTTTTCTGACTTTTATTCTATAAAATAGAATTTTATTATAAGTTTTTATTTTATATAATTTCTGTAAATGTATAGGCAACATTTTATTATTTGCCCTGTTCATAAATTTAGCTGTATTATATTTCATAATATCACTAAATTTTAAAATGTTGAATGTTGAATGCAATTTATTATAATTATAACTATTATACTGTGTACCTAATATGCATTTTAACGCTCGTTTTTGTATAATAGTTATTTTTAATAAACTAGACACAAAAGTATTTCCCCATATATGAACATAATAATGTTGGTGTGAATAAAAAAAAGAATTATATAGTAAAATTAATGTTTTTATATTGAATTTATGTTTTACTTTATTTAAAATAGCGATTGATCTACAAAGTTTTGTTGCTACATAATTTATTTTTTTTTTCCAATTAAGCTTGTCGTCAATATATGCACCTAAAAATGTTATATCAGTTACTTGTTTTAATTTAATATTATTAATATATAAATTTAAGTTTATATTTTCATTTTTATTTCTGATATTAAAAAGTAAGAAATTAGTTTTATTGTTATTTATAGATAATTTATTTATATTAAGCCATTTAAATAATTTATTTATATCTGTTTGAATTTTATCTTTAAGATTTAAAATTGTTTTATCATACTAATATTAAGTTAGTATCATCCGCGAATAAAATAGGTTTAAAATTATTTGAAATTTTCAGTAAGTCATTAATATATAAAATAAATAAAAGTGGTCCAAGAACAGAACCTTGTGGAACTCCACATCTATTTTATAATTTTTTATTTTTGTTTTTTAAAATATTTCTATACAATTTATTTTTTTTATTTATGCATTTTATTAGACTATATTCTATAGAATAAATCCATGGTTTTTTAAGTTTTGTATTATCTTTTATTTGTATAATAGGACATTTATCATTATACAATCTTATTAAATCAACATTAAATTTATTAAATATATAATCTATAGTATTATCTGTATACATATAATCCCAGTTATGTTTGATTATACTATCTTTTAAATTATTTATTGTGGTATCATTAATTTGTCGAATATATTTATAGTTCAATTTGATTATTATAATTTGTTGTTTAACATTCATATACAACATATATAGGAAGGTGATCACTTCCCGACAAACAATTGCATGCATAAATTCCGTTTTAATATACTTATTTATCCTTATAACACACTGAACAGTATAAATGTACTGTGATACTACTGTAAAGGGTGTCTACAGTAATGTTAAAAATGTAGACCAAATAACTATGCAGAACTTTACTTTTTGTGTCCTTTATATACCCTGCGCAGTAGTATAATATGTTACTGTTTATTTATCTGTTTATTAATTATTAATAAGTATATATATATACTTGTTTTAATATAGAAAGAATAACATATTATACCTTTTAATTATTTTAATATATTGATTTAATTTGTATTTATGCAAATTAATTATTAATTATTATTTTACTTTTATATTTAAGTTAATATACTGCTTTTAATAAATAATATTATTTAAGTAATCCTATATATTTTTCTAAATTATCATAATCTCATTAAATTGACACATTGAACTACAATTTTAATCGCAATTATATTGATAAAATAATTGGAAATCATGTTGAACTAATTGCTCAATATTGAATATATAGCAATTGAATATTGATTAAAGTGTACATATTAAAATGTTATTATTATTGAATTTATAATTTAATTTAGAACTTAAGTTGAACTTAAGTTAATTAGTTACCATTGACTTAAGTTGAACTTAAATTTTGAACTTAAGTTTTTGATGTAAGTTGAATTCTGGGTTATTATACATAGGAATAGAACATACTTTATATGACCCTTATTTATCATTACCAGTATTCAGAATGTCCGTTATTCAGTCCTTATTTATCCTTACCAGTATTCAAAATATCCGTTATTCAGTCCTTATTTATCCTTACCAGTATTCAGAATATCCGTTATTCAGTCCTTATTCGTCTTTAGCAGGATTAAGAAAGTCCGTTATTCAGTCCTTATTCGTCCTTAGCAGGATGCAGAAAATTCGTTTTTTAGTCCTTATTTGTCCCTGCTTACATGTATAATAGATAGGCAGATAGTTACAAATAAGGACTCCTGCAGTAATTATTGTTTATCGGGTTACATCGCTGATTATAATATCGTTGACAATAGGTTTGTAATTACAATTACAATATATATTATCAATTGATGAGTTTATATGTATTCCATATCTTGTTGATTTTGTTATTAATGGATAACAACCTAAACTGTAAATGTTATCTAAAAATTATATAATTTTATTGTTATTTATTAAAATATTAATATTAAAATATCCCACCAAAAAAAGGTCCCTCTTAGCCGAAAAGTAATTAAAATGTGTATAAATAAAATCACTAAAATCTATTATATCAGCTTTATGCGATTTGTATATACCACTAATTAAAATGTTTTTATTATTAATATTTAAAGAAATCGTAAGAATATCCACAAATTCATGTTTTGATATGCATAAATTATCAATAGTATTAAAGTTTAAATGGTGTTGTATAAAGATAGAAACGCCACCACCTGCATTGTTATTATATGTGTTATTTATAAAGTTATTACGTGTTATATGGCATGCATTATAATTTTCAATTTGATATAAATCTTTATTGTATTCTTGTAACAAAGTTTCGCTTATCACAATTATGTTGAATTTAATTGTTATTGAATCTAATAACATTATTATATCATCAAAATTGTGTACGAAACTTCGTGCATTTAAATGAAATATTTATATGCCGTGATTAGATTCATATTTTATTGATTTATATTAAACATGTTTAATTATGCATAATTGCATTCTATTTGTAGATTTTTATTTAAATATTCATCGGACATATATTCACAATTAGTATGTGTTTCATTATTATTATATAATTCATTATTACTTATATAATAGTTATTATTATTGTAAACCATAATATAAAATATAAATTAACGTAAAAAAAAAAAGATTAAGTATATATATATATATATAAATAAATAAGTAACGTAAATAATAAGAACAATAAAAACAAGAATATAAATATAATACAAAATTTAATAAAACTATAATATAGAATTAAAATCACTTAAATTTAAATTTTTTTTCCTTTTCAGAAGATTCTGTTTTTTAATAAACGTTATGCCATTAACTGTCCAACAATACTTTATTTTTGAATCTTTTAGTAGATTCATTGCTTTGTAAAATATTTCAGAATTATATTTGGTTAAATAATCGTTTATATACATATTAGTATCTTTAAATTTAAAAAAAAAATTTACTTTTTGTTGTATGAAAATGAAATTTTACAATTGTTTTATAAATTTCCTTATTTTTATTAGGTAACTCGTGAATTGCTACAACATCATATGGGTTAATATCAATATTCAATTGATTTTTTACAACATTTATAAATTCTGATTTTTTATTCTCAGATTTATTTAAAAAATCTGTTGAAGATGAAATACTAATGTTTGTTTTTTTTTGAGTATTGCTCAATCTCATTTAACTTATTTTCTAAATAAAAAATGTTTGTATCTCTAATTTCAACTGACGATGTTAGATTATCGATTTTATCAACTAGAATATTAACTGTCGTAGTTAATTCATTAATTGATTTTTTTAAATCGATTATATCTTGTTTTTGTGTCATGATATAGGAAATAATATTTTATATAGCAATGTAATTTAACATAAAATATTGCAAATTTATATAGGATATACTATTTTATATATAATGATACTAACCCGACAAACAATAATTACTGCACAGGACTCCTGCAGGAGTCCTTATTTGTAACAATTGGCCTATCTATTATACATGTAAGCAGGGACAAATAAGGACTACAAAACGAATTTTCTGCATCCTGCTAAGGACGAATAAGGACTAAAAAACGAATTTTCTGCATCCTGCTAAGGACGAATATGGACTAAAAACGAATTTTCTGCATCCTGCTAGGGACGAATAAGGACTGAATAACGGACTTTCTGCATCCTGCTAAGGACAAATAAGGACCGAATAACGGACTTTCTGAATATGGTAAGGACGAATAAGGACTGAATAACGGAATTTCTGAATACTGGTAAGGATAAATAAGGACTGAATAACGGATATTCTGAATACTGGTAAGGATAAATAAGGACTGAATAACGGATATTCTGAATACTGGTAAGGATAAATAAGGACTGAATAACGGACATTATGAATACTGGTAAGGATAAATAAGGACTGAATAACGGACATTCTATCTACTGGTAAGGATAAATAAGGGTAATATAAAGTATTTTCTATTCCTATATATAATAACCCAGCATTCAACTTACATCAAAAACTTAAGTTCAACATTTAAGTTCAACTTAAGTCAATGGTAACTAATTAACTTAATTTCAGCATATGTTCTAATCTAAATTCTAAATTCATTAATAATAACATTTTAATATGTACACTTTAATCAATATTCAATTGCTATATATTCAATATTGAGTAATTAGTTCAACATGATTTCCAATTATATTATCAATATAATTACGATTAAAATTGTAGTTCTATGTGTCAATTTAATGAAATTATGATAATTTAGAAAAAATAAATAGGATTACTTAAATAATGTTAGTTTTTAGAATACAATTTTATTTATTAAAAGCAGTATATATATATAAACATTTATTACCTTTTAATTATTTTAATATATTGATTTAATTTTTATTTATGCAAATTAATTATTAATTATTATTTTACTTTTATATTTAAGTTAATATTAACTAATAAAAGTAATTTAAATACAACGGTCCACTATCATTTTGAGTGGTGTAAATCTATTTCAACCACTCATTATCGCATATATATATATGTATATATATATATATGTGTGTGTATATGTATATATGTGTATTTATGTTAGGGCGTGTTTATATATATATATATATATATATTCACTTTTACTGCATTCGTACTGAACGGATGTGTATTTAAACATGTATTACCTTTTAATTATTTTAATATATTGATTTAATTTTTATTTATGCAAATTAATTATTAATTATTATTTTACTTTTATATTTAAGTTAATATTAACTTAAATATAAAAGTAAAATAATAATTAATAATTAATTTGCATAAATAAAAATTAAATCAATATATTAAAATAATTAAAAGGTAATACATGTTTAAATACACATCCGTTCAGTACGAATGCAGTAAAAGTGAATATATATATATATATATATATATATATAAACACGCCCTAACATAAATACACATATATACATATACACACACATATATATATATATACATATATATATATATGCGATAATGAGTGGTTGAAATAGATTTACACCACTCAAAATGATAGTGGACCGTTGTATTTAAATTACTTTTATTAAATAATAAAAACAAAAAACATACACTGATGCTGTTAAAAATATACACAACATTATAATATAAAATATTACAATATAACTTTATACAAACCTCCACGTGTCAAGGCATAATAAAAAATGAAATAATATTATTAAATCTAATATAATTCAGATTATAACATTGCTACGCGACAGTTCATTGGTCCAACCAATTTTATTAAAATAAACTAAATAACATTAAATATGGCATTAAACATAGCCTTAAATAAAAAAACACAAAAATCAATATATACGAAATCAACATTTATAATTTTATAATTATTACATAATACACAACAACAAAATAACTGATTAAAAATATATAATATACACTTAAAAACAACTATATTATAAATATCGAAGACGTTAGTCTGCTGCATATAACCATTCTAATTTTTAAAAAGTATAATTATAACATTTTAAATTATATAATTCACTCACAACGTTTTATATTTGTTCTTTACCTATAGGGTATATCTATCATATAATATTTGTACCCCATTTACTATAAACTTTTGTTATGGACTTGTCATAGTGTTAAAATCTGTAATGAATTTACTATAGTATACTAGCGTATATGCTACAAAACCTATACAAGATTAATTCCTCTGGGCTTGGCAATTTCATAACTGCCATTATCTTTCCTTCATCTAGTATACTATTCTATATTATAATATTGTGTATGTTTTTATCACAATTAGTGTATGGTTTTTGTTTGATTGTTTAATAAATAGTAATTTAAATACAACTATCATTTTGAGTAGTGTAACAAATATACTGCAAAGTCAGTCGGACAATGTTTGGTGTAATATTGCTTACATCTATTTCAGCTACTAATTATTACATATATATATATATATATATATATATATATATATATATATAAATATATATATTGCTTTTATACACTTATAATAAAACCATATATTGTAAGTATATCAAAGCAATATTTTTATATTTAAAAAACCCACATAACATATTTTATACACTATTTATAAACTATTAACATTTTACAAAGATTTATTTAACATTTCAAACTGTGGATCCTCACAATTATCATAATTTGTGTAAATAACATATTGAGATACAAGCATCTAAAATGTTGTGTGTAATAAATATTACATAATAATGTGTAGTATATGTTGTTCAGATATATGTATATAATGTACTTATCATTAATATCGTATAACATAATATACATCATTTTAAAGATAATTAATTATGTTTTAACATTTAAATTAAAATAATATTTGAAAAAAATGAAACGAACTTTTAGCCATTCTTAAATAATATATTAATAATTTATAAATAACATAATATAACTATGTATTAAATAAACGGTATTTTGAAATAAACTAAAATAAATTGAGATATGAGTCATTTTATTTAGGGTGACACTATACTATTACTACCCATATGTACAATTAGAGTTATCAGTAGATAATGCAATTGTATTGTTGTTATAAATAGTAGTATAAATGTATATATTAAATATACGTTCTATATAAATATAAGTATGGGCACATATAATACTTCATTTAAAGAACTAACAACATTAACTGGTTTTCAAAAAAAATAATAATTCTAAAAAGTTAAATAAAAATAAAGTATCGATATCGCTATTAAATTTAATAATACAATCACTAAATAATATCTAGGAATTCTTAAATAAATTAATTTAAAAAAATAGAATATTTCAGACTAATACATTATCTACTGAAATTAAATCCAACATCTGTATCTGCAGTGCCTAATAATACTACAATCATACTAATCCTACATACAAATACAATTCACTTCTATGGAAAATCAAGATAATGTGGAATTACAGCCATCATCCGTAAGTCTACAATATGTATGAAATAAATTAATGCAAAATACAACTCTAGAAACCATGCTACCTTAGTTACAGTTCCCTACTTATTAAGTAGTTAATATATTAATAATATCCCGTTATTCAATCTAATCATATATAAACTTGAAATAATATATAATTTCTATAGTAACCAATATATAACACTGATTTTAATCATTGTGATTCTCGACTACATTAAAATAATTCATAATTCAATACTCTATACCGAACTATTTACTGACCTTACTCTTAAACAATATATAATCGATCCTACACACATAACATATAATATACTGTACCTCTTAGATATACGATTAACCTCTACACTGTTAAAAATAATGACTATAAAAAACAACTCGTTTTCGTTAAATACGAGGTAAAGGTTTTTATATAAAAAAACATTTATAAAGTAATGAACTATATTTCATTAAAGCAAAACTAAAGGGTTTTGGTAAACCTTTACCTTTTTAGTAAATTACAACTAAAGGGTTTTTGAAAACCTTTAGTTTTGATTAAATAATAACTAATTGTTTATAACCCTTTACTTTTTATTTAATGCTAACTAAAGGGTTTCGAACCCTTTAGTTATACCTCTATTTGTACTAAATGTTGTATATATTGCAATACAAGTAAAGCCTCTCCACATCGAGCTTATTTACTATCGAGCATATAGGCGATATATATATATATACCTACTCTATACTATTTACCATATATTATATACTATATACTATATATATTATTACTTACTATAGATTATTAAATAATAATTAAAGGTTTTGAACCATTTACTTTTGATTAAATAATAACTAAAGGGTTTCGAACCCTTTAGTTATATCTATAGTTTAGAGACAAATTATTGTTTAATCTATTAGTTAATATATAATTAAAACCAAATGTTTTTTGATATTTTAAGTTTTTGTAAATATTTAAAACATATTTTGTAAGTAAAATTAATTAATATATACTTTATAAGTTACAAATATTGTTCTATATTTACATAATATTAATTTTATATGCAAATATATATTTTGTTTTAAATTGTCTTTTTTTATAACAATATAATTTCACATATAAATATTATTTAAAAGGCAATTATTTCTTGTCTTGCACCATAGATTTAGATTACCAAAATCTGGTACTCTAAATCTATGTCTGGCACGGATGTTATAACATCTATGTTTAATATATTATGTTCACTAATATGATAATAGAGTTTATTTGTTGTCAGGAAACGTTTACAGCTTAATTAATGTTGTATTTGTTTAAAGTATACAG
>OZ025241.1:13690127-14015127 GCA_964019155.1 Osedax fenrisi
ATTAAGTGTCAGACTGTACACCTGGTTACGTGATCAACCTACAGGTATAATGATTTACTGAGGTACACCGCACCATTGTCTAATAATCGCAATTAACACCTAAAATAGAAGAGATCTACGCATTCCGATAAACAAGCGCTTCATTCATGAGGGCATGATGTAGGCATGCGCTTTACTAGCTGTCTATCTGTACAGGGTGTTACTAATATAGTGATTGGCTGTAACTGTGTAAAAGAGTGATCTCTTGTAGCATGACGATACAATTGATACATAGTATATATATACAACTGTACTCAGCTAACAGTAATAGCCTCATAATAGCAACATAACAACATATTAAATAGCCTCAAATGTTAACATTGTGTTATTATGCTGCTATTATGTTGCTATTCTAATAATAGCAACATAATAGAAAAATAATATAATTTTAAAATTAATAGCAGCATAATAATAGCATAATAGACTTAAAATAGCAACATAACAGCAGCATAATAGCACAATGTAAACATTTGAGGTTATTAAATATGCTGTTATGTTGCTACTATGAGGCTATTACTGTTAGCTGGGTCTGTGCATCCGTCAAACTACTGCATGCTATTGCAACCATACCCCTAGTGTATGACTACACTGATTGATAGTACGCGTGTGTATATGTGTTCGGCATGCATAATGCACCAAGGCTTTTTGTTATTAAATGTAAACCCAATGTTAATTTGTGTACCATGTCGATTTGGGTATCAATTCGTATCTATTTTTTCTTCCATATTTTTGTTATTTATTCTTCCATATTTTTATTTATTTATTTTTTTGTTTACCTAATAAACTATATATTATTACGCGCAGACTTGTGTTCAACTGGTACTAATGGTGCCGGTGACCTTGCCACTGACCTTGAGGCCTCGTTCTTCCGGCGTTCTGTCGTCGACACTATCGGCTATGATGTTCCACCGGCTGTCTACGTCTGTTAGGTACCCGCGGTAGATGGGGGACGCAGCGGATAGGGCTAACTGCGGGGTAGGGGTAGGGTAGTAGTAGTGATGGGGTAATAGTCAAAGGGGTCGAGTGAACGAAAGCATGAATAATATTTATTTTACTTATATACTATATAATGTACGTGAAATATGGCTACACTAAAATATAGTTATATAATAAGTAAAACAGGAATAGCTAAGTTATAGCTATGTTTTCGATAAAGGATACCACATGGTTAATAGTAGTAGTAGTAGTAGTAGTAGTAGTAGTAGTAGTAGTAGTAATAGTAATAGACTAACGAGGATAGGACAGAGAGGAGCTAGTTGATCGTACAGTAGTCTCGCTTCGGTGATGTTACAGGCCTGGGGAGAGGAGGGGGGTGATGATAAGTGAGTGTGTGTTATTTATTCGGTAGACTATGTCCTGTACTGGTTGCACTGGGAGTATTGATAAACTGTAACGCATACTGATATCGTTTAATTGTGTATTCAAAATAAATATATTTTATAATTTTACAAATTAATGAATTTCTACACCACTTCCAATCATTATTCTAGAACTGTATAGAATTTAGAGAATATAGATAGCTGTACAATGTACATCTTATCAATAGACTATCTAATATAGTATATGGAATATCACATACGATATTGTTTATATTACTGCTACGCTACCGTAGTTTGTAACTTGTAAATGAGATATTCGTTTAAGTTAGTTAACAATAAAATATATAGAATATATAAATAATAAATTAAATATATGGAAAATTAAATATTTCGTAAAAATTGTAGAACTAAATTTATTTTTATGTACTCAATACATAGGATCAATAATAGTGAATTCCCCGTGTTTTACTATCAATGTATAAGACACCACTATCTGCAGGTGACATACGAGTAGAACGCCTTAGAAGCTAGGTACATCTATACATAAGGTGCCTTCGATTTATTGATTGATCGATTGAAGTTATAAAAGTAGTACAATTACTTCATTACTATAGATGCAAACATTATTGTTTATATTGGTTTGTATAGTATATATTTATTATATATTACACATTTCATTATATATTATATTATATATAGTTAATATGTGAAATATTATATATATAATATTTATATATAAAAATTTATAAATAATAAAAAATAGTTTTTTTTAAATAATATTTAAATTTATAAAAACACATTTTTAAAGACCGTCTCTCAGTAGCGTTGACCTACCTGAAAGGTCATCTGAAGACAACAACATCCCATTCCAAAGCCCATGGCGTCCATGTAAACGTGGTCGGGTCGTTTAGCGGCACGCGATTCCTCGTTGTCGAGTTCATCTTCTTGAAGGTCGTGGTTTTGACCTCCGAGGAATGGGGTCGCGGTCTTGATATCTTTGTACACTGCGCAGGTGAAAGGGGCGTGTCATACATATCACGTGACACTATAATTAATGCTGGCAAACATGCGATGTTGTTGTTGTTGTTGTTATGGGTGGATGATTAAATGCAATGGATGTCATATAAGTGGTATATCTATATCACCAAGATAATATATAAATATATCATACATATACATATATATATATATATATATATATATATATGTATATATATTTATATATATATATATATATAAACACATATATACAATGTATGCATTAGTTTGACCTTAATCTAAGCCTATATTAATACAAATATATTGATGTCATAGTAAAATCAATACAGGTTATTTGAGAGCAATTCTTAGAATGTAAATATGAATGTTATGGGTGGTGGTATTGTAAATAGAAGAATTGTCAATATGCACATATCACAAATTAGCTTTAGATTAGCTTTTAATATTGATTATTAATATTAATATATACATACAAAGACACATATTAATATTTGTACACATAAAAAACATACACACACTCACACAAATATATATCTGGGCTATGTGTTTTTAAATAAATGATTACTTGTTACTGATTGCTATCATATAAAGTATTACATAACATTGCATAATATGAATCAATATGAATTACATAATGATAACATTTTCTTACATAATGATAACAATGGAATGCATAATAGATAACCTGGTATATTGATGGCAACTTTCTCTCCTCTTCTCTGTCTGATATTCTGGGTTAAAGTTCTGAGAGAAAGGAGATGGTGGTGTTTTAGCTGATTGTGTGTATTGTATCATAATGGTCATAGAGGTCATAGGGGTCATAGGGGTTATAGGGGTGATGGTGTGTAGCAATCATAGATGTAAAGAAAGTGGATAGTAAATTGAATGTAGTGTATGGCACTTTGTGATATAGGTGCTATAGTCGAAATCTATTACTAAATACCTACTGAATTTTAATTATTATTTATTTATATATATATATATATTGATATTACGATCAATTTTATCTGTACTAAAAACAATAGTTATATAATATATATATAAAATACACCATATCAACATTCCACATAATTTTGGTATTAAAATTCATTTTCAATGAAGATATCATATTATTTTATTGACATATATAATCTAAATCCATAGATGTAGGAAGAAGTCATTTCTATATATTTAGACGAAAATCATACTGTATTAATATTTGACCTATATAATATGACTATCACTAATATCTTTTTGTTAATTTATTGATAACATTAGTATTCGCTTATCTATACATGCATTGCTTGTGTCATAAGCTTATGCATTATCTTTATATCAAAGTTGGTAGCAATACAACATTGTAATCATGTATAACTTAGACTTGGTGACATATTCACTTATGTAAAGCATATTATGATGTACATTTGTATATGTAGTTAGTGATATTACACACACACACACACACACATATATAAATATATATATATATATATATATATATATATATATATATATATATATATATATATATATAATAGTGGTGCACATATACAGGTAAGTAATGATTAATGTCATAAAGGTCGAAGGTGAGACATTAACATGATCTACATAGTAAATGTAGCCTACATCTGAGGTAACCCACCAGCACTAATATGATGTTTGGATGTATTCCGATGATACCTTTGCCCACTACTATAATCAATATCGGCTTGTAATGGTACTAGGGGTTTGTGCAGCAGAATCATGTGTGTACGGGTAGCATCAATGCAATGTACACACACACACACACACACTCTCTCACACACACACACACACACTCATATACATATGTGATGGGTGGCATCAATGTAATGCATACATCATACATCAATGCATACACTCACTTATATAAAACATCACAGTAGAACATTGCACCACTATTTGATTATATTTGTTTACATATCTGATACATAGTAACATAGGTATTGCTTTTTTATTAGGGTAGTAGTAGTAGTAGTAGTAGTAGTAGTAGTAGTAGTAGTAGTAGTAGTAGCAGTAGCAGTAGTAGTAGTAGTAGTAGTAGTAGTAGTAGTAGTAGTAGTAGTAGTAGCAGTAGCAGTAGTAGTAGTAGTAGTAGTAGTAGTAGTAGTAGTAGTAGTAGTAGTAGTAATAGTAGTAGTAGTAGTAGTAGTAGTAGTAGTAGCAGTAGCAGTAGCAGTAGCAGTAGTAGTAGTAGTAGTAGTAGTAGTAGTAGTAGTAGTAGTAGTAGTAGTAGTAGTAGTAGTAGTAGTAGTAGTAGTAGTAGTAGTAGTAGTAGTAGTAGTAGTAGTAGTAGTAGTAGTAGTAGTAGTAGTAGTAGTAGTAGTAGTAGTAGTAGTAGTAGTAGTAGTAGTAGTAGTAGTAGTAGTAGTAGTAGCAGTAGCAGTAGTAACTTGAATCGTGGATGACCGTGGTAGATACATTCATCAGGAAAGTAGAGCGAGCGGGTGTAGCCCCGGTTAGGTGTGGGTACCAGAGTGGGGCTTGTGAACTCAGGACATCCTATTCTGTAGTAGTGGGGGTGTGTTATTAGTGATAGAGAAAGGGGTTGTGATGTAATAATAGGGGTAATTGTAGAAGGTTAATGGGATAGGTGTATACGCACTGACATAGGGGTATGGAACCAGTGTAGAGATGGGGGTAACGGTGTAGGGGTAGGGGTGTAGGGGTAATGGTGTAAGGAAAAGTGGTACCCGGATATGTATGAGCTATATCGGATAAGGGTATCGGGGTATGTTGTGCCCGAAGGTCTAGAGGGGCAAGGTGACATCGGTAACCTTGGAAACGATGTCAAGGTCATCGGCGATTCATCGGAACCGAGTAATCTACTGACTTGTTCGCGTCTGAAATGAGGCAATTGACATCAGTATAATGCTGATGATGATGATGTCAGTAGTAATAGTAGTAACACCACCACCACTAGTACTTCAGTGTATGCTCGGTATATGTTTGTACACAATATCTAATGATGTAATACTATCTGCAATATATATATATATAACAATTGCTAAGGCACAAAAGCAGTAGGACGCGAGTTCGAGCCTCATCCGGACCATTAAAATAGGTTTAAAATAATATTTAGAAGTGATCTTATATAATTGTGTATAAATAAATGATCGGCTCTCGTTAAAAACCGCGGATGCCTTAACATGAGAGCGGCTTCGAAGGGACATTAGGGACATATATGGTTATAAGTAAAAACTCCATTTAAGTTCCTGGATGGGATGAAATGACTCAACAAAAAATAAAATATAAATAAATAATAATAGATATTTCAAATACACAGTACATATACTGGTAATACTGTCAGTTAGAGAAATAAGTATTCATGTGTAGGTTACACAAATACACTACAAATACACTACAATTATATATCACTTATATAATACTTACTTAGGATTTCTAATTTGATTATAAATATTATATAACTATTAGTATTTGGTGTTTATATATATACGCTTATTTTAGGAATAGTATACATAATTTGATAATATATCATTTCATTATGGGAAATGATGTATTATTACTATTATTCTATGTATGATATACATAGAAATCACTAAAATACTTACTTAGTTGTGTATTACTTACTGTGATTTATGTATTTGTGTATATAGGTCAACAATTAATTACAAGTAATTCATTGTATAACTCATGCATATTTATGTCATTTAATATATAACTATGAATTATAATATATATATATATATATATATATATATATATATATATATATATTTTATATATACCCTCATACTTGCAACTATCAATGTGTGTCTTTACAAACCAGGGTTTTTATTTAGGGGTAATATATCCAGAGTACAGTAATTACATACTTATACACATATATACATACATATCATTGACATGGTACAACACGAGATGAATGGATTAACATGTCTAATTAATCACTACTGAATGTAAACAATGGTGTGTACTATGTAGTGACACGAGCGAGAACGCGTGTATGTACACATGAGTGTAAACGCGCGTGTGTGTGTGCGTGTGTAGGCGTGTGTGTAGGCATGTAAGCGAGGATGTGTGCGTGTACGTGCATGCGAGTCCACATCTAAATAGAGGATGAACAGATTCGTAATGTCCAGATACAGTATATAGCGAAGTAGTAAAGTGATATTGTGTAGGGCAGTATTTCACAGTAGGCTGTGATATCTGTGATATTGTGTAGGGCAGTATTTCACAGTAGACTGCTTAGTCTGTGATATTGTGTAGGGCAGTATTTCACAGTAGGCTGTGATATCTGTATTCAGCTGGACAGTGGTCAGTTGATACATCGCGTAAATATAACGGTAGTGTGTCCATGCTACGACACCACACAATTATTCTGACTTATAGGGGTATTCGTGAGCATTCGGGTACAGCGTGCATGCATACATAAATACACATATGCATGCATACATAGATACACACACATGCATACATGCATAGATACACAGGTGCAAACGTACATTAAGGGGACGCGATACAATGGTTTGGTTTACATGTAAAAGATACGAAAAATGCTATTTTTAGAAATCTATTAACTCAAAAAATATTCACTTTTTTTTTTTTTTTTTTAATCTATTAATATTATTCCATATTTTTATATTATATGTTGAAATTTATAGATGTGTACACATCTTTATGTTATACGTTTCTAAAAGAATAATTGAAATATCTGATAAAAAATGTTAATTTTTCAACTAAATTGCTAATTAAAATTGTTTAAATAAATATTTTTTAATTTTGACAAATAACTTTAATCTTACAGGTTTTATCAAGTTATATTAAAAAATGAAGTAAAACTATTCAATTGTACAAAAGTTAATACTAGTTATGTCAGCATAATTGGTCACAAATAATTATTCTGAGTAAATCAAGTATCAAATATAATATATGAATATACAGGTACAAATAATATAATATAAACAAAATGAATAATGTAATGAACATAATTTAAACACCACATATAAGATAATATGTGAGGTATTATAATTTTACATTAATAAAATAATTGAAATTCAATTTTTGTTCGAAAAATCCATTGTATCGCATCCCCTTAAGAGCTATAATTTTACTATTTTTTAAACTCTATTTATTCCAGCCCATGAATACATTTTAAATTTAATAAAAAGTAACATAGACAACATTTGAGCCTATTAGGTCCGTTGTTTTCGATGCGCGATGTTATTGATCCTAGAATTTATCATCGGTAGATAGGAAAATTAATGTGCAATAATAAAAATAATATAAACGTAGTTTAACAAACATTAACAACAAAATAAGTTTATCATATATTACTAATATAATATCTAAAATATTATTCAAATATTTTTTTTAAAATGACCAGGCATTTCTGTAATTCTTTTTTTTTCAATTAATTTATTTTTTAAGACACATTTATTTTTGAATCTAATTTGTTGGTTAATGGTAAGCGTAACCTTCGATATTATGTTTTAGGAAATATTTGTTTACTTTAATATTAAATATAATTAAAATATTAAAATATAATTCATTATCTTTAAAATGATGTATATCATATATAATTAAACATGAGTACCTCAAACATGAAATTTAATCATATTCCTATTCAATATGGTGGGATTTAATAATTAGAAAAAATGCAAGTAAAAGTTTAGATGCATATATCTCTGGTGTTTTTTTTTTTTTTTTTTTAATTTTAATAACTTTAACTATTTTATGAATCTTTATAACATGTTCTGAGTAGATACATAATATATGGTTACTATTATATAGGTTTGTAAGCTAAAGTAAATATAATCTATTAATATAATTATTTGAAAAATAATAACAAAAATTTTAATAAATTTATTTTTAAATAATTATAAATTATAATTAACTTTTCTTTATTTAATAATACATTTATTATTTTATAATGTACCTATATACCTAGAGATGAATGTTATCTAGATAATAACAAAAATATAGAAAAAAATAATAATAAAAAAAAAGGTATTACATGTACAAAATAGCCATTTTTACAATTTTTACCTATCTTTTACATGTAAACGCCGGCAAGGTTACACGACCCTTAATACTATAAATTATAGTCTATAAATTATAGTCTATAATATATATACACATATATGTATGTTTGATAAATTAGCATCAATATTCAAAGATAAAAATAAATTTCATGTATTTTATATGTATATGGATGGTAATTTGTTAATATTTTACAAAAATTAATATTTAAAAAAAAGTGTTTTTGAGGCTATATTTAAGGTTTAAAAAGTAAAATTGTATCTTTATTTTGTAAATTAATATTAAATAAATTTAAATTATATATATATATGATATACCTATTTGCTTTTACACAAATTTAGAGAATAATTTTTATTTGGAATTTGTTTGTGTTTTTAGAATTGAATGGTGCCAGCAACTTATTGTCTACAAATTAAAATTTGTGTTGATCATTCATTATATCACCTAAGATATACTATTTTAATTAGTAGAATACAAAAAGTGATATTGCTTAAGGGTACGTGTGATGTCTGAAATTGAGAAAAAAAATGTTATTTAAAACGTTGTTTTTTTATAATGTTATTGAAATACCAAATATTATAAATGATATATAAATAATTTGTTTACGTTAAATATAACTATAAAAATTAATTAAATTTATACGTATATCTTAATAGTATATCATTTAAATAAATTATAATAATAATTTAAATTTAATTTAAATAAATTTAATAAGCGTCATAATTTAATGAATATGATATCGTTTTTTGAATTTTAAAGGCACAAATAAATAATTATATTATTATTTTAACAATTTCAATCATTCAAACTTATATTCAAAAAAATATCAACTTATTTAATAATACTTTAAATTAGTTTAAATTTCAGAAAATTTATAATATATATAATTACACAAAATTTGCATTTTTTATAATAAATTTTATCATAATTAGTCAGATTTAAAATATTCATAATTTTATCGAAATTTTAAACATAACTTATATAAAATATCTTCATTCATATTCTATAAAAAATGCAATTATCTTATAAATCTATATAATATCTATCGTCGAGTTAAATATTGTATTGAATAAATAAAACACAAAACAGTTAATACACTTATAGTAGACCACTCTTTTTCCTGTTAAATACACGTACAAATCTATTTGTATAACAGACGTCGCGCGTACCCTTAACGTACACGCTAATACGCGCTCAAACATAAGCCGACATGCTTACGTTCACATTATGGAATGAACACGAATACACACAATCGTGCTTATCACCACACATACACGTACACTGAGACGAACGCCAACTCTCTTATTGATGATTGGGGAAGTTCTCGCAAAATCAAATACATTTGTTTATTAACTTCTCCATTATTTCATGCTTTACAACATGAAATAATAAATCTGATTTATTTATTATTTATTGATATACGAATACTTAGCAGATGCGTATACGCAGATGTATAAAGCGGACCTATATTAAAGCGGAGGTGACCTTCACGCGACTATTAGCAAACATCTTCCACCATGTTTGATGCATAAAAAGAGGCATTAGTCTGAACGCAAATAGTGGCGAAGGTGTGAACCGGTGTGTTCTCAGAACTATATACGATGTGCAACAATGACAACAGAAAATAGGCATATTATTTTAATGCCTGCTAGAAGAAAATATTATATAAATATCGTGATAATTCACCAGAAAAATAAAAATAAAATTCTTCAAATAAATATTATTATTATTATTATGATATAATGAGTGCACATGTGATCGTAATCAGTACTAAATACAATAGCGCCGTCCAACATTCGTACTGGCGCCAACTACACTACTATATCGCATCCGTACACAGGTCGGTGTTGCTAGTTGAGAGGTAGAGGTCGCGACCTTATGCGACCTACTTACCGTAGCCTCATGTTAGACTCGACGTTATTGAAGTTAGCCATGCGGTGACCGTACGGTTGCCCCGGCGTTCCCTCGACCATGAACGCGCCGTACTCCGGGTGCCATGTGGAATGTGATCTGTAGTAAGTAGGGGTGGTGAGGTGGAGGAGGTGGTGGTGAGGTGGCGGTGGGTCGTGCCGATGATGAACACGGCGATAATCGTGTTATATTGATTGATTGCTTGAAAGTGTATTTAAATACTTAAATAAATCATAAATGATTTCTTGAAAGTGTATTTAAATACTTAAATAAATCATAAATGATTTCTCAAAAGTGTATATTTAGAATACAAATAAGAAATTAGGTAAAACAATAAATACGATTAATAATAATAAAAATAATATATATTTAATCGATGATAAGGTTTGATAAGGGCTTAGTATATAAAGTAAGTAATACGTTATAGTTAGAAACATTAAAGATTAGGATAGTAACTTAGAATTTTATTTTTGATAACTATATTTAATAATACAATAATTTTAGAAGCTGATAATTGTGTTCTTATTTATTTTCTATTTTATAATTAATAGGTTCGTTATTTTATACATTAGTATAATTTGATTGACATGGTGATGGTGTAGTGTGTGGTGGTGATTATCATGGTGAACTTTAACCTTTAGAGATACTGGTCACACATTTATACAGCTACCTATTAAATATTAATAATATTCTCTACTTTATATTCATATTACTAATAGTTCCATAAAACAAAACTAGAATTAAAACTTAAGTTAATAAATATTCACTTATTATATCAAATCATTCGTGCAGACTATCGCAACATTATCGAGTCCTATTCGTGTGAAAATGTAATATCGATATCGCACACATAGAATGCCACACCAATATTTTAATATATGTATCGTATCGTATGGTATCGTACTTTATTATACGCAAATATCTAGGTATCGTACCCTTTTGGGGTGTTAATGCGTCTATTGATAATAAACTAGGAGAGCATGATATGAATCAAACAAATATCCATGTATTACACCCAATTAGGAGTGTCTATTAATACATACATTTTTACATTTTTCGGACTGCAAACTGTGCTTATAAAGCAATCGGCCGTCCTAATTATAGTCTAAAACGAGAGCGCGCGACACGCGTCAAACAAACACATTTTCTTCTTCGGCGTGTAGTTTCTCGAGGATCTGCTGCGCGTTGAGCAGTAGAGTAGCGGTCTGCTTGTCGTGGTCAAACTTCACGAGCATGTATTCGACCTAGCGTAATACGTGCGTGCGTTATACTGGTCTGATATTACTATTTATTACTGTAATCTGCTGACTCTTACTAGGGTAGAGCTCTCTCGAAAGCTAGATATTATATAATTATATATATATATATATATATATATATATTTATATAAAATTATAAATCTATACATTAGTATTATCAAAATCCTAATATAATTTAATAGACTTATCAGTCTAAGTCACTTCGACTGATATCGGCCCCGATATGTCATGTGTCTAACCGAGAGTTCAATAAATAATGCGTGTAGGGCTTATTTAATATTATATTAATATATAAGAATACGGTATTATGATACGTAATACATATTATGTATGTATGTATAAAACACGTCTTCGTTACTAGGTGAATAATTTACCTATAAATATAACGTCCACCGCGAAATTTGTACTTTAACTCTAGGTTAGACATATGACTTATGTGGTATTTATGTTAGTATTCAGCCTTTAAAACACATTATATAACTTAGAACGATGACATAAATAATATAAAATACATATTTAAAATTTATATATAAGTAAAAATTATATAAAAATTAATTGATTTTTATTTTTTAAATAATTTTACAAATAAATAATTATCTCTGATATCTTTAATTAAAATCATTGAAATATAATAAAACACCACTGAAATGTATATATTTCGGAGTATAAAAAGTAATCATTACATATAATATTATATTAAATATATGTAATTATTACTTTTTGTTATGATTACTTTATATATGATATATATATATATATATTGAACATACTTCCTGTCCTGTCCTTAATATTATATAATACATATACATTTAATCATTTAATAAATATAACATTTCATTAAATTTATTTTCATCTAATAATTATATAATTTATTGTAATTTAATCATTCAAATTTTTAATAAATAATAACTACACAATATTAAAAATTATAATTTTTGTTGACATCCATTAATTCAAATTTATAATTAAATAAAATGATAACTAACTTCATCTCCCCACTTTAAGCAATCATTACTTCTATTTTTAAGTTTGTTGTATTGACTTATAAATTGTAAAATTCCATGTTTCCTAATATGATCTGCATACGGTTTAATTTCACTCCAATCTAATGGTGATCCTTCGGATAGTAAACCCATATTTAATATTACGTTATATTAGTAATTAATCAGATATCTATGATAATTATTTGTAACTTATTTAAAAGTTATTATTTAAATATTTATGATTTATATGTCAAGGAATATAAGAGGAATATCGTGATAATAATCTATTTAAACTAGTTATTTTACAAATAATTAAATTACTAAAGGTTTATTAAATGTATTTACATATTCGCTAACATAGTGAAATAGTAATGATTTACATATCCCATTTACAAGAAATAAATTCAATATTAAAAAGTTGTTTACTCAAAATCCAAATCTTTGATAGCAAAAATATTAGAAATTGTCATTTTAAATAACAGACATCTGGATAATAGCGCCAAACATATTTAATAATTTTTTAATTTCATTTTATTTTATAACTTCAACATAAGTTAATATTGTGTGTTATGATATTTGTGGATACTGATTTAGAATATAACGTACGTAATAAATTATATTTAAAACACATAAGAAGGATTAGTTTAGTAAATTTAACTATTATAAAAAATGTACTAAATAACTATATTTAATAATAAATTAATGGATTTTTCGTTATTTATTTTACAATTTATATATTGTTGTGTTCTTTATTGTATAAATATATGTGATAATAATTTGATATTAACTCTTTAGATACGACATTTTAGAAAATATTTGTCTATAGTGATTATTGATATAAACAACTGTAAAATATAGTATATTACGTTTATGCAGGTAAATATAAAAATAATAATAAATAAAATTTAATTTTTAAAAATTTATTTAGAAGGCTTCTTATTTATAAACAAAACATAAAACAACAGTGTCGATACAAGCAAATCGGCTTCAAACATTAAACAAAGCAATTAGAAAACAACGTAAATACTACAGGAAACAACAATGGTACTGGCACCCGGATTAACCCACTGTTACTTGTGTCGGGAATTGTTACAGACTCCGGTGATACTGCCGTGTCTGCATTCATTCTGTGTCCATTGTCTAACAAGTTAGCGCTTACTTAACTAACGATTCCGTTTATAATCCGTTAACACTAACCAGGTTATTTAGCTGAAGTTAAAAGGGCAAAGTGTCTTTTGAATGGAACATTTTGTAAGGTATAATTAGTTTAACAATACCTATAATGTATTTATAAATATTTATAATATAATAAAGTAATATATATATTACATTTCTATACGTAATAATATACTAATATAATAATATTATCGGTAATCTAGTTCGCCATATAAATTATACGATATCCCTTAATAAATGTAGTTTACTAAACGCGTTATCCGAGTACATATCGTCGCGGCGCACTTGCACAACCGCCGTAACATGTCGCCCCCATCGCTCGATAGACGACGTGTTCGCCGTGTACGGAGAAGTCTCAGTGCCTCAGCTACCAGTCGTGTCCAGAGAGCAAGAAGACCCTAAAGGTCAAGAAGAAGCCGTCCGTAGACTCGACGTTCTTCCCCTGTCCGCAGTGCGACTCTAACTGGCCGCTGCCCGTTGACGACTTGGATATCGCCGTGCCCAATAACTTCATGGTACGATTAATATCCACATTATATAGATTATATATATATATATATATCAATAGAATTAATTTTATAATATATTATGTAGGATAGGGTAAGGTAATGGGTAACTTTAAATGTTATTAGATTAATTAGAAAGCATACAAAAAATAATAAAATATAAAAATATTATAAAAATCTATATAAAATCTATAAAAATATAATAATCTATATATATAACATATACATAATTTTATTAAATTATCCTATAAGACAAATTAATACTACACATTTTTTTAAATATGTTATCTATATATCGTATACCATTAAAACATATATACACTATTATAATAGTAGTAATCTATTGAATACTATACGTTGTTGCAGGCTTGTATACAGGAGTTACACTCTTGTCACATTCCCGGTACGGCCTGGTGCGATTACTGCGATATGGAGATCTCGAACGCCGACGATAAAAACGACGACAAAAGACAACTGGCGACTAAACGCTGCATCGAATGCTCCGATAATCTTTGTGACAAGTGCGCGACTGTTCATACCAAAACTAAGGTTTATATCCATATTCTGATGTTCTACGTTGTGCCCTAATCATACTTTCGTAAAGTAATTCCCCAGTACGGCGTAGATACAAATCATCACTCCTACATGCCACTATGATCAACATAATGATTATTTTATGTATTCAATTAAATATTATTATATATAATATCTTATTCGCTATATTGATCTATATTTGATTTTCCGAGCATAACACTTTATAGAATTATATTTTTAATGATGCGCTTAACTAAATACCTTCAACAACCACAACATACACACACACATACACAGGCATACACAGGCATACACACACATACACACACTCATATACACAGGCATACACACACATATAAACACACACACACACACACACACCACAAGACCCTACTTACTTACAGGTGTATCAGTAAAATAAATATTGATGAATTTTCATCTGATTTTATCTCTATGATAAATAAAACCCAAATTACAGTACTCAACTTAAACACTATACTGAAACAACTATTAAATCAACATGCACCACTGAAAACAAACTACTTGAATCTACATAACGAAACACCATGGTTTAACTCCAAATTAAATAATTTAAAAGTTTTATTTAGAAAATCATGTAGACTTTTTAGAAATCACCATAACACTCAAACTTAATTGACCTACGAAAAAATAGATATATATACAGGAATGAACTGAAATCTACAAAAATAGACTACTTTACTGATAAAATAAACGATTGTTCACACGACTATAAACGACTCTATTCAATAACTAAGACCCTATTAGGAAAAAATAAAAATTCTACGCTCCCACTTTTTCCCGATGATCAACTATGTAAGCAATTTGCAGAATATTTTATAGATAAAATTAACATCATTTGTAATAGACTCTCTTGTACATTTAACCCTCTTTATAATGCACCCAAAATATTACCATACACTTCGACACTAGCACATTTTACTTTACCTACTAATACTGCAATCTACAATTATATTGTCACTGCTAGATGCTCTTCACCACACGACCCAATTCCTCTATACTTAATAAAAAAACTAGCAACAACTCTGACTTTGACTTACAAAAATATAATTGATGACTCACTTATAACAGGAACTATTCCAAATTTACTAAAAAACGCAATAATTACGCCAATAGTAAAAAAAACTAATCTTGACTCTTCTGAATTCTCAAATTACAGACCTATATCTCAACTACCTCTACTAACTAAAATTCTTGAAAAAACAGTATATACTCAATTCTCACACAACTTAACTGAAAATATGTTGCTAGACATAAGACAAAATGCATTCCGTAAACTCCATAGTACTGAAACCACCATACTCTCTCTTTTTGATGACTTATATAACTCACTAGATACTGGACAACCAATACAGCTAATACTACTTGACTTATCCTCTGCATTCGACACCCTTAGACATGAAATACTGTTAGAAAGACTTAGAAACAGAGGAATACAAGATATAACAATGGAATGGTTTTCTAATTTTATTAAAGATAGAAATTATTCCATTAAAATAAGAAATAATTACTCTAAATCATATACCATCGACCACGTTGTTCCTCAAGGTTCAATACTTTCCCCAATTCTCTTCTCTATATATCTCATTCCATTACAAACAATTATGAAACCTTATCCATCTATTACTTACAACTTATACGCAGACGACATAGAACTACACGCAACGATAACAAACTCTACCCAACTACAAGAATGTTAAAACGAACTACAAAACTGGCTAACAAATAATAACCTACTACTATAACACAATAAAACTGAACTATTAAATATCACTAATGACCCAAATACTTACTTCCCTGACATTATTATTAATCAATACAAAATCATTCCCACCAATTCTGTTAAATACTTAGGCGTCAACTTCAATAATAAACTTAATCTAGATAAACATTACAGCTTACTTACTCAATCTACGACTGCACAGCTATTCAATATTAAAAAAATACGACCATACTTAAATAGAAATACTACAAAACTACTGACTCAGACTCTCATACTTTCAAGACTACAATACTGCAACTCACTATTCACAGGAACTGAAAAACTGAAAATAGACAAACTAGACAAAATAATTAACCGCTCAATTAGAAATATATACCGACTACAGAAGACTAACTATACAACTAGCATTACTGACTTACGTAAAAAACTTAACTGGCTAAACACTGAAGACTCTATCAACTACAAAATACTTACAATACTTAAAAAGACTATTACTTATAACTTACCCTATAATTTACGAAACAAAATAAAACATAAACCAAACACTAGACTTTTACGTAATAACAATTCCACTAAACTATACCAACCTATTACCCATTGCATCAAATACGAAAGGAGAAAATACAGCTCTTCATCAACAATTAGATGGAATAAACTACCCCCGCAACTTAGAAATAAAAATATATCAATTAATATCTATAAAAAGAAATTAAAAAAATATCTTATCGCCACACATTGATGTTCATTTATTCGTAATATTATCGTGCGAATTATATATATATATATATATATATATAATGTATACATTCGCTATTTTTATCTATATGTGATATATATTGTTAGATCCACATTATAGAATTATAATTATTAATGATGTGCTTAAATAAATACTTAAACAACAACAACAACAACAACACACACACACGTACACACACACACACACTATAATTTAACTACTCTATAATTTACGAAATAAAATAAAACATAAACTAAATACTAGACTTTTACGTAATAACAATTCCATTAAACTACACCAACCTATTACCCATTGCATCATACGGAAGGAAATTTACCTCAACATCATCATCAATTAGATGGAATAAATTACCCCCTTCTATTAGAAAGAAAAATCTAATAATTAATAACTTTAAAAAGAAATTAAAACAATTTTTTATCGCCCAACATTGATGTTCGTTTCGCATCGTAATATTATCGTGCGAATTATATACATTCGCTATTTGTATCTATATGTGATATATATTGTTCGATACACATTATAGAATTATATTATTAATAATGCGATTAAATAAATACCTTCAACAACTACAACATACACACACACATACACACACACACAAACACACACACACACAAACACACACACACAGGCACAGACACACACACAGGCACACACATACACACACACACACACATGCACATACACACGCACAACCCCACCACCACTAGGTAACGCGTCAGCATCAAGTGGTAGCCTACGACGAGATCCGACGGGGCGAACACAACACTGCGATACGCTGCTCTCAACCCCTTCACTGTAGACGGCACGCCTCCGGAAACTGTAACGATAACGCGGCCTACTTCTGTCGGCAGTGCGACGTGATGATCTGCCGCGAGTGTAAGGTAACCAGTGTCACTAATAACCGCGCTATTACTATTTTAATGTACATCACGATTAATCGTTTATAAACACAATTAATCGTCGCGACTCTCTAAATCTCGGAAACACCGCTAACTAAATTTGTTTACGAATGCTAGTTTTGTTTTGTACATTTGTAATTAGTGTAAGAATAACTCGATATCTCAGACACATTTCTTCGGTCCCTTGAATTCTGAGATATCAAGAATTAACTGTATATATTTGTTTTGTTTGTTTACGTTTTGCGTTTTTATTTTCTATTATTGATTCAAGCGTTTATTATTTAAATAATATCAATATAATTCATAATATAATTAAATCAATTAAATTCAATCACTGATTCGCGATGGAGGTCTACTTACTGATTAGAATTCTGATCATCTAATTTAACGATATCACACATTTAGTTAAGTCCGTGTGTGATACAGATATATATGATATAGATGATAGGTTCACTTGCATAATAGCAAAGATTCTAAGGTAATATATAATGCTAACACTAAATCGTGTAATTATATTTTGAACACAAAACATAAACAGCACCACCTACATAGGTTTTTATTTTGGACAAATTTAACATTATGTAAATTCGAATCAAACTATATACTTTAAAATGTAAAAAATGGAATTTAATTATTCTTTATACAATGAAAACTAAGTATATATATATATAGAAAAGCAATATGATACTTTGATTTTAAATGATATACATATCTATGATATTAGTAAAATATAACTCATCTAGTGCTAGATCTACATGCTCATGTAATTTAATAAAACATTGATAATATTATTGCATAGAAACCGCGTCATTCTTTAATCTATTTCAGTGGGGATACTACTGTTATCATGAGTTAATTACGTAGGATAGATAGGAGTGTTATGTATTTAATGTTCACAATCTTTGATGATATTGTGGTCCGCAGTCTGTGCTAAATGTACGTAACCACAGACTTTGAGGGGTCCCCTCAAAGTCTGTGGTACGTAACACTATCACAGACTTTGAGGGGGGTCTCAAGGGGTCCCCCTCAAAGTCTGTGAACACTATGTAATACTCGCGATTTCAATTATAATGCAGTAACGTGACTTTTAGCCACGCCTACATATAAATAGCCCGTGTTTATTTCCAGCTCATCTGTAACTATCTCTAACTGGTATTATACGCTGTATGTTATACACTGTATATTATACAGTCAATAGGTTTCATTTATATTTGCGAACTAATCATTTGCGAACAATTATTTAATATAAAACTATAACTCATTGACAACATCTATTCTTTCTTGTAAACAAAATTGGTAAAGTTCTAACAATAAAATAATATATATATATATATATATATACAAATACTAGTATATTCTAACGTGGTAGTATTATCACATCATCACTATCCTGTTAGGTGTCATCCCATGATAAACATTTATGTGAAACACTGTGCGAAGCTCTTGACCGGTATAGATCACATGTTAGTAGTAATTACATATAGTACTCATACATTATATAGTATATATTGTAAAACATTCAAACTTCGAACGATTTAATTAAATATCAACATTTATTATTGTTGTAAAGTAATATTCACGGTTACCTAATACATTATATTTTATTGATTTATGCGTTAATGTAATGTTCTATACACAAATTATTTGCCTAATTTTAATTATAATTAGTATTTTTGTTATCACGAGCATATATTACCATTTTATTTTTACACATTACTGTGTTATTATAAACACTTTTGTTAATTATCATTTAAAAAGTGTATAAACTCAAATAAATAATAATAATTATTATACTGACGTATGTTGATACATATGAGTAACTTATTTCTATTTACATATATATATATATATATTGTAATACGCTTTTAATTATACCGAATAGATAGAAAAGTTAGCGTGCACCGTAAAGAAACGGATGCACCCTCTGAACGGACACATTAGATTTCTCACCGAGTACGACGAAGCTATAGACAAGACCCAGAATGAGATCGAGGCTCAGATAGAGTCGCAACGGGAGGCTCTGCACTCGTTCATAGATCTGCAGGCCACTAATCTCGTTAGCACATCTTCGGTACTGTTCTGGTATGTAGTACAATACATTAACAATCTCGTTAGTACATCTTCGGTACTGTTCTGGTATGTACAGTATTGGGCAGGATCGCGATCGGCGATCGGGATCGGGTTAGAAAGAGAGGATCGGGATCGGCAAAGGATCGGGTAACGAATGGAGGATTGGGATCAGGAAAAGGAATGTATAAGAGAATAAATAGAGGATCGCCGATCCAGGAAAAAAGGATCGGTGCCTATCACTGGGTATGTCGTACGATACATTAATAATCTCGTTAGATCATCATCATCATCAACATCAGCACTAGCTATGTGTGTTGCACGATGTATTAATAATCTCGTTAGTTTACCATCAGTGTATTATTTGTGTAGTACGTCTCTCATTATTAAATGTACTATGTTATTAGTACTAAAGTATGCCGGTTATGTATGTACATATATATATATATATATTTATATGTGTGTGTATGTGTGTGTTTACATTTGTATGCATAGAATCGGAGTAAACATGATAATAAGATAATATATGTGAAATAATATTATTTTATTCGAATAAATATGATTAGTTATAATAGCTTATAATAGATTAACTAGAAAGTATCCACCTTTAAATGTCTGCATCGTAGGCAGTATTTAACTTTGGTTTACATTATAATGCTGTTTTCTATTATAATTGTGAATATATGTCGTATCGTGATATAAGATTATAGGTATTCGTATCGAACTAGGTTACGTCAACATACTCTGGGTTCAATGAAAATTATTGATAATAATATATTTAATAATATATTTTTTTCGCATACTTTTGGTCATATAATTTGTATGTTTTATGTAACATTATATGATATTTCAAATATATATTAGATATAATATATTTAGGTATATTTGTATATAGTAAATATCATAATAATAATTCATTGAATCACATATATATATATATCGACGTTTTAATATTATTCTGTATACATATGTTCAACATATTATGTTGTAGTGTTTATGAAAACTTTCATGGATACATTGACCTATTTACGATGTGTGTAAGTAATTTTCTCCACCGTAACCAAAGCTATATAATCCCTATCGAGCTTTGCTATAACTTTGAAACTATCATAAAGAATATAGGTTTGAATAGTGTATAGGATAACCTATTCGATGTGATAACATTAAGGACGTATACGTGATGACATGTCCTTTTAAGATTATTCAAATATATCATTTAAAATAAACGTTATTATGAGTTAAGTTGTATAAATCACGAACTGGGTATATACGGTATCATGAGATTATAAGACCTGCTTCAATACTCGATGCTCCTCGGGGGATATTGTACAAGTATTTATACACAATACCTCGTAATATACCCTATTTGAGGGTCTATTTAATTGTGTATATTTATATATGCACAAGACATCCTAGAATATATGGGAATATATAGGGGCTGGTATATATATATATATATATATATATATGTGTGTGAAGATCTCCTACAATACCTAGCATTGATATAAGGGTGATATGTACACGATTTACATGTATGTCTTACATTATAACTCGTCACAGTTAAGCTGCGTAAAGACTACCTGCTGCAAAGAAAGGCAGCGCTCCAACGAAGGAAAGACTGAATCTAGACGCATTCAATCCAGGTACGTATCAACGTTCACCGATATCACAATAGAACTACTATTAAGGTACACTATGTAGGTAATTTGTCCGTTGTTAGTTGCTTACTTACTTGCTTAATTTCGAGGACGATCTTAAAATCTTCATCTCGAGCATCGGTATAACGCAACCTCCTCCAGACATCTCTATCAATCACGCAGGTTCTTATGTCTTGCTGTAGTTAGTAACACGCTGTTATATCTGTAAGGTCGATATCTCGTTAGAAATTAGTGCTTCTATAACGATCGTGGAAAAGGATTAATCTGTATTATTAATAATATATATTTATTAAAATTAGAATATAGAATAAACTGATGTAAACATGTTACTCGTAAAGTTCATTACGATGTTGTTTGTTTGCTGAATGTACAACACATGTATTTAGTGTACTTATTAAACTTATTTATAGATCTTTGTTATAATCTAATAAATATCATAATAAATATAATAACACGTTTAATTATAATGTATGTTTTATTATTAATAATAACAAATATTATCCTATTACAAACAAAATATAGAATTCAATCCTTAATATAATATTTATACAATTATTGATAATAATATATTAATTTTGTTTGGCATACTTTATGGCATACAAATTTTGTATGTTTTATGAAACATTATATGATCTTTCAAATATATATTAGATATGATATATTAAGGTATATTTGTATATAGTAAATATTATTTAATAATTCATTGAATCAAGTATATATATATATATATATATATATCGAATTAAATACAAATAGTGGATACAAATGGCCCCCTCAAGAAGTAATAGACTTATACATGTTATAAATAACTATGAGGTGCCCAGAAAAATACAAAACAAATAGTAACCTTTTTTTTCTTATGTTTTGATATATTGTTTATTAAGTTCTTGATAAACACAATAATATAATAATAATATAAGTGGTATAGTAAATTATATTTATTATTAATACATACATTAAAAATTACGTTATTATGTTTAAATCTATTAATTAAATAAACATTATTGTAAAATGATGTTCCAATTATTTGTTAGTGTGTGATTCTATATATGATCAAATATATTTCGTAATAGAACTGACAACATTAAATTAAATTTCGTTGCTATTAATCGGCGATCACTGATTTTTTAAATTATTCATTTCAAATAATATATATATTAGTATATTATTGTCTATTAGAAATAACCATACCCGGTACCTCTCGTACTACTATAACCTAAGACCCCCAAACCACCATACTATAACCCACCGACCCGCTTCCGCTAGGTTCGAGACCGCCATATAGTTATCCAAAGCCATACTATATCCTAACACCCCGCCCCCCCCCCCCCCGCTAGGTTCGAGACCGCCATAGAGTTCTCTGAAGCCCTTCTCTGTCACGGCAGACCAGCGGAGATACTCGACGTATGCAGACTGGTAGCAGACAGCATCAAACAGACCGCCAAGCTCAGCGATCGTAAGATCATGAACACTAAACTTAACTTGTGCTTCGTGTTAGTGTGACGGGGTAGAGAGAGGGGGGTGTGAGAGAGGGTGTGGGAGTTGTGTATGAGAGTGGATGTGAGAGTGTGGGTATGGGAATGGGTGAGAGAGTGTGTTTGGGAGTGGGTGAGAGAATGTGTTTGGGAGTGGGTGTTGGTTTAGAGAGGGAGGTGTGGAGGTGGGTGTATGGGAGTATGAATGGGGGGTGTTAGTTTATGGAGGTGGATATGCGGGAATGTGGCAGGTTATTTGGGAGTGTGTCACATACTATGTAGTGTGGTGTGATTGTGTATGTGTATATTTCAATATATATATTAGCACTCGTGTGTATATTTATTAACGTATATTTGAACGTAAACCTACTTGTATATCGCTACACATAGCGTCGTTCTAAACTCTACAACCACCCCCACCACCACCCCCACCACCACAACTACCACCACCACCACCACCACCACCACAACCACCACCACCACCACAACCACCACCACAACCACCACCACCACCACCGCCTCCACCACCACCACCACAACCACCACCACCGCAGTCCCGGTATGATAAGCAACGAGTCGCTGGTGCTGATGATGGGCAAAGTGGACCCCTACTGGAGCACCATAACAAGGGCCGACACAGACTCCCAGGTGGACAGCTGCTTCTCCACTAGCACAGAGTCAGAAGCCCCGTGTACGGTGTCCGGTCGAGCTAAGAACGTCATCAGCTTTCAGTGTAATGCTGCTACCGATTTCATGGTACCACTTCACGTATATCTATACTGCTACAAGTATTCTTGTATTTACATATATATTATAATATTTATTTAAAATTTATCTATTATATATATATATATATATATATTTATCCTTACTAAATATTAAATATCAAGTATGGTTTTATGCTCATGAAATTTATACCTTTATTATGTATATATTATTTATAACTTTGTTATCCTTTAGTTATTATATATATACAGATATTTCATAACAAATTATTTTAAACAATAGTATATTCTTTATAAAAATTGTCATTATTTAATAGTATAATATTATATTTGCAAATAATAAAATATACATATATATATATATATATTATTAGTAACTGAATTGATTTATTTAATTTATAAAATGATGGTCTAATCTGATAGAAAATGGTGTACTATTATTATTTTAAATAATTATTAAATTATGACAGATATGTATATCAATTTAAATTTACGTTATTTCTGTGTTATCGTTGTATATGTATGAATAAGTATTTAAAATTAATATATCAACATACTAATAGTTTTACTTTATAAATATATTTATAGTTAACTATTCAATCACATATTAATATATTATTTAATTGATTATTTTAAATTTAAATTGTCACTTATTCTCATATTTTAGGTTTAAATCAAAATATATATTTAAATAATATGCTATAATAATAATATTAAAAATTAACTGTAATTATTTTCCGGTTAGAGTATAGAAAAATACTATTCTACTTAATAACAGCCTACTTATTCTATATTCTATATTATTTATACTCTTATTCTATATCATATACACAATATACACACATTATACAGTGTATAATATACACATATTGTTTAACTTAATTACTAACTTACTATCCACCCACACCTTGCTTTACTGCATTTATTATAATTTATTTAATTTATGGATGTCGCCATAACATTAATATTATATATATATATATATATATATATCATATCCGAACAATTTGTTCAAAAATTGGATTTTTTGTGAATAAATCAATTTACTACTACTACTACTATATTATACACACATTATACATACATTATATATACATAATACCCACGCACTTAATACCCACCCAATACACCCAATACCCCTACTACAGAACCCGTACCCATTAAGCGTGGACGTGCACGCGCATATTGGCAGCATCGTGGTGGTGGACCGCGACAACGAGAACGTGAAACTCTACGACAGTCAAGGTCATCTGCTGGCCTCCATGGCGCACCTGTTTGGGGGGCCCGGCCCCGAGATCAGACTGGCGGACCGCGACTACGAAAAAGGTAGTCTGCGCGTGATGTACATAGCTCTGTAGTGTTTATACACTCTGTATATGGTGTTTATACACTCTGTATATAGTGTTTATTGTGTATATACACACTGTATATATATATATATATATATTGTTACTTCGGTTATACACTGTATAGTGTATACAGTGTACACTGTAAACACTATATTATACACTATGACATAGTGTACAGTGCATATACATACTGACTATGTATATGCACTGTACAATGTACATATACATGTGAAACATATATTAATGTAGATAAATGTATTTATATTGCAAATGTTATTATAAAAAATATATAAATGATATAGGTATTAATATATATATATATAGTCAGTTAAAAAGTTACAATCATCATTATAAATGACAACTCACTATATATTAAAAAGAATATACACACACATATATATATATATATTTGATGTTTAATTCTAAACACTTACCTGGCCGCAGTAACACCTAAGGATGCCGCGTGGGTTCTCAGACATTCCGTAGCGGAACAACACCTGGCTATATGCGATAACAAAGACGTGATTATCTACGACCTGTCACTCAATCACGTGGGTTCGGCCAATCAGTACCCTAACGAACTCTGCAAACTCACGAAGAAAATCGGAGAGAAACCCACGCAACCTTACAGTATTACCTCCAGTAGTTAGTATTCGTATATTATTTATTGTTAGTATCTAATTTCTTTTGAAGGGTTTCAATAAAACTGATCTTTTCAATTGTTGTAGACAAAAACCAGTAATTAGTAATTACTAATTACTTATACAACTCTGCAAGTTATCATGTATATTTCATGTAGTATAGATATTATTATTTATGTTATAATTGCGTATATATTACAGAACTATAGTACACATTAACATTAATCAATGTATTAGAATATGTATATCATTTATAGGTAATATTAACCCTACATAAATATATATATATATATTCATATATTTTAGGATGCATAATATTTTATAAAACTTTGTGGTATACGCTTTACAATATAGTATGCCTATTAAATAAGTAACTGAAAGAGTATAAGCTATGAATGTCTTCTAATCAATGTAGAATAGGCACAGATACAAACCTGATACTGATTCCTATAAGTTGAAAGCAACTGCCCACCATTAACACCATAAACCTCGTTAAACTATCTAGCTATAATTATTGATATCTATTACTAATAAAACTTAACGCATAATCGAGCGCTAATTATTCTATTATCAAATATATATTTATTTCCGATTCGAAACGGCGACCTTAAAAATAAACTTAGATTTTAAGTGTTATTCCACTATCGATATGAAATCACAAATATCATCGATAATAAAACATTACGAACAGTACTAGTAGGCACTAAACTCGCGCCCTTCCCTCGCGCAGACTCACCGGGCATGAAGAACTACCTGTACGTGTTCGACAAGGCGCAGGCCGTGATCTACATCTACGACGCCACCAAGTACAGCCTCGACAGAATCATTCATGCGGAACACGGCGATGAGTTCACCATGATGGTTAGTCGGGTATGGTAGTATGGTGGTGGTTCATATACGTAGTCTGATGTCCTGTGTCTTATGTCCTATGTCTTATGTTGTCAGATGTCCTATAGTTATGTCATATATAGGACACATATGTCACATGTAGTAGTAGTCTATGTTGTCAGATGTCCTCTAGTTATGTCATATCATATATCCATATCTAAGTTTATCTCATATATTTCTATATATAGCTTTGTTTAGTCGGTGAGGCGAGCGGTAGGTAAGAAAACGGTGGGTATACGTAGTAATATGTCCTCTAGTTATGTCTTATGTCACATGTAGTAGTAGGCTATGTTGTCAGATGTCCTCTAGTTATGTCCTATGTCATATGTCCATACCTAAGTTTATTTCATATAGCTATGTTATATATCATATGTCACAGGCATAGATCTAGAGAGAAATAGAGTGGTAATACTCAATGCTTGGCAGCGTAAGCCAATGCGGTAAGTGGAAATAAAAAATCAGCCATCTTGCGGTGACCAAATATTAAAATATAATATTCTTTTGATCATAATTTTGTTATTATTAATTATATTCAAAAAGTAAAATATGAAACTTATATTACTTTTTTATCCTCTTTCCAACGATATTAATAATTGTATTCTAGCTACAAAATAAAAAATCAAATAGGTCAAATCCGCCATTTTGCGGTGACACAATTAAATTGATGCTTTCCACATGTCAGATACCTATTTTACTCTAGCTATTTCTCTCTAGCTCTATAGTCACAAGTCCTATATGTCATTTGTATATCTAGTATAGTTATACTATATCTATGTACTATCTTAGTCTATACTATGTCTATTAGGTATGTCTATAATACTATGCATATTATATATCATATTTCTATATCTATTATATCTATTTCTTGTCTTTAATTATATCGTATGTCGTCTATATCCCATTTCCTTGTTATACATTCTATATTCTATTCTAAGCTCAAAACACATATAATATGTTCTCGGCCTATACAACGTATTGTGTATACACATATATATTCGAATATAATGACATTCACCCGTGCCCGCAGTGTTTGAGAAATACGCGCTTCATTCGCTGGCTGACCAATCAGAAGCTGATGCTGATAGACCTCCAGGGGGCGCTCATAGCTATACTGAACATGGACGCCGGTAAAGCGGAAGCAGTCGGTACTAGCGCCGTCGACGAAAGCGGAAACCCCATGGTACATTCACTGTAACGCTCACAAAATGGGGCTAGCTCTATGCCCCATTATCATCATGCGTATCATACTATAGCTTCCCGTACCTAGGGCTAGCTCTAAACCCCAACCTGTTGTGTATTCATTATAACTTACTAAACATGGGGTTAGATCTAATCCCTCTCATCGTAGTTTCCCATTTTCATGCACACTATTACTTCCCTGTCATAGGGCTAGGTCTACTCCCCAACCCCATATTGTATACACTTTCATGCTTATCACACTATCGTGTCACATAACTGGGTCAATATGTTAACCCCTGCCCCATGGTAATACACATACATACTTATAATGCTTTGAATTCATACTTCTAGTGCTAGACAGGTATCATCGAACACGTACCTATGTAGTCTAGGTCATGGTATTCTAATATTCATATTTACTTAAAATCTATAATTTAATTGATTTTTTAAATAATATCTAATGTAATAAAATACGTATATTAATGTATATATATATATATATATATATATATATATATATATATATATATATTGCAACAAATGATAAATACATGAACTACCTGCAGATGTTTACATCTTATGCTGCGGATCACGAGACGGGTAATATGTACGCATACACAGAAGGAAGAATATCTCAACTGAGCCCCGCGGGGAGACACAATAAGGTGGTCGTGAGTAAGTGCGAAGGGGTCGGCAAGGTTAGATTATATCGAGGTCGTAGTTAAATTATCCAATATACGAACGTTGTATTAGTACTAATATTTCTGATGATTTTATATCAACTTTTGTAATCTATCTTAATTCATTTTACTATTTCAGCTTGTCCATAAATAATATTTCATTATAATTCTCCTTTGTATAGTTTTAATATTTGTGATTCAATTTATTCATTACATTGTTTATTTAATATGTTAAATTATTATACTTTATTTAAACTATTTATTTTTGTATTCAACATATCTTATATAATTCAGTTTTTTATAAATATATAAATAATAACTGAAATAGCTTATACATTAAATGTATCACAATTTTATCGTCCATGTGTAATAACATTTGTATATGTTTACTAACACCCAAAATATACATATATGAATGTGTTACTATATTTGTGTAAGTGTATACCCATACACAAATATAGTAACACATACACACACACACATTCATGTACACACAAATACTCATATATTAACACATATATATATATATATATATATATATATATATATATATATATATATATACATATATATATACATATACACATATATAAAGTTGAATATTTTAACAGGTAATATCACTGGCATACGACGCACGTACAAAGTCAATTATCACAGGGGAGAAAAGCGGAAATATTAAGATATATACAGGAGAATCCCTTAGTTCTTGATTATATAGGAAACAATATTATATATATCTAGATAAATTTATTTTTGGAAAATAAATTTTGATAGAAAAAAAAACAATCATTTTAATGTAATTTATATATTATTATATATATATAGTTATTGGTATTAATACATATCATAAAAAAAGAATATATATAAATATATATAGACGAGTAATAATATATACTAAAATATATAATATATAATAAAATAATTAATTAATTACACTATATTCATATAATAATAATAAAAATATAAATAGTTTATTTTGACACTTAAATAATAGTAGAAAAAATTCTCATAAAGTATCATATGTTTTTAATCAAATACTAATGTTAACAAAAATAATCATAATAAAGATGTTTCTTTTTCGGAAGCTTGAAATAGAATGAACACTTCTTATTATCAGAGGTAGATTATTCCACATGGAGGCAGCCCTCATCCTGAAACATCTCTTTGTGATTCGTAATCGACATCGGATAACTTTTCGAATAGCCAGTTATTTCTCTGATAGTAGCGTTGATAAATAGGGAGGTTCTACATAAATAATTACACTTTTAATTAAACATAAAAATCTGTAATTAAATCCGGAATAATCATTTTACCATTTTAATTTGTGTAGATATAAATGGTTGAAAATCTATTCGAATATGGAAATTAAATATAATTTGTATATAACTAATAACTCGTTTATTAGTTTTAAAAATATAAATATGAGTTCTAATTAAGATAATATAGCCATAATCTAATCTTCATATAACTAAACTTTCAATAAGTCGAATAGTTGATTTTATCAATAAATATTTATGAATGATATTTATATTATGTAAATGATAATTAGCAGATTTACATATATATATATATATATGATATATCATGTATACATGATCTGATTGATAAATTACATGAAACAAATATTACAAGGAATTTAATATTATGAGATGGAGGAGTAAGATATATTTGACTATATAGAGTATATAATATGTATATATATATATTATAAATATATATATATATATATTACATTTATTAATTATCACTAATTATTAGAAAAACTACCTCAATTAACCTAAATATTAAAATGCATCATTTTCTCTCTAATAATCATTTACTTACGATTCCACTTTCTAATACAGTCAATTTATTATTGTATTATTATCTTAGTTTTTACTATTTATTCTCATCTGTCACCACATTTAGAACTATTATAACTACTAATTTTACTTGAATAATATAAAGATGTTTTGATTCAAACTCTTTTTTATTAACAAAATCCTATTCATAATATGAATAACTCATAGAACCTCTATGTTGTAGGAAGTATTGTTAAACTATCGTAACTCTTTTTATATTAACATTCCACACATTTCTAATATTAAACGTTTACAATAAAGATTGAATTAAACATTCATACCATGTATCTATATCGCTACTATAGTAGCATTATACGTTCAATATTAGAAATGTGATGAATTGTAATGTTAATAATGTTAATATAAAAAGAGTTAATGATACAACTTGGTCGGCTACTATACAAGGCATATTTTTTACTCTTTATACTAAAATTTAAACTATGTATTATGGTGTCCCTGAATATCTACCAAACAGCTTACATCAGTTGATTATGATTGTTATAGGCACCTGTGCGTCTAGGCATCATGCATCGAATACTACGACACTATTACCTGACTGCCTTTTCTAATGCTATGTACCGGTGTGAACTACCTACAAGCAGATATCAGAAATAGCAAAATATTCACTTCTTTAAAAATAACTTGTATTTATTAGTATTCACCGATTAATGTTACTATTTATTAATTATATTTGTTTCTGTATATTATCATTTTTTATTCGTTTATTACATATTATAATATAGGTATATATAATATATATATAATATATTATATATATTACCTATTCCCTTTTAGTATTATATATGACCACTATCCATGACGATAACGAGTTATTGCTCATCAATACAACTCATATCATGAAAACCTATATGAAACTACTATCAAATCGCGTATATTAAAAGCAAAATATTGAATTATTCACATTCTAACTAATATAAATCTTTCGACTGCATACACAAATACGGATTATCCCAGCAAACAGTAAGAGCAGCATAATAGCAGCATAACAGCATATGCTAGAGCCTCAAATGTTTACATTGTGCTTATATGCTGCAATTATGCTGCTATTAAATGTCTATTATGCTGCTATTAATTTATCATGCTATTATGCTGCTGTTATGCTGCTATTATGCTGCTATTAATTTTAAAAGTTTATTATGCTGTTATTCTAATAATATCAACATAATATACTTTTAAATGTTATGCTGCTATTATGCTGCTCTTACTGTTAGCTGGGATTGGTTATTCTCCTCGATCTGTCAGCAGTCTTGGATATACTTGACCACAACCAACAACTCTACACACTAATAGTAATATTCTCATAAATAGACTCTTCTCCGTAATTATTACTGCAATTTATCTCCATGAAAATTGTTTATTACCTATATATATTACCATGTATCATATGATCATCAAGTATGTGACACCAAAATTAAACTGTATATAAAATCCTTCTCACAATATATGAACTACACCATCTATAATCTAAGTAGGTAATCTAGGGAGTTCCCTCTATAATCTAAGTAAATACAGATCTTTTATAAACCACAGCATGGCTAAGATACTAGTAATATCCATCATTATACGTCACATTAACTATTACAACTTCAGCATCTATTTATCAAGAACTATACGATTATGTAATGTATACCTTACTATTACATTAGATTTAAACTAAAACCTATTGAAAACTCTTCTATAAGATATATCCTACATAAATATTCACTACAAAATATAACTCAAATGAAAATTTAACTTCACCTTAACCTCCCAATATGATTATTTTAAATAAAATAGAAGCACTATATTCTAACGGTGTATAATCAAAGATAATCAACAATAACTTGCATGGAAAAAATCACAGAGCTAGATAGAAAAGTGTTTTCGCTCTAGCTCTATGGAAAAAATGCACAGGTTTTTGAAATTGGTGAAATTTCACTAATCTTAAGATTCTCTAAGATCACATTGCAATATTGAAACTAAATTAAATTGTTGGGATATTAATAAATATGTTGAAGTAAGTTTGACATTTTTCAATGGACACTATGAAACATACCTTAAGAAACTCCAAGGAAAATTACTTACACATTTAAATATGTATTAAATAATAATATCAATTTTAGGTTTATTGTCCTACTAGGAATTATTGTCCTATACGTGAAATATTACATTTAATGGCTACAATATCTATAACATCATTAGAATGTGAACTCGTTTTGAATATTGAGGAAGCTATATATATATATATATATATATATATATATATATATATATATATATATATATATATACATATACATATATATACATTAACGTCATGGATAGCTGTGTTAATACACCATATACTCAAAAAGTAATACCAAGCACATGTCCTTGATAATACACTGTCCGGATTATAATATAGTGCCTACTTATTTAATTATATGTATTTTACTTATACAAATTAACTCAAAAAATAATACTATTTAATATACAGTGCATTAATTTCACTTATAAATATAATTGCTCTTGTAGTGAGACCAGTGCTCACAAAACCAATAAAAAACCTACACGATGACGTTAACTGGATAGTGGTACGCAGGGCTTAATAATCATATGGGTCTATAGGCCTATAGTATATATATATATATACTCGTAGTATATGGTGATCACTATTAGCATGTGCTCCAACATCTTCATGTACGTGTTGCCATCATATCTTCGTGTAAATTTAGAAATTTTGGAAACATTCACTTTTCAAATCGGTCTAAATGATCATATTTAATTAATTTATTATATTATTTCTATTTTTTTAATGATAATTAATAAAAAAATTAATTGTTTTTATTTAAATAATAAAACAATGTTTCTCAAATAATGTATGGCCCCCAAAATGTTGGGCCCGGGCAATTGCCCGATTATAGACATCGCTAATACATTGAGAAACTAGATGTATACAGACCTATAGGCCTACTCGATAAACTTTAAAGAAGTAATAAGCCAGCTGTTGTTATTGCATATTAAAACATGCATACCATTGTACCTATATGCCAGACATATTACTTCCTCCATCATTTGAATGACTTCGTAAATTCTCTAGCAGAAAACACAATATTATCAATGTATAGGTATAGGTAGGGGCGTCGGAAGGGGGGGGGGGCGGGGGGTATCGGACCCCCCCATTCAAAAATATGGGGGGGGCGAAGTATGTTTTGCCCCCCCCATGAAATATGTATTAATAAATTTTATATATATTAAATGTAGTATATTGTCTTTGTTAATACACATTTTTTTCTAAAGAATGTTACCAAACATATGGGGGGGGGCTAAGTATTGTTTGCCCCCCCCCCATCCATGAAATATGATAATATTCATGAGAGAATCTCTGAGAGATACTTGTTATCTGGTGATATTAAGAATGAAATTATTCAACTATATAAATCTGAATTATTAAATATTTGATTGAAAGATATTAATGGGACTTTCTCAATTCAATGTGATGGAATTCAAGATATATGGTTCATTATTTGACATAAAAACTAGAAATTAAAGAAATATGCATAGGAATATGCAATATGACTGAGGATACAACTTAGAAAATATAGCAAATTTAATGTTATCTGAACTTTAACATCTTAACTTGCCTATTTCTAAATTAAGAGGACAGTCATATGACGGTGTAGCTAATATGTCTGGTCAATATAATGTTGTAAAGACTATAATAATGAATAGACAGCCTTTAAATTTTGATACACAATGTGGAGCTCATCGCATAAACGTAATAGCATAATCATTAGATAATAATATAAATATAAGAAAAGCCTTGAGAGTGGTTTATGATTTGGGATTATTTTATGAACAAACTAACATATTACGGATTGTATATAATACTAATAATAACAAAGCAAATACATTGAAACCATTATGCCCAATAAGATGGAATGGAAAATCATGTATTAAAAAAACATTAGATAAATATAGTGGTATAAATGATGCACTGAATTAATATAAAAAATTAAATTATATTACCAATGACCACAAATATATTGCAAATTTATTATTAAAAAATATAAATAAGTCAAATATTTGTTATATGAATATTTCAAGTTTGATATTTGAAAGCTTGGATATGAAGGTGAAAGCTTTCATGATACCAACAAATACTATTGAAGGTAACATTTATAAAAATATACTTGAAAGCATATATTATTATAATTATAAATAATACTCAATAATAAATAAACATAAAGGATTATATAATAGTAAAGATGATTCAAATTAAATTGAATAATGATAGACATAATTTGCACACATTCATTGAAGATATAGAAACAAAAGTATTTTATATTTTATATATACACGTTTTTATATTGATTCAAGGTTAAGTAGGATATACTTTTATAAAAATATTATATAAAATACAAAATAGCTTATAATAAATGTTTATTATAAAATATTATAATAATTTATTTTTATTTTAAATATATCTAATTTAATTTTCTAATTATATCTAATTCAGAGAATAATTATAATACATATAATATAAATTATTATAAATATTTATGAGATGAATAGTAATACAAATTCAAAAGACATACATCTTATATAGATAACATAATATAATATTATTAATGTTATATTAATATAAGAATGTGATTATATATGATCAATTAGTATGTTAATATACTTTATCATTAATATTTACAGAATAAAATATATTGAGTTGTTTGATTACATAATGATGAAAATTAAAACCAAATGTTATACTAAGGAAACTTCATTTATACATTCTTATAAATTAAAGGAATCATTATTACAAATAATATAATTCATGAAAAAAAGGTTGTTTTTTTTTAGATTAATCTTATTAATCCTATTAATTTTCTACACTAAACATTAATAAAAAATGTATGAATAATTATCGATTGAAAGATCGAATTTCCATATGTTCAAATCAATCAATAAGTTCAATACATCTGACGAGGATAAACATATACATGATGGAAAAATCTACTAAAATTCAAAAAATATTTTCCGACATAATATATTTGATCACACTTTTATTGGTTTGCCCCTCAAGTTCTGTGTCATGTTAGGGTGGATTTAGTAAGCTACGAATAATAAAGACGTTGTTACGGTCTACTATGCTAGATAGTAGATTAAATGCATTATTATTGGCAAATATCAATCACAAAATAATTCACACAATTGAGATGGATATATTTATAAATAAAAATCTATTTTTATATAATAATAAATTATTTAATGTTTATTATTTATTTTCTAATATATTCCTATAGGATACTTAAGTATACTTAAGTATTGTTATAAAAAATAAATATTATTAATTGCATATTAAAGGGTTAATATAGACAAAAGAGGTATACGATATTAATAAGATATAATTAGTAATTATATTAGTAATACATAATAGGATATAGAATATAAAATATAAATAAATAGCCCCCCCCATACAAAATATCGTTCCGACGCCCCTAGGTATAGGTATACATATATAGGCATCCTATATATACATATTTCAGCATATTTAGCCTAATATAGTTGCTGACTATAGTTATATAAGTTACATGACATATACTATGTATTAGCTATTTTATATAGTCATATATATATAGTACTATAGTCCACGCATATTTCTGTAACTTAAATGTTTGCTTTATTATTCCGAATAGAGAAAAGTAACCTAATACGGATACTTTAACAATAAATGGTCTTAATATTTCATGACTACAAATTTATATTTAATAATGGTGTAAAATAATTTTATGACTACCACTTTATATTCAAAAATTACAATTTATTAATATTATATGATTATAGATATTATTGTGATTTTAAAATTGTATTTAATCTTTTTATTCAATAGATAACGGGGATGTCCGTATTCGGTACCCATGTCCGAATGCGGACACCATGTGTTATAGTACACCACTAGATAAACTATATATTATTGATGAATCTATCAGACAAATTACAATTACATTATTAATAATTAATTTTATGAAAAATGTATTCTAATTTAATTAGTTAATAATTTATTTATTTTTATTATTTTTTAATTAATAATACAATTTTAGTATCTAAATAATAAAAATGTTAGATTTAGCTTTATTGGTGGTATTAATATTATAACGCACGCGATTTTTATGAAAATCAGAATAGTTCATATGCTGCGCGCTGATTGGTTATAGGGTATCCGTATTAATACATCTATAGAGTGTCCGTATTAGGGACTTATATGACCTCTAGATATATGCTTATAACTTAATGAATATTTGATAACAACTCTAGAAATTATATATATATAATTTTAGACTGCTTTATTTTTTAATAATATAGTGATATATTTTATATCGATATATTTGTATATTCTTGATGAGGTTTTAAGTTGACATTTTTTTTTTCATACATTTAAAAACGTAATAAAAAATTTAGTTTATTGGATATATCAGCAATATTTTGTATAATTAAAAATAAAAAATACTTTTTTAGACTATTTATATAATTATGAATATTTTATTCATTAAACATTTTTTTGTAGGATTTATGGTTTCTGAGATACCGATAATGTCCGTATTCTGGCACTGTCCGTATTCGGTTACTTTCCCCTACTATATATATAGTATGTATACACGTCGTATCATAACAATGAGTGCATCCAGAGATGTAACGTAATCTATATAGGCTATATATATATATATATATATATATATATATATAGCCTATATACTATAAGACTTAGGTATATGACTTAATATACAAATATATAATACAATATTTTAGATATATCTAAAATATCATATAGTTTTACGATTTTTATTATAATAAAAATTAATATTATTTATAAATATTAACCGAATTTTATATTTAATTAAATGTAAACTATTTATTTATGCAACTACACACACATTTATTTATTATTTAAGAATTTATTTCAAAGTTAATTGACTTCTTTATACAATTTTATGAAGGTAATATAATTTATCATAAGTAGGATTTTTCACCTATATATAGGATTTTAACATATTGATATAGGATTACCATTTAGTATTGTATTATATATATAGGATATAGGATATCATAGCACATATATATATATATATATCATACCATATATGGTATGACTATAGTATAGTCCCGGAGTATAGTATGTAGGAATATATAGGATTTTGATTAATAGGTACATACTCCTGATTACCTATAGGTACATATTACCTACTGTAGAATTTAAGTAGGTAATATTATATTCAAGTAAATATAGATAACCTATAGTAACCTATAGATAACTTATATAACTTATATATATATAATATATTAATCACTTTAATTATAATATATAATAATTAATATATATATATATATATATACAGTGAAATCCGCTTACTACGACAGCCACGTACATTGTACGTCGTACATCGATAATTCGGCTACATCGACATTTCGAGATATTTTTGTTGGATTTACACCTATTTACATGTACATTAATCCGCGTACATCGACAATCTACTTATATCGATAATTCGGCATTATCGACATATTTATAAGGTAATATTTGGAATTGAATCCACTTATATCGACAAATTTAATTATAAAAAAATTATTTACAAATTTTGATTTTAATGAAAAATATTCCCATAGTATTCATTGCTATTCCCCTACTACTCAATATCGTCAGTATATCTATAAATAACTTGATATTTATAAATATCAAGTTATTATAATATCTTAATATTATAATAACTCGTAATATCTTATAATAACGTAATTGGTCAATATTTAGATACGCCTACAAATATGTATATAATATATACCTATCATATATAATATAATATGCTATAATATATGATATCATATTATATAAACATATTGCATATTGTATATTATACACTACTTGTATATCGGTATTAATACTATATTCTATTTATGTTAAATACAATTAATTATAATAGTATAGTTTTATAATACTAAAGTAGGCGAGAGATACAAAGTGTGTACTCAGTTGTTGATACATAGTTTTATCATATACAAATATCAAAACATTAACATAAGTAAAAAGTAGGAAAGTAACAATGAACTATATAATCCGTAGTCATATATTATTGTGTCAGTAGTATATAGTACCCTTAATTACTGGCGTCACTAGTGCATACTAACACTTATGACTCATTGTGTAGGTATATATTTATATTCAATTTATATCTCAATATCATGTTATCCATTATAAGTAATACTATATATATATAGTTAAATATATTGTATTATAGTACCATATGGCACGGACTACTATAAACTATTATATGATATATATATATATACATTGCATGGATTAACTATCTTTATCGAGTACAAGTCGGTGGTGCATTGCATCACCAGATGCAGGTATATGAGATCAATTGTAATTAACAATTCTTAAAATATATTGTGGTCATAATATCAATAGTATCAAAGGTATGGGCGAAACTTGTTAACATGTCACATCACGAATTGAAACGTCATTAGTTTCCATTAGGTTTTTTTATTTTTTCTATATCCTATGTTATATTTAATAAAGTAATTCATTATTATACAATATGTCTAAATATCATCATATTATCTATTATACATCATTGTATTTCGAATATGTAAACTAATAGTATACTATAGTATGCATATATACATACATGCACATATTTAAAAATAAGATAAAACTATATAACTATATAACAAAAACTATCAAAAACATAAATAATAAAATAGACAAATATTCTTATAAATATAAATATCGTGAATCAAAAAAGCCGATATAGGATCGCCGATCAATTATCGCGATCCTGCCCATCACAGGCTATAATGTATACTATATAGGTTAAGTATAACCTATACTTTATAGTTAAGTATAATATATACTATATAGTATAATATACTATATACATTTAAGTAATACTTTTTAATATATTCTTTGATTGAATTGCGATAGGTGTGTAAATAATTAGTTATTAAATATTAATAATATTAAAATTATTTAATAAACATGTAATTAAACCTTTTTAGTTATTATATTATATGCATATATTATATTATTACATACAATTAATTATAAATAAACTAATGCGTTATACATCATTAGGGCTACGCCCTATCGCTCATATCGACAATCCGCCTATATCGACATTTTTGGAGCTTACACAACCATGTCGATGTAAGCGGCTTTCACTGTATATATATATATATGTATATCTTCAATTTTATCTATATACATGTATAGTATAAATGATTATAATACATTATGATATATGATATAATATTTAATTATTATAATATATGTATAGTAATATACATATATCATATATCATATATTATATGTATTAATGTGTAAATGTACACGTGTTTAATATAAGAGACTTAAATTAACTCAAATTAACAGTTCCTATAGGACATATATGTTCTATATATGATATTATATATTATTAAATATATATATATATATATATATATATATATATATAATATAATATATTATATATTATAATCTATATTTATTGTTTTTCTTAGTATTTCCGGATTATTTATTAATAAAACGTAATTAAATTTGATTGGTTGATACATTTTATGCATAAACCAAATCACCTAGGCAACCCATAGTTGCTATTAGTAACATATCACTATTGAATTATATCATAATTGTTAAGCGTCGTAAATATTTATTGCATTATTAATTGTTATATCTGACCGTGTAAAAGTAGAAAATAAAGTTAATTAAAAGTTATTATCAATATATATATATATATATATATACATATATTACATATTTAATTATTTATAATATACATAAATATATAGCTATCATAATACAATATATGTTTTATATATCGTCGTACTATATAAATTATATATAATTTATATATGTATATAATATATACTATATAATATATATATATATATATATATATATATATATATATATATATATATATATATATATATATTATGGGTATGATAATATTAAAATAATCACTTATATATTTAGTTAGTTTACCTTTTATGATATTTATTATAATACACATTCAATACATCGTGTTTAAGTACACGCGCTATATACTATACATATTTATCACCTATAATAAATGTAATGCACGCGTGTATCACCTATATTGTATGTTGTAGATGGCAGCCTCCGCGGAACATGTTGACACCCACACTAACAGTATACAAGAGGACACCTTCCCAATTAAACTGTGTCTGTCTATGTTTTTAATACCTTTATTGATATTTATTTGTAAGTACTTCATTGACACACTCAACATACCACCACACACACAAATATATATATATATATATATAGATATATATTGTTTTCACATATTATACACACATTTTTACATACACAAATATAATATAAGTACCTATATTTCAAAACAATAAAAATGCACATATATGTTATATAATTATGCAGATATCCTATAGGATAAGCATTGTAACTACTTAGTGTGTAACTAACACGCTCCTGTAACTACTCTTGTTTAGTTACCAGTGCAGGATACAAACAATGGAAAGGATGCTCCAAGTTGTCGAAGGGAGCTCTCAAGAACATATTTAATATATCCAAGGTAAAGTTATATATATATATATATATATATAATACATACTCCTTAGTGTAGTTTAAGAAAATATTTTAATATTAAACCAATATATAATTAATTTTATACAGTCGACTAATAATATATTTCTATATTAAACGAATAGAAAATTATTCGTATATATTTATGTTTTACATAACTACTGTCATATATGTGTGTCGGTTAGTATTCACAACTAGTCAGAAGTAAGGAGTAGTAGATCACTAGGCAAGCTGCAACAGGGGGGGGACAAAGGGTATATGTCCCCCCCCCCACTTTAAAATCAAAGGGGACCTCCTATGTATTGGTCCCCCCCCACTTTTACCACAAAATGTATTTTGATTGGTATACCCCTTCATACAAAATCGTTGCAGCGCACCTATTGATAACCCATATACCCCTTAGTCACCCTCACGTTACGTGCCCACACAGAGCGCCTTCATTAAGGGCCACACGGAGGTGGTGCTGGAATGCGTGTCTCACTTCTCCGTCGACATCAACGCAGTCACCGCTAACGACGAATACAGCGTGTTCCACGTTAGTCCATCTGACCGCGGTCAAGTGTAACGATATATACACACACATCATTATAATACACTATAGCTATATATATAATGATAAAGTAGATTTACTATTCCTCGTTATCGGACGAGGAATAAAGGGGAAATTAATAACAATTTAATATTTTGCCGAATTTCCAATAATCATCGTATTATCATCACATATGTATATATTATATATATATATATATATATGTATAAATATTATTGTATTAATTATCAACCGTTGCTTATCACCGACCATCACTCCACATTTAGTGCGCTTGTATCAGTGGTCATTACCCACTCATCAAAGAACTCATCAAAAGAGGTTCGTTACTTAAACATTACATAGTAATTAACGTATACTTATGATATATACAATAATATTTACTGGGTGACAACGATAGTAGACGTCTCAATGTTTAGCCCTTTAGAAGGAAACATATATCGAATCACTTTTATTTATATTTATTATATCATTATAAACTATTTAAGTTATTTAAACTATTACACCATTACAAAAATTTGTAAACGAGTATTATTGTCATTATATACATGTACTCGATGTAAATAAAACATTGAGTCGAGAGATGATAATCTCGTATACCTTGATCGCTTAGGAGCCGACGTGAATAAGCTGAGTTCAAACGGAGATCATCCTTTATACCTTCTCCTAGCCTCCTACATGAATGAAACCGGCTACAGAAACGAAACTAAAGTGATTCAACTGATACTCGATGAAGGTATGCAAGGCATTTACAGTAACGTAATAACCTATGAAGTAAATACGTATATTGTTTAGGATGAATAATTATATCATTTCATAGTGGGTAATAGTAATTTAAATAACGCATTAAAAGGATACGTTTAATACGTAAATAATGTCTTAATAATTATAATTATATTGATTTGTTCAATAATTCGTGTATATGAATGTATAAAAATGATATATATATATGAATCCCAAGTAGGTGTAATTTTATAATAATATAGTTTCGTATTTTGTTCATATATTATTTTCGTGGATCACTGTATCACTATATTACTGTATTACTATCAATACTTATTTCTATTTTGATTACTTCAATAGTAATTCAATAGTCTATCTATCTTTCACCGTGCACTATTGATACGAGGAACCTCCCTCTAACACTACTAACCCCCCACTAATACTACTAACCCCCTGCTAACACTACTAACCCCCCTACCCCTCTAGGAGCCGATATCAACCAACAGAACGACAGAGGGTTCACCTGCCTACATAGGTGCGCTTCGTACGGAAACAAGGAACTTACGCAGTTCTTCCTCGACAGCGGTTAGTCTCGCTACACATCATCCATGTATTGCATATATACTCACACACAATACATGTATCACATACATACTCACACACACACCTACACACAACACATCTATCACATACATACTACATATGTACACATTTACATAGTAGATTAATAAACATCATTACTACTGTGTATGCTCCATATTATCGTCATTATCGTGTGCTAATAGTTGTGATCTATAGTAATTCGTTGTTTCACCACCAGGGGCCAGCGCTAACATAAAGAATAACTACGGAATGTTCCCGGAGAAGTGCGCCATGATGAAAAGTTAGTGATCAAACATTATAAGTTAGCACTTTGTTATAATAATAGTAGTAGTAGTAGTAGTAGTAGTAGTAGTAGTAGTAGTAGTAGTAGTAGTAATAGTAGTAGTAGTAGTAGTAGTAGTAGTAGTAGTAGTAGTAGTAGTAGTAGTAGTAGTAGTAGTAGTAGTAGTAGTAGTAGTAGTAGTAGTAGTAGTAGTAGTAGTAGTAGTAGTAGTAGTAGTAGTAGTAGTAGTAGAAGTAGTAGTAGTAGTAGTAGTAGTAGTAGTAGTAATAGTAGTAGTAGTAGTAGTAGTAGTAGTAGTAGTAGTAGTAGTAGTAGTAGTAGTAGTAGTAGTAGTAGTAGTAGTAGTAGTAGTAGTAGTAGTAGTAGAAGTAGTAGTAATATTATAAATCATTATAATAATAATATAAATAACTAGTAATAATAATTATAAATATATATATATATATATATATGATTTTTCGGATGATGTAACCAATACCCCTGTCTATAGGTCACTTCGACTGCATGTCCATCCTGATCAACGCGAGGGATGCTGATGAATACACTCCTGTATGCGATGCGGGAAGCTGGCTAGCTACCCCCGAATACTTGTCTAGGTTAGTGAATGTTCGGGGTTACTAGAGGGGGGGGTAGGCACATCTACCCGGGGTACACGTGCCATCTATGACTATCTAATGATTCATACATCTATATTTTAGTCATTTAAAATTTAATATATATATGCATTGAAAATATGCTATATTATGTTGAAGCCATTTAGTGGTAGACAAAGCGTGTTAATAGTATACACTAGAAAACTAAACAGAAAACAAACAACATTCTTCTAATAAATATTATTATTTATATATATATATATAGGTTTGGTATATTAATTATTTAGTATAACAAAAAAATAAATAGTATGCCACAATATCCGAACAATACCACATATATATCACGATTACAGTGCTCTACATTCTAATACCTAACCCCCCTTACCCCACCCCTACAGTAAGATCCACCGAGCATTCTCGGGCAAGTCTCTGAACGTACGTCGTCGTATACTGAAGAGCGTCAAGACCACGCCTCAAGCCGCCGTACACGTTCACAAGATCAACTACAGCTTCGACGACGGACAGGACATAGCCTTGGAGATGGAGGACATGGAACAGAACAAAGAGAACAACGCGCACAGCTGTAGGTCCGATGAGTCGCTGTTGGTGTCTAAAGCCTACGAAGAGTTCGTGTTGTGATCGCGTACATTTCATGTATTACTAGATCTTGTATATTACATCTTGTGTATTACATTTCACATATTACACATCTTGTGTATTACATCTAGTATATTACTAGATCTTGTATATTGCATCGGTGTCTATGAAACTTTCGTGTTGTGATCGCGCGTAGATTTCGCGTATATTACATCTTGTACATTTCATCGTCACTTTTATATCCCCCCCCCATTGTACATTATATTAACAATTACATACACATATATATATAATAAATAAAATAAAATTCATGTATACTCATAAATTAGTGTTCGATTAATTTATTTTTATAAATAACGAGTTGCGTAATAGTATTCTTCACACAATGTTTCACTCTTTACGTCGCGGAACATTGCAATAGTCGTTCTTTGAGGAATTCTCTGTAGACGGACTTCTGGGCCGACGCTGCCGGAACAAAATGGCCGCCGGGATGTTCTAGAACCTTCGTACAGCTGTAGTTCTCCACCAGGATTGTGCTCATTTCTGAATGTGAAATAGTGATTCATGATATAGAATTGATTGATAACTAGGAGATTAGTAATAAGGACATGGCCTCTGTTTTCTATGTCCTATAATCAAAGATATAACATCTCTCAACGTAATTAATACCTACTCTCTGCCCCTTCTGGCAGTAGTATCGTAATCACAATAGAATAAGTTTAAGGCGATTTTCATACAATATTTTCATTGTACTATTAAATTACATTCAATATAATTTAGATTTTACTCACCACATAGAAATTTATAGTATTTAAAACCAACATATAATATTGATTCGTTATATATTAGTAATGAACATTAGTTTTGATCGTATAAATTATAATGTAAACATTATTTTACATTCAAAAAGTGTATAGTTTGATACGAATTTACATTATAAAAAAGCACATTTGTCTGAAAATTGACCCTATGTAGGATGAGATGTTTTGTTTACGAAATCGAATTATACAATTTCGCTTGCTATCTATCTTTAGAAAAATCTGTGCTATAATGTAGGGGCGCTGAAATAGGGGGGGATATGTCCCCCAACTTTAAAATCTAAGGGGACCTCCTATGTATTGGTCCCCCCAAACTTTTACCACAAAATGTATTTTGATTGGTTGGTCCCCCTACATAAAATAGTTCCAGCGCCCCTACTAAAATGGTATCTCTATTCAGTTAGATTCTGTGATTAATCATAGATTACAGAAACACCTAGTGTACAAACACACTTTTTGAACTAATATGACAAATCATAAAAAATAAAACCAATAATATTCTAAATTAGTGTCCCGTCCTCTGTAATAAATAAATATTAGAAACAAATGCGCGTGATAAATTGTAATATAATGTATCTGTACTTTTGATAGGTAAACATACTTAATAGCAGTGTTCAAATGATTGAATATATACTAAATAAGAATGTACTACTAGCATTTTCATACTAGATCTATTAATAATTCGTTTACTACATCTATTACTACTCCCATATCTACGTTCAAATCATATAGTTAATTATTATTATTATTATCAGATTTAGGCAATGCCGGTGTAATTATAGAAGCAGTGTTGCTTATCGAGACAATTACCCCTTTATTAACATGATAATAGAATGATTGTAATATTTTTTTCGGCAAGTGTAAATCACAACTTATTTATATTTCTTATTCTTTATACATTTCTGTCGTTATTATTTAAATAACAATACATTTATGATATTTATATATTTTATTATTATATATCATTTAATTTTAATTCGCCATTTCCTGCATGATATCTGGATGTAGCTCTTGCCATGTAGTGAAAATAATGAAAATAAAGCATATCATAACTGAATATTTGAAAAAATATAATCAAATTTTATTAAATATTTTTTACAGGACTATTTTTTAAAAACTCGATTTGAAATACTTTTAATTACTTTTATTATAAACTTTATATACCATTTTAAAGATAAATCTGTATATTTTACAATTTTATAATAAAATTGTGAACCCAAAAAAAAATGCGAAGGTTTCCCCGGCCCTTAAGATAGGAACTGTTTAGTTACTAAATAGAAAGTATTATTAGAAAGTTTTAATACATTCAATGATTTGCATATATATATATATATATATCACATGTATATGAATGTCATGAATGAATAGTTTCTTCTTATATAACAATTCCTTTGTTTCCATATCAGTGTTGTGAATATATGATTTTTTAAATAAATATATTTTGTATTCAAAATGATATTATATAAAATCAGTAAATTTAATATATTATCTTTAAAATTATATAGAGCATAAAAGTGCATACATAAGCATTTCTAAATTCAACAGTATAAAAAAAAAGATTAAAATGATAGTACAATATTTATAATTTTTTTTGAAAAACTGATATTATAGATCTTTTTTTTAAACTTAATTTTTAAATTTGGAAAAACCATAACTCTTGATCTACTTAATATGAAACTTTCAGAACTTAATCATAATAAATATATCTTCTTATATATTAAGTATAACCAAAAACTAAATTTTGTTATTTTTAAATTAATTTGTGTAGGTCTCATCTCATCATCTTATTATTATCATTTAATTCTATAATATATATATACATATATATATATATATATATATATATATATATATATATATATATATATATATATATATATATATATATATATATATATATATATAAATCTAAATATAATTAATAATACATAAACAAATGTAGTAGTTCTCTTATTTAGAAGTTATAATTTTAGTAAAAATAAGTTATGTCCCAACTTCACCACTCAATATTCATATGTTTCGCCGGCCCTTAAAGTGGTGTTGGAGCATATCCCCTAAAGATAAGGACAAATGTTCACAATGATATACACACAAAGCTAGTTAAGGTCCTCGTATATGTATACATGCCCATGTTATAATGATACCTCTACCATGCGAGTTATGCATTCTCATTATACACAGGTACTTCTCATGAATGATGCAAATATCAAAGTTATACATTTAATTCATGAACGTAACTATTATAGGTTAACGAAACAGATATTCATTAAACGTTGTCCCGACGATATAAGTCTAAATTAGACTACTCCATTCTATCGTTAACCATCGCTGGCTACTACTACTACCGTTTTCGATGACTTTATCCGTTTGACCTATGACATGCAGACTGGGTATAGGTATGATGTCGGCGTACACAGGTCTGTAGTACTGCTGGTGACTGGAACATCTGCTCTGGAAACCGGCCACGAATATCGCGAAGTCGAACTTATAGGGGGAGCTACCTGTCGAGCGATCGAGATTTCGCGTTAACGCTATGTTATTTAACCTTAACGATAGATTATGTAATATCTACGATGTATTATTTAACTTTTATAAATGATTATGCAACTCGATCACCAGATTTCTCATTAGTTTAATACTATATTATATAACTTCGATAATATATTTGTTAACTTAACAATTATATTATATAACTTCATCAATAGATTACGTAAGTTTAACGATAACAAAACTTGGCATGTTTGCCTAATGGAGGGAGATTGTTCTAAGCGCGATACATTACTGTACGATACCTGTACTCTTTTCTTGTTCCACTTTTAACGCACAAATCAAAGACAACATCGAAGCTCCTTGACTAAATCCCATTACCCCATCGAACGGACCCTAAAAATGGATATAAAGTGTATAGAACTAGAAAATAAACAAGAGTATATTTAATTCTATATATATATATATATATATTAAATTATCATCATTTTAAATATTAACTAATATTATTATGGAAAATATAAAAATATCTTTTGAGGGTATGGAAAAAATTTAAAAATATTGATAATGAATTTATAATTTCACATATACATATAATATAGGATTATTACATATTACATAAACATATCATATATGATTAATGAATATTACATAAACATATTATATAGGATTATTACATATAAGGAGTATTAATAGTATATTAGTAAGCCTACAAGTTTTTTTTCAGTTTTTTCTTATATTTAATTTTTATATTTAATTCTATTAAATGTATACTCATTATAATTGTGTATTATCCGAATGAGATGATGAAATATGACAACATTAAAATACTGTTAGGAGATATCTAATTAATAAATCTATTCTATTTCACTGATTTACCTGATGTTACTACGTTTGTAAACTACAATTATTTATATGTATATGATGTTGATGATGTTGTTGATAATGATGATGTTGATGTTGATGATGATAGTGATGATAGTCATGATGGTGATGATGATAATAATGATGATGATGATTTGATTTGATTTGATTGTTTATTTAAACACCGTAAAAATATAAAACGAATTACATTACTCAACAGTGTGTGATAAAAATAAAACAGATAAAAATAAATAAATATAACATGTTGATTTAAATAATTTAGATAAATAAATATAAAACAATATTAATATTAATGAAGTAAAAACAATTTTACTTTACGTCGGAAAATATTGTAATTAATCTCACAACGTAATTTTGTCGGAAGTTTATTCCAGTTGGTAGGTGCTGACACACAGAATGATCTACCCATAATGGTTTCATAGTTATATTTAGGTAAATTTAGTTTTACAGACTTGGCAGATCTAAGGGATGAGAGTGGTCGATAATAGGATATCCTTTCAGATAATATATTAGATGTATTTGAATAGATAAGATTGTGAACTAATGAAACAGATTTAAGGAAGGCTCTGTCTTTTAAGGAAAGTATTTGTAATTTATGCTGGAGGGAGCTAATTGATATATGGTTATTGAATTTAATATTATGAATTGTACGAATAGATGATCTAATAATTTTATCAATTTTATTAGTCCTACATTTGGGTAATCTATTATATAGTGAATTAACATAATCTAGGCGTGAAAAAACAAGAGAATTAATTAATATTTCACAAGTTTTATGTGTGATTAATTTTCTAATTGATTTTATTTTATATAGTGATAAATTAGCTGATTTACTCAAAGAATTTATTTGTGGTATGAAAGATAGTTTTTCATCGAATATAACCCCCAAATTTTTAACTTTGGATTTACTATTTATTTGAATATTATCTACATTGACTATTGGGAATCTATTCGGAGAAATTGAAATATTAATTAATTCAGTTTTATTTGTATTAAGAAGAAGGTTATTTCTTAATAACCAAACATTTATGCTATCTGCACATAGAGAGAGTTCATTATTAATGGAAGATTGGTAGTGATATGGAATTTTTGACAAAAGTTGAATATCGTCTGCGTATATAAAATACTGAATGTTAGGGAACGATTTAATTATGTATTTCAAAGGGCTAATATAAATTAGGAAAAGAAGAGGCCCAAGTACGCTACCCTGTGGAACACCATGTGTCATACTCACTAATTCAGATTCACATTCATCAATGACAACTGAATAATATCTGTCTTCCAAATAACTTTTAATGAATGCCAGAGCATTATTCGAAATGATGATGATGATGATGGTGATAATAGTGATGATGTTGATGTTAATGATAATATTTATGATGATGATAATGACGATAGTGATGATACCACTAGTAATGCTACAGTGCTGATAGTGATGATACCACTAGTAATGCTACAGTGCTGATAGTGATGATACCACTAGTAATGCTACAGTGCTGATAGTGATGATACCACTAGTAATGCTACAGTGCTGATAGTGATGATACCACTAGTAATGCTGCAGTGCTGATAGTGATGATACCACTAGTAATGCTACAGTGCTGATAGTGATGATACCACTAGTAATGCTACAGTGCTGATAGTGATGATACCACTAGTAATGCTACAGTGCTGATAGTGATGATACCACTAGTAATGCTACAGTGCTGATAGTGATGATGATACCACTAGTAATGCTACAGTGCTGATAGTGATGATACCACTAGTAATGCTACAGTGCTGATAGTGATGATACCACTAGTAATGCTACAGTGCTGATAGTGATGATACCACTAGTAATGCTACAGTGCTGATAGTGATGATACCACTAGTAATGCTACAGTGCTGATAGTGATGATACCACTAGTAATGCTACAGTGCTGATAGTGATGATACCACTAGTAATGCTACAGTGCTGATAGTGATGATACCACTAGTAATGCTACAGTGCTGATAGTGATGATACCACTAGTAATGCTACAGTGCTGATAGTGATGATACCACTAGTAATGCTACAGTGCTGATAGTGATGATACCACTAGTAATGCTACAGTGCTGATAGTGATGATACCACTAGTAATGCTGCAGTGCTGATAGTGATGATACCACTAGTAATGCTACAGTGCTGATAGTGATGATACCACTAGTAATGCTACAGTGCTGATAGTGATGATGATACCACTAGTAATGCTACAGTGCTGATAGTGATGATACCACTAGTAATTCTACAGTGCTGATAGTGATGATACCACTAGTAATGCTACAGTGCTGATAGTGATGATACCACTAGTAATGCTACAGTGCTGATAGTGATGATACCACTAGTAATGCTACAGTGCTGATAGTGATGATACCACTAGTAATGCTACAGTGCTGATAGTGATGATGATACCACTAGTAATGCTACAGTGCTGATAGTGATGATACCACTAGTAATGCTGCAGTGCTGATAGTGATGATACCACTAGTAATGCTACAGTGCTGATAGTGATGATACCACTAGTAATGTTACAGTGCTGATAGTGATGATACCACTAGTAATGCTGCAGTGCTGATAGTGATGATACCACTAGTAATGCTACAGTGCTGATAGTGATGATACCACTAGTAATGCTACAGTGCTGATAGTGATGATACCACTAGTAATGCTACAGTGCTGATAGTGATGATACCACTAGTAATGCTACAGTGCTGATAGTGATGATACCACTAGTAATGCTACAGTGCTGATAGTGATGATACCACTAGTAATGCTGCAGTGCTGATAGTGATGATACCACTAGTAATGCTACAGTGCTGATAGTGATGATACCACTAGTAATGCTACAGTGCTGATAGTGATGATACCACTAGTAATTCTACAGTGCTGATAGTGATGATACCACTAGTAATGCTACAGTGCTGATAGTGATGATACCACTAGTAATGCTACAGTGCTGATAGTGATGATACCACTAGTAATGCTACAGTGCTGATAGTGATGATACCACTAGTAATGCTACAGTGCTGATAGTGATGATGATACCACTAGTAATGCTACAGTGCTGATAGTGATGATACCACTAGTAATGCTGCAGTGCTGATAGTGATGATACCACTAGTAATGCTACAGTGCTGATAGTGATGATACCACTAGTAATGCTACAGTGCTGATAGTGATGATACCACTAGTAATGCTACAGTGCTGATAGTGATGATACCACTAGTAATGCTGCAGTGCTGATAGTGATGATACCACTAGTAATGCTACAGTGCTGATAGTGATGATACCACTAGTAATGCTACAGTGCTGATAGTGATGATGATACCACTAGTAATGCTACAGTGCTGATAGTGATGATACCACTAGTAATGCTACAGTGCTGATAGTGATGATACCACTAGTAATGCTACAGTGCTGATAGTGATGATACCACTAGTAATGCTACAGTGCTGATAGTGATGATACCACTAGTAATGCTACAGTGCTGATAGTGATGATGATACCACTAGTAATGCTACAGTGCTGATAGTGATGATACCACTAGTAATGCTGCAGTGCTGATAGTGATGATACCACTAGTAATGCTACAGTGCTGATAGTGATGATACCACTAGTAATGCTACAGTGCTGATAGTGATGATACCACTAGTAATGCTACAGTGCTGATAGTGATGATACCACTAGTAATGCTACAGTGCTGATAGTGATGATGATACCACTAGTAATGCTACAGTGCTGATAGTGATGATACCACTAGTAATGCTACAGTGCTGATAGTGATGATACCACTAGTAATGCTACAGTGCTGATAGTGATGATGATACCACTAGTAATGCTACAGTGCTGATAGTGATGATACCACTAGTAATGCTACAGTGCTGATAGTGATGATACCACTAGTAATGCTACAGTGCTGATAGTGATGATACCACTAGTAATGCTACAGTGCTGATAGTGATGATACCACTAGTAATGCTACAGTGCTGATAGTGATGATACCACTAGTAATGCTACAGTGCTGATAGTGATGATACCACTAGTAATGCTACAGTGCTGATAGTGATGATACCACTAGTAATGCTACAGTGCTGATAGTGATGATACCACTAGTAATGCTACAGTGCTGATAGTGATGATGATACCACTAGTAATGCTACAGTGCTGATAGTGATGATACCACTAGTAATGCTACAGTGCTGATAGTGATGATACCACTAGTAATGCTACAGTGCTGATAGTGATGATACCACTAGTAATGCTACAGTGCTGATAGTGATGATACCACTAGTAATGCTACAGTGCTGATAGTGATGATACCACTAGTAATGCTACAGTGCTGATAGTGATGATACCACTAGTAATGCTACAGTGCTGATAGTGATGATACCACTAGTAATGCTACAGTGCTGATAGTGATGATACCACTAGTAATGCTACAGTGCTGATAGTGATGATACCACTAGTAATGCTACAGTGCTGATAGTGATGATGATACCACTAGTAATGCTACAGTGCTGATAGTGATGATACCACTAGTAATGCTACAGTGCTGATAGTGATGATACCACTAGTAATGCTACAGTGCTGATAGTGATGATACCACTAGTAATGCTGCAGTGCTGATAGTGATGATACCACTAGTAATGCTACAGTGCTGATAGTGATGATACCACTAGTAATGCTACAGTGCTGATAGTGATGATACCACTAGTAATGCTACAGTGCTGATAGTGATGATACCACTAGTAATGCTGCAGTGCTGATAGTGATGATACCACTAGTAATGCTACAGTGCTGATAGTGATGATACCACTAGTAATGCTACAGTGCTGATAGTGATGATGATACCACTAGTAATGCTACAGTGCTGATAGTGATGATACCACTAGTAATGCTACAGTGCTGATAGTGATGATACCACTAGTAATGCTACAGTGCTGATAGTGATGATGATACCACTAGTAATGCTACAGTGCTGATAGTGATGATACCACTAGTAATGCTACAGTGCTGATAGTGATGATACCACTAGTAATGCTACAGTGCTGATAGTGATGATACCACTAGTAATGCTACAGTGCTGATAGTGATGATACCACTAGTAATGCTACAGTGCTGATAGTGATGATGATACCACTAGTAATGCTACAGTGCTGATAGTGATGATGATACCACTAGTAATGCTACAGTGCTGATAGTAATGATACCACTAGTAATGCTACAGTGCTGATAGTGATGATGATACCACTAGTAATGCTACAGTGCTGATAGTGATGATGATACCACTAGTAATGCTACAGTGCTGATAGTAATGATACCACTAGTAATGCTACAGTGCTGATAGTGATGATACCACTAGTAATGCTACAGTGCTGATAGTGATGATACCACTAGTAATGCTACAGTGCTGATAGTGATGATACCACTAGTAATGCTGCAGTGCTGATAGTGATGATACCACTAGTAATGCTACAGTGCTGATAGTGATGATACCACTAGTAATGCTACAGTGCTGATAGTGATGATACCACTAGTAATGCTACAGTGCTGATAGTGATGATACCACTAGTAATGCTGCAGTGCTGATAGTGATGATACCACTAGTAATGCTACAGTGCTGATAGTGATGATACCACTAGTAATGCTACAGTGCTGATAGTGATGATACCACTAGTAATGCTACAGTGCTGATAGTGATGATACCACTAGTAATGCTACAGTGCTGATAGTGATGATACCACTAGTAATGCTACAGTGCTGATAGTGATGATACCACTAGTAATGCTACAGTGCTGATAGTGATGATGATACCACTAGTAATGCTACAGTGCTGATAGTGATGATACCACTAGTAATGCAACAGTGCTGATAGTGATGATACCACTAGTAATGCTACAGTGCTGATAGTGATGATGATACCACTAGTAATGCTGCAGTGCTGATAGTGATGATACCACTAGTAATGCTACAGTGCTGATAGTGATGATGATACCACTAGTAATGCTACAGTGCTGATAGTGATGATACCACTAGTAATGCTACAGTGCTGATAGTGATGATGATACCACTAGTAATGCTACAGTGCTGATAGTGATGATACCACTAGTAATGCTACAGTGCTGATAGTGATGATACCACTAGTAATGCTACAGTGCTGATAGTGATGATACCACTAGTAATGCTACAGTGCTGATAGTGATGATACCACTAGTAATGCTACAGTGCTGATAGTGATGATACCACTAGTAATGCTGCAGTGCTGATAGTGATGATACCACTAGTAATGCTACAGTGCTGATAGTGATGATACCACTAGTAATGCTACAGTGCTGATAGTGATGATACCACTAGTAATGCTACAGTGCTGATAGTGATGATACCACTAGTAATGCTACAGTGCTGATAGTGATGATACCACTAGTAATGCTACAGTGCTGATAGTGATGATACCACTAGTAATGCTGCAGTGCTGATAGTGATGATACCACTAGTAATGCTACAGTGCTGATAGTGATGATACCACTAGTAATGCTACAGTGCTGATAGTGATGATACCACTAGTAATGCTACAGTGCTGATAGTGATGATACCACTAGTAATGCTACAGTGCTGATAGTGATGATACCACTAGTAATGCTACAGTGCTGATAGTGATGATACCACTAGTAATGCTACAGTGCTGATAGTGATGATACCACTAGTAATGCTACAGTGCTGATAGTGATGATACCACTAGTAATGCTACAGTGCTGATAGTGATGATACCACTAGTAATGCTGCAGTGCTGATAGTGATGATACCACTAGTAATGCTGCAGTGCTGATAGTGATGATACCACTAGTAATGCTACAGTGCTGATAGTGATGATACCACTAGTAATGCTACAGTGCTGATAGTGATGATACCACTAGTAATGATACAGTGCTGATAGTGATGATACCACTAGTAATGCTGCAGTGCTGATAGTGATGATACCACTAGTAATGCTGCAGTGCTGATAGTGATGATACCACTAGTAATGCTACAGTGCTGATAGTGATGATACCACTAGTAATGCTACAGTGCTGATAGTGATGATACCACTAGTAATGCTACAGTGCTGATAGTGATGATGATACCACTAGTAATGCTACAGTGCTGATAGTGATGATACCACTAGTAATGCTACAGTGCTGATAGTGATGATACCACTAGTAATGCTGCAGTGCTGATAGTGATGATACCACTAGTAATGCTGCAGTGCTGATAGTGATGATACCACTAGTAATGCTACAGTGCTGATAGTGATGATGATACCACTAGTAATGCTACAGTGCTGATAGTGATGATACCACTAGTAATGCTACAGTGCTGATAGTGATGATACCACTAGTAATGCTACAGTGCTGATAGTGATGATACCACTAGTAATGCTACAGTGTTGATAGTGATGATACCACTAGTAATGCTACAGTGCTGATAGTGATGATACCACTAGTAATGCTACAGTGCTGATAGTGATGATACCACTAGTAATGCTGCAGTGCTGATAGTGATGATACCACTAGTAATGCTGCAGTGCTGATAGTGATGATACCACTAGTAATGCTACAGTGCTGATAGTGATGATATAATCGCAGTATACCTCGGTAGCGAAAGCCTGCTGAATAGTGTCAAGTGATTGTTGGAAGCCGTACTGGCAGTCTGAAGTGATGTGAGCGTTGTAGCTGTGAGAGGTGTCAGCCTCTGTAGTGCTGAACCACCAGCCATATTGTTGTTCTGCTGATTCTGTGTGCGCGAAGGGGGGAGGGGTAAGCGGGGAGGGGGGGGGGTAAGTGGGGAGGGGAGGGGGGTAAGCTGGGAGGAGGGGGGCGGTAAGAGGGGAGGGGGGGGGGTAAATGGGGAGGGGGAGGGGTAAGCGGGGAGGGGAGGGGGGGTAAGCGGGGAGGGGGGCGGTAAGAGGGGAGTGCTGTACCGATAATAAATAGGCGTAACCTTATAATCGTAATACTGTGCTTTATTAGAAGCGTTTGTTTATAATTTTATAATAGATTCGAATACGAATACTAATTATCGAATATCTGCTAAACTCTTAAAGGGTTTCAAATTAAGATGTGAATCTGTTCTACTGTTATCGGTGAATAAAGCCGGTGTTTGTGTTCATAATTATCTAGTTTGTTGTAGTTAATTACACTTTTACCCTACAATTGTACATTGCTGTGGATGATACTCCGTCTATTATATAATGTAATATTTACAATTAATGCCGGATGAATTAAGACGCGCCATTTATAGAATATTATTAACTATATTTATAATCGACAGCATTCCATTTCTATACATTCTTATATAAGATATTTTATTTCGATAACAATTTAATTCTAAAACACCATAAACAGGATTCCAACTTATTATTGTCCTCTGTATACGGGTTGTGATAATATATATATATATATATATATTAATTCGATTATGAATTTAATTATCATATAATTATAAAATCCACATTATAAATAGATACAATACATATATAAAAGTATCGAAATAAGAATATAAACAATGCGTTTCATTACATTCGATTCGCGTAACCGATACTTTAAATATCAATCACTTATATAAACTGGGAGTTAAATTCTATTTAAATAGATTTAATTAATATGTACATGAATAAATCATGTAGCTATGAGTGAACACATTGCGCCCGTATTGCCCCGTACACGTAACCCTACTAGGGTACGGGGTATAGCACGATACATAACGTGTTGAGGTGGCCGCTACATCCCACTAACAGTATTTCCGGAAATAAAGTTCGGAAATTTTAACTAGAAAACGATTTTTTCTAGAAAGTTATTGCGGGATACCCCCTTTAAAGTTACTATATTTCCGGCAAGTTGTCAGAAAGTTACGGGATATCCCTCTACGACTTGCTAGAAAATCGCTTTCTAGCAAAAGTTTCCGGCCATTATTTCCGGAAATATTGGTAGTGGGATACCTCCTTTACATCATGTTTACTATTACATCATCGATATGAGCTAACTATCGATGTCATCACCGTTTATGTCCTTCTGTATTCTGTTAGGAGCGCACACGTAAACTGTAAACGTATAGTTAAGGTAAATGTATAGTTATAACTATATATAACTATATAACCTTATATGGCCCATATCAATTACACAAATATTTAATATTATTTTGAAACCTTTTACAAGTAACAACACACACACACATATATATATATTTTTTAATATTTTAAGTTACTTTATACTCAATTATATTTATTATATTTTATTTGCTTTAATTTATTTTAAACATGATGAAGTAATTACTCTGGAATGGACATTTTTTATTATTTATTTATTTTATTACTTTCTTTATAATGTACACATATGAAAGACTTTTACTATTATATAGAAATATTCCATTTGGCATTTACTCTCTTTAGAATATATTATATTTTACATTTAATTACTTTTAATTATTTTTGTTAATATTTATTCATCATTATCTATTTATTTATTTGAATTTCATATAACTTATATAGTGATAATAGTGACATATTTAATTTCCTATACATATATGTGTATATTTATGTGTTTATGCATGTATGTGCATGTGTATGTTTATACCATCAATATAAAGAAATTGGATAAGCATTTGAATGTATACAATCACTATAGTGTATGGCACTATCCGCTACGGGCGCTGTAGTCGAAACTCGCTATCTGGCCAACTACTTTTTATTTATAATAATATTTATTTATACATATATATATTAATAATTACTACCAATTTTAATGTACTATCTATACTAAAAATAAAATTATATATTTAAAATACATCATATCAACATTCCTCTTAATTGTGTGTATTTAAATTGAAGATATAATACTATTTTATTGATATTTATAATCTAAATCCATTGATATAGATAGAAGTCACTTTAATCTCTTTCGACGAAAAGCCTACTGTTTTAATATTTACATATATAATATGACTAATATCCAATCAAAATCACTTATACCATTTTGTTAATTTATCGATAAAAGTGCCATTCACGTATCTATCTTTTACATGCATTGCGTGCGTCAATTCTTATCCACTTTCTTTATATCGATGGTGTATGTATATTTATATTTGTATGCATGTGTGTATGTATATATATATATATATATATATATATATATATATATAAATATATATATATGAATGTGTATGGATGTGTATGTGTATATGTGTATATATGAAAATAATATATTGGTATGAAATTATTGTTATTTTATTGAATCACTCATTCTTTTATTTAAATTGTATTTTTCAAATGTGGTTACATCTTTTTAATTCATTTTTAGTTTTGTATAAGGTTATCAAATTGCCTATTATTTGTATCATATATTTGTATTATTATTTTCCATTCTCGAATAATTAACCGGCTAGAACTAGATAAGCTTTGCCATTTTTCTACCCAGTAGTTCGCTACACCTTCTGAGTTATATATATATATATAATATAAACAACACAAGAATAGATATTTGTATTATATATATACGCTTATGTAACAGTATATGTGATATAGGCATATTGTATGTGGCCTCGTTTAAGTGTACACTCAAGTGCATGAAATACTTCAATAACTGAATATGAATGCGATTTAAACCTATTTCCGCGACATTTTTCACTGCCTTACGGAATGACCCAGTTTTCTCCCTGCAAACTTTCGCAGACTGCCTACGATAATACATAATAATTATTCTTTGAACAATGAAAACTAGTATTAATTGAAAAGCAAATTACAATTAATATGTATCCTAAATGATACAGATATTTAGAAATAGAACTAACCTATATCCATGAAGAAATAAAATCTGTAAATGATTAAATATAGTTATTTATATAGTAGATATAAGTATTAATTCATGATTTATTATAATTATCATATTTGATCAGATATTAAACATTTATTAATATAATAATAAATATATAGTTAATATTACAAATATTAAACAATTAATTTTATATTTACAAAATAAATATCAGTGATATATAATAGTTATATTACAAATGAAATTATTATATTATTTATTAAATAATAAATTTTAAATATAATTGAATCTCCATATTTGTAAGATCGATGAATATTTAATTGAAACAGTATATATTTAGATATGGAATATTGCCTATGTGCAAACAGACAATATCAGTAGTATTCACAGATATATAGTTTTATAATAACATCAAAGATTTTCCGAAGGAAAGATATAACACTTACGCGAAATCGTGTAATTCGAATTTGTATACAAAATACCCTAGTGCCACCTATAGCGGGTTACTTTTAGGAACTATGCGTTGTTTATAATGTAAATTCGTATTTAACTATACACTTTTAAAATGTTAAATAATATGCTTTAAATTTATATTTATATGATGAAAACTAAGTGTTCATTACTAATATATAACAAACAAATATGATATTTATGTTTTAAATGCTATAAGTATATATTTAGTGAGTAAAAGCTAATTTATATTGCACGTAATTTAATAGAGCAATGAAAACATTGTTGTATGCAAACAGAGCCAAACCTAAATCTATTTCAGTGATTTCGATACTACTGTTAGCAGCGGTTAGGGATATTACTAAATTACGTTTCATGCATAGGGAGTGTTATATCTTTGCTTCGCAAAATCTTTGATAACATTCTTAATATATCCTATATTATTTTTACATCTAATTACTACCTATGTAATAGTTACAAATCTCGCACTAAACTCTATGTTCATCTTAAAAAGCATTAATATATGCATTAATTTTTTCTAGACAAGTTATTGTGTATCTATTTTTCATAGAATCAAGTTCTGTACAGTGATCAGTATAGAATCTATATAAAGACGTTCAGTACATATATTATTTAAACTTAATTCAAGTGACCAAGCCACAATGTTGGTCATAATGCGATTACTCCGACGGTTAAAATTATTTTAAAATGTAAATAATACATATCAATATTTAAACAAACTAATAAATAACAGCGCGACTGAAATGGCTTATGATATAGAAGATTCTGCTCATAAACAAAAGTAAAACAAATAAAACATAGTTAGTTTAGTTAAATTTTAGTTCGAACCTATGCAGTTCTTTTTTTTTTCTCTTGTGTTTATCGAGAACTTAATAAACGATAAATCAAAAAAACAAGAAAACAAATGTTACTATTTGTATTGTATTGTCCGGGGCCTATCGCAGTTATTTTTACATGTATAAGTCTATGATTTCTCGAGGGGTCCATTTGTATCCGATATTTGTATTGTATTCAATATATATATTCGTGATTTCAATAAATAAGTATTATTATTATTATTTATTACGAAGAATACTAATTAAAAATATATTACGAATACATTATTAAACAATCGTAATCTACCTACGGAAGAATAAAATACGAAATATAATACCGATTATTTCAGTGACTTCTATAACTAAGTAGATAGGGTAGACTAGAGTGTATTACACCCCCCCCCCCCCCCCCCCCCGATGAATGTTGAGAGGACGACGATACAGATAACGCAATGCTAAAGGATGAATAGTAATAGTAAAACGTTTTAATTTCTTTAATTTTTTAATTTCGTATTATTCTTTGTTTATTTCTATAACGTACGTTATCGTTAACGAATATTTATACTTTATACATTCGATTATATTTCCGGCTATGTATTCGCTAAAAATAAATTATCAATCAATCAATAGTATATTATTATTATTAGCTATACCTATAAAGTATTCGTATTTACCGTTTACTTTTCTATACTAAGTTATTATGTATCTATTCATCGTAGAATCAAGTTACGTATAGTAATCATAACCTAATCACTATTCAGTGACGTGCGGTACGCATATTATTTAAACTTAATAGAAGTGACAGTGTATCAATGTAGGCCATTGTGCGATCTCTCCTATGGTTGAAATTTAAATCACTATCTAAATATAGATTATCGTACCTTTCTCGCAAAGCTATTTATATGAATTCGCCATCATACCTAGCCGACATTCTTACTATTATACCTAATAACCACCCTCGACGTAGAACATATATAATGCTATTGAACGTGCCACTGTCATATTCTGCGTACGTTGACACTGATTTACCGTTGTGGTACCTATATTACGGAACGCTTTACGAGTTTATATTAGATGTATTATATACTTTATTTCTTTTAAACGCTGCTTACTCAACTTTTACCTTGAACTTTAATAACATTCATTTATACAATACAAACGTACACAAAATGTCGACATATTAATGAATAATATTTAATAATAATAATATATATATATAAATTATAATATAATATATATACATATATATATCTACATATATATGTACATATATATATATATATATATGTAATACATGTATTATGTATGCTAAAGGAATCAGAAATAGCAATAATGATAGTGTAATAAACATATAATAAATAACTTAGGATAGAATTAAGTAACACCAAGTAATAACTACTAACGTATATTTAAATAATACGAAAACAATGTGTAACCAATATAAAAAATAACATAATGATAATTTAAATACGATATAGAAACTTGAAAATAATATTCAGCAAAGTATCTAAATACCTAAATACTTTGAATTCAATTTCTAAACTATTAAATGACATGTAATATTTGAAAGAAAACGAGAAACCATTTATAGATATAATGTCTATATTAATGTGAACAAACTGAATATATGTTTACTACATTCTATAAATAGCATCAGGCAACTATGAAGCCAACAATGGAATGTAATCTACAGAGGAATTATTTTGAGATGAAATATTTTAAGAAAAACTAAACATATATCTAAAACTTATTAAGTTCACCCATTTTTAAATATATTATATATTATATAATTAAATTTACCAATTAAGATATCTTACTTTAAATATCTTCTTATCTGACATAATTTATCAAGTGAATTAAATTAACAATTAATTATTATATTAAATATATTTTATATATTATTTAAATTCTTAAATTAAACAGATTATTTATATATTATCTTTGATTGGGTCACAGGTTATATATGTTGTATATATTTCAATTTATCACGCTTTTAATATATTTTCGCATTTAAGGTTATATTATTTATTTTCGATAATATTAATGTATCATTTAATATAGTCTTAACTTGATATTATAATAATGCTAATTTAAATAAATTTGATATGAATTTAACAATATAATCTACATTATAAAAATAATTTTAAAAATATTTTTAAAAATTAAATAATTATTATTTATTAATATACATAATTTTATAGTGTAGTTTATTTTGATCTATTAATTACATTTTATTAACAATTTTATGTTATTATTATTTAAAAGTGTATTTAAAACTTTATTGTAATAAACCTTCATGTAAATAAATTATTTTTATTATTTTTATTAAAATAATTGTATTACAATTTGTAACAAATTTAAAAATTAACAATAACAAATTATCTAACCGAAATAGTATCGCTTTTTACCAAAATAGTCAATTTTATTTAAATTTATATTATAAATGAACTAATAAATTGTTATATATGTATTTTATAATATACTATACAATACTGATTACTGATTATTTAATACATCATGTTTTACATGTGTGTACTTCAAGACGCTGAATACTGACATCGGCCCCCAATAAATCACGTGTCAAACAAAAGTTAAAATAAACATTTCGCGGCTGGCGTTATATTTCTCAGTAAAGTATTCACCGATTAGTGAATTTGGGTTTTATATATACATACATAACATAATACCGTATGTTTATATATTAATATGATATTATATAAGCTCTACACGCATTGTTTACTTTAACTCTCGGTTAGTCACGTGACATATTGGGGGCCGATGTCAGTCTAAATCCTTCAAGACTACTAAGTAGTAACTACTTGAAGTACAAAACTAAATAATGCATTTCTGTCTAATAGTGAAGTGGCAATACAAAGTAATTAATGAAAGTAATTAAATATCAATATTAGTTTATCTATAATATTATATTAAATATATATTTTATAATACAATATACTCGTATATTATATATATATATATATATATATATATACATATATGTATATATATATATATTATATATAATAATATAGTAGTTTATTTATAATATACATTAAATAAAACCTATTTAAGTCGATAATTTATACGGCCTATTTAGTCAGGCTCCAATGTAAAGTAGATAGCGTATTTTCACCCAAATATACAATACGTAAACACTTTTTAATACAACGTAATGTGTCATACTTATGGTGGAATATTCTGAGAACTTCTATTCTGTACGTGCACGCAAGCTTTATAATGTATTGGCAGCCTGATATCCGCATCTCTACTTCAAGATAACACGTGTATGAATTCACACGTGCGTGTTAAGGGGGTATCGTACTACCAGTATTTCCGGAAATGTTTGCTAGTACTTTAATACAATAAATTGCATTGCTTAGTATATAAACAAGTCATACATATAAACGAATGTTTAATAACCCTCTTCTATAATAATACTCGGTGCATCCATTTGATAAAATATATTTAATTTTTTTTTTAATTTAATAAAATTTTATTTTAATTTTTTTAAATTTAAATTAAAAAAAAATAGAGAAATATTTAAAATTCTAAAGATAATAAATATAAACTCGAACGAGCCATGTGACCGGCTTGACTCGTTCGATCCATTCACTAACCCGGTCGGGCTCGAAAAACTAGGCTCGTTTTAGAACACTAATACACATACATATATATAAATATATATATATTTATAGTATAATCATATTAATTATTATACTTACTAATTCTTAGTTTAATATATACTCTGTTGCATTAAATATTTATATATTTACAATAACGACTATTCCATATATACATATTGTATATGTTTTTACATAAAGTATATATACAATTTAGATATAATATATGCTAAGTCTTAACGTTGTTATATTAGCTAACTTAATATGGTGATACATAGATAATCAATTAATATAATGTATATTCATTTAATAGTATTGTTATATATATATATATATATATATATATATCATATATATCGTTGACAACCGCATTGTTAAACGCCCACTTCTATCATATCCAACTACTTTGTTTTACCTCATTTTTTTTGTTTTCTCGTTTTCTCGTTTTTCGTTTTTTTTTCGTTCTCACACTCAAGAATATAATATTATTTGAGTGTCTAAATAAATACCTATCATCATCATCATATAATATATGACATATATATATATATATATATATATATATTTATATATAATATATAATATATTATATATATATATATACATCTATTGATATATTTTATATTAGTAATATTTTATTAAAAGTTAACGACACAAAATAAAATTAAAATTATAATAATCATTTAAAAAGTATGTTTAATCTTAATGCATAAAATAAATGTTAATGTTTATTTTAAACCTTGACGTGTATATTCATATATATATCGATGACATATCTACCATTTAATATAAACTATTAATAGAATTTATTTCACATAATATTGTCTATAATCATTTCATGTAAAATGATGTAAGTGTAAGTTCATAACAATCATTTCTAAATTTCAGGTTAGATCAATATATATATATATATAAATGTGTAATCTTATCAATAATTCTATCATTGATACAGAAACACAATGCATACACGCAATCACGACATCTCGCCAACGAGAGAATCTCGATCGACCGCTACGAGCTCAAGGTCGACTCGCAAGGTCGGCGCCGGTTCGCCAACAAAGACCACGGTAAGTAAGACATCAATCACCGAGGCCGCCGGTAAACAGACGAAATCTCACGTAAGAAGCAAGTCGGCCTTTAGTTCTCTATCTAGCGAGAACAAGCCAGCTACCACCGCCGCTACCGCCGTCGCCAGTACCTCTACTGCCACCACTAGTAATGATGACAGTAAGGTCACCAGGGTCAGGGTAAGATCCAAGTCTGCTTTCGCCCGTATCGCCCCCACGATCACCCCCGCTGAGCCTAAACCCGGTCGCTCCGTACCGATAACTCCCCTGAAACGAAGCCACACCTCTCCCCGCGGCACCCCCGCTAAGAGACTGTTTACGTCGGCGTCGCCCGCTACGTCTCCCGTTAGGACGCCGTCCAGACGCTCTAAATCTCATACACCGGGCAGAAAAACCCCGAAAAAAACACCGGCCAGAACCCCGAAAACCCCTAAAAATACCCCGAAAACCCCTAAAAATAACTCAGATGACGAGTTAGATTATCATATGCCGTTGACGCCCGAGAGCTTTATTTCAAATAAACGGGTTAGTGAATCTATTTTGCATCTACTGTTCATTATATTACTATTATTATTAGTCCTTACTAATGACTCATTAGTCATTCTCTATAATGTTCGTAATGTTAAGCATACTAATGATTCATAGGTTATTATTATGATTCGTATTTTATTTGAAAATTATATTTAAGATTAATATATTAAATGTATATACATGCATTAATATATTACTTCTACTGTTATTTCATAATTCTTTCTATGCGTATCAAATAGTAAATTACTATAATATATATTATTAAATTATTATATTTAATTGTAAAAGGTGAATTTAACAATAAAGTATCAATAGAGGGGTGAATTATATCATCGGTATGTGTATGTAACTATATAGCAACCAATCACTGCGCCGTAACTAAGCAGATATATGAACGAGTAACGTTAGAGTCCTCTGAGATACCGTACACCTGTCTGTGTCACATGACATATATGTTGTTATACCTTTTCCCTCTATATATCTATGATCAGTGTATATGTAACGTTGTATTGTCCATATTACATCTCTCTAGTATATAATTAGGTAGCCTATTATCTAAGTGTAAGACCATCTATAATGAACATTGAGTGTTTAGTCTTCTCTATAAAAGAAATAGGCAAATTCCGATATATATATATTTATTGTATTATTACTATATATGCATATACCTATAATAAGTAGAGATATGACTGATTAATATATTAGTTATGTATTTTCATTATTTATATGTTACATTTCATAGTATCTATTGTTATTTAATTTCATTTAAAAAATAGTAAACAAATAGTTGCCTCAACAATAGTATCTAACTTTCGATTCGAAAGTAAACAATAAAAGTTTAAAGAGTATAAACTATTGTTTATTTCAGTTTTAAAATGTCAAATAAATAAACGTAAGATATTGTGTATATATATATATATATACGACATAGTTACTAAAGAACTCAAACCTTAACCACTTGCTTACTTATTCGTGACTCATTTACAGATGGAACAAAAACTTAAAAATGAAATCGCTAAAAGATTCAAGCACATATCATACCGGTAACTCTATAACTGTCGTACGCATAACTATCTCCAGTTAATATTAATCAGAATCCAACGTGTGGTACACGATCCCCTGCCCAAATACGTCGTATATTCGTTATTCATAAATATGTACACACTTATAATATAAGTCTTATATACGTATTCATGTTTATAATATCGCGTATATGCGTGGTCCGTGTCCCTTATCATTTGTAAGTCCCCTCATCATTAGCAGAACCATTACCACAGCATCTGTATCCATTAGTAGCGCTCCATCTACGATTAGCATAGCCGTACCATCCACTTTAATATAACTTTTACCCTAGTCACTATGCTTTACCATTAGACTAATGATACTAGTGTATAACCTACGCCCATTACCGTACCCCCCCCCTACTATTAGTAGGGCCTACTTACTATTAGTACCATCCCTAGTTCTCTATCACCGCCTCCATTGTACTAGTACCACCCCCATTACCCTCAGCCATACCCCCACATACATACATTACAGTAGACACGTGGATATCCTCTACTACTAGAATAGCCACCATTAGTTCACTACCACGGGCACCTCGTCTTAGTAACCGCCAGACTATCTTAACGCACCCCCTTTACACCCCCCCCCTTACCCCCCAACCCTCACGCGCTCATAGTAAGATAGACGAAGACTCTGTGCTGCTGATGCTGAAACCCGACGAGACGTTAACCCTACGGGGTTACTGCGAGTTATCGGTACTACGGGGCGCGGTACACTGTTACGGGGCTGATCTAACCCCCGCTAGCCGAGCCCTACCCCTCTACTCCGAGCGTACCACCTTCTATCAGAGTATCCGGTGTATCGAAGCGTCCGCTGCCTGCGAGGTTAGATCACGTCGATTTCGTAGCGAAAGTGATCACGTAGATTTCGTAGCGAAAGTGATCGCGTCGATTTCGTAGCGAAATTCACGAGTTTAGATCTGATCCGATGGCGTCTGAGATACGAACGTCGATCTCGTTGATGAATAACCAATCGTAATTGGTCAATAATCGAAAATTATCGATGTAAGATAAATTCTTAACCAGCTAAATAGTATATATATATAAATATTCGATATTTATTAAAGTGAAATAGATGCTTTTAAAGATATATAACTATTGTAGAGAATCAGTACGCTATCTCGTTCGAAGACTTTATAATTATGCTCCCTGTAGCATTCTCAAACTAAGCTTAACGAAAATAATACGTTAATACAAATTTTTGTTATTAATTTTTAATTAAGTAGATCTACTTAAATCTATTTAAATTTAAAAGTTATAAAAATACTATAGTACAAATATACACTATTCATTCAATGGTGTTAGATCCTATAGAACCAAAATAACAATGAACTTATACTAGAGCATTCCGCAGAACGAAGCCACAAAGTTAAAGGACTACCTCGTAGAACACGACCTGTCAGAAGACGACCTATCAATCAGCGAAGGGGGCTGCGTCCTCCTGCTGTCTAGGCACTGCGACCACCTCGTCCAAGTGTTGAGGTGTTGTCAAGGCGTGTCCTCATTGTTCCGCGGCGAGGACATCACCGGGTTTCAGTTGGGCTCGCTACCGCTACAGGTGTTACCCGAGTTGTGCGATCGCGTCTTCAACCAATCCGCCGAGTTCATCTCTATCGACTTCACTAGTTTGTTTAACACTGATATGTATGTATATATATTATATATATACACTAGTTTGTTTAACACTGATATGTATATATATATATATATATATATATATATATATTATATATATATATATATATATATACCAGGGTTGGCGGTTTTTTTGGTTTTTTTATAATTAAATGTTAAGATTATTAATTAGAAAATATTATATATACCTAGATCGATTATTAAATGTCTGTGCAAAACAATCATATATAGAGTAAGTATAAAATATACAACAATAATGAATATTATTTATATATATATATATATTATTAAAATTTCAATAATATATTATTAATATTAAATGTTAATAACATTATTTTATTAAAATATATTTATTATAAAAATAAAGTAAAATATAATAAAAAAAATAGTTACAAATTGTAACAAAATAATAATTAAAAAAAATAACAATACAGTAATTAGAAATATAATCAATATAATTCTCGCAATAAAATAACAAGTTACAAATTGTAACAATATATTTTATTTATATTTTCGATTATTTTTACGCTATTTTTTATTTCTATTTTGATCATTTTTCGTTTATTTTTACGGTAACTGTAAAACGTTTTAATTTCTTTAATTTTTTAATTTCGTATTATTCTTTGTTTATTTCTATAACGTATGTTATCGTTAGCAAATATTTATACTTTATACTTTCGATTAAATTTTGGCTATGTATTTGCTTAAATAAATTATCAATCAATATAATAATTTAAAAAATAATAATAATAATTAGATGATTTCTAATAGAAATATAATCAATATAATTCTCGAAATAAAATAACAAGTTACAAATTGTAACAATATAATAATTAAAAAAAAAATAATAATAATAATTAGATGATTTCTAATAGAAATATAATCAATTTAATTCTCGAAATAAAAAAACAAGTTTTGCAGCCTTATCATTGCCTAATCGATTCCTTATTTTTGATTGAACGCTTTTATAATGTTAAAAAAACCAAAAAAACCGACCAACCCTGATATATACATACATACATATATATATATCAATGTATTATAGCTATTATTAACTAGTACCGTAATATTTAAAATTTTCATATTATATCTAATCTTATAATTATAATACACATTCTATAAAATATTTACATGAATACCATATTAAATCCCCCGCCTACTTCCTATTAATTAATGCGTTGCCACGGTTACCGCTGCAGGGTTCAAGAAGATGATATTCTGTGGGGGCGCCGGCTGTGGTAAATCCACGATGACCAAATACGTGGTCAACAAACTACTCTCAAGGTCGTTATCGCTAACCCTCTATATACCGCCGCCAGTACCTCTATATACTGCCACCAATACCTCTATATACTGCCACTAGTACATCTATATTCCACCACCAGTACCTCTATATACCGCCGCTAGTACCTCTATATACCGCCGCCAGTACCTCTATATTCCACCACCAGTACCTCTATATACCGCTGCCAGTACCTCTATATACCGCCGCCAATACCTTTATATACCGCCGCCAGTACCTCTATATACCGCCACCATTACCTCTATATACCGCCACCATTATCTCTATATACCGCCACCAGTACATCTATATACCGCCGCCAGTACCTCTATATACCGCCACCAGTACCTCTATATACCGCCGCCAGTACCTCTATATACCGCCGCCAGTAACTCTATATACCGCCACCGCATACAGCGTTCCTAGAGTCGCCTACCTGGACTTTGATCTTGGCCAATCGGAATTAGGTCCACCCGGGTTCATGTCCTTGTACATAGTCGACGCGCCTCTGATTGGTTAGATGCAGCCCCACCCTCCTCACCACTAGTAACCCCCACCCCCCATCCGCTAGTAACCCCCACCCCACCCCTCCACACACACAGGTATAAGGATGACTCACCTTCGTAAAGCCTACTTGTTCGTATACCTATAACAGTACAACACCCTCCCGCTATAGCGATACGACCCTATTGACCTCCCTACATGTGTGTGTATTGGGTCCACGTGCGAGAGAGCTTGTTAACGTGTTAACTAGTGCTTTTAATAATGCGCGTATATCTATGCTTGTTTATTATTGTTGTTGTCATATTTTAGATTTATATAATATAATAATAATAATATAATTTATTGAATATAGAAAATAGATTTTCAAAATGACATAAAACAGGAGACAAAACTAAAATAAATAAATGTATTAACATTATTGATTTACATAGAATGCCATATAATCTATCTAAATAACTATGGCTTCTTTTATTATTATTATTTCTATTATACTATTACCACTATAATAATTATTCTAGGCTACACCTTCCTATATGCATACGTGCACACATAATTCTATGATTTTTTCATAAAATATAAATAAATAATCTAGCTTAATGTAAAGATTAGAAATTTTGCATTTTTTTTAGTATAATACATTACAAAATATAATAAGCACGGATATTAATAACATATTTGTAAATTCATCGTTACCCATATATAGCATGTAAATAATACTTATTAAAAAGAGTGATAAATATAGGTATTAATCTTATTATTAGTCATTTTAAGATAGCGACAATTCATCGCCGACGACACATAAGTTTATCCTTAACTAGAAGACGTCGAACTAACCAAGCATAACGTGAAACCTTTAATGTCTAACTACTACTACTACCATACTTAACTCACTTACACATTTACCATCTACAACTATCCCGAAGGTCACATTACTACGGCAACACAAACCCGTCGGACGTTGCCAAGTATATCACACAGGTGATGTCCTTGAGTAAAGCCGCCCTTGAGCTGGACATGCCCTTGGTAGTTAACACCTGCGGATGGATCGAAAGTTTGTACCACTACTCTATTTATATATAATAATTATCTATTACGAGAACGATTAATTTTGTTCTCTTTTCCATTGTCGTTTAAATTATATTCTTTTTATATCTCCTAATGCGCTCACAATAATATGGAATATTTTACTCTATGTAATATCACCTATATATTAGTTTTGTAACATTTAAAATACTCTAGAAATACTACTTTAAGACTTTAAAGACTACTTTAGAAATTCAAATCATAAAATATGTTTGTACATATCAGCATAATATATGTTAAATTACACACAATTAGTTGAATAGTGTTAATAATGTTCCAATTTTGTATTTTTAAATAATTATTTTAATATAATCTAATTTAACAAAATGTAAAACATATTCAGTGTAATCTTAAAACCAATATTACAATACTATTTATAGTTATAGGAGGGTGATGTCTGTGTACGAACTAGAACGTTTTATTTTATAGTTAGGTGATTTTCACATATTTATCTTATCATGAATGGCAGGATATATTTAATTTACTTATCAATATGGTAATATATGACTGACAATTTAATTGCGAGTACAAAATACCTAATGTAACAAAAAGTAAATAAAAAACGTATGTTAATAAGTTATCATCAAAGTAATTTGAGAGCAGCTTTGTCCTGTCCTTGCTATGTCTCTAATAATATATTTACATTATAAAATATATTATTTTATTATTATGTGTATTATATATGCATATACATTGAAATTCCGGATATTTTGTAGTAAACTTGCTTGTACGACAGACTCACCTAATAATATTCATATATATGATAACTGGAACGAATATACTAGAATATATACTACACATAAATATAGTGATACATATATTTATAAATTTAAAAATAGATTAGAAAATAACAGTTATTCAAAGTTATTCATAATGATACATATTGCTCGTAGTAGGTTTATAGATTTATATTTCAAATGTTAGCTAAATGAATTACTATCGGAGGGAAATTTAGATATTCTCGAATAAATTAATAAGAACAAATATATAATTTGAATTCTTTAAAGCCAATGAATAGTGTTTGTCCACTTGAAGATAAGTACGTTTATTACCTTCCTAACATTAGTGTGATAAGAATCACATTGATAATAGTTATTAAATAATATTAGTTGAAACACGTAACACGAACTTGTAGAATTAACGAATGGATCGTAAACGATTAAAAATAAACATTTGTGAACAGCTAATTTGTAATGCTCAAGAATTTTAATTCGAATGAAATCTGTTTTACAACAGATTTCTCATTTCTATTACACTACTCTATATTCACACATATACTAAAATATACACACCACTATACCTACCCCTACCTATCTCTCTCTCTCTCTCTCGCTCTCTACGTTATTATTGTTATTAATTCGTAACAGTTAATTTTATTATTTTCTAATTAACTGATTTATATTTTTTTTGTGTATTTCGTTATTTTATATTTTCATTTACGCAATAGAGAACATCCAACGTTATTTTTGTGTATAAATAAACATTCATTCATCATTCATTCATACGTCAGATAAACGTATACACGCTCTCTAACTATCCTCTCGTTACCTATCAGACATGGGTCTAGAACTGCAGATGAACGTCATACAGTACATAAACCCTGATGCCGTGTTCCAACTGAAGAAAGGGGACGTCACCTCCAAGACACTCATGGACAAACACTTCTTCAACGAGTTTCTATTCAAACACAGACCCGTGATTAAGGTCAGTCACGATACAGTGAGTCATAGCTTTATATCATCAGTGAGTCATAGCTTTATATCATCAGTGAGTCATAGCTTTATATCATATATATATATATATGTTCATGTTCATGTATAATTGTACTTGCATGTTCTGATAATATTAAAATGAATAATTTGTGCTCACTATTATAGTTAATATTATAAATACAAATAATATTATATGATTATTTTGTACACAATTGTTTATAGAATATAGATAGTTTACAATTATACGCGTATCTAATAGATTGATAAATGCAAAATTCCATTATTATATCATCATCGGCATATTCTGCACTATTCTATTCTAGTGCACTCCCCCACTTCTATTTTCATTGGTAAGCCAACACACTTCTCCTATCATCGTTACACCCCCCTCCCCCCCCCATTACAGATAAACGCAGACTTTGTACATTGGCACGAGGCTGCCTTCAAATCTAAAGTTCACCATGAGTTAGTGTTGTTGTCCTCGGCATTACCCTAGTGTATGATTAGGGGGGGTACGGGTAATGGGGTACTTAATATGACTCATAATGGGGTAATAGGGCTAATAATGGGGTACTTAATATGACTCATAATGGGGTAATAGGGCTAATAATGGGGTACTTAATATGACTCATAATGGGGTAATAGGGCTAATAATGGGGTACTTAATATGACTCATAATGGGGTACGTAATCGGTGATACGTCTACGTATAGATGCTAGCTGGTTCATCGCCGGGGGGGTACGCGTTACGTAATCATTACATCGTCGTCGTAATCATCATCATCATTACATCATCGTCGTAACGATCGAGCCGCGGTTATTACATAACTATAGTTGGTACTATGAAAGCATCATTTACCTCATGATCTATTCTCATACAAAATCACTCCTGTACAACTACTATAGTATTACGCTACTTTCATACCAACAAAATAACCAGATATCGTCGAGCATATTAAAAGCAAGCAGTTTCGTTGTGAACGGCAATGATTACTGTATCGGACGGGTCGATGCACATCTTATGTGCGTGAATTTATATGTACGAATTACCTCGTAAAATCTTAAATCTTTTTTGTATCCGATATCGAGTAAATATTTAAAAATCGATAGTTTGAAGCACCTGATATCGAGATGTTTTGATGGTGTGAAATCTGTGTTGAAATACACATACTAATATGGTCTATATATATATATATCTGATGTATAACAAAACAAAGTGGAACGTTCACTATTCTGGTCTAGTTGACTAGATAGAGAGTGTGAGGGGTCATGGATTCAACCCCGAATAGTATGTATTTATCTCGCGCGTGTTTATCATGAAATTAGTTTAAGAAGTTGAAATCACACGCTACAGAATAATTTCTATTTATATTTTATTATCTGTGGCAGCTGATATTTATCTCGTGTCCATTTAGGACTTCTCGGGGGATACATTTCTATTCGTGTGTATATACAGTGATGGGCACCGGTCCTTTTTTTCCTGGATCGGTGATCCCGATCCTCTATTTATTCTCTTATGCGTTCCTTTTCCCGATCCCAATTCTATGCTTTTTACCCGATCACGATATTATTTATATATTCTATTAATACGATTTTATTTCATAATTCTAAACAATATATATGTAGGTATAATAGGTATAATATCCTACCTATATGTAATATAAATTGTTAATAATTGTAAATAATATTTATTATTAATATATTGTATTATATTTCAATAATAAGTCCATTGAATTAAATGTATATCATATATATATTTGATATATGATATAGTGAATTAATATATAATTTATTTTTATAAATGCATTGAATTGGATACAAATATCTACTCATTGTATGTTGAGTCAAAGTCAGTGATTTACTTATATGATATCAATTGATTAAATTCTATTATGGTCAAAATAATAATTATTATTTAAATACTATGTGGTCTTGGAATTCCTTGATAAAAATTACAAAATATTATTCAATACAATATCATATCATATAAAATATCATATGTAATAAATCGTATTATTACTAATAATACAATACTACAATGTTGTCAATATTCTTATAAATAAATATAATAATATTAGAGTATATGCAATTATGGGCACCGATCCTTTTTTATGGATCGCCAATCCTGATCCTCCATTCGTTACCCGATTCTTTTCCGATCCTGCCCATCACTATATATATATATATATATGTGTGAGTAAGTGATATACTATTTAACAATTTTATTATTTTCATTAAATTACTATTTTATTTATTTATTTAGCTTTTACTATATAACTATTAATCTTATTTTCTTATATATAAGTATTCTTATTTTTATTATACGCATTTCTTTGATGAAATAAAACTATCATCATCATACTGATCATCGTAAATATAATATTTATGACCACTCGTTGCAGAGATATAGGTGGTTTACATTTATCGAACGTTACAAAGAGAAGCATGTCCTTGTCTGCCTATTTCTCCCCTTGTTTCTCCCTGTCCGATCACGAGAAGACCTTCAATGACCTAATGACCTCTAGTCGACCTTACACTGTACCCTGGTCCGCTTTTGTGTTATCCACGGACTCTAATTTCGATGCCAGTCATGTTTGTGTATAATTATAGTTTAATATTACGAATTTTATTTTTCATTGAAATCAAATTTGAGATAGTTATTTATATTCATAGTCGAGTATATCTATATATAATTCTATCTATATTTATATATATATATAATATATAACTTATCATCCGTAAAGTAATATTAATCACTTGTATATAATATATATATAAATATAACATTCATCGACTAATTAATATCATTAGCTAACTTAAGGCCCTGTGTAACATTCGCACATGTAAAAGATAGGCAATTAAGGTGTCCACTAGAATACCGATAGCTTTTAATAAATCGTTTTATTTGTTTGCTTGTTTTTGAAACATTATTGTATCTATACAGTATCTACAATTGTATTACATTATAAAATAACATAAAATTGTATTATTTATATAATCAATTTTTAAAGATACATCAAAGGGAACATACAAATATTGTGTTTTTGATATAGTATAAAAATGGAAAAGAAAGTCCTATATAGGATTCAAGTTTAAGTTTTTTTTTTATTTTAGGTATATTAAATTTAATGTAAAAAATGGATATAATAAAATGTGGATAACTTTTGCGATTTAGTATGGAAGAATAATAATATTTTATTTACTACGAAGATAACATTTATATCTATTTGTATCTGTAATTTTCTAAGCTCTAATAGTATGTGTAAGGTTTACATTTACTCAATATTTAACACTATTTGTACAGGCATATTATATATATAATGTATAATTGAAGCACTTATGTTACTTTTGAATGAAATATATTACATCATTTTAAATATAAATGTTGTTATATTTGCATATTTTAATCAAATCAGTTTGTTGGAAAAAATAAAAACGAATGTAACACCGGGCCATAATATCTTTAATAGTACGCTTATGAGATAGTTAATATTATAGTAATTAATGATACACATTCAATGATCAGATTATGAATGTCCTGAACTGTCATTTGGTTGGTCTCTCCATATTTAAAGACTTCAAATCTGTGGTGAGTACACTACAATTCTCGTAATATAACTACACCTATCACAACCTACTACAACCTATCACAACCTATCACGACCTATCACAACCTATCTTAACTTATCCCAATAGGTAGTTGGAAGAATTCCCCCATTGATAGTCAGTAAATACTCAGTAGGAAGATGTCAATCACTGGGCTTAGGTTTAGTACTATCACTGAGTCACCCCAAGATAACCCCACACTAATAACAAACCTATAACACTAGGTTTCGTAAGGAGTATAAACTATATGAACCGCACCCTGGATATAGTGACCCCGTTATCCCAACACGACCTCTACAGAGTTAACCTCCTTCAAATGGGTAACTACGTAACGCCCACCGAAATGTTGATGGTTTTTATTGTTTTTGTTGTGTTCATTTCATCTCACTTTCATTTTATTATATGTCAAGTATTATATCAATTAAATTAAGTGTATGTTTGATGTACACTACAATATTATGTACTTATAAGAATCTAGGAAAAAAATAACAGGAAGAAAATTAATGGAAAATGGAAACAGATATATAATAGATTTTATAATATATATATGTATATATATACAGTAAATTCCCGCTAACTCAGATTCAAAATTACTGACAAAATGAGTCGGGTTTCTAAGCTATCAAGTTATTCTTACATATATTTATTTATATACAACAAACTAGCCTCATAAAATGTCTGAATTAGCGAGAGTTGATTGTATATATAATATACATATATCCGAATATATTTGCTTATTTTGCTGATAGGTAGTTAACATATTTATACATATCTTGTGAATATATTATATTAAATATTAACTCCCTTATAATAATATTTTTAATTTAACCACTATTTAAATACTGCTTTAAACGTTCTTTTTTTTACTGCGATTTGTTTAAATTATTTTTTTTAGAGCTTTTTACGTTATATTTTTTCGAGCACCATATATATATATATTTATTAAATATATTCAATAACATATATATATATATATCTATGTATTTACATTCATAATAATGAATAGAGTGCAGAGTGTAGAGTTCCATACAATGGATATCCAGTAAAAAGCACAGCTTCAACAGCCAATGTAAGCAGAAGGTCAAAGCCAAAATCACCGAGACCATACTCCCCGAAATCCCAATAAACTTCTGATATATTTTAATAAAAAATGTTAATCAAAACTTTGATTGTTATTTCTTTATTTAAAATGTACAATTTCAAACTATTCCATTTATATACGTATAGTTTTTTAAATTACGCATACATGAAAATAAACACGAATAAAATTTGTTCACTTTATTTAATTAAGAAATTAAATTTAGAATTCAATAAGTACAATTATTTTATAATTATTTTTTAAACAAAGATGAAAACATAAGTTGTTGTAGCTCTGCTCCTCGCTCGAGGTAGGAACACACAATCCACAGTTATAGAAATGCATTAACAACTGCGGGTGGGGCTGGGGGCTGCTGTTCTTAGTAGTATCAAATCATACACAACACAATAGATCATTCATACGCGCCGCACGTGCATACATATATAACTATACAGAGATAGAGATAGAGATATATATATATAGATGTATTCATAAATAATAACGGTGTGTACGACATAATATTAATGTACACTGGTGTTACACAACAGATATCAATAAAATAAACGGATGTTCGCGGGTGTTCTCTGTGTCATTGTATGTGTGTGTCGAGTAGTAGTAAGTGTGAGGTACTACCGACATGGCAGCGGTGGCAGGTGGGGGTATGTTGTATGTTTCGACTGCGATGCCACCGCCACCCATAGCGTGCGTACGCTCTCTCTCTCTCAACTAGATCTAAATAACGTATATTGACTACAGCTAGTGGCGTGGTTTGTAAAAAGGGTCTTGTACAACATTGACTATCTGACGTTGATGATTCGTACGTAATGGTAGATCGTAACGGGGGGCCGGTGGGTATGTGGTGGTGGGGGTGTTGCTTGTGGGGTGACACCTAGAGGTGGTGGTTGGCTATCCGATACCGCCGTTACTGGTGTTTTCGCAGCCCTCGTCCAGGGAGTTTGTGTTGCACGTATCGGCTCCGTATTTGTTACGAACCTATACAATGAGTGGGGGAGGCAATTATTAAATTGTGTATTTAGAATGTACGAAATGTATTAATCATTTTATAAATAACTATATAACAAGGATAATTAAAAATATAAATTCAATGGAAATACGTTATTAATTTATCATTAACCCATTAAGACCCAACAATTTTAAATAATACTGCACTACATTCTAAGAGATCATGCATATTTTAAAAAAATTGGTGCATGTTTTTAAAAAAGAAAATGTGTACTTATATTGAACTTGTCTTAGAAGTTATATTTATTTAGATTATAATATATTATATTAATCTGAAGAAAATGGAATATAAATATTATTCATATTATATTTAATTAATTAGAATAATTTGTTATTTAAAATATATATAAATTTCAAACTAAAAATAATATATATATATATATTGATAAAATATTTAATTAATTAGTTATTTTATAAATTAACTGACTCATTTGTAACCGAATTCAATACAAATACGAGATTCGTCAGAATTTATTCATGAGTTTGCCATTTGTAAAATTGAAATAAATAATGCTATAAATCATATACCTCCTCGAAATATATTATAGTTTGGTTAATTTAATAATAATTTTAGGAATCTTATTAATATATTGCAGAAATTAAAACAATGTTATTTCATTAAATTATTATAATAATTAATTATTGTTATATACAATTTATATATTTACATAATTTTAATTTTGTTGTTGAATTAAATGCTTTTTATTTTAAGTACTATTTGTTTTAATAATATTTACACTATTTAAAATAAATATTGTAATTTTGTTATTATTATAATAATAATTAGTTTAATAACAAAATTGATGATATGGAATTTGCATTTATAATTTATTAAATAATAATTATTTATTTTAAAAATAAACACTACAGTTTATATGAAAATTCTCAAAAACTAAAATACAAGGACAACTTTTTTTAAATTCTATAATAAAGAAAACATCACATATTTAGGCATTATCATTTATATAAATTGAATCATATATGCTTATAAATTACTCGACGGTCCAAGACGCATGGGTTTTAAAGAGTTAATATAGTGTATATTATTATATATATATATTAATTTGTATATTAAGTGGCGGCGAAACCTTGGCAACTTTAGATGTAAAAGATAGGTGATAAATAGATCTACTATAATCATCTAATGATTTTGTTTGTATTATTTAGATAGTATAAAAGTTATAGTATAAAAGATATATAGTGTTGATATTGTTAGATGATGTTACGATGAAGAAAACGAGTATATACTAGATTTTACTAATACAAATATTTAAAAATTCAAAAATATACATCTTTTTGTCATATTATGTAATATATATGTATCTATAGAATTTATGCATATATTTTAATTATCGTATATTATAATGTATTATTATATATATACTCAGAAAATTATATAAAAACCATCAATGTGTTCAAAAATTGAGGGGAGTTTGAAAAAAATGAATAAATGAAATAAAATATTCTGAGATATAGCTTCCTAACCTTTACTTAGAATAATAATAATTAGTATATTGTGTTCGCATATTATAATTCAATTTAGTATACTTATATTTACTTTTAAATAACATGTTATATATCATTATTTAGATTATAAATTAAATTTTGTTATTTAAAAATAAAACTAAAATAAAAAAATGAAGGTTTATTAATATAGTGTATTATAAATATACAATAAACCTATATTATATATTAATAAGAAAGTAATAAATAACTAATTTCTAACATGAAAATAAATAAGTAGAAAATAAATGTGAACTAATAATTATAATATTTAAATATCAAGATATTTATATAATAAATTACATTTTTATAATTATATAAAAAAAAGAGAAGAATTTAGTCATGTTTCTCCTCTAATTTATACATATCAAATAATATTCTTTCAGGTATCGGTATAACAAATATATTACTTAACGAAATGATAACGAAAATGTATCTGTATTTTGTAATAAAACTAAACAATAATATTAAAATGAATCCTGAATAATAAAAATATGTTTACATATTCTACAATCTACTCATACATTTAGAAAATATGGTATACTATCCTCTATATGTTATAAAGTGAAGTTGGCAGATATGTTGATTAATGTAATATACAATTATAAAAGAAGTAAATTGAATTTAATTCATTTCAATACTTTTGTTACATAATCGATATATTTGCATACACAAATTGTTTAGGCTAAACGCTCAGTTGATTCCCTAGTCATATTTATATTTCTGTTAATAAAAGTATATACAAACAATATTTACTTTATTACATATATTTAGTGTTGTTAAAAACGCGTTTTTTATTAATGATTGTTTAAAACATGTTTTAAACGGTTTTTTTCGTTTTTAATACGTCTTTTTTTATAACAAAAAATAAAATTATTTAATTAATGTAGATATTTTATTCAATAATAAAATAATAATAAATTAAGTAATATTATATGAATAATCAGTAATAATTCAAATAATATATTATCTGTATTATTAGCATCATTAAATCATATTATCAAACTATACATTAGTATGACAATTATAATAATTATAATATTTATTTTATTACAATATAACACTTTCTTTTATATACACTTTCTGTATTATTAAATGTTATAGACATGGAGATTGTATCACAATCTATAGATATATGTACATTATATAATTAATATTATAAAAGCTGTATGAACTTTCATATTTATTTTATAATAAATTATTATAAATAATAAAATAAAATTAGATTTCTTTTATGTTCTGATATAATAAATTATATAATAATATATATGAACTTTCATATTTCTTTTATGTATTAATATATTATTATTAAAAAAATATGAAAATTCATACTATTTTTTATATAATATTTTAAAACATGAAATAAATCTAATTTAACTTTATTATTATAATAATAATATTATATTTGTATACATTTATTAAATAATCATTAATTTTTCAATTATTATATAATTTATTATATCAAAAAAAGAGCAGAGAAATTATTATTTGTCAAATTAAATTTAAATTTAAATTTAAATATTAACAAATGAATAAATGGGATCATAACAAGAATTCGACAGCAAGGACATGAACACATACTTGAGGGAGTTATATTTATATTGCGGGAGTTGAAATATTCAAATAAATATACATACGCGTGAAAGTAGATCCGAATGAAAGTAGATCCTAGCATATAGTAATTATATATATATATGTATGTATGTGTGTGATAAAAATAAATCTAGCTCCAGCTAGATTCGAACTCGGGATCCCGGGATGCATTCTAAGCAGAAAGTCGACTTTCTGCTTAGAATGCATCCTTTATAGCACTGAGCCACAACCCATGTTATATATGCTATTATATTATAATATATATATATTATAATATAATAGCATATATGCTATTAATTTTCCTATTTAAAAAAATTTATATATATATATATTATAAATAAATAATTTTTTTTAAACTAAATTTAATTTATTACTATCAGAAATTACTCGATTATAATTCGAATATGTTACGTACGAATGAGATCGATATAGTTTTAGAATGTCCATTTAATTTCAAGTATAATCAATATATTATATATGTATAATACTATACCTCATAAATATGCTATCCGTTATAGTAACTGTACAATGAAGTATTAGTTAATAAATTTGATTTTTAATTAAATTTAAATTATTACTATCAGAAATAACTCGATTATAATTCGAATATGTTACGTACGAATGAGATCGATATAGTTTTAGAATGTCCATTTAATAATTTAAATTTAATTAAAAATCAAATTTATTAACTAATACTTCATTGTACAGTTACTATAACGGATAGCATATTTATGACGTATAGTATTATACATATATAATATATTGATTCTACTTGAAATTAAATGGACATTCTAAAACTATATCGATCTCATTAGTACGTAACATATTCGAATTATAATCGAGTAATTTCTGATAGTAATAATTTAAATTTAATTAAAAATCAAATTTATTAACAAATACTTCATTGTACAGTTACTATAACGGATAGCATATTTATGACGTATAGTATTATACATATATAATATATTGATTCTACTTGAAATTAAATGGACATTCTAAAACTATATCGATCTCATTCCTACGTAACATATTCGAATTATAATTGAGTAATTTCTGGTAGTAATAATTTAAATTTAGTTTAAAAAAAATTATTTATTTATAATATATATATATTATATATTATATTTATATATATACACAGCATATATATATATATATATATATATATATATATATATATATGCTGTGTATATATATAATATATATATAATACATATATATATATATATATATATATATATATACATATATATATATATTATATATATATATATATATATATATATATATATATTATATACACGTATGCGTATTATATCTGAATAATCGCGTATGAATATAAATTATATTGCAAATCATTTAAATGCATAACACATCACTGAATGTAACGAGCCTATAGCAAACTATGTTGCGCGCGCGCGCAGTATATTTAAAGTTCATGTCCTTGCATTGCAGTGTTGCTGTTGGATTCTTGTGATCATCCAATAAATGTATACAGATTTATGTCTCTTGTTTTTTTCTGTTTTTATCGTTTTTTATTCTATGTTTAAAACGTGATTTTTATTAACTCACAACACTACATATATTACAATTATTATATAATGAATTATGTAAGCATATATATATATATATATATATATATATATATATATATATGTATATATATATATATATATATAATTTTTATGAATACTGTGCCTAATAGTTTGAATAAAATCTATTATATTAATTTCAATAAAATATGTATTAAAACGTATTATTTCTAAATAATTTTGTATTTAAAATATATTCATTTATTAGCAACAAATCAATATGGTTTTATAAATAAAATCATCAGAATTACATTTCTATTACATTTTTAATATCTTGATATAATTAATTGAATATAAAAAATATGTCATATAATTATATAATATATATTGATTTTATTTTTAATAAAACAAATAATATATAAATTTAAATCATACATTATATCAAATAAAATAATTAAATTATTTGATAATTTTTTTCCGAATAGATTATAATTATCAATTACTCTATTCAAACCCTTTAAAATAAAGTAGAATATAGAGTACCATAAGGATAGGTTTTAGTTTCAACTTATTTATATGATCTTTCAAGTATTCTCTTCAAAAATTCACATTGATTTATTTGAGGATGATATATATCAACATATATATATATATATATATATATATATATATATATCTCTTACACATCTGAGAATGGAATATCCATTTTACCATAAATTTGAATTTAATTTCATAATGGGATAATAAATATATCATCAAATTTGCAGTTATGACTCTTCGGAATACCATCTAAATATGTTATAAATAATATTCAAATACATAACATTAGTTTTTTATAAATATTCAGGAATTAAATTTGAGATTATACAAAAAATCTATAATATTAGTAATTAGACATATTTTTGAATTCAATTTTAAATATAAAACCCTTGAGCTTTATTAAATGAATATACAATTTATTGTAGACCAATTTTAAAATATGCATCAATAATTTGATCACCTTTTTTAAAAGTTAATAAATTTCTTTGTCACATAAACAAATTGAGTGCAGAGATTAATAGAGTCGATATCATCATATATTAATCATAAATTCTATAAAGATAATTGTAATATTTTAAATTAGAATCACTTGAACATAAAAGATTAAAAATAGATATAGGGATGTGTGTTTATATGGTGAATATATCTACGATGATAATTTGACGTACATTAAGTCGTACTTCTACGATACAGTGAAAAGGTAGTTGTAGATTATAATCTGTGACGATGAACTCGTGGCAGATTCTGGTCTGCGCTGATTTTATGTATATACACGCCATTAGAATATTTTTTTTTAATTACAAAAAAAACTCATAATAATAATCTTAATCACAATTATAATCTTAATATTTAATTTTTTTAAATGATTATAGAACAGTAATTGTAAAAAATTAAACGTATAACAATATTATGATAATATAATTAATTACAGATCAGTTAATATATGGAATATATGAGATTAATTAATAAAATATGTTACTGTTTCATATTTAAAAATAAAATAAACAAAATCTGTTTAAAAAGTATTTTTTTAACAGAAATTTATTATTTTTAATATATTTATTTTCATATCTTTTTATTTATACAATATTTTATTTTATTGCATTCGCATTATTTATTTCATAGTTCATTCATAAATTATTTGGTGTTTAATATATTAATTTCAAATTTACTATAAAAGTATTGAAATAAAAATTAACAATATAGTATTATTACATATTCGGTACAGTAATCAGTATTATATTATTATGTGTTTGTTTTATTTTATTATTACTTTATTTCATTTATAACATGATTTGTTTATAATATATATTTAAAATTTATTATTTAATTAGTAATATATATAATTAATAATGTATCACTATTACAGATTATATATTTAAGAAATATTCTATTTATTTAGAGTTGCGAATGAAATTTCCTAATATTACGATGTTTTCATTTATCCATCAATGTATTTTATTTATTATTTGTCTATTTTCTATCATTTTTATCATATAACGGTAACTATAAAAAGTTTTATATATTTTAAATTACGTACTAGTCTTTGGTTATTTCAATAATGTATTTTATCATTAACATTACTTCAAAATTACAAAAACTTACAAAAAATCAATAAATACTACGAGTGTATCAATTATATTTAAATAACTTTCGTGACTAAATTTATAGTAAATATAATTTGAACTCGAAGTAACATTAACAACTTAATATTAAACTCTGTGAACCTTTTTATTCATATTGGCCATGATCTGAGCTGATTGTCTGCAGGCGTTTATGATTTCTTCCCTCCATTGATTAATTAATACTCGATCCTGTTTACAATGTTGATTATAGGCTATCATTATAATAATAGATTATATTTAGTTTAGTATGACAACAACATAAAGGAAAGTTCGTTAGTGGATAATCAATATAAACATTTAATAATGTTTTAAAATAACACACATTAAAACACGTACTTATTAAAACAGTAATTGAGAGGACATAGTTATCAGAGGCGAGCTCTGATTGGTCAATACTTACGGGAGAGGTGATTGCCACTTTGTAAGAATCGTTCTTCATCTGAACTAGGATGCAGTTCTCAGTCTTGTTGAGTTTCTGAAACTCTGGAGAAACTTCACGTATGTCCAGGATTGGAATCATCTGCGTGGATGGGGAAGAGGATAAAGGGGAAATCATCCATATGGACAGGGGATAGAGACACGGAGAGAGTAAGCATACTGTATATATATATGGAAGAGTGAAGTAGAGGAATAATCTGTGGAGAGAGAGGTGAATAAAGTACATGGACGCATACTCTAAAAATAGGGAAAGCAGTGAAGGTTAAAGCGGCTCGGGACATCATACGCTAAGTACTGACCTCTACACCCTTGCCCTTGACGACGTGACCATCCCTCGTCTTGTGGTAGAACTCCAACCGGTTGGGATAGAGCTTCAGGTGTTTCCTCTGCCAAGTCTGCAGGAAAGGTCCGCCTAGCTTCAGAATCTCTCCTTCAACGATGCAATCCGTGGGCACATCTGTATGTGTCCGCGTTCGTATGTATAGTTGCATGTATGTGCATGTATAATCAACTATAATTGAATACTTTGTATTATATTGATGAGATTAGTTACATATTAAATGTGTGTCTAATAATGTCTAAAATGTATTCCAATAATAATCTATTATTATTCATCTACAATATCACTATTATATAGTACTCATAAATGAATAATTTAATATTACATCATTAATTGATGATATTATTATAATATTATTTTATATGATAACATTTTTTATTAATATAACGTTTATAATATGTTTAAAAAATGTATTTTATAAAATTAATATTTGTACATACTTTATCCCTTTAATTAAGAACCAGTCATTTTAAATAATACTGCACTAAATACCCAGAGATTATGTATATTTAAAAAAGTTTTGTTTTAAAACGAAAATGTGTACTCATGTATTGAAATTTGTCTATTACAAGTTATATTTATTTTGATAAGTTAATATTTTATATTAATCTGAAGAATAAAATGGAATATAAATATTATATTATATTTTAATTAATTAATTATCATAATTATAATGATTATATTATTTTTGTAATTAAAATAAATATAAATTTCAACCTAAAAATAATATATAAAAATGTATATAAATATATTTATATACTAATAAAATGTTTAATATATATTAATTAATAAAATATTTTGTAAATTTGATATAATAACTGACTCATCTGTACCAAAATTCAATACTAATAAGAGAGCTTTTATTTGTGAGTTTGTAAAATGGAAATAAATAATGCTATAAATCATAAACTTCCTCAAAATATAGAATTGTGACCTATAGTTCAGTTAATTTAACAATAACAGCGAGTTTTATTCATATAATGCAGAACAAAATTTAAACAACGTTATTTCATTAAATCATTATAATATAATTAATTATTATTATTTTAATTTATATATTTATATACTTTTTGTGTGCATATTTTGTAATGCTTTTTATCTTAAGAACTAATTATTTTAATAATATATCAATTATATTTAAAACCAACAATGGAATATTGTTAATGATTATAACCAGTTTAATAAATGATATTAATGATATAAAATTTGAATTTATAATTTATTTACTAATTTAGTTTATAATAATTATTTATTTTAAAAATAAACACTATATACAGTTATATTAAATACAAATTCTCAAAAAATAGAATATAAAAATAATTTTTTAAATCCTATAATTAAGAAAATATATTTACATTTTCATTTTTATATAAATCGAGTGCTGAATTATTGAATTATATGTGTTAATAAATTATTAGAAGGTCCACGACACCTGGTTTTTTTTTGAGTCAATACGGTATCAGATGCATTGGTCTTAAAGGGTTAATAGTAAATATTAATTCGTTAATATTGTATAATATTTATACGTATTAGTAAAACAAAAAGAATAGCTCTGAAAGTGAACACAATCACTACTATACTATGGAAGCTAGGAGAATGTATTCAGGGCTGTCGCATCACTAACAATGTTCTACATTATCATCTCCCTTTGGCTTTTGTTTACGTTTGTGTTCTATCTTGTCAGTTTCCTGGTTGATCATCTCAAAGATAGTTTCGCTGACTTCCTGTTGCCATCGTTCACTCACCACCAGGGGGAAGTTACGGTACAGTTCTTGATCAGATTCTGATAGCTGCATATTAATGTTAATATAATGCATAGTTCTGATTAGATAATTTATATAACAAAATGTTAGCGTATTGAATGCTATTTTATATCATTACTACAATATTGACTATAATAACTCTATAAACTAAGCATATATAATCTACTTTATATTTAAACAGGTGTAAAAATCATAAATCTGATAATAAAAAATGTATATAATTTAGGTAGCCTATGAAACTTTATTAACGCTTAGTCGCTAAAATAATTTTATTTAAACAAATAGTATATAATCTGATAACAGACCGATAGTAATGTAGTACAGTATAGTCAAATATAGTATCGTATACAATGGGTTGATATGAAATAATGACTTTTATTCCTTTAGTGTCTTCTTCATCAAAACTTCCGATATCGAAGGCATCGGCTGCATTGACTTCTCCTCTAGGTGGCGTTAGCGGTGGTGTGTACTTCTGTAAATAGACTTGCTGCCAATCTATGCCCTCAAAGTAAGAATGTTCTTTCAATTCGGTTGCCCTGTCAAACGATTCAAATGTAATATTTCATTTCTAAATATAATTATATATATATATATATATATATATATGACTACATATATAATTTATTTTAAAGATTCATTGTGCCAGAGAAATCAGCAGTCAAAATTAAAAATAAATATGGTTGGTGGTTTATTCAAAAAATAAATTATTTTGTTCTAAATTGTATATGAAAAACTATAAAAATACATCTATTGATTTAAATAGGCTTATAATATTATTGATAATAAAAAATCAGATTTTTTTGTTGGCAAAACTTTAAAAGTGGGGGGAAATTTCCTACAAAACACCCCGTAATAAAGTCACTAGAGCGAATACTATGTGCACAATATGAGCGCACAATATGACGGTATCAGACATCTTTATGTGTTAACTAACCCTCTACCCATGCTGCCCAATCTCTCGTCAACATTTCTCCTCAGTAAACCTTCTAGAAGTGATTTCATCTCTACGCTCATGGAATCCGGGAATTCGATGTTCTAGTGAGGTGTTATCAGTGATATGTAGGTACGGGTGAGTATGTACGTGTGTATGTGTGTGTGTATGTGTGTGTTTGTGTGTGTATACATGTGTGTTTATATGCATGTGTTGTTGCAACGCTGGTACTATTAATGGAATTCAAATAACAATCTACATGCTTTCTATCAGTACTTTGTTAATTATGGGTCACCAGCTAAATAACATAGAATGTGGATAGATATAGGGTAGGGATGTTAAATAGTAGTAGACTAAAATTTCTCTCTATTTGTGTGTATTTGTGTGTGTGTATGTGTGTGTGTGTGTGTGTGTATATGGTGTGTATGTATAATATGGTGTGTGTGTGTGTGTACAATAGGATGAGCTCACATTACATACAAACGAGTAACAATAAACCACTACTAATGGGAACTTCAAACTATTCTCTAAATGGTGAGGTCAAACGTAGAGACTAAAATAAGAACAATTTATTTAGAAATATTTAGAAATACTAACTAATATATATCTTATGAATAATTGGGTCATTATTCGCAAAAATAAATCAATATATTAATAAATAACGAAAATAATAGAAAAGAAGATCCTTTGAAACCAAAAATAAAAATGTTAAAATAAGGAGAAAGGGGCGACTAATACTAATGTGCGCTAGGCATTACACACGCAGGCACATACATGAGTGAGTGAGTGTGTATGTATGTGCGTATGGGATAACAATTAACATGAACACCTACCTGAGTCTAAATGAGTGATGTGTATAAAGTGGAGGGTTAGTGTGAATTTATAATGAAATAATAATAATAATGATAATGATAATGATAATGATAATATCATATATTATCGAGTACAGTTTCGAGTAGATAGAAAATGTACGTAACGAGATCTAAAACATACCATTGTTAAAGTCATACGATCGATTTCATGTTTGTCCTTTGTTTTGTGTTGTCTGAATGGTGAATGTCTACAAGTGGGAAGATAATTTAAATATTAATATATATATATATATATATGGAATCCTTATGGAATTCCCTCCATGCCTATATTAGATGAATCCATTCACACCCGTCCTTTATTACACACCTCAAAGCTTACATATCATCGATGTAATATATTCACTTATTTAATCATACAATATTACTATTTTTATAAATTATATTAATTTATCGTTTTGTTTATTTATTTATTTAATTTATTTATCTATTTATTGTTTTCGTTCAATATTTTTATGTGCACATACGAGGAGTGGCCATACTTATGATAAGTGCTAATAAACCTTATTATCATCATCATTATCATCATATATATATATAATGTGTGTATGTGTGCGTTTATAAAAGTTACACAAAAATAAATAAAAAATAGGTATTCTTTTGGGCAATGAATATTAATTATTACATAATTTAATATATAGATAATTCAATTTGTTTTAATTTAATCACATATTAATAATTCAAAAATTATATAATAAAAAAATACATTATCCCAATGAAAATAATATTTATATCATTATTATTATATATATATATATATATATATATATATATTTAGATGAGCAACATAAATAGTTAAGATGTACATCTTAATTTGAATATCTTTAAGGTTATACCACAGTGTGAACACATTTTCACAATTTTTCATGTTAAAATATAGTGGATGATTGACACACACTGAAATAACACAGTTGTTAATAAATTCAAATACGTTTTTTTATATAGAAAAAACATTCATACAATCTGAAATGATTTTTAAAACAATTTTATATATTAAATATAAAACAATAGACATACAAAATAGATTTGTTTTAAAATTTGTATAGAAAATTATACATTAGTAATTATTGTACTTATATTAGTAAAAAAATGTTAGATTATATATGTTTATTTATACATATATACTAGGGGTGCTGCATCAGGGGGGACGGGGGGATATGTTCCCCCACGTTAAAATCTAGGGGGACCTCCTATGTATTGGTCCCCCCCTACTTTTACCACAGAATTTATTTTGATTGGTTGGTCACCTCTAGTTACAAAATAGTTCCAGTGCCCCTTATATATGTTATTTATATATAATAAAATAAATTAGGTAGATAACTATACTGGTTTTATATATCAGTGGATATTTAGCAAAAAATTACACTAACAATTAAATTAATTAAAATTAAATAAATAAATTATAAAGTAATAATGTTATATACTAATATAAAATCAATATGATAAAATAATGATTTTTATATATCTGATATCATAAAGTAATAATTTGATGTTTCCATATCTATATAATATATTATATGTTAATTATTCATTATCTATAATGTATAATATATTATATAATAAATGTAATAGTAATTAGTTTACTAGTAATATTCAATGTAATAACAAAGATTTTCCGAAGGAAAGATATAACACTTACGCGAAATCGTGTAATTCTAATTTGTATACAAAATACCCTGGTGCCACCTATAGCGGGTTACTTTTAGGAACTATGCGTTGTTTATAATGTAAATTCGTATTTAACTATACACTTTTAAAATGTTAAATAATATGCTTTAAATTAATATTTATATGATGAAAACTAAGTGTTCATTACTAATATATAACAAACAAATATGATATGTATGTTTCAAATGCTATAAGTATATATTTAGTGAGTAAAAGCTAATTTATACTGCATGTAATTTAATAGAGCAATGAAAACATTGTTGTATGCAAACAGAGCCGAACCTAAATCTATTTCAGTGATTTCGATACTACTGCTAGCAGCGGTTGGGGCTATTACTAAATTACGTTGCATGCATAGGGAGTGTTATATCTTTGCTTCGCAAAATCTTTGGTAATAATACAAATCTTTTATGTATTATTATATATATACATATATATATATATTTTATATGTTATAAAGTGAAGTCTCCAGATATATCGATTAATGTAATATACATTTATGTCGAATTGAATTAAATTATACGGTCATTATGTAATATCGATATATCTGCATACATAAATTGTTTTAGGCTTCATGCTCGGTTGATGCCATGTGTATATTTCTATTTTACAATTAAATGTTTTATCATTTGTATAAATTTTGGTTTTGTATATTATATTTGTTATTGTTTGTCAATTTCGTGTCATTCGTTTCCTATAAAAGGAACGCCGCTCAGTGAGATTGATACACTTTTGGTTCTGCGTCTCACCGGGTTGGTAATATATTATCTATACTATTTTGTCATTGTCGTTATTATTATTATTATTATATTGTTATATTAAACAGGTCTTTGCTGTAATAAAGTATATAAACGAACTTCACTTTGTTACATATTAATATATATATATATATATTAATTATTTATCTTTTATATCTTATATAATATATATATAAGTGATTCATATGTATATGAAAATATTTATTTATTATTTATCAACTTGTAAAATAATTACGGTATCTTTTAGCCATTTCATTGGTTTATATTATCTCCTGATATACTATGATTTCTAATGAATATGTATAACAAATACAAATAAATAATTGAGTTTTAAAATTTTTTGAATTAGTTATAAAACAACATAAATTAATTTACATTAGTTAGGCATGTAGATTATAAAATAATTAATTAATTTTATAATTGTTGGATTATAAAATATGCTTTTTATGCTATTTCTAAACTTATTCCATGGATAATTTGTTGACAGATAATAAATCATAAATCAATATACCATAATATTTATTTTTTATTTTGTTACCTATTTTACTAGATTTCCCAACCACTATGCATTTAAGTGGGTATCACACCCACTGTCCACAGAAAAATGGTCTATCATTTTCTGTGTTGGTGTGATCAAGTGAATTTATGTTCGTTTAATGGTCGTTTAATGTTAGTTAAATGGTAGATATTGTTTTTGGAAAGTTTCTATTTTATGTTTATACATTACATTGGTCAGTAAATAACGGCGTTTCTCAAAATATATAGTATTAAAAAGTACAGGACGTCTTCAAGTACATATTTTTTAAAACTTTTATTTTTGGCTTGAGTGATTTTATTGTATCATGGTGCAGGAGTACATATTTAAATTTGATATAAAAATAAATGTAAAAACTCGATTTTAAATCAATGATTTCAATATGATTATATTAAATTCATAATATAATTATATACACATTATGTTATTTGGAATGTATACATAAATAATATAAAAAACATCATTCAATTCAAACATAATTTATAAATAAAATATTAGTATAGAAATAAAAAATTGTAATGCATTTATTTCACAAATGAATCAATATCAATGATATCATTGATTCAAAGATTAAAATCATTGAAATATAATTAAATATACAACTGAAATGTATCTAGTTGGGAGTAAAAAAGTAATCATTGTAAAGATAGCAAGCTGACATCCTGTCCTTAGTATTAATCAGTTGGTATAAACAATATGCATAGGAAAAATATGAAATAATTTAAATAAGTTAAAGATTGACTTATAATGAAATAAAGATATTTTTCATTATATTATTGTTACATTTTATTATACATTAAATTTGTTTTTATTGATATCTGTTAATTTTATTGATTTCATTGCATTTTATTAATTCATTTTGTTTATTGAATTAATTCATTTCATTTTAAATTTTGTTTATTTAAAATTTGTTATTTGTTATTATCAATTAATTTTATTTATAATTTAAAAATGTCAATATTTATCAAATAAAATGATTTCTAGTTTGTAAACAATTAAATAATGGTGGAAAATTTGGACTTTTATATTATAGTTATCGATAACCATTTTAGGAGTAAAAGATATTGAATAAGTTTTATTTTTATTATATATATATAATATTACTATAAATAAAATTCAATATATAAATATATAAATAAATGATTATTATTATCATATGGCATGAGTAAATCATCATTTTTATTTTTATTTATTATCATAATATTGTTTCATATTATTTTGTATGTATTTAACACTCTATAAACTATATATCTATATATATATATATATATATATATATATATATATATATATTATGGTGATATACTAAATATTTGGGAATATATAGAAGCCTAACCCTTTCAATAATTTATAAAGCATGCATCCAAAACTGAACCAATCGGCACTGCTATCGTATGCAGTTCCTTTCGATAGTACCTCGGGTGCCATGTATCCATGTGTACCACTATAGTATCGGTCGTGTAGTATGTATCAAATGCATGTTAATGGAAAAGTAATCTTGGATAAACCATACGGTATATATAATTATATATATTAAAATATAACGCTGTTTGTTTAATTGAAATATTTATACTAGATATTGTGTTACTTTTACTAATCATTTTAATATAATAATAACTAGAGATCCCATTCAAAAACTATTGAAATTATCAATATAAATAACTATGTATAGCTAACATATTGTGCCCTATTTAAGGATATTAAAAAGATACATGAATAACTAACACGCTCGCATGGGGCTTCTTTTTAGAGTAATCGCAAGCTAGACCTAAGTCAGATATTCTGACGTGACCGTTTTCGTCCAATAAAATGTTAGCGGGCTATTTATAGAATATATCGGGTTAAAATTAAGGTTTAATGATTTCGTTTTTAATAATATAATGATTGAGAATATTATAATAATGATTTCATTTTTTTTACTCTAAATATAAATGATTTTAAATTCTATCATTTCTTTATTATTTTTCTTCATATTTTACTTCAATATAACTTATTATCAATTATTATTATTAATTATTATATTATAATATTAATAAATATTTTAAGTTTATAATTTTGAAATATGTTATATTTAATAAAGAAACAAATCAATTATAATCAATAATACATATTATAATAATACTAATAGATGCTATAATTAATGCAAAAGTTGTCATTACAAATCGTTAATTACAATAATTGTCCTTAGAATAGACACATATAGATCTGTAATCTGATCTGTAGTGTGTGGCATTTACTAATGAATAGAATGACTCATCAATTAATATTCTAATTAGATGCATATTATTAATAGGGGGCAGTATAATCTCTGGTTCTACTACTTGTTCTTTAATTTATTGCAGATTGTATATGTGGGTGATGATAGGAGAATATTAATGTATTAATGGGCTAACTGTTAGGCAGTAGTGTAATTAGCTTAATTAGGTAGTATGCAATACTAAGAGGTATATTGATGTATATTATATTATGTAATCTGTATTAGAGAATACATAAGATGAAACAATGGGTGGACAAATGATGGGTGAATGGAGTGATATCATGCAGAAATCAATATATTAGGCTCATTTACTTTATTTGTAATACTAGATTGTGCCAGATTTATAATAATGGTATGTAATCATAATCATATGGAACATTTGTATCTTACAATGTAATATGCTTGTCATTTCATCAATATTTCACATTACATAATATATCATTAACTATGCAACAACTACAATACTAAATTGATAATGTAAATATATTATTTTAATTTTCTAATAATATATATATTAAGTTTTATTTTAATATATTGGTAGACAAAACTAAAAAATCATGATATTAATAAAAAGAATAGATTATTATTTATATATACATATGTATATTATAGTTATAAATATGTATATATATATATATATATATATATATATATATATATATAAATTCATATCATCTATTGCATTAAATATAATATAATATATTATTTCAAAGGCCGATACCATAAAAACAAATATAAATATGGATTCGCACAATTACATTGAATGTTTCGGATATCGTACATTTACTAGTAGAAATGTGTTATACAGTAGCATTTTGGGAGCGTGATATAAGCATGATGCATCATATACAAATAGAAAGTGAGAGAGAGAGAAGGAGAAGTAAAAATTAATTAATATGATTGTGATGAATGTTACTCTGTATATAGTAATGATTTTTAAGGTCCTTACTAAGGACTTATCCTTCAGACATAATCCTAGAGATAATGCATGCAGCATATAATTTATGGCATGTATTCTTAATATATTGATTTAGAATGCGCATGACTTATCAGTATGCTATGCGAAAGTAAAGGGCAATGAGGTATTAACTTTGAGATCTCTGTAGACGACGAAGCGATTATGCATGTGTTCCAGGCCGAGGATTACTTCTGCGGCGTAGAATCTCACTTCCTGTACATCGAGATAGATGATAGTGTCATTAAATGTGGTGTGATCATGGGACGGCCATAATCGGTGTAACCTTTTCGGTGAAAACTCCGTGCTGTGACAAGTGGTAGTGGAGATCTCCTCCGTTCATTAAATCCAAGATGAAACAGAGTTTCTCCGGGGTTTGGAATGCGTAGGTCATGCACACGATGAATGGTGACCCCTCCTGTATGGGGTTAAAGGTCACATTAATGCACAGTAATGTATGAGATATGAATAGTGACTTTTGAAACTAATTATGTTGTGCTATGACTATTCAATGTAGAACATAAATGTTATAACTCATTTATAGTTCATTCAATGACAAATTATTTTCTGTCATGATAATAATGTATGAATGTTTTCATTATATTGATTTCAATAATATTTAATAAAATTAAAATTAATTATTATTAATTTAAATAAAATTAAATATGGAAATATTGAATTTAATTAATTTAATTCAAATATTTATTGAAATATCATACATTTCATGCTTTATTTTTTATTTTATTAGTTTTAATTTAAATTATTTGAAATAAATCCATATTAAATTTTTAAAAAATTGAATAAATGTATAATGAAAACTATTTTTTCTATATATAATATATAATTTTATTTATAAAAAAATATTATTAAAAATAGTTCAATTCTAAATATAATATACACTTTCATTATAAATAGTATTTATTAAATACTATGCATGCATTATATTTTATTTTGTAATATTTATAAATCAGAAGATATATTTTAAAAAAATCATTTATTAAAACTATATTAAAATTGTATGTTAAAATATACATTTTTAAGAAGTTATATCATACTGGAAAAATTTATATAATGGGAATATAAATCATTCATAAATAAATAATTTATAAAATAATTTTTTTTTACTTTATATAATCAAAAAGTTATTCTTAAATTTAAAGTTTATAAATAAGTGAATATTTATGGAGTAATTTAAAATATGCAAAATCAAACTAACTTATAATAAATATATATATAGTATATATATTATATACATATACAGTAATTATTATTTATTATAGGACCTCAATTATGATGCTATTACGGCAATCTAAATAATATTTATAAAAAATTAACATTAGAATTCATATTTCAATGATATTTATAAAATATTCAATACATATATTTCTGTAAAACTAACATATTATCATTTTTTTAAAATGATAATATAATATAAATAAAATAATGATATTAATAAATATTAATATAATTGAAATATACCAACGAGATGATATACTAACACCAGTACTGACAAGAGAAAGCATTATTCGTTCGTTTAAAGCTAATGTCTCACCACATTTCATCTTAATTCTTTTTTTATCTAAACATTTCATGGCGTACCTATGCATGTAATTATATTTTAATCAATGAAGATATTGATGTTAAGGTTTAAATTATATTCTTTGAGGAGACATATTAAAGATAATAATTAAATAATATGATGGTTTTTATTATAATAAACTTATGATAGACTTATAAATTATACAAATTGCAAATAATTATATAGATTATTACATTAATAATTATTGAAGCATGATGAAAAGTATCATTCAATTTAAATATTAATAAAATCATGTATTATATTCGAAAAATGTCTAAACTGCCATAAATATAGATGTAAAAATATGACCACTATGGTTTTAATTAAGCATATTATGAGTCGTAGAGGGGGTGGAGGAGGAGGAGGAGGATGGGTGATGAAGCATACATACATTTTACCAGTGTCCGCTTTACGACACCCGTACACCTCCCCAAAGCCTCCCCTTCCGATGATTCGATGCACGCTGAAGTCATTCATTGTTAACTACAGGGGTGATGATATCATAGTAGTGATGATGTCATAGTATAGGTAGCATAATACAGGTGTATGATAGATTGACGGTAAACGCTATTCTATATAATATATATTTATTAAAATATGGATATATATAATGACTAATATTAATAATTATAATTATCAGATATCTTTTCAATTACTATATATTAAATATTTTACTGAGACTCTAATTAGTACTAAATATATCATTTTGAAATCCTGGTAGAATTACCTTATTAATATGTAATATATCATATATTAACTAGAGTTATATTTATCAATATTATAAATGTTAACAACATACTTCTATTATAAACCATTACTTTCATAAAAAACCAAGAAAATATACTTCAAAACTAAATTCTGCATTAGATGTAATACTACATTACTTCCAGTAACAAATTGTATTACTAATTATTTTAATATAATTGATATACTAATATTACTTATAAATATATATATATATAATTACTATAGATAATTATATTATTAATTTATATTAGTATTTATTTTAAAATGAATCATCACTAGACAATATAATATAAATTGTTAATAATAATATAAAAATAAGGATAATATATTATAATATAATGATTGATAATGTGGGGGGGGGGGGCTATTTAATTATTAAAATAACATTAGTAAGGGTACACAAATCAATGATATTTATTGATTTATTTTTGAATAATTATTCTTATAAAAAACATCTATGCAAGTACATATATATATATATATATATATATATATATATATATATATATATATATATATATATATATATATATATATAATTTATATAAGTAATATATTAATAACATATTACCATTATTCAACTACCAATACAACTACCACTACTACCAATACAACTACCACTACCACTACTACTACCACCACCACCATCACCACCACCACCACCACCACCACTAATACTACTACTACTACTACTAGTAGTACTATTACTAGTACTACTATTACCACTAATAGTCATACTTTCTTCACAAAAATCAACTAATTAATAATTAACATATTTCTGTTAAATAGCTTTATTACTGGTGTGATATCTATATTAGATCAATATATATTATTATTACATAGTCCACAAGAAGCATATTACATATGACTATAGTAGTGTGCCTTTCACCTGAAGCATCTCATATACATTATCATCAATGAGTATACTAACCTATATATATATATATATATATATATATATATATATATATATATATATATATATATATATATATATATATATATTTCATGACAATATTGATTTTTAATGGAGTAGCATATTTGTATATATATATATATATATATATATATATATATATATATATATATATATTTCTTTATATATATTTCTTTATATTATACACATTGATAATAATATTGCTATTGATAAAAATATCAGTATAAAACCATTATTATAATATATATATATTATATATATATATATATATATATATTGAATATTTTCTTATTATAAGCTATATATTAGTAATTTTTAATTCATAGCTCATATTTAAGTAAATTATTATATTTAAAATTAATAATAAATATATTATAACTTCTTTTTAAAATAAAACTTCTCTTAAAGATTAATATATAATGTTTACTAAATTCACAAAATTATTCCATAATGTACAATTTTAAAAATTAAGAAAAAATAAGAGCATAAATTTCATTCTAGAAACAATATATAACAATTTTTTAAAATAATTAATCAAAAGTAAATCAATACAGTACGAAATAGTGAACAAACCTTCTCACAATATACATATATATTTATATGTTTTAAATATAAGGGAAATACAAAATAAATATATATATTTAAATATATATAAATAAATCAGTTTTAGAGTTAGATTCATGTGAATTAAAAAAATGTAAATATAAATAATTAAAATGCAAAGAAAACAAAATATGAATATATAAATCAAGTTTAAAAATAAATTATGTAAAATTATATAAAAAATCAAGGACATAGTAAAATTCTGAATGCTAAACTATAAATAGGATAGCTGAATTAAAAAAAAAAATTAAAAAAAAAACAAACCATAATATATAATTAGTATATAAATAGTATCAGTAAAAAAGAATATAATTAGCGAATAAATTTTGTAATTGATTTTAATTATTTTTCATATTTTAATGAAAAGATGTTTTGTAAATAATAATTTATGTAGGCTTAACTTATTTCATGTTTAGATTTCATGATTTAGATTTCATTTATTTGCCCTTTAAATGCTAATTATTTATGATGACGGCTATATTTTATATATGGTTAATTTGAAATTATGAAATGTAATTTTTTATAAATTGATATATATTGGTAATAATAATGATATACTGCTTGGGCATTTCTTTAAATTTACATTATACATAAATACAATATTTGTTTACATTATTAAATCTTTAAATTTTAATATATTAGAACAGAAAAATAAATTGCTAGTATTAGTCAAAATAACACTATTGACAATTTTAAAGATATTTTTTTTACAATTCGTATAGCATTGAAATACATTTAAAGTTATCATTAAAATTATTTCCTTAAATTTCTATATATCTGAAATAGAGTTTATTATAAATTTGTTAATATCAAAAGAGTTTGAAAATATAAATATTGTAAAAATGTTATATGAATTATAAATTATGACAAAATTCTCATTTCAATTCGAATTTTATTATTGACAATATTTGGATATCTGCTCTATATATACTTTTTATTTGATGTATTCTATGTTTTATGCTCAAATATATATATTTAACAGTGACATATTTACTTTTTTTATTATGATGACAGAGACACCATATATCTATTGAGTTTAGAATGGTAAACAATGTTACTTCTATTCTATAATGCAAAAAGATAAAATCATACAAATGTAAAATATAAGTTTCTAATACATATTCATAAGTAGAGGTGATCTATTATTGTTATTAATAGAATTGTAATATAATGTATAAAATAAATTATACATTTTATTTAATACATTTTTTTTCTGAATGAGATTTTTAATGTAGAGATTAAATAAAACATGTAATAAATAAATAAAATAATAAATATAATATTTCTAAGATTAAAATATTAATAATAAAAATAATAAAATATAGTAATTTAAATATGGGTATATAAATTTATCATTATGGTACTGACTTTACTTTTTACAAAGATATTTTAACAACAATAATAATAGTGTGTACACTTGGTTAATAGATTTATAAGTGATCATTAAATATCATGCTGATATAATATATAAATAATACTGTGAATATAATAATATTTTTGAATCTGAAAATAACATATACTACATCTAAAATAATAAAATTAAATATGTTTATTGTAATTAATTAATTCGCATTATAATATAATGTAATTAATTAATTCCATTATATTATAATTAATAAATAGAATATATTTTTCTTGTAAATTTTGTAAGAAATGTTGTTATTAAAAATTAAAAATATGCTTCCACAAAAAATATAATATGATCCAATTTATTAGTTGAAATATAGATAGTTTTCAATGTTAACAGATAAGTCTATATCAAAATGTACAATACTTTATTGCCTTTTCGTTTGATTACAATTATATACAGATAATTATTTAATTATTATAACATTATATTTGCATCAATAACGATTTAAATATCTTCTATTTCGGTGAGAGGAAAATTACCAGATTGTTTGGTAGATTATTGATTTAACTGGAAATTATAATTAATAACTTTTTATATTTATTTTGAGAATAATTATTATTTGTAAAAATTTCTGAAAATATATGCTAAATTTCATTAAATTACATTTATATTTGTCAGTTAATTATAATTATATGTATTATAGTTATAATATGTATAATTATATAATTAAATAACAAAATGCAATTAATACAAATTTAGAGAATTGTATATTATTGTTTTGGAACTATAAAATGAATGTTACTCATACATTTATTTATTATAACTGCTAAATAATTATGGAAAACATTTTTTTAAATAGAGGATAATATATATGATATCCCTCCAAAATGATGGGGAGAACATATCCCCATCTCTATGTGTAAATCACTATATACATATAAATGATAAAAATGATTCAATTATAATATATAAATTAAATAAATTATTTAAAAAAAGTTTCAAATAAGGGTCCATTTGTGGTGGTTCAAGTCTCCTTTTATCGAATGTAAATAAGTATATAGAATTTGATATTATTTATTTATTAATAGCATAGTGAATAAACTATATAAGCATAATTTATTCATATAATATATAAATATGTAATAGTATATTACTTATGCTACCTTTTATATTGTAATTCTAGAATTAATTTTTTTGTTTTTAAATAAATAAAATTCTACACATTATTTTCAAAATGTTATGCTATCTGGTAATATCTCTCTTATTGGGTAATTACTAGTTATGCTTATTATAATTAGTCATATAGTAGAAATTTGAATTTTTCAGATGGCTCAGGTCTTCTACCTTTTCCACAAAGTCTCCCGACTCTCACATATATTTAACTTACTATAATTTTGTATTATTAATTAATAGATGCATATGATGTAAATGAAATGACATTATTACCTGAATGTTCAATTCGAGATTTTTCCATTGGCAGAACCTAATGTACTTTTCACTGAAAAGATTATAAAAGAATATAAAGATTAAATTATAACATGCAGTTAAATAAATTTCTAACAATATGAAGACAACAATATCTATATATTTATATATATATATATACATACATATACACATATATACATATATACATATTATACATATATTTGTGTTTACATATAAGTGTATGTAATAGGTTATGTATACATTAATGAATACATCGCCAAACACGAGATCCTTGTTGAGTTAGGTTCCAAACTCTAAATACGGTAATGAGGCTGCACAAACAATAGATACAATAAACACACGCACGTTTACTTTACTGGTCATATGACCTAACTAATGAGTTCCGAATAACTCCGTCAATGATGATGGTAGTGGTGATTGTGATTTCTTCATGATTAACACTACTTATAATATATCAGTATTCGATTCTAAATGTCAACGCGATAAATATAACGTATACTCATTCTCTAGTATGTACTATAATAGGATAGAATATGCTAGATTAGATCCGGAACAATCTAAGCACAACTAATATGCACCGGATTAGAAAAGACTAAATGACGACAGTGAGTTAGACAGCAAGGATTAGAGAATGACGGCATATAGGAGAAAAGGGAATTATTTTAAAGTTGAACACGGAGGAGGAGGAGGAGGAGGAGGAGGAGGAGGAGTTGAGGCAACATCATTACCTTTCGATGAACCGATCGAATAAGTCTCCTTTTAGTGCATTGCAGATTTCTTCAATGTATAGCTGGATAGGAGCGATATAATCATAGAACGAGATATGAAAATATAGAATTTTGTAAAAAAAAATAAAATAAAAAATAATTATTTAATTCGTTTCGATTGGAATATTTTTTAAATATTTTCTCGAAAAATGTCCATATCATGTGATTGATCTCCACAAGTCTAAAGCAGTTAATGATTAGTAACGGTAGCTGTAAGTTAGTTACCATGGATACGACGATGACGACAACCACAATGACTACGAGGGTATTAACACACGGGGCAAACATACAAACACAAACTTTCGCGATCTCCAGCGAAATTATCCATCGACCAATCGAAGAAGGGGGTATCTAGGAGGCGGCGAATCGGAAAGGAGAATTTAGCTGGAGATGATGAGGCAGAGAGGCAGAGAGGGAGAGAGAGAGAGATGAAAGGGTAGTGCGAACACACACACGTACAAATAGATGAGAGAGAGAGAGAAAGCGGTCAAGTGCAACCTCCATTGCACACCCCACTTGCTGCCAGGGAACTCAGACCCACCTACCTCTTTACGAAGGCATCGAATTCGAGGATCAATGATTTCTTAATTTCGGTGACGTACGGCTGTCGAATGGGGGTTCCATTTTTACAACATTGAAATCTCACCGGTTTACATCCCATTCGGTAGGGGTGTAATCGTAGTGTGCGTGCATAGGGTTTGAGTATGAGAGAGAGAGAGAGAGATGTAGCACTGTTCTTCATGAAGGTGTGGGTGGGACGATTATAACGTTCACACGTGGTCTATGTTACGATCGTCGGGGGTGACCACACTAATATACTCATCCAGGATGTGATCAGTACATTATTGCGGTCTCGCTTGACTACACACTTGGTACAGATAGGGGAAGGATTGTGTGAAGGATACGTCGTAGATAGTATTGTTTGTGTGCGGCAGCGGCTGGGGGCTGATCATAAAGGAAACACTCATACACTTACATACACATATAACTAATACATTTGTAGTGGTAGTAGTAGTAGTAGTAGTAGTAGTAGTAGTAGTAGTAGTAGTAGTAGTAGTAGTAGTAGTAGTAGTAGTAGTAGTAGTAGTAGTAGTAGTAGTAGTAGTAGTAGTAGTAGTAGTAGTAGTAGTAGTAGTAGTAGTAGTAGTAGTAGTAGTAGTAGTAGTAGTAGTAGTAGTAGTAGTAGTAGTAGTAGTAGTAGTAGTAGTAGTAGTAGTAGTAGTAGTAGTAGTAGTAGTAGTAGTAGTAGTAGTAGTAGTAGTAGTAGTAGTAGTAGTAGTAGTAGTAGTAGTAGTAGTAGTAGTAGTAGTAGTAGTAGTAGTAGTAGTAGTAGTAGTAGTAGTAGTAGTAGTAGTAGTAGTAGTAGTAGTAGTAGTAGTAGTAGTAGTAGTAGTAGTAGTAGTAGTAGTAGTAGTAGTAGTAGTAGTAGTAGTAGTAGTAGTAGTAGTAGTAGTAGTAGTAGTAGTAGTAGTAGTAGTAGTAGTAGTAGTAGTAGTAGTAGTAGTAGTAGTAGTAGTAGTAGTAGTAGTAGTAGTAGGAGGAGTTATAGTAGTAGACGATACCCTCTCATTTGGTTATTAAACATGTAGTGATCAATAAGAAACCTCTTGAATGGCGTAAATAAAAATAATTATATAATGTAAAGTATAAAATGTAGTAGTAGACTAAGGTATTATGAGGTAGACTTTATAAATCATTGCTTATATATATATATATATATATATTGATTTTAATATTGATTACAAATAAATATAAATATATATATATATATATATATAATCTTTTATATTAATTATGCAATTATGTATTATTTTACTAATACATTCTAAATTGCTTTATAATTGAAAAAATTAAACACAATGTTACGACTAATTAAGGTGTTCGCAAAAATTGAAAGGTTAATAGTTCTCGAGTGCCGAGAGGCGCGGTGGTAATAACCTCAAATATATTTGTTGGCAGTAGTCTTACTTTCTGTGCTCTGGTTAAAGCCTCTTGGACATGATCAACCGCTTCTCTGGAATATGTCTATAATGATTGGCAAGTACGGCCGTTTTAGATAGGCGATTTAGATCAAATAAGATCGATCGATCAACTCGATTAGAAAATACTTTCAGAGAAATAATCAACAATAATTAAATAATGAATTAATTAATATTCAGGTTATTAAGGGGATATTTAGCAATACAAATGCGGTAGTTTACATGTAAATATAAAGTTGAATGTATCTACAAATTTAATTGAAACTACTATTTGTCTTATTTTGTCTTAATTTATATCTATAATAGTATGACAAAATATAAAATTATTACAGAATTTCATCAATATAATCATTATAAAAAACTATAAAAATGACTTCCAAGTGGATAAGATCGTGTTATATATATATTCTATATGCACAAACAAAATTGAATAAATTATACACTATGAGAAACTAATTTTTTTGAATACAAATAGTTAGAGACAAATAATTATTCTGAGTCAAATGGATTTTAAAATTACTAATTATGGTTAATTACTATTAGGTATCTCTATGAAATGTCATTTTTAAGTAACTTTTAGTCATTTGAAAATGTTAGATAATAGATAACATATATTAGAATGGTATTACATTTTAATATAAAAATTGATAAAATAATTGTTATCATAATTGTTAGTGATAAAGATCCCGCAATTAAGATGTTTTAAGGAGGAGTATAACTGTCCCACTATAACTTGATAGCATTATTTTCAGAAAACATTCTTATAATTTACTAGATCACTAAAAATTGCCGACCCAATTAAGACTACAATATTATCTGGCCCCATTAGTATTTCTAGGAATAATATTATCATTTAACTTATAACATTAACATTTTGTATGGTAATTAAATTAAAATTAAATTATTCAATTTAATTTAAAAATTAGATCAATTAATTCAATTTAGTTAAATTAAATTAATAATATAACAAAATTAATACAAGTAGATCTAAATTAAATAAATTAATTATTTAACTATATATATATCATTCTTAATATTTGCGAATTATACATTATATTCATCAACATTAAAATATAATTTTAAATATTATGATAAATAAAAAAATGGTTTACAGTATATAGTAATTTTTTATTTTCAAGAAACTATTATCAATAAATTAATTACAGACTCAATTTTGTATATATTGTCTAGCCAGAAATTAAATAGCGTTCTTACAAAAACGTAATCAAAATCTACATTATGGAAAGTGTTATAATAAGATATACTCAACATTATTTTCAATATAATACAAACAGTATTTAATATTTAAAAAATATTTAATTTTAATAATATTCATATATTTAATATAACTATTTAATTCTATTAGATACAACACAATTTTTGAATATAGCAGTTATTTAATATAGCAAATATAAACCAGTTACATTTATATAAGTATTTTATAAACATATTCAAAATATAAATAATAGACACAATTGTGACTCTATAAACAAATCAATTTATTTCTATCCAAGATTGAAAACTAATATTTAAATGGTGTTTATTATAAATATTTATAAATCTATATTTGATGAATTTATTAATATTTACAACAAAATATAGATGTGTTAAATGAAAATATACATAAAATATATTAAACAAATAAATATATAAAATGAAATTAATTAATACAACATAAAATTAATTCAAATTGTAACATATATGTATACATACACATATAAATTGAAAGATATATATATATATATATATATATATAATTTAAGAGTATTATATTAGTTGCAATTTTATAATTGATATTTAAATAAAATAGTGGTTTTACCTTTAGCAAGATAATATATTTTGGAAATAGCCATATAATAACTGTATATATAATCTAGATAATAAGTAAAATTAAAAATATTCATATATATAAAGTTCAAAATTATTTACAATTACACTTATAATAAACATTTAAAAAATGACTCCTTAATGCGATGATATTTAGATCATTTTCTCTATATATATATATATATATATATATATATATATATATATCACGAATTTAGAGTTATTAGAGTCCTAATCTAAATTTGTATATTAAAATAATCATATACTTATATCATAAATTATCTTTTTATATTGAAAATATTGATGTTACTGCTTGTTTATTTGTGTTATTCGATGCAGACAATGTGACCAACATGTGATTGCGATAAGAGCTCCTTCATGATAAACTGATCGTAAATATCTTTAGCCGCTGTTATTCGTTCTTCATCGGTCTCCAGCTCATTAAATTTCTTTATCTGTGATATTAAGAATATAAACATTTATATACGGTATAATTTAATAAATATTATTATGTATTAAATATTCAATATTATCAAAATATTATTTGAAATAATTATATAATTTCTATAAAATAATATATATTATATATATATATATATTCAGTAATAATATAACATGGCCCTATTGTTTCATTTTTTTACATAATATAATTATTTTATTTTTGGTATCAGGTTTAAAAAATAGCATTATTTTAAGTGATACATTTTATAATGACATAAGGCATATAAAATATATTATATACAAATATATATATATATATTTAATATTAATAAAATGATTAAATAATGTTAATTATTAAATATATATTATCATCAACATATAATGTATTAAACCCAAGCTGTATAATTCACTTCCTCAATCTATTAAATATATTTCATCTAATATGGCGTTTTAACTGATTAGTAATGGACAACTGTAATATATTTCTTCTTTCCCACAGTTTCCCATATTATCTGCAATTCTTAATTTATTTTATTATAATAATGACGGTTTGTATTATTATTTTTTATTTTGTTACTTATCTATAATTATATATTTTATATCTACACTTATAAGAGACCAGTTTCTATCTATGCAAGTGTATAAATAAACTGTCATCATTATCATCATCAGCACCATCATCATTATCATCATCATCAACATCATCATCATCAGCATCATCATCATTATAATAATCATCAGCATCATCAGCATCATCATCAGTATCATCATCATTATTATAAATATTATAAATATTATAACAAAAACACACAGTGAATTATGATCCTCCTCTATATCTAAAATAAAATTAATATCACATGTCAAGCCCAAGGGACAATATAAATATAGGCAATTCATGACATATAGACAACAAAAAGGCCTGTTAGTGATCATTTCTAATAAGGCATTGTTATATATTCAATAGGAGAATATATATGCTGGTCTATATGCACAAAAAACCACAGGTATTGGTGGTACAGTAATATCATTATTTCTAAATCAATATTTCACATTACATGCATGTATTATGTGTATATATATATGTTATTGTGTATTTGTATATACATTGAAATTATTATAAATGTGTGTGTGTTATATATAGAAAAGGGAATAAGTAATATCGAATATTCAATAATGTGGTTTATAACTAGAGAAAATGAAATATTATATATATTTGTATGTTAGAAATATTATGAAACAAATATATTGAAATTACTTTCTATTGAATGATATAATCAATTATTTACCTTTATATATATATATATATATATATATATATATATATATATATATATCAAGCTTAATAGTACATATTTATTTAATCATTCCTAGCCCTCAGTCATTCATATTTGAAAATAACTATTGTATAGCATTCATACATCAATATACTTCACCTAGTATGACTATTTTTATGCATTGTGCCTAGAATACCAGATATATTAATAATATATATATATATATATAATGGCTGCGCAGAATTATGTAAATTACTAAATATTAGGTATACATTCTATTATTTATTTATTAAAATATTTGATAGTAATTGAAATGTATATGCAAGTCTATTTATATATCTATATAGTCTATGTATCTAATAGATACTATCTATATAGATATATTACTTAAACTAATCACCTATATTACGCATGATTTATAATTTTTACTAGTGTAATTTAATAAGTTTTTAATTGTAATGAAATATAAACTATATGTACATTTAAAAATAAGTATTTAAAGATTATATACACAGCTATACAACCAACTATGGTCTTGAGAACATTATATCTCACTTGTTCTAGTAATTTGTGTGGTTTCATGCATTAAAACCTACTCGAATACTAACTAAACTACCTAATCATAGTACATAATAAACATATATTTAATATAAACTATGTTGTAACAAAGTAAATTACATATTGAAAAAGAAATGAACTAGTATATTAATGTGTTAGTATTTCAATACTGACCACTCTATATATTATAAATGATTAATGCATATGCTTATATCTGCTGTACACCCAGGTATTAGCACCCATATATGATAACAATGCAAGTAATCAATAGAGTGCGGTCACCATTACATGAAACCATTACAACCACACCACTAGTATTCTCTATAAGAAAGGGCTAGCACATAAGAACACTGTAATGTGTGTAAGGTGATATATACGTTGTATATTGTATATGTACATTGTACGTGTGTATGTATGTGTGTTTCCAGGTGTATACCTGCATATAAATGTATACCTGCGTATAAATGTATGCTTTACATGTATGTCCATATCAGTAAACATATATGCGCAATGCGAGCTGGCTATAAATTCATTAGTGCGCATGTGTGAACGATATTCTACGACGAATGCGTAACAAGGCAAATCGATATAAGTTATACTATAGACACGGTGATGGGTGTACCGTGTACTGTACCTTAGCGTGGTAATAGCGGGATACATGCGAATGCAGAGCCTACTGCGGTTGTGGTGGTGATGGTGGAGATGATGGTGGATAGTATTAATAGCATTAGTGTGTGTGTGTGCATGTGTCGGTGATGTGACAATGCAGATCTATAGATCTATAGACCTATAGGTGAAACACGTTCATAATGATAATATTCGTCATTAAATATAACGATAATACACACAGGAAACGTGTGTTAGGAACACCATAGTGAATGTATTCTTAATATAGCCCATAGCTAAGGATGACCGCACTAGTACGCATTACCAGTAGTGACCACGTGTGTGCATTTTATGTAAATTAGTACCGTTTGTTATTTGTGCATACGTGCGACTCGTCTTTAATTGTGTGTGTGTATGTGTGTGTGTATGTGTGTGTGTGTGTGTGTGTGTGTGTGTGTGTGTATGTATGTATGTGTGTATGTATGTATGTATGTGTGTATGTATGTATGTGTATGTATACATATATGTGCGTATGTGTGTGTATGTGTGTGTATGTGTATGTGTATGTGTGTATGCGCGTGCAATAATGAATTGCGGTCGCCTTGCAACACTGTAGGCTATGGGTCCTATAGTACAGTGTCGGACCCTTAGTATCGGGTTATAGGCTGCATACTGTGCACAGTGTGCACACAGTTTTACACTATTACAATATACACCTATATATATATATATATATATGTATATGTGCGTCACACATTGTACGTTTATATGCGATATATAAGTGTCCGTGCTATGTGTATACACATTGTGCATATACATATAACTACATATACATATAACTACATATATATATATATATATATATATATATATATATATATATATGCATATGTGCATATATTTATGTAATACACATTGTGTATATAAATATATGAGCGAGTGTATAAGTTCATGTATACAGTTGAGGGACTGTTTTGGTAACATTTGTAGTTCCCTTCATAAAAAAGAGCCACCTAACTCGGAATGACTCATATTAATAATTCTAAATATAATAAAAAAAAATAATTAAATACAACAAAAATTCTGAAATCTAAACAATATTTAAAAAATATAGGACAAATATAGGAAAAATATAGGAAAAAAAATAAATTACAGATATATGAAAGGACAAATTATCTTTTCGAATATGTATTATATGAAAACATCCTTACAAAATATGATACACATTTTTTTAAAATAATTAAATCGATCTAACGGAAATATTAATTTATTTTGAAATTTTTTCATTAAAAAAAAATATCAAAGGAATAATAAATTTGTGTTTATATTATATATGTTTATCATCATTATATTAATATAAAATTATAAGTTTAATATAAAAATAGGATATACTTATTAAATAAAATACTTTTATTGAGCATTTAACAACAAAATAATTTTGTAGTTGTAAAAAAAAACTTTCAAAAACTGTCTACGCTACTGTATACAGTGTACAGTAGTGTACATTGTACACTGTACACTGTACAGTGTATATTAACACTACAATATACGCTATTTATGCTAAATAGTTCACATTATGTCATAAATGTTATATTAATCATATTTGTGAAGTTCATCACACAATATTTAATATTGGAAAATCTAAGTGCTTTAATGATGAAATATTTGCATTTATGATTCAATGTAAATTCCTATTTTACTTCTATATTTCTATGTATTTGTGTAAATGTGCATTGTCATAAAAATAAAATATTTGACATATACGTGTATACATATATTATAATATTAATAAGGTAACAAATTATGTAAAAATTTAAAATACATTTTTTATTTATTTTATATTAATATAATTTATTCGATTATAATAAAATAATTTATCAACAATTGTTGATAAATTATTTTAATAAAGCATCAACATTTTTTGTGAGCTTATAATCTACGAGGTATAATAAACAAAATATATTTATTTTTCTAACAACATATACTACAACATTAATTTGTTGTTAATATTCTCAAAAAAAGTAATTTTTTGAACAAGTGTATGCTATTTTTATATTAATACTTATAATTGTATATTCATATAATGCCGATAGACATATAAATAATAAATGCATACACAGTGACCACTACACGTAACCTGGAGGTACGTAGGAAGGCAGCCACGCATAATGTGATACACTCGGTAGCGTGGTAATAGTAGTAAACTAAAGTAGTAAGATATAATTAAGTAGGATCAATACAGGCAGGCAGGCGGTGGCGGCAGGAGGTAGTAGAAGTAGCGTGCTGTAAGCTTATTAGGTAATCGAGTGTGCACACTGATTAATAGGCTAATCGACGGCTAATCCTCTACGGCTCTCCACGGTTAACAACAATTCAACTTATACTACTAATAATACTACTATAGTATATATATATACTATATTCTATAAACCTATTTGTATATAGCTACAGTAACAGCAGTAGATGTATACCAATACTACCAGGGGCAGTTCCATTATTTAATCTAGGGACCCCCTGAGCCCCGGGGGTCTCGTAAATAGAAATACATGAGGGTACCCTTATCAACACACAACTATTTTTGTTTACTTTATAATATTAAATATATATATATAATATTAAATTGACTTATGAAATATATTTAATTTATATATATATATATATATATATATATATATATATATATTTCTATTATATATTATATTATATTTCTATTATTTCTATTATATATTATATTATATATATATATATATATGTTAAAATATAATATAATATAAATATATATATATATATATATTTAATATTATAAAATAACACAATATTGTTGTGTGTTGATAAAGGGACCTACAGTGTATACAGTGTATACAGCCTATAGGCCTACAGGTACAATGATACCCCTGTGGCCTAGTCCCCCTGGAACCTCCACTGAGTACTACCAAAGGGATTTGCTAATACTATAATATACTACTACCAAAGAACTTGCGAAGCTTTCCTTCATCAAATATTTGCTACTATAGTAGATACCATATATATATGGTATACCATTACCAACATCGGCCCACATAACTATATTTATTAACATTTGAATAACCACAACGTTTTAAACGCACAATATGCGTCTCACATACACATACACTACACTATATATATAGACTTGTAGCAAGTACATGTCCTTGCTTGTAATACACACTAGAGTGTACAGAGTATACCATTACGTAGACTAATTATAATAATAGTAATGAATTAGTTAATTAGTTAAACTAATATTTATGCGGATCTATATCTCGTCATTCGATCGGTTAGTAATTTGTTAATGAGTGTTACGCTATCTTCACATGTGTGGGTGTGCACTTGACGTTGTAACAGTCACCTAGTAATGATTTCACACGCACACCCACAGAGATTAATCAATATTGATCGAATAATAATAATAATAATAACTATGTTTATAATAGATTACCTAATAGATTATGTGACGTGTGTGTGTGTGATTAATATGATTATTAAAACAGGTAGTTGTGCATTGGTTAAGAGATAGAATATACTCTTTAACTTTACCTACATATATATGTGTATATGAATTCACACTATATAAAACATATTTACACTACTATGTTTTAAGTGTATATATATACATATATTCTAGAGAAATAGTATTAGGAGAGACATGTAGATATAGAATTTGTAATATTATATTATATATATATATATATATATATATATATATATATATATATATATATATTTATCATTAGTTACACAAAATAATTAATATTAAAATTCATTATTCAATTATTAATATTATTTATTCTTTATCTAATATATATATATATAATAACTGCCTGTATGGCTCAGTGGCTAAGGGGTCAGACACACAAGCAGTAGGACACGACCCTCGTTCAGGTTCGACCCTCGTCCGGACGATTAATTAATTAAAAAATCTTGGATTTATGAGATTCTATAAATATAATTTAAAAATATATTTCCCTAAATATAATAAAATCATTAACATTAAAATAACAATACAAATACTATATACATGGGTAATTTATATTTTAATTAAATTATATATAGATAACTAGTTAACTAATAATTAGTTAACTATATAGTTCAATGATAATTTAAAATTATATTCTGAATATAAAATATATATATATATATATAATATATATTATATATATATATATATATATATATATATATATATATATATATTATTATTTATAATTATATTATTATTTATAATTATATTATATTTATATCAATATAATCATACAATATGTTATTGTATTAATCATATATTAATTATAAGTTATATATTATATAATAATTATATACATTATATTAATTCTATTTATACAATATTTATACATTAATTTTCATATATGTTTGATTAACAATCATTCAGTATATAATGTATACAGTATATAAAATATTCATTACAAGTAGTTACTATATATAAATCACATTTTTATATAATAAATATTACACTGCTAGTAGAAACTAGTAGCAACTTGCTCTATTTGCGCCAGCCTCCTTTTGAATCAATCCCTCCATCCCTCTAAACCAATAATACATCAATGAACACCTTCAAATATAAATTAAAGAAGTACCTCCTTGATCTTGATATCTGAACTTCAAATATATTCGTTTTCGCCACGTTATACACTTGTCTGTAATAATTATTACTTTTATTTATTGTATTTTATGTATTATTATCACACTAATTTTAAAATTTAATTAGTGTTTAAATAAAATCATCATCATCATCATCATCATCATCATTATAATTATCAATGTGAATAAATATATTTATAATTATATGCCAGAAAATATAATTTTTGACATTTCAAATTATATATCATTATATGCAAATTTTTAAATCATTATACTTATAATTTTTGTTCATGTATAAGGTTTGAATAAATAGATTTTTAATTCAAACTATAAATCTATGATTAGTTCTAACATTTATTAAAATATCATTATCAAATTATGTTAAGGGCAGGTGCGACTATTTTATATTGTAATGTATTAGATAGGCAAAAATGGTTCTACTAAAAAGCCTACTCCTACTTCAATATTTCATATTTTGTATTAAATTTTAAAAAATAGCATTAAAATATATTAGCACAATAAACATTCTACAATAAACCTAACTACGAATTTTTATATAATCAAAAAAATATTGTAATTATAGAGAGTAATTATATGAGATATTATAATTTAAAAAATAAATGTTGTAAATGTTTGTTATTAATGTTTAATTTTGTTATAGAAATAAATAAATAATTAAATTAAAAAATTGAAGTTAGGATTTCTCTTAATCATAAATTCATAATATAGTAGGGAAAAAAATTAGTTTAAAAATTTTAAAATAAATAACTTATTTATTTTAAAATTTTTAAACTAATTTAACTAAAGTGTACTTTAAATATTTAGAATTTGAAAAAAACATGAAACTGAGAAATAATGGTTTAAAGGATAAATAATGATAAATTATATATTTACATAATATTATATATAACCTAAATATTATTTTTCTATAACTTCAATATCATATGATGAAATTAATCTAGAATATTTAATTATAAACACATTTTAAAAGACATATACATGTTTAAAAAATTATCAGTTTAAAAATGATCTTATCTAATCATCTGATATCATACATTGTGATCACAAATATTTTTCCACATGATAGTTTTAATATTATGCAATATATTTAAATAGAAATTAAAATGATGACATCGACAGAAATCTCTTTTTTGTGGCGAATAAATTTAAATTATAGATTCTTTATTTAAATCATAATATTATATATGGTTTTCCACATAAATCTATAAATAATATTAACAATTAAAAATAAATAAATTATAATTAGTTATTTAAATATGTTGTTATATTCATATTAACATATAATGTAATATATTAACTCAATAGACATAGACATAATCTTTGATATACAATATATAATATTTTGTACAATTTATCATAATTTATTAACTAATAGTAATGATTTATTATAAGTAAAATATATTACATTATATATTATATTAATCAAAAAGTAGTAAAATAGGTTATTTCTAAGTTAATCTTCTAAATATATAAATAGAAACTATTGATAATAATTAAAATGTAACCAGGGATTTCTCCCTGATTTAACTTTCATTTACAAATATATTTCATTAAATAACACATAAACTTACTTTTATATGTATAAATATACATATAAACTTATATAGTTAATAAATAAGTATACAGCATATAATTATAATAATAAGTATACATATATTATTATATATACATCAAACACACAATTGTATATAATTATGAATTAATGTGAAATGCATATATATATATATTTATTCAGATATATATACAAATTATATAAATATAAACCATTATTAACATACAGTTTATGTTAATAATGGTTTGATATTTATATATGTTTATACATATATTTGATATTTATATATGTCATAAACATTTGTTCTTTTATAATTCATAAGTAAAATTGCAAATGTCAATATATATCATTAAATTACCTAATCATGAATAAAGTAAATGAATTAGTAATCATATATTTAAATATATATCTATACATCAACCCATACATATACACTAATTCAAGAACGCATATATATGAGCACATTGAATACACTGAATACATAGGAATACCGAAACTAATAGGAAACACTATATACTGGATGGTAAAAGGTAATGGATGTTCTTAGCACGGTTACATATCGATTATTTAGTTATATAATTCACCACCAGGCGTACTACTAACAAAGTGATTATTCTTTATGCATAGAATTCGAGCTCGAGGCTTTCTCTTCTACAGAGCATATGCATATAGCACGCATGCATTTAACACGATTTATTAATTAATGAAACCACGCTACCTGATCACAATATACACCTTGCTGTATGTCTGTATACACTTTACATGGTAATACACTCGTATCTCATTTACTTAAACATACACACACATACACACACATATATATATATATATTATATATATATAAATATATATATATATATATATATATATATATATATATATATATATATGCACAATGTACGTCGCACATTTCCTACATAACCTCACATATTCGCATATATATAATGTATTCACATATACATATAATGAAATATATATATGTATATTTGTCTACTTAATATACACCTATAAAGGACTATATTTATAATTGTATAAATATATGTCCTTGGAATTTTATTTTATACATTTAATACATTTTTTAATGTATTAAATGTCAGAAAATGTTTAAACTTAAATTATAGTATATAATATATACTATCTAATAATTATAATCATATATAAAATTAATCATATTAAAAATATATATACCATTTAACATATATATATATATATATATATATATATATATATATATATATATATATATATATATATATATATGTATATACATTTGTATATATATATATCCCATTATATTATGATGATGATGAAACAGATGTATTATTCTTAATATAAAAAATTGTTTGATTAATTCCCAAGATTCTAGGAAAACAACAGTTTGTATTGTGTGTCAAAAGGCCTATGAACTCCTCATTGTTAACAGCTTTGTATTTATATATATATATATATTATAAACATCTTAATATACATATATGTTCTTAATATACAACTATAGTTTATGTACTGAAATTGATAGGATATATATATCCTATCCTATAACCTATAACTATAGTTATCAATACAAATATACTTGATATCTATGCAATCTATATATATATATATATATATATATATATATATATATATATATATATAATTATTTATTTATATCATTATTGATATAATAATTGTGTCAGATGATCTTATAAATCAATTAAATCGCCCAGAATAGGTGTATTTACCTGATATATATACTACTAATTAAGATTTTTACTAATTAGGATAATTAGTAAAAATACAATATAATTAGATACATAGTTATATATCTATGGTATATAGTAAATACTATTTACTTATGTAAACTTATCTTTTACATTACATTTCATAATTTTCAATATATATTTTACAATATAAGTTATTGTTTGCATTTAAATTTATGTATAGTTAGTAAATATTGTATATATAATTTTTATAGTTTTAGTTTTATATATAATTTGTATTTGATATTATTAGCATATATATTAATTTGTATATTATTATATTGTGTTACTTTAGATGATCACTTATACTGTATTTTACTCAGAATAATTATGTTGAGCTATCCTGGTGAATAGAAATACATTTTTAGACAAAAACTATTATAGGTATCTTAAGCTGAGTTCAAACCAAGAATCCATACGGATATCCCGCACGGATAGATATTTAAAAATAAAAGATATTTAAAGCATTCATAAATCCGGACAGAAAATCTGTTGTGTGTCATGCATATAATAACAAGTTTAATAAGATCTTTGATGTAAACATAAACATAAAAATATAATATGAATAAATATATTTTAAATAAATTAATTTAATTATAATTACATTAAAATTATGTTCAAATTCCTCATAATTACGTTCAGTGCTCTGATTTTATAGAACATGTCGTAAATAAATCCGTACAGATTTATCTGTACGGACTTATCAGTAAGGATTTATCCGAACATTTAAAATTGACTTCACACCTAATATTCTCGGATTTTCAATCCATTCGGGTTATCCGTACGTTTATCCGTACGGATTCTTGGTGTGAAGTCAGCTTTACTAATTTGTTTTTTTCAAGAGTATATGAATAGATTTATTTTAAATTATAATTAAAAAAAATGATAAGACAATTTCTATAGAAATATCATATTAAAAAATAACCATATTATATTCTATATGTATATATGAAATATACTTTATTTTAAAAAAACTTGTCAAAGTCTATAGCAGTATATATCATCTGTATAATTCAAAAAGAAATAGTACATTTAATAAAATAATGTTAACTAAACACTACTTTGAATAAAATGATGTATTTCCTAGCTATTAACATGTAACAGCATAGCATGGGTGTATATTTCTGTATCTCTTTCAACATAGAAATAGGTGGATCCTATATACCAATCATATATTCGATAAAAGAGACTACTTAGAACTCTTTTTTTAATGATGATATTACTGTTGAAGTTCCTATTGAAACTCAACTCAAATGTTAAACAAGTTATTTAATAAAACTTCAATACCTTTCAGTCACTCCTACTTTAACAGTACATTATGTAATACCTAGCATGATGTTCTACTTTATATAGATAATATTAATACAATAATAAATACAAATATGTTAAAAATGAACTGCACATTTTAACATTTAGTTGTTAAACATCCACTACACCTCTTTATATTTAACTATGGGCATTGATATCTATAATTAATAATACCAGAGATCCTTCACAATATAGGCATTCACCCATGTCATCACTAATAAATATGTTATTTCATAAATTATTAACTAACTATATTTAAAATATTATAGTGTTAGATGCTGGTTCTAAATGTATATATTAGAAAGTATTATATATCAACATAAACAAACTTCACATCCCTTGAAAATATGTTTACTAGATTGATCTAATGCATTTGACTAAGTTTCTCACTAAACTGCTATTGCTATTTGAGCTGGATTATCCATTTAACAATTGGTATAAACATGTAGTTAAAGTTAAATGTACGTAAACAAATTTCTATATGTAACTTAATAATGTGAAATCAACTAATATTGTAGTCGGTGTTAGGCAATCATTAAATCTAATCTAATATTTCACTTATACTAGCTCTCTATATACTATATAAATATCACTTGCTCTTTAATATAGCACTTACTTTAAGTTATTTTTACAATTTCAGCTACATTTATTTTAGCACTTGTACTTTATAATTAAATATTACTGGAAATCGCAGATCTATTTAGTGGCCTAGGTTAACCGTGGTGTAAAACAAGGAATCTTTAATGAATTTAATTTTAATTTTCCAAGCTAATGTTGATCATGATTTCTAGAACTTAAGTATGTAGGTTTACAATTAATCCAGTAAAGATTGTAACTCTTAATATTATTATCAAGTTGGTAATACCAACCCTAAAAATAAGTAGTGTTTCGATATAGAAATAGGATACATATTATATATATATATATATATATAGTATATACATACATAGGTATTGAAAAATGTCCTATAGAGATAACAAAATAGTATATAATAATAGCTATATTATTTATAATAAATAAATCAATATTAAAACTTCTTACATTAAAAACTTGATCTAATAAAATCTTTTAGAAAATGATAACTTTTCCTAATGATTATTTTAATTCATTTGAATGTTGTTACTTGTTAAATAGTGTTTATTACTTCTACAAGATACTTTTATCTGTGTACTAATACAATGCACCCACTCAATCATACCAGTGTATGGGAGGTATAACCATATAGTATTAACATTAATCATAGTGTCTTAGATATAAATCAATTCTATATGATGTAAATGATGGCCCTATAATACATAATTTTCCAAATAATATAATCTTTAAAAAGTCACCACCAATAAATTACGATCATATATCATTTAATAGTAATATCAGCATTAAATGTTATCATACTGTCAATGTAATTAATTTCGAGTTTGGATAAGGTTTCATTTATGGTAATCACTCTCCATATATTAACAATTAGATTGAATACTCAAATAAACAAATAAATAACTAAAGATTTCATTGATTAATTTAAATTTAAGTATATACTAAGTTTTATAATAATAATAATAATATAATAATATTTATTTATTGAATCACATATAATAATAGGTGATACAAATGAACTCCTCAAGAAGTTATAGACATGCTATAAATAACTGTGAGGGGCCCAGGACAATACAAAATAAATAGGGTACTATTTAACCAACTATATTATAATCAAGAGTCTATTTCTACCTATAATTTTATATTTTCTACCTATAATAAATATTTGATAATAGGATATAATTATAATTATTATTTCTTAAACCAAGTCATGTAAACATATAGTTATAATTACAATAATAGATTAAACAGTAATCATAATGTAAATGATTTAATTATTTTATTACTAAATAAATATAATCAAGTGATTATTCTTGAAGCCCATATTTAAACCAGAAATGGAAGAAGTAAACCTCACTTAATAACATAAAAAGGATACCACGTATATAATAGGCTCACATATGTCAATAAAAAAATAAACACTAGTAAAAACTTATAAAATAGACTACTATTATACTACTAATATAAAATAATGGATAATACCATGGTTGATACTATTATTATTTATTCGAAGACAAATGTATTTGTTCTCTTTAATTTTGTAGTTTATAATATATTTCTTTTAATTCCTCCTAAAGGTATTTGTCCTAAAGATCATTCAAAATAAAATGGAATTTTTCTATTGTTATCGCCCATTTACAAAATAGTTTATGACATTTCACAAAAGAACAATGATAGGAATTTATTAATCGCATCACATTGGAATTCCTTTGGATATCACCGCATAAGATCTATAACATGTAGGTTTGATTGAGAGTTATAATATTGAGGTATGTGACATGTGACTATGGGTGATCTAACTCAGTGATCTAAATCAATATACATATATGTTATTTAGGGCTCTTCCTTGCCTACTTTCGCAGTGTATAGTATACACGCTATACCTATGATAATATATGGTATAATTGATATTGGTTGGTCAAGCCAATCAATTTTAGAAACTAGATGCTTTATTTTATCACAAATATAAAAATAAAGGTTCTAGATTGTGTTTAAGGCACGGTCCTATACTAGATTACATTATTAAATAGTAGTTTTATGAAAAAGTTTTTTTTTTGTTTTATACAAATTTATCGATTTCTAACAGAATTATCATTATACAATGGATAATACAACAATAGATAAATATTATATATATATATATATATATATATATATATATATATATGTGTATATAAACCAAACTATAGGATAATAAGTAAAGTATGTAGTATGTATAACTTAATAAAGATGGAGATATTAACAATTATGTACTAAATAATATCTGAAAGTCACACACACACATATATAATCTCCTAGTGGACAAATAAATATATATAATCTCACCCCTAACATTCATAAACTTAATTTATTTCTTGTATATCAAATTATATATAATAATTATATAATATGGAAGTTTAACTAATTAGAAATCAGAAATTAAAGGAAATAACTGTTATTGTAATGAGAGGCTAAAATACCTACAGAAATAGAGATAGAAATAATTATAGAATAAGCATTATGAAAGAGTTTCTATAATGTAATTATTATCATAGTATGTGTACAGCGGTAGGTATTTATTTAATGAAAAAAGCATTCTATAAGTATATGCAATTAGTTATTCAGTAAATCTTTAAACAACTTATGCCTACTACACTCTGTAAAAACTTGAATAGATGTGCCTGGTATTATACCAGCGGTATGTGTTTACAGTGAATGCTGCAAGGTTCACACTGTATACAAACTACTGCATAAACTACTGCATTAGTTGTGATGTCATTACTACAGTGATTCATGGAAACTATTGAACTGTTAAACTAGTATTGGATTCAGTAAGTGTTCAGTAAACATACAATGAATCATGCTATATCATACACAGTAACTTGGAACCAATTTACATATATTTACATATATATATATATATTTACATATATATATATATATATATATATATATATATATATATATATATATATATATATATGTTTTAATACTGAATATAAGTAATGTTGTCTATGCCACCTATAAACACACACAATATAGACTACAATGGTATATATTGTCTAGTCTACTGGTGGTATGACCTAACCACACAGTGATGTTGATGATGATGATCAGTCTATAGTATAAACTCTATACTAATATACATAGTTTTACTGTAAAGTAGTGGTAGCCAGTGTATAGCCATGCATAAGTAATGTATATTAGTAGTCTATATACTGATATGTAGATATATACTTATCACTAGTAGCCTAAATCCTACCTAGCAACCTGCCTGCGACTAATTAATGGGCTGGGAGAGAGAGTTTACACATGACACAGGGACTTGCATATAGAGGACATACGGAAACCATGATATGCTAATGAATCATCGGTGGCCAGAGAGGGGAAGATATGGAAGCTATGGAGAGAGGAGAGAAAGGGAAGCTGTTGAGAGAGGGAAAGAGATGGAAGCTGTTGAGAGAGGGAAAGAGATGGAAGCTATGGAGAGAGGAGAGAAAGGGAAGCTGTTGAGAGAGGGAAAGAGATGGAAGCTGTTGATAGAGGGAAAGAGAAGGAAGCTGTGGAGAGAGGAGAGAGGGAAGATGTGGAGAGAGGGGAAGAGAAGGAAGCTGTAGAGACAGGAGAGACGGGGAAGTTTTGGAGAGAGGGGAAGAGAAGGAATATGTGGAGAGAGGGGAAGAGATCGAAGCTGTGGAGAGAGGAGAGAGGGAAGCTGTGGAGAGAGGAGAGAGGGAAGCTGTGGAGAGAGGGGAAGAGAGGGAAGCTGTTGAGAGAGGGAAAGATATGGAAGCTGTGGAGAGAGAGAAGAGAGAGGGAAGCTGTGGAGAGAGGGGAAGAGAGAGAGGGGAATAGAGGAATTATTCTACATCACAGTGAAAGAGTAGATATCAACCATTAAAATAACTACAAAATAGATAGCTCTAAGTCTCATACTATATTCAGATGGTATTTAGATTCTGAGTGTATTCTTGAAGTACAATCGATATATATTTAAAATGAATATATAAATATATGTTGCTGGCGAGTTCATAATAAATTGATATAATCATTATAATATATAAATATATATATATATATATATATATATATATATATATATATATATATATATATATAAAATGTGTGAATATAGCATTGATGTATAATAAAATCCCCTTAAGTAGAGGAGGCTGGATAAATACAACATACACCCTGAATATAGATGACTAATTAATATAAAATGCAGGATTACTCTATGCAGACATCCTCAGTATCCTAACACTTAATATATATATATATATATATATATATATAAATATATATAGGGTAGCATATATTATATTATATATAAATTACATATACATATACGTATAGTCTGTATAGAATGGTGATAATTCACAATATATGTTATATAATTACAGGAAAGAATAATAATAAAGTTATATGTGGTTTATTTACGATTGTATTACTTAATTTGTATTTATACTACTGAGCTAGATCATAGATATACAGGCAATATGTATAGCTGTAATTCATGTAGTTGTGTATGAGGGGGGGGGGATCAGTATCGTAAGTATTCTTACTCGTCGAAAAATTCCGATCCTTAGGATAAATACACAACCTGAAAATTGAGAAAGTATTGTTATCTATAGTGTAAACACAAATATACCCGATTAATAGAAAATAGTGTATTTGTTAACACCAGTATTTATATAGTATTATGGTTAACATGTATATTTAGCATTATCTATATTATTCGGTGTGATGTTGTTATATTTATATTACTTGTTTATACCATTTTTTATTATTTATTTATTGTAATTATTAGTTTTTATTTACTTTATCTATATATATATATATGGGAATTACTCAATAATATTTGATATTATATGCATTATATAGGCTATTGGAAAACTATTATTATAATTTAAGATATATAGATATGATTATAAAGATGAATACTATGTCAACAATAACAGTTAGACAATTAGATAATACAGAAATACATGTGGGGGTGGTGATTATTGATACTTATGATGTATACACAGTTGTTGTACAGTGTACATGTGATGCCCCTGTGACTGAGTGTTCAATGTAGGGATGGGGAACACATGAGGCAGTCATAGGTAGTGGTGGGGCTAAAGAGAACTGCATACTGGACAGTACTAGGTTAGTCAAATGATATGATGGTGCTAGGCTTGTTTAACTCTGTTTTAGTCTAGTTATACGATAGTTCTAAGCGGGTTCTAGATTATTCTAGGATAATATAAGACTGATTATAGAATATTTCTAGAATAGTTCTTGGTTGATTCTAAGATAGTTATAGACTATATATATACGACTAGTTCTATGATGTTATAGGATAGTCTAGAATATTTCTAATATTTTTATAATGCAATATAGGTATTTAACCAATTTACCTGCATATACTAATATAATGTATAAAAATATAGTATTATATATATATATATATATATATATATATATATATATATATAATTCCCGGAGTAGCTCAGCAGGTTAATACACTATACATGCAGGTTGTAGGATACATGTTCAATTACCAGACGGACCAATAAAATAGGTTTTAAAATAAAATGTAGAGGTTACCTATATAATTTATATGAAAAATGATCTGCCTTGGTAAAACCATGGATGCCTTAATATGAGACCGTCTTCAAAGGAATATTATAATATTATGTACAAATGTAATCTAAGTTCATGGATGTGGTGGTATAAAGGTATCCACCAAAATGAAAATAACAATACATTATATATATATATAATTATGGATGTCATAATCATTAATAATGAACAGTTCTGCAAAAATAATGTTATTGTTGTTAAATCACAACTCTGTGAAATAAGAATGAATAGTTCTCTTATAATAAATATAATAATACATACACATATATATATATATATATATATATATATATATATATATATATAATATAGTAATGTAATAATAAACACACAATGGATTGATATAATAATGTGTATATTATAGGAATTATACATTACTAGTTTAGAGGAAAAGTTGGTTTTCATTGAAATCAATTATTTTTGGGAAAATATGATATAACCTTACTCACACCAACACATACAACAACACACACATACACACATACTTACACACATATATATACATACATATATACACACTCCAAAACACACACATTCACATACAATCTATAGGCTATATTTTAGAAAACTTATGCATATTCTGTATTCCTATTACTGTATACTATACAGTATAGCTTACAGTGTGTAGTAGACCCTGTTTACAGTGCCTTTATTAAATTATATCAGTGTTAAATACATTATTATAACTAGGTCATATATTTGTATATATATATATATATATTACCAATATATAATTATTATATTGTTTTAATAATTCTAAATAAATATAGAAATACATGTAATTTCTAAAAATTAATATATATATATATATGTTTATATAAAATATTTAGTCATAATAAGAAATCAATATAAAAAAGATATTTTGTGAATACTATATTACAGATATTATATTTCATTATATCAATATATAGAAATATAAATATACTTCACATATGTATTGCTTAATCTAGCATGCAAACATATATTATATATTTATTGATATAAATATTTATTTAAATTATCACTCTTCAAGATATTTTATAATTATTATAATACTCTGTAAATTCTAAATATTTAAAATATAATTATGAAAAATGTATGAAATATATATACGGAAATTCAGGACTATAAATTATCACATTATGTTATTATAAATAAATAGCCACCTATGAATATTGGTTATTTAAATGTATATATAATATTCTTTATTTTAGCTTTTAAAATTCTAAAAATTATCTTATATTCATTAAATTATGACGATTATTTAAATAAATAAATTTTTTTTTAAATTATTATTATAATTTATTTAAATGATATATATATATATATATAATTATTATATAATTTTAAAGATAATATTTAATATTTTAATATTATATAAAAAAAATTTGAAACTTTTTTTTCTCAATTTAACAGATATCACCTACACTTAATGTAATATATATTGTAATGAATGATCCTTGTATATAGAAATATCTTGTATCATATATATATATATATATATATATAACTCTCAGTTCAATTTAAATATTTAAATATATATTCATGAATTTTCTTGTATTACAACAAATACTTAACAATGCTTTGTTCAATCAAGAATATAAACTTGTATTAGTCTAATAAATAAATGTGCTTAACATGGGATACAATGTATTGTGTAGTATTACAGCAATGATACTATGTACTACAGGACTCTATGCATAATTTATGTCCTTACATGTAAGCATAATAAGCATATTATGGTGGTACATTTAACATCAATTATACTATGTAATATGAATCAAGGACTGTATGCATAATTGATAAACTTACAGGTAGGCTTTTAGGGCCGTTAAATTGCTAATCGATGTGCATTACGCTGTTGATCACATGATAACCAAGATATCACATGACCAGTCTGAGATGTTAGCTACTCCTCTAGATATGTATAATGATCGACTTGAACACTTCTTCAGTTCAGGTGTCGTTCTTAATCGTAAGGTATTAAACAGTCACATGTTTTAGAAAAATTCATTCACTAAGTTGTAATAATAATATATAAAATGTTTTGTTTCAGAAGAAAATATCTAAATCCTTTATTTTATAATCTGATTATTGATAACTTGACGGCTTAAAACTTATAGACTAAATTAAACAGTTCACCTCGATTATTATATAATGCATAACAGATTAGAATAAATCTGTTCTAGTAAACAATGGAATTGTGAAGCTCTTTTATATTGAAGGTCTATATGCATTAATATATAAATATTGAAAAAGTTATAATATAGTTATACAAATTAATATTTAATAACAACTATATTAAATATTATTTACAAATATATTTAAATTTGTAATACATAATATAATATAATTAAGCATAATTAATTAATTTAGAAAATAACCTATTATTTCTATATCATATAATTCATTTTTAAATATTGTTGTAAAACAACATTTTTTAAATATAATTATTATTCTATTTAATGAGATATTTTATATTGAAAACTAGTAATTATTATCAATAATTTTATAAGTAATCCAAATATATTTGAATAATTTTTTTTTTGAAAAAATAATAAATATAATAAAATTAACTAACTTATTATAAACAAATTAAAAATGATTTTTTACCAATTACAATATTGAAATATTTGAATATTTTTGTATTATAGGTAAATAATATTATATATTAATTACATCATATATCATGTGTTCATTTTAGAGAAAATGTTAAATTGTTAAAAGTATGACATTTTTATTGATTAACATTTTGAAAGTTAGTAAAATACCACTATAGTGTAATATATGTATGTATATAGTATGAAAATATAATAGTATTGAAATTAGACTATAGATTTTTAACAAATATATATCCTGATAAATATTACGTACAACTGTATACGAATGTTTGCGATAGTGCATGTGTATGTATATGTGTATGGGTGGGTGGATATTCTAGAGGATTCTAAAGACTTAACATGTAGTGAGTATTACATGTGTTAGGAGAAATTTTATTCATAAAATTAGAAGTCACATTTTAGATTCAATAGATATGATGTTTATTTTAGAAATAAAAATATATGTTGGATCAATATTGGTGATGCGGGTTTCAAAAAAAATCAATGACAAATATTAATCTCGAAATGTTACTACATTTTTGAAATTTTATTTTTTATTTTCATAAATAAAGAAATTAATTTGAATTTTTTAAATGTTATTTCTAATTTAATATAATGGATTACAGCAAAAACACAACTTTTGATCTTTTTGAAAACAAGAAAATGAGCAAGCTTCAGCTCCCAATATATTTTGATGTTTACCATGTCATTCAATCACTATTAACATATCTAAAAAAAGAAAATTACCCTTATCACATCACAATAACGATCATTAATGCATGTCAGATGTATATATATATATATATATATATATGGTAAGCTATTCTAGGATGTTACATCATATACTTGATATCATCATTATAATAATATAGTATAAAGAATATACCGAAATGTAACTAATATGTATTGATTTTTGTTTACAAAATTTTTTTAGAATATATTTTTAACTTATTTTTTATATATAAGATTAGAGAGTATATAATATATATATTTTATGATATACTATGTTATAAATATAATATCTATATTATTATAATATATTAAATATACTAATATATTGAGTAACTTAGTGTTTTATAATACCAATGTAGTAACTCTATATGTCATTTAAGATGATCATTTATAATTCATTATACATTCTGTGATAGTAATCAATAATGATTATAGTATACACTTTATACATCAAAGGAAGTACATTTAATTATTATAAACTGTTTGTGTGGCTCAGCTGGCTAAGGATTAGATTCACAGGTAGCAGTTCAAGTGAGCTCCAATAAAATAGGTCTTAATAATATTTAGAAGTGATCTTATATAATTGTGTATAAATAAATGCTCTCGTTAAATCATGGATGCCTTAACATGAGAGCGGCTTCGAAGGGACATTATAACCATATGGTTATAAGTGGTGTTCGAAATGAACCCGACTACTGGTGCTTTACTCACAACAAATACACAGTTCAATGTTCATTTGTAAAATAATGCAAGGGTTCGAACGTACTTCATAAATAAGTGGAAAAGTTCGAACTTGCTTCGATACTCTAATAAGATGATTGAAGCTTCGAAGCTTTATTAATAAGATTGTTATTGTTATTCTATTTGGTGAAGTCCTTTCATCCCATTTAGGAACTTATATGACGTGTTCACTTATAACCATATGGTTCTAATGTCCCTTTGAGCCACTTCCATATTAAGACATCCATAGTTTTAATGAGAGCTGATCATTATTCAAAATTATACAAAAGTATATAAGATCACTTTTAAATATTATTTTAATACCTATTTTATTGGTATGGATATTGCTTGAACCTGCATCCTACTGCATTTGTATCTGATGCCTTATTAGCCAACTGCGCCACATAGGCCATATACATCGATAATAATTATGAGCATGCATATCATATATATGAATATTAATAATTATTTACAAAGTATATCATAATGCTAATACAGAGTGCATAGATAGTTCGGTCCAGGACTGTAACTAAATAATAGTTTGGGTTCGTTTTAAACAAAGCTTCAATTCGGTCCAGGACTGTTTATTTTGTTAAAGGGAGCTTCAGTTTGGGTTCAAGTTAGGCAAGCTTTAGTTCGTAGTGCTTCAGTTAGTTGTTTCATTTCGAACACTAGTTGTAAGTCAATATGTTATCTAAGTTCCTGGATGGGATGAAAGGATCCTCCAAAATAACAATATATATATATATATACATAGACGCTAGATGGAAATAATGTAACCATAACCCAATGCACAACCAAAAATCCTAGAATATTGATTCGTATAGTAAAATATGTATTTATTGAAGTCTTACCAACCCATATATAATAAAGATTTCAATAATGTAATATATGGTTCTTAACTTTCTATTCCATAAATAATGTTTTCAATATTACATTTTGTATACTATACTATATTTAATATATTATATAATTATGTTATCATTATCATGCTTCAAGATCTTAAAAAATGTCATTTACTAACAATTTAAAAACATTACAAAAACAACAAAATCATTTAATTGTAGTTATAATTTTTTAGACAAAATTATTTTATATATATAGTGATTAATCGGTTTTTACATCATATATAATATATTAAATATCAATTAATTATAAAGATTAAATATAAAGATTCTGTACAAATTCTAAGAGATAAAAATAAAATTTAATTCCTAGAAATTAAAAAAAACATAATAGAATTGTTGTTATGAAATTGATATTGTTTCTATATTTTCCATTGTTAAATATTTCAAGAAACATGTACAATTTTCAGAAAAATTAAAAACAAAAATATTTGGATTCTCAATACTTATATATATGCATCATATTATCATGTATTTATTTATATATGCGCTTACAATAGACCACATACATACGTATTTATATACACATATTGCTTAGTTTTGAAGTGCATTGAATTATACACATTAATACTATATAATATATAGTATAAGTAGATAGGATCAAATCGATTTCTAACGTTAAACATGTATAGTATAGGAAGTACTTTTATTGGACAAGTCTACCCATCTAGGTTAGGATGGGTTGGGAATTCGGTAGGGGCTCTGGAACGGTTTTGTATGTATGACCAACCAATCAAAAAAAATTTGGTGTTAAAAGTGGGGTGGGACCAATACATATGAGGTCTCCCTAGATTTTAAAGTGGGGGGGGACATATCCCCCCTGTTGCATAGCCCCTAGTAGGGGCTGAGACTAGAACCACTCGGTGTGATGTGTTGTCACTCTATCTATCTATTTAACTACCTCTCCCTCTTTCTCTCTCTCTATATCACTCATGGTGTGCATGGTGTGTCTGTATGTCTATATGTCTGTATGTAGTGAGTGCTGTATTACATAATAACGCCAACACTATTATATGATATAAGGCTTCATGTATAGAGCTAACTAATATATATTATGTAATGGATGTCGCTCTGCCACTCATGCATTATGCATTACATACATAGATAGAGCCTGAAATATAACATTTAGGTATATATATATATATTAATATATATATATATATATATATATATATTTGTGTGTGTGTATATATATATATACAAAAGTAAAGTGGGCAGTATCAGCTATCCAACAGCGTGTATAATCAATACTGGAATGCACACGCGTACTCAGGCGCACACACACACACACTCACGCACATATGTGTAGCAGTATGTGCGTATCACAACTGTAGGTGGCGCTCGTGGCGCAGTCGTTGAAGATCATATGTCACGCGACTGGCCGGCTGATTATATTCATTATTAGAAAGACAATCATATTTTATTTGTGTGCATATGTGTGCGGTCACGTTATAGTAAAGTGTAAATATGCATTATATAATGTATATATATATATTAGTGTGTATGTGTGTGTGTATTATTCTAACATGGAAATGTATACCAACATTCATTATTCATTACATGTACCCGCACACACACACACACACACACACACACACACACACACATATTCATATACACACTCATACACAGGAAGTAGATAACGGAGATGTAATCATTGACACATGAATACATTCGTAATCAACAATTGTAATGTTAATCCAGCATATAGCTTAGAAACACATCAATTACCTAGCTGGTCATCATGTTCATTTCAACTCGTATGTTTATACATGTAGTGGGATGAGGATGAGGAGGAGGAGGAGGAGGAGGAGGAGGAAGGGTGTGAGATAAGACTATAAGTAGGAATGGTAGGTATGTTTGTAATATGATGTGGAAAAGGGCCTGAACAATCCAATATGTTAAAGAAATCCCCGATCAGTATCACGAAGGTTGATGGTTCCAGATTAATTTACTTAGAGCAACCCACCACCTCATTGAATGCATATGCAATTACATTTTAATTCAACCCTTATTTAATTTGTTTTCAAGTCTTATCGAATTACTCATTTTTTCTTTTCTATTTTTTTATTATTATTATGTAAGTAATTGAATAAACTATACATGTAAAAAGAATAGGAGCAAGAAAAGAAACAAGGGAATGAAGAGAGTATATATGTGTGGGAATATTTTATATATAGATCATGATATGCTATATCATAAACATACAATATATATATATATATTACTATAGTAACAACCATGCTAGTATTCCATTATTCACATTAATCCTATGAGGGGTAGTCTACTCTTCCTGCTACCGCATACATAAACATTCTGCCACCATAACCTCAAAGTCTTCATTATCACTATACTTATCATCCTTTAGCATAATGTTAGTATAACCATTGATATTATTATGTAATACTAATACAACATTAATAATGTAATAATATAGATATATATATATATATATATACAATAGTATATACTTTAGTATATGCTACTAGCATTACTGCTGGTGACAGTTACATAACAATAACAATAACAACAATAACAACAACACAATAGTGATGGTAACCTCTTCGTAGAACTTTAGCTGATGGACGGGTTCCTCGCACGTACTCTGACAGAAGTCCTTGAATATCAGGTATCCTGCATAGTGTATAGGTGTATGTAGGTATGTATAGGTATGTGTAGGTATGTATAGGTATGTGTAGGTATGTGTTCATGTGTGTATGTAGGTGACCTTGTAGTAGTTGTAGTAGTCATGCATGCAGCGGTGCTAGACATCGCCTATACACTATTGCAGATATACACACATGGTGAACACTGAGAGAAGTGAAGAAACAATACAGAGGAGGAGTAGAACAGGAAAAGTATAGGCAATCTTAATGTAGAAATATGTTACAAATAGATAAATCTAGTATATATATATTATAACAGTCCTGGCATACCTGGCCTAATCTGTATATATGTATTATGTATGTGCTATATATATATTGTTATTTAATATAGTCTATTTTAAAATCATAGTGATTATTACAGTGATGTAGGTTGTGTATAATATAGGGTGTGTATAATATAGTGGTGTTAGCATTGTGTTCATTTATGTACAAATGAACAAAGAAACACAGGAGATGAATTCTACTATATTTACATGTATATGATGGGAATGTGTATGTAGGTGTGTACAAGTATATATATATATATATATATATATATATATATATATATATCATTATCTCTACTCAGACATCTGATTGAGACTATTGTGTACGTTGAGAAAAGGAGGGGTACAAAGACACTCCCTTTAAGTAAATTGTACCCAGTACATGGATATTAGGGTGTAGTGTATATGGTCAGTCACTATAGGTGCAGCTAGCTACTAGCCAGTAGTTCTACCAGAGATATGGTGGTTTTTTTTACGATAATCATTGAAAAACCATTATTAAAATGTTGTTATCACAGAATAATTATTTGTATATATTGTTTAAATACAATTATAGTTTATGATGTTGATTATAATATATTTATGAGTATAATTATAATCTAAATTATATTATGATATATAAACATTAATGAAGTGTATTTTTTAATTTTATAATTAAATAGGTTTACTAATATAGTATTGGGCAATAAGGCACGAAATAACTAGTTATTTCTATATATATATATATATATATATATATATATATATATATATATATAGTTTTACTGTATTGATTATAGTTTTGGAACACTGTTAATATAACAGCAGCAGCAGCGAGGACATCGAGGACAAGTGAGGATGTCCTTCGTAATCGATGTGTGAGAGAGAGGGGAGAAGATGGAGAGAGGGAGGGAGGAGGCGGAGGCGGAGGCGGAGGAGGAGGGGGACAAGGATATAGATTAGGTAACGACGCTGGATAATGTTTACAACGCCATCCAGCCACCGTACGGTCAGTGTGTCTCGTGAGACCACCGATACCAATGGTACCGCATTAGTGGCGTTTGTGACGCCCTAGTAATGGTCAAGTAGCGGTCAAGGCAACCTTACACGCACGGAGAGAGAATCCACATCAATGCGAGGTAACGACATTATTATTGATAACCTATACACATGTGTGTGTGTGTGCTGGTGTTGGTGTGTGTGTGGGTGTTGTGGTATGTGGGGATATGTGGATGTATGTGTGAGGGTGTGTACATATATGTGTTTGTCGACTAAAGAAATCAGTATACGTGTAAAGCGTATAGATACATACTGTATCTATACGCTTTACGAAAGTGTTAATATGATTGGGCATAGGTATAGTGTTCATCTTATCATCTACTACAACACTTCCAATATATCATCATATGGGTACTTCAATACATGTATAAACAATGTAAACATGCATATATAAATATATATATATATATATATATATATATATAATTAGTATACATCTAAAAGTGATAATGTATTTATAAGATTTTACATGTTATTATTAATATATGTATAAACAGTTAAAAAAATCCGATTCCTATTTGTATTTTTTCTAATTTTATCTTTTCCTGAGTGTCTTAATGAGAATCGGTTTTAAATCGATAACTAAATTTCAAGTTTATGAACCGGTTTATGTGATTCTTATATTCTTAAATTGCTATAGGAATCGGTTTATTTGAAACCGATTCAAAATTATTACTATAGAAATCGGTTTATTTTAAACCGATTCCTAAACTATTAATATAGGAATCGGTTTAACTTAAGATGTTGATGTACTTTGAACGTAAGTTTAGATGTAAAATATAATATTAGAATAAATATTAGTATCGTAGCAAGGTATTAACTCATACATTATAATGTATTAAATAATTTCATTTAAGTTAAATTTAAAATATAAATTTAATAATAATAACATTATAATATTGAATACAATATGTAATCAATATTGAATTGCTATATATTTAATATTGAGCAATTAGTTCAACATGATTCAATTATATTATAAATATAATTATGATTACAATTGTAGTTCAATGTGTCACTTGCATGAGATTATGATAATTTAGAAAAATACATAGGAGTACTTAAATAATTTTAGTTTTTAAAATAATATTTTATTTATTAAAATCAGTATATTATATTAAATATAAAATTAAAATAATAATTAATAATTAATTTGCATAGATAACAATATATTAAAATAATTAAAAAGTATAATACTTTATTATTTCTATATTAAAAAAATAATATACCTATAATTTAAGAAATACTTACATCAATAACTTAAACCGATTCTCAATAATTAGTTTAGGAATCGATTTTAAAAACTGATTCTCAATAATTAGTTTAGGAATCGTTTTTAAAAACCGATTCTCAATAATTAGTTTAGGAATCGTTTTTTAAAAACTAATTCTCAATAATTAGTTTTGGAATCGATTATATAGATTCCTGCACGATAAAATGTAGGATTCGTTTTTATAAACCGTTTTATAAACAAACTTTACAGGAATCTGTTGTCCAATTTGAATCTGATTCCTATAATAAAATCGTCTTAGGAATCAAATTTGTTTAACTGTGTATTATACAAAGTAACCTAAGCCCTAAAACCAAATATATAGCACGTCATTCGTGACTAATAATTCATTATGTATATATATATATATATATATATATATATATATATATATAAATGTGTAGTATATAAATGAGCGCATAGATTGCATCATCCATATATTTATAATAATAATGATATAGAGTTTATTAGGTAAACAACAAAATAAATAATAACAAATATGGAAGAAAAAATAGATATGAATAGATACCCAAATCGACATGGTACTAAAATTAACATTGGGTTTACATTTAACAACAAAACGCCTTGGTTTATGCATGCCGAATAGGTTATAGTTTACCAGCGGTAAGATACGCATATATGGTAATCATCATGGACGTATCCTTACATAGTATATTTAGATCTACCAATGATTTAACAACGCTTCGTTAATTTAAATAATCTCTTAATATATACCGTTCAATATATATATATATATATATATAATGTGAAATGTATGGTGAACTATAGCCCATATATGGTAGAAAGTACGATGTCAACACTAGAAGTGGACAACTGTTGATGACCGGTAACCCATATATACATCATCAACGCAGTATAATTCAGTTGTTGCTATAGTAGGTGCAAGGACATGTCCTTGGTAGGCGTGTCCTTGCAGTGGCGCGTGACCTATATCGAGGTTCGGTGTACAAACAAACCACTCGCACACAAACAAGTGCGCGCTCGGGGTGATACGTAATTAGTTATTGATCGAAAGTAGAGCGTTATAGGCACGCATACGATATCCGTAATGTGACGAGGTGTTTTGGGTATACACACATATTAGAGAGAGGGGGAGAGAGAGAGAGAGATATATATATAGAGAGAGAGAGAGATATATATATATATAGATAGAGAGAGATATAGAGATATATGAAGAGAGATACAGAGTGAAGTCGCACACTGTTCGTGCTAGTATGCACATTATTTCAGGCTTTCAGGTATATAAATATATGATAACTTTATGCTGGTTACTCTAATATTGTTATATTATCAGACATAATAATATACTGATATTCTAGTGATATTCTATAGTCTATGTAATTATATATATGTAGTATATAGACTGTATATAATTTATACTTAAGGGGATAATGTTAAGGATAAAGTTAAGGATAAAGTTAAGCGCGATACCATCGTTTGGTTTACATGTAAAAGATACGAAAAAATGCTATTTTTAGAAATCTATTAACTCAAAAAATATTCACTTTTTTTTTTTTTTTTTTTAATCTATTAATAATATTCCATATTTTTATATTATATATTGAAATTTATAGATGTTTACACACCTTTATGTTATACGTTTCTAAAAAAAATAATTGAAATATCTGATAAAAATGTTAATTTTCCAACTAAATTGCTAATTAAAATTTTTTAAATAAATATTTTTTACATTTTGACATATAATTTTAACCTTACAGGTATTATCTAGTTATATTGAAAAAATGAAGAAAATATATTCAATTGTACAAAAGTTAATACTAGTTATGTCAGCATGATTGGTCACAAATAATTATTCTGAGTAAATCAAGTTTCAAATATAATATATGAATATAAACAATATGATTATACAGGTACAAATAATATAATATAATCAGCATGAATAATGTAATGAACATAATTTAAACACCATTTTAAAGATAATTTTTGAAATATTATAATTTAACATTAAAAAAAAATTTGAAATTCAATTTTTTTTCGAAAAAATCAATGGTATCGCGTCCCCTTAAGTACTTCATACATGTGTAATTGTGCGTTTTTTGTAACGTACCACAGTACCACTGTATGCTTATACATGTAAACTCAAGTGGGACTGTGGTAGTGTGGTACGTTACGAAAAACGCTTGCTAACTTGGTACTGTGGTACTGTGTTACTTTGGTAAAAACTCACCCTTAAAGTGTTTAGAGTGATTTATTCTCAAAAACCATTATATACATTTATTGAAAACAAAAACATTATTTTGATAATATATTTTATACATTTTATATAATAATTTATTTATAATTCAAAATTATACATTATATTGAAAGATAAAATCATTTTAATATATATGATTAATTCTAAATAATAATAATTAATAATATATTAATAATTTATTTTTTGTATATTTGATAATTTACTATATTCATGTTGATCATTTGAAAGTAAAGGTCACTGATTATTTTTAGTTGAAAAATAGTATATTGTAATAAATTATTACTAATAATGTATATTTCTCTATAGTCTGTAATGGCTCATACTATGAGCCTCATAGTATAATTTCAGATGAATTAAACTCTGGTACACTAAAAGATTCTTCGTGGACATCATTAAATTTCATTAAATGTAAAAAAAATGTATTATATCTATTCAAGAAAACGTTATAAGGTGTAAAAGTTTAATATGTCCTTTTAAAAGGGGTAATCCACTACCAGTATTTCCGGAAATAATGTCCGTAAATGTTTACCAGAAAGTTATTTTCTAGCAAGCTAACTACAATTTTAGTAGGTTACCATCTTATATTCAGGAAAATTTCCGGAAATATGGTAATTTTAAAGTATCCCACTACAATTTGTTAGAAAATCACTTTCTAGCAAACATTTCTGGACATTATTTCCGTATAATGTACCTTGATATGTACTTTCAAATTCGAAATAGATGATAATATATATATATATATATAAATATATAGTATATGATATAATATATATCTATATAATTTATATCTATATACTATATATATATTATATATAATTATAATGTATTTGTATCTACTAAGAAAATTCTGTATTTGTAATTGTATCTACTATGATTTTTTTTAAAGTAATTGTAGTAAGATAAGATAAGATAAGATAAATTGTATTATTGTAATCATTATAAAAGGAAAACAATAAATTGAAAAATAAAATAGTCAGAAGACTTTCGAGGTAGTATCATCGATATAAAGAAAGAAGAAACTTTCTTTATATCGATGGGTAGTATCTATTATAAGAAAAAAGTGTGTAATTGTAATTGTATCTATTATACATTCATTGAGTATCATGCCAAGATTTGTATATATATAAGGTATATAGTAAACTATAATGGTGATTACTAAGAATACATTTCTTATACATGATCTAACCCATGGGTGGATATAGATATAACACTGAAGTGATATCGAATTTATTGCAATAATTACCATATGGTTTATTATTATTTTAGCATTGTATGTATATAGTGCATATTATAGATCTTTATTGTATATTTCTTATCTCAAGTATTATTCTATCAACTGTAATAATATATATATATATATATATATATATCAACTATAATAATAATACATAAATATATATAAATTGATATTCTATATGAAGGTGGAGCATGTATTATTCATTATAAGTAGCACATACTGACCATATCGGTCAAATATGTTGCAAGCACATATATAACATGTCCTATTTAGTAGATATTATATAATATCTACTTAATGTAATTAATAGCACTACTGCTGCTAGCAGTAGTATCAATTAAATAGATAGGCGTTTATATACATAGAAGTTTCTATACATAGACAATGTTTTCAATTCGTTATGCAATATATATTAGCTTTTACTCACAGCATAGATATGTATAGTATTTAAAACCAACATATAGGACCTACAATTGCTATATTAGTAATGAAACTTAGTTTTCCTCATATAAATAATAATTTAAAATATATATTATTTTAATATACAATTATTTGTACATTTGAAAAGTGATGATACGAATTTACATGATAAAATCAGTTCCGAAAATGTAACCTACGTAGGTGGCGTTGTTAATTTTGATATACAAAACCTAATTACACTATTTCGCGTGAGTTCTATTTTTCCTAAAATCATCGGTGTGTCCCACGTATAACAAACTACCACGGTCATACTTACCAGGATATGAATAGTACAGGTTACAAAGCGTGCACCGAGAGAGAGAGAGAGAGAGAGAGAGAGAGAGAGAGGAGAGAGAGAGAGAGAGAGAGAGAGAGAGAGATAGATAGAGAGAGATAGAGATAGATAGAGAGAGAGAGAGAGAGAGAGAGAGAGAGAGAGAGAGAGAGAGAGAGAGAGAGAGAGAGAGAGAGAGAGAGAGAGAGAGAGAGAGAGAGAGAGAGAGAGAGAGAGAGAGAGAGAGAGAGAGAGAGAGAGAGAGAGAGAGAGAGAGAGAGAGAGAGAGAGAGAGAGAGAGAGAGAGTGAGAGAGAGAGAGAGAGAGAAAGAGAGAGAGAGAGAGAAGTAATCACAATCGTTACGTAGAATTACGCTGACGACTAGGCTACAATATAAGCCACGCCCCTTCGTTGTTGCCATAGCGACCAATGAAAGTGATGCCAGTGAAATACGATGGTAGTTGGCACACATACGCTCAGTGTGTCGCGCCCACAATCGATACGCCTACGCATGCCTACAACAAATGCGTCGTAGTAGTAGTGGTGGTAATATAGTTACCGAGGCTACCTATGTTATATTAGTAGTAGTAGTAATAGTAGTAGTAATAATAGCAGTAGTAGTAGTAGTGGTGGTGGTAGTGGTGGTGGTAGTGGTAATGGTGGTGGTGGTGGTGGTGGGGGTGGTAGTAGTAGTAGTAGTAGTAGTAGTAGTAGTAGTATTAGTAGTAGTAGTAATAGTAGTAGTAATAATAGCAGTAGTAGTAGTAGTAGTAGTAATAATAGCAGTAGTAGTAGTGGTGGTGGTGGTGGTGGTGGTGGTGTTGGTGGTGGTGTTGGTGGGGGTGGTGTGGTGGTGGTGGTGGTAGTAGTAGTAGTAGTAGTAGTAGTAGTAGTAGTAGTAGTAGTAGTAGTAGTAGTAGTAGTAGTAGTAGTAGTAGTAGTAGTAGTAGTAGCAGCAGCAGCAGCAGCAGCAGCAGCAGCAGCAGCAGTAGTAGTAGTAGTAGTAGTAGTAGTAGTAGTAGTAGTAGTAGTAGTAGTAGTAGTAGTAGTAGTAGTAGTAGTAGTAGTAGTAGTAGTAGTAGTAGTAGTAGTAGTAGTAGTAGTAGTAGTAGTAGTAGTAGTAGTAGTAGCAGCAGTAGTAGCAGCAGCAGCAGCAGCAGCAGCAGTAGTAGTAGTAGTAGTAGTAGTAGTAGTAGTAGTAGTAGTAGTAGTAGTAGTAGTAGTAGTAGTAGTAGTAGTAGTAGTAGTAGTAGTAGTAGTAGTAGTAGTAGTAGTAGTAGTAGATGTGGTATAAGGGTGACCGCCAAACTGACCACTAGTGTGAGTAATCGAATGAGAGCGTATAGCTGTGATGTCCGGTGTGCGAGATATGTAGTGGTGCGATGAGAAAGAGAGAGAGTGAGTGCGGTGAGAGCGATTACGGAGTGGTATGTGATAAAGACCGGTGATGTGGGGCAAGCGAGAGCGGTTCGGATAGGTCAGCCAGGGTGGGGACAGAGGTACGGGAAGCGTGTTTTTTAACGACGTAATATCATCGATATAAAGAAACTTTCTTTATATCGATGCGTAATACATATTGTATTTTATTGATATGCAAATATACATGTATACCCAATCAGCAGTGTTAACAATAATGTCAATAATAATGATAATAATACTATTATACGAACACGTGGTTAAAACCATCAAACAATATAGTGTATATATATATATATATATATATATATTAGTTCATAGAAATAATGACCGAAGGTAACAAAATCGAGCAAATTATACATATTGTGTATACACATATGTAAATAATGTATATATTCCGAAATGTGCACACTTAAATAAGTTCATATGGTTATGTAGTAGTAGCAAAGATTTTCCGAAGGATGCTTCGCAAAATCTTTGGTAGTAGTATATTAGTATTATATTTTAAGTAAATTCTATATTGTTAGTAAGTATTTATATACCTTATTTTTAAATATAAGAGTATATTTTATGTTACTAATATAGTTGGGAAGTTTATTCTATATAATCTATAGATTAAATCTATAGGGTAGAGTATACTCTATGGTATATATACCCTAGAGCAAGGGTTCCCAACCTTTTTTCACCATGACCCTTTTTTAATAATTCTTAATTTAAAAATATACCACGACCCACATTTTATTTTTTAATCATTATACTTTAATCATAAACGAATAATATATAAATATTAAAATATATATTTCCATCTTCAATTTTTCTCAACCAGAACGTCAATTTTCTTATAAAAACATTTATATTATTTTTTAGAAATTGGCTCATGAGTCATGAAAAACCAAATGACCCAAGTGTGAATCATTTTACTCATATGTTGGGAACCACTGCCCTATAGGAACAATTGTTAAACTGATAATATAGGTAAGTTTACACTGTAAAATGTACAGTTATATCAATAATATGGGCATATGATGATCTTAGTATTATATTGTTCATTGTGCCTAGCTACATGCATGCCTTTCATTGGTACATCGTTGTCAATGTATAAGCATAGTATACATATATATATATATATATATATATATATATATTTATATATATAATATATACAGTATATATACTTCCTTTTTTATCAAATATATTCGTTTGTTGTCGATCCTATCATGAATGACCCATATCATGCGTCGCATGTAAATATAACGTTGATGTATCAGCTCATAGGTATTATATCATGGTTGTGAGTCATTTCAATTAATACGTGTATATAATAGTTATAGTAGTTTCCACAACAATAAAACTACTACTATAGTATACTTACACCTATAGGTGTATGCACCAATTCGTACTATATATATATAGTACCAATATATATATTTATATATACATATATGTAGTTAGGGTATGAACTATAGCACTGTATACAGTAACCCCACTGTAAACATCAACAATGGTATAATACCATTACAATTGTATCCATGGGTACAATGGTATATCATCTATATATGTTCTCGTGAAATCATAGACAACGAATATCATCTTCATATGAATGAATTAAGGTGAGGTCGTATTAGGTATTTGCGAATATTCGCATGGGTTGTCTCGGTATATATAAATGTATATATATACATAATAAATCGGTATATTCTTAAATAAACGGTAACTTGATTTGAAAAAAACTCGCCTATTATATTATAGCAGATATCGCCGATTATGTAACAGATCGATACTTCTCTATTTTCGCTTATTGTCTGCGTTATTATGTCATACGGACACCGATGTTATTCTATTGTATTATTTGTACACTCGGTATACGGCAGAGAATACATATAGGAATAGTTAAACAATGAACGCAATAACGCGCAATGCGCGTCGCGCATTCGTCACTTCCGGCTGCACTTCCGACACGCGGCGTGTTTCTCTCACCGAAGTCGACACAGACAGACATACAGATTATAATATATATGCAGAGAGCTACAAACAAAGTTAACAGTGTTAACTTAACACTATAAAATAACTATAGTTATGTATATATATATATAATATATATATATATATATATACACTCGTAATCAATCTAATGTAACTGAATCCTCTATGTATATAGGCTATACAGGTGGCATGTGGCCATCCAATAGTAGTATACTACTTATAGTATACGCGTATACTAGTACTACCTATGGGTTATATTAGAATTATATGTGTGATACCGTGGGCATTGATGTGTTTATCATGACGAACTTAGTGATATAATGTCGTATTAGTATGCATTCTATATAGAGCTATAGTTGACTATACTACACTTTAACATATATGTATGTATCACTGCATCACTGTATACTTACTCATAGTATTCTTACTATACTTACATTCTTACTTACATTACTACTATATATACATGCATGTGTATATGAGCCTATATGTGTATGTGTGTATATGCATATAGGTTACCGTATATATATATATATATATATATATATATATATATATATATATATATATATATATATATTGATTACAATATCTATAGACTATTTTAAATGTCTATACAGTACAGATATCAGTTTAATATCCGCCTCTGCACATATTAATACGTATATCAGGCGATCAACTTCCGCCGGAAGTATGACGTCATAAAGACGAGGTAATACGGCGTGCGTGTGACGGCACCACCCGATAATCATTACTGAGAGTTGCGTGATTGCGTCATAGTTCATAGGTCATATCGATGCAGCGCGTAATCGTAGCGACCCGCATCTATGAGGCGACATCGGTATCGGTGATTCTTAAAATAGAAGGACATATCACACATATCATCAACGATTTTACGAAGCAAGATTGTTCTAATGACAAGTATTTTCTATTACTATTCTATACTATTGAGATATATCTCTATAGAGATATATCTCAAGAGATAGAGATAGAGATAGAGAGTACAACTTCATAACATTATTTATAAACAGTAACGCGATAATTTAGAAATCCACCTATTGGTATATATATCTATAGATATCTATATATATATAAATATTGTATTATTAAAATACATATATTAAATAATTAAATCATATAAATACGTTGGTCAGTTGTAATATATATATATAGTGATAATAATACGTGGGCCCTATATGAAGTATGTAGTCTTCAGGTGTGCTAAAGATAGCGTACGCAGCTAGTCACCCTTATATAGCCTACACCTCTTACATACTAGAGATGACCACATCGACGACTGACTAATATAATATAGGTTCGCGCCTCTCGTATCGATTAAACAGTCGCTTAGCAACGCTACGGCGTGATGAGAGAGCCGCCATAACTACCACTACCACTAGTGGTGTGGTGGTGGTAGCGGTGGTGGTGGTAGTGACTCGTGGAGGAGGTCGTGGCATGATTACGACACGCTTACTACACGGTGATCTATTTAACGGCGTGACGTCATAGTGTACGCTACACGTGAACGTTCCACTATTGCACGGCTGTACGGTTAGTTACACGAGAGTGGCTAGAATACCTAATATGGGGGTATGTGTGGCTAGAATACATAATATGGGGGTATGTGTGGCTAGAATACATAATATGGGGGTATGTGTGGCATGGTGGTGCACGTGCAACCATTACACGGTAACCGCAGCGAACTAATTCTCGGGTGGATACGACGTCACGGTGGGTTCAAGGGTTAACTAGGCTAAACCCTACGGTGAGAGGCGGTGTACGGTTATCTACGAGATAGGATGGTTGTAACTATTAGGCGATAATTGCGGTGACCTAATTCGTGGTGACGTCATAGTAGGATATATTATGCTAATACACGAATTATGACATCGGCTCCTGTATATATATATATATATATATCCGGTTGTGTATGCTTGTATGTCATACAATGTATGTGTGTGTGTGTTTGTTTGTGTGTGTGTGAGTTTGTGTGTGTGTTGGTTTGTTTGCATGTGTACCAACATGGTATATCCATAGATTTGTATTTTACTAAGGTAAACTATAAATATATGGTTATATCAAAGATATTGTGAAGTTTGGAAAATCTTTGGTTATATCATATATATATATATATATAAGAAATAATTTGAATACAAAATAAATGATTACAATATAAGAAATAAATGCACTTGTATAAATAAAACAAATAGTAAATCACACACAATTAATATATATGGTATTAAACTTTGGAATAATTTAAATAATCACTGTACAAATTTAAAAAAAATTCATAATTAGTTTATTAATTAGTTTAATTATTTTAATTTCATTATACATATCAGCTAACTTATCCAATATATTTATTTACTATTTTTATTGTCTCTATAATTTTAAAATTGAGTTCATTTTTTTTCGTTTTATTATTTGTAATTTTATTTATTAACAATATATTCATTAAGGGGGTTTCACACCAACTCGAACGAAATATTAACTCGCAATATTAGCTCACAAATTTTAGTTCTAATATTTCGTGCTAATATTTCGAGTGTTTTATGATTTTTTTTCAGTGCATAAATGTAAAACACACAAATTTCTAGAATTTTATATTCTAGAAATTTGTGTTTCATATTTTATACTTTATTAATTACAATTTTTAAAATATCAAACATGATAACAATATATTCAATATATAAATCATATTAAAAGTTCTATATATAATATATACTATTCGTAAAGTAATATATAATGTATACACAATTTTAGAATCCATATTTTCATTATTTTAGCTCTCATATTATTCAATATATATTTTTTATTATCACAAATTTCCAAAGGAAAGGACACTTGATAATGATATTAACTGCCTATGTGGCTCAGTTGGCTAAGGGGTTAGACACTCAAGTAGTAAGACACAGGACACCTCGTATGGACCATTATTTGATTTTTATAAAATGGGTCTTAAAATATTATTTAGAAGTGATCGTATATCATTGTGTATAAATAAATGACCGGCTCTGGTTAAAAACATGGATGCCTTAACATGAGAACAGCTTCGAAGAATATTAGAGTCATATGGTTATAAGTGAAAACTTCATCTAAGTGTCTGGGTGGGACTCCACCAAATAAAAATAACAATAACGAAAAAGTGTTTAGTATGGATTAGATTAGATTATAGGAAATACAACATTATATAATATTATATGAATTTATATTATTATATGAATATAATATTAATATAAATTACTTTTAGTAACTACTTTAATTCTATATAATTGATAAATACTCAAAATTAAAAATGAGCTCTAATTATTGGAGCTAATTTTGTGAGCCGGTGTGTACCGGAGCTAGAAATATTAGAGCTAACATTTAAATCTAATATTTTCAGATAATATATGCGTTAGAGTTGATGTGAAACCCACTTTAAGGTTGTATTATTATTTTATTGGAGAGTACCCTCTTTGTGTGTATAGATTAGTATAGTATAGATATAATCTCCTTTGAGCAGAAGTTGTATTTGTTAAATTGTACTTTCTGAACTCAATAAACTATTTTCAATTATTCATTCATTCATTTATATATAAATATATATATAGACCAGCTTGTAACTGCATAATGTAGTTATGAAATAATGTTAGCAACCAATCATCATACTGCACTGCACTGTTAGACATTACACTTATTATTGCTACTAATTATTTACAGCATAACAACTAATGATTTACAATACACCTTGATATATCACATGATAGAATTGTAGATAACAATATAGATTTAAATTATATCTATGGATATTACTATAGTATATTATACAATAACTATATATATATATATATATATATATATAGTTATTGTGCTTTGGTGACTTCAAGTTAATCTGTTTCTAAATATAGGTCGTTACAAATATCAATCAGCCCCTTAATTATAGTAAGTACCCCACAGTACTACCAGTGTTTTCTTTGTACTTTAATAATAGAAATAAAACACCCTTAATCTAAATATAGCATTATGATAACTTCATTATTGAGATAACTTCGGCATATTGTTTGCATAAGAAAACAGAACTGTTTTTAATGTGTAAATACATATACATTGTGCTATCAAACCAGTAACCTGTATATTATACAGTGTACATACAGTGTATATAAACGTTGGATTCGATTCTCAGATGCTACAGAGAATGGGATTTGTGTAGCATGGAAAGTTGGAAAAACTACTGCTGAGCATATAGTAACTGATTATCAAACTACCTATCTGCTGATGGTCTGTTTAAACACATCCTAGGAATCTAGGGCTAAGATGCATACTAATCAGTATATAGGTTACCTTTTATAATAATAGTATAATTTCATAATAAAAAAAACATAGAATGTTAAACTCGCCATTTAGTTTCATATGCAAAAGGTCACATAACACAATAGTGCAGGTTTAGTAGGGTCATGGCAAGGAATGCTATGACCAATACATGTCATTGGTCATGGCATACTATTTCAGGTTTAGTTTGGGTAATAAGCACAGAGTATTTAATAATTTATTTATAATTAATTTTGTGTTATAAACTATAATCTGATTGATTATTGTTTATAAAGATACATGAGTCATGCTTTCCATATTATCAATATATATATATATATATATATATATATGTTTATATAAATTCTTGTGTATACAATTTAGTTTCAGTATACACATATATAGGTATAAACTGTTTGTATATCAATAATATTTACATGTGTAGATTTTATTATAAATATACATATAAGTATATGTAAATAAATATATATATATATATATATATAAATAAATATTCATATGATTGTGTGTGTTGGTGTGAGTTTATTATATATTATGTATTATTATACATTATACATATAATAATACACATGTCATCATATCCTATATGGCACAATATGTATATCTGTATAGGATAGCTTGCCTAGATATACACAGGGTGAGTCACACATATTATAACAACCACCATATAACCACCATGTATATAAGTACAGAAATACTAACTATACTCTATAGATCCTATAGGCTATAGATATTAATCCCATCATAACAACTATGAGAGGGAGTTCAGTTAAACCATATAAGTCTATAATTATCTATGGTAACTGATAGCACCTCACTATCTATTCAGATGAGTATGTGTGTATATATGTATGTGTGTGTGTGTGTGTGTGTGTGTGTGTGTGTGTGTGTGTGTGTGTGTGGGTGTATGTGTATATAGAAATAGTAATATTATAAACAACATAAAAAACTATGATTCTTTATTTTAGTGATGCTATAATTAATACTGTGAAATGCACACAATGGATAGGTTTGTTTGTAAATATAATTAAATTTAGTGTGTACAGATAATATATAGTCAATCAATTCACTAAGCAAATAATAATGAATGGGCAACCTTTATATAGCATCTGTGTATAGCTGCTTCTGTATATATCTTCTGTTTTATACATCAGTTATGCAGATTTTATAATAGTAATGATCTTGTTATTTGACAAGCACATTAATGTCCTTTTATAGCTAGAAACACATTATTATTAGTATTATTATTGATTTATTAATGAAATAGTATTATTCATAATACAATAATATTGTTTAGCATTGGTGAGTTAAATTATTAATATTTTACAATATTTTCTATTTTGTAATATGTTTGGATGATAAATTTAGATATACATATATATATATAAATTTTTGCTATTTTTATTTTAGTTTGGTAAATTAATTTCATCCCATCCAGGAACTAAGATTACTATTGTTACTTGTGACAAAATGTATTTAATGTCACTCGGAAACCGCTCTCATTTTAAGGCATCCATAATTTTAATGAGAGCTGATTATTTATGTATAAACAATTATATAAAATCACTCATAAATATTATTTTAGAAACTATTTAAATGGTAATTGATTTATACAGTGATCTACTACATCATGTGTTTAACATGTTAGCCTATTGAGATAGCCAGATAGTTATATATATTTTTGATCAAAAGCATTAAAGAAATAGTGTATATTAATATAAGTTATTATATATATAAAATATAATATTACTTATATTTTATGAATATATCTATTATTGTAACAATTTAAAATGAATAACAATTATCACAATTAATGTAAATCTATTTTGATGTTAGCATATTTCAATCTATTTTATATGGTCAAGGATGGAAGATAAGGTTGGAAGGTTGGAGAGAATGTGTACAACTCATGTCAGAAGTATTATTAGAACATGGAGGTAGAGGTAACTCACTATTATTGTTTATATAAATTTATATATATATATTTACTTTCTATGGTAGTAAAAATACAAAATAATAACTATTTATTCCATATATGTATATATCTCTATTGGGATTACTATAACCTATAGGTACTATATATATAGGCAAAGTCCAGGGCTTTGCTATAGGTATACAACTTTATAATTTTGCACTTATAAATATACTATATAATATATATATATTATTAACTAACAATTATTGTGTATATATATATAGGATTAGTTAGTTAATTAACATAATTTCATATAACTATGATTTATTTAATACACAGATATACACACATATACTTATACACATAGATATATACATAAAATAGTATTTCAGAATCAATAGTAGTCTTAAAATAATCCTATATGTATATATATTCCTGTTTATATGTATAGATATAATTTAAACTATTTATATGTACTTGTTATATTTATATAATAGTTTGCTATGAATAGCTGTAGGTATAAATAACACTAGTTATGCAACTGATACAGACACTACCTAGAGATGGAGACAGAGTGGGAGGAGGAGGAGGAGGAGGAGGAGGAGGAGGAGGAGTGTACATTGTATACAGTGTACAATGCACTACAATCTCAATATGGTAACCATAATCATCACCTGGAGACTGGCAAAGCATAGGTGGTGATGGAGAGTGGCGATGACTCATATTTATGACTTTGATTTATCATAACTGTTGCGGATTGTGATAGGACTCGGACATAGGGGTCAATATATATATGGGAGTTGGCCACGGTGTAGGTGGTGGTGGTAGAAGATGATATAATACACTGTAGAGATGGATAGTAGGTGATTACATATAAATTTCCATAGGTGTATACTAGGCTGTAGTAATGGATACATACTAGACTGTAGCAATGGATGCCTATTTATGATAGCTTTATTAGGTATATGTGTATACATCCTTGTACATATACTTATGGGTGTGTGAGAGTATGTTGTATTTACCAACTATACTGTGGACAGTGTGTATATGCGAATGTATATGCGTATGTATAGGTATTCATGCATGAATGCTTCAATATAATCATATATATATATATATATATATATATATATATATATATATATATATATATGCATAGGATTGTGAAGATGTAGTCATTTGAGCATTTTGTGTACTCAGGGTGTACTGTGGGTGTACTGTGGTTGTACTGTGGGTGGTGATAGATGGGGTGTATGACTAACCTAGTTTCTGATTGAATATATTCTCAAACGTGACTTCGCCCATCTTCTGCAGGTGTTTGTGCATTATGCTTCGTACGCTGTGTGTGTGAACATCATTACATGTTATAGCAGCATTAAACTTATTCGTATGTCTATATAAGGATATAAATATATATATAAGGATATATGGATATGTTAGAGCCATATAGATGATTATACAATAACCATTAACTACACCATTATCTGCTTACTAAAGTAGATACACCTGATATGGTTAGTGAACGAATTCTAAGGATGAAGGGAGGAATTCACTTAACCTATAGGGTAAAAGGTGAAGGATACTTTTGACGAGGCCAGTCTTGCGATAGTAGTAGTGGGGGTTGTAGTAATATCAGTCATATGGTAGAGTCTAATATATGTGGTGTGTATGTGTATGTATGTGTATGTGTATGTGTGTGTGTGTGAGGTATATAACTAATACAGTGTACTTGGTATATTCACATAGGTCCCATTACTTACACTAAAATTAGTCTTTGCACATAGGTCATTATCTAACAGTAATAGGGGTCCTAATAGTAGTGAAACATTATTGTTATTGTTAACGAGAGGCCATAAATTATTTATACACAATTATATAAGATCACTTCTAAATATTATTTTAAGACCTATTTTAATGGTCTGGACGAGGCTCGAACACACTAATACCACCTTAACTAAGACCACCTTAACCAACTGAGCTACACAGTCAGTTATATATATAGGCTATCTCTCTATCTTCATCATGATTAGATGGTTATCTCATCATAATTAAGATTAACCTAGATCTGCTCTCTAGTTCTGGGTAGGGGCAGCATGATATCTACATAGTAGGTATTCTTATCTATATAACATATAATCTGTAACCAACATGTATTTTGTTGTATAACTTGTATTGTCTGCTTATTTAGCATACAATATAAGCAGATTGAAGTGCTATGTTATTGCTGGATATACAATGATATCATATATTATCATACTTAACATATATCTTTATGAATTAATATATATATATATATATATATATATATATATATATATATATATATATATATATATATATATAAGGATATATGGATATGTTAGAGCCATATAGATGGTTATACAATAACGATTAACTACACCATTATTTGCCTAAAGTAGATACACCTGATATGGTTAGTGAACGTATGCTAAGGATGAAGGGATAAATTATATATATATGTAATAATGAGTGGCCGAAATAAGTGTTGGCAATATTACACCACTCAAAATGATAGAGGACCGTTGTATTTAAATTACATTTTATTAATCAATCAAAATAAAAATAAAAACCATACACTAATGCTGTTAAACATTTATACAACATTACAATAAAGAATATTACAATATTTAACTTTGTACAAACCTCTACGTGCCATGGTATAATTAAAAATGAAATAATATTATTAAATCGGATATAATTCAGATTATATTATTTCTACACGACAGTTCATTGGTCCAACCAATTATATTAAAATAAACTAAATAACACTAAATAAAAAACACAAAAATCAATATACACGAAATTAACATTTATAATTTTATAATTTTATAATTATTCCATAACCCAAAAACTAAAATATAACTAAAAATATATAATAAACTAAATAACATTAACTACAAAAACACAAAAATCAATATATACTAAATCAATATGTATAATTATTACCTAATATACAACAACAAAATAACTAATTAAAAATATATAATATAAACTTAAAAACAACTACATTAAAAATATATAAGACATTAGTCTGCTACATATATATATATATATATATATATATATATATATATATATATATATATATATATATATATATATATATATACAGTAAATCTATAAAGAATATATTGAAAGCCTATTTTTATGAAAGTAATTTATATATATATATATTTATTGAAATGTTACCTTTTTAACATAACCTAGTTAAAGGGAAATTGTATTTCATTTATTTTGTGAAAATAATCAATCTACAATAAATTATTATATAATTTGTATAATTAATTATAAAAATATATAAGAAATTTCTTGTATATTTTTATTGTAATTATATAAATTAAATTAAATCAAAATTTAAAATTAATTTTACTAATTATGAAATTTGTGTGCATTAATTATGCATGTTAAACTTTGAATTGTCAACTTCTTATATATTTTTATTGTAATTATATAAATTAAATTAAAATCAAAATTTAAAATTAATTTTACTAATTATGAAATTGTTGTGCATTAATGCTTTTTTATAGAGGGATTTCACTGTACATACTATATATTAGTAGAGTATAGTATAGTATAGTATATTATTAGTCAGATTGGGGTAAAGCATAGGGAATATATAGAAGCTAAAAGCTTAGTAAAGCTTATTTATAATTTTAATAAATGTAATAAAATAATACCTGACTTACACCAAAATAATATTATACTATTGGATAAAAATACAAAATTTGGAATCGTACATAAAAATAGTAGGGACATTACTATAAGGTAAATTATGATCCATGCTAATATCATAATGTGGCTTGTTTACTGCTAATAGGGATCCAAGTGTTATTATGGTACTATCAAGTGTACTATCAAGTTTTTCTAATTTGCATCTACCTTTAACCCTGCTATTTTGAGATTAATTAGATTCTTAACGAGTTCATCATACATGTAATTATATTATTTTCTCATGACTTAATTGTATCTTTTAAAAAATCAACTTGTGCCATATTTTCAATTAAACATTTATAATCAAGGTTACCATATTTTTTTTTTAATTTATCATATTTGTAAAAATATATTAAGGATAATTTAAATTCATTAAAGCAAATAGGTATATGAATTAATTACTAATAATTATATATAATTATGAGTACATTTATATATTACAAACTATACATAGATTATGTATTTAACTTCTCGATACCTCAATATTAAAGGGACCAAAGAAATGTGTATGAGTTATTTAGTATCTTATATATCAAATTATTCTTATACATATTCATATAGGTTCATAACCGAACTATCATTTGTAAAAAGACTGATTTATCGGGGTTTCTGAGATATAGAGAGTCTGAAATATCGAAATTTGACTATATATTTGTATATATAAATATAAATGTACATATACATATAAATATACATTACGACTAAATAAAATTAGATATGAATTGTTTTATATATAAAATTGTAATTAATTGAATCTTTGGAATGATTTGTTCATAACACTTGTTCCAATAATTACGTATATTTATAATAATATGTTATTATAAGATACTGAAAATAAGATACTGTAAAATATGTATATATATATTAATTAAATTAATAATATTAAAATATAAATTAATATTTACTATTACAGACGTTAATCAAGGAAATGCCATCTTCTCACTATATCTGCAATGGTTACTTTGTATTCCGAGATAGCTACATTTTAGTGGTATATTTAATTATATGTAAATGATTCAAATATGTTAATCAAAGATATCAAGTATATTTATTTTTCTTTAAACTAAAAATACATTCATATTTTTTAATTTGTATTTCTATATAAATATTTTATTAAAAATACATATTTATTTTTAAATTATATTTGAATAGAATATTGATGTTTTTATATTATTTATGTCGATATTCCAAATAATCTTTATGTATTAAATTATATTATGAATTAAATATAATTATATTGAAATCATTGATTTAAAAACGAGTATTGGCATTGATTTTATTATCAAATTTATATTTGTACTCCTGGAGCATGATTCACTATGATAAAATCACTCAAGCCGAAAATAAAAGTTTTCCAAAATATACGTTAGAAGGCATTCTTTCCTTGCTAAGGTAGCAATTATTATTTTATTATTTATTTATTTTGTATTGGTACAGATTTATTTTTAACATGTTTTATTTGTAATATATATTTGATATTTTATGGTAATTTGATATAATTTATAATCAGAATACTTAAACATTAAAATATATAATTAATAAGGTATTACCAAAGCCCTTTGGCTTTGGTATTACTATAAAAGATTACAAAGTTTAGAAGTATTTCATGTATTTAAAGTTGGGAAGAAGTTTTTAATAATTTCGATGATCACATTTATCATACAATGTATTTTATTACTATTTTTGAGTAATTTTCATTCGTATTTACGGTAATTGATTAGTATAAATATCATTAATATAAATCAATGATATTTATAGAATACAAAAATATTATTCTAATGTAAATGATAATAAACTATTAATAATATTTAAATTTAGTTACAACATATAATAAATACATAGTATATAATTGTATACCATGTATACGTGCGTTAATTAAAATAGACACAATTGAACCGTTATTAAAGATAACCGAAACACCCACAATAAGTGCACCGAACGAGTACGACGATTGTAGAATCTGTGTAAGCGATACGACTAATTAGTGTAATTATTAGTTCTAATGGGTGCGTACACCGGTATAACGATGGGGGGGGGGGGGGGGGGTTTCCGAACAATGAACATAGACATTGCATTCGCAACATTACGAGTGGATCCCTTAATCGTGGCAATTTATTACGATACCCGCACAACGTCGAACGCGTGTAAACAATTATAAATAACATGTTTCTACTAAAATACATGCATCGGTGGTAATAAGGAAATATGAATCTATAGAATATATATATATATATTAATAAATATAATTGAGATCGCAGTTAGAACCTAAATAGGTAGGCAATAATGAGGGCATAACGGAACATAACTCAAGTTCCACTCACGCCGCGGTATTTATTACGCGTATATCGCGCGTGTATGATGTAACTTGTGAAATCTACACGCGTTATGATGTAATATTACGTACGTCGGTTAGTATATGTATATAACGTGAATACGTGCGTTGATCGGAAGGGGTGGTATTCAAATTTCTCGCGAAATACGTAAACTTAACATTTGCTAAACGTTTGCGAGAAAGAGCGTATATTATGCATACTTAAATTGTCTTACAACCATGCCTAAACAAGAACATGTGATACAGAAACTAAAAGTATGATGGATGAGAGAGAGATGAGAGAGGGTATAACAGGGCTATCTCACTAATGGATAGTATCCATTGCATACTATTAAATACGATTCTAATTAAAAACTTCCGAATACATTTAAATAATCAATGCAAATTATAATCACTGATACTAATGTTCATAAAGAGAATATGAGATGTTATGTAATGACAGTAATACCCTAAAGTTATATAACATCGTAATTAAATGAATCCTAATATGATTACGTAATCCAGAAATAACTGTATGGTATCATATATATATATATATAGGATTATATACCTGACTGTGAATCATTGATCTAGACTTACTATGAGAAACTATGAGGTTTATTTACTACATTCATCAACATCCAAGAATATATAAACAATTATCGCTAACCTAAATACACGGAAGATGCATAAAGGTTTAAGTTATACAAGAGTATAGAGTTATATGTAGAAATGTTGTTTATAAGATGAACAATATTAAGATTTATATGTATAAATAAATATAAAGTATGTTTATTGTGAAATAATATAGACTCTATATATAGACATCATGATATATGATAATATATATATATATATATATATATATATATATATATATATATATATATATTTATGTGTTTAATATAGTTACACATTATATACACCATAAAGATATTATCTCTTAAATGAAAAGAATATAATAAATAATTAGACAATGATAATTATAATAATCATATTTAAAAATTCTAGTAACCGTTTAAAATTAATAATATATTTTGTAATATATAAGCAATATATAAATAATATATCTTCTATAATATATTAGCTTTCTATTTTTTTTATTTTTTAATTGTGTGTATTAGTGAGTGTGATTATGTATTTTTGTATGTATTGTTGTAAATCTAAACCCAAATTTAGACAATAGGTAATAAATGTTGATATAATGTCGTTAATATCGGATTTATTTTTTAATTGTATATCGAAAGATCCAATATAGATGAAAATTTGTCTTTCTAATTTCTAAATTATTTAGTAATATACATAGTAAATATACTTTATATGGTAAATTTTTAAATTAGGTGAAAATATGTAAATGGCTAGACCTTTTTTGGTATAATTAAGATAAAGTTGGGTATAGTAATTAAACTATCATGGTCTAGTACTTAGTAATGGGGAATAGACGTACAATTTTGTATATAAATAAAATTTGCTTTTTCGAGATCTAAATTTTGAGAATACAAATTAAATAATACACTTATATGTGTATATTAATAATTGGATTTTAACGAATAATACGAACATACTAAATTATAATATAAAGAGTATTACTACAACACCATGATCAAATTGTATTCAACCTGTTTGTGAAACCAACTTGAGCCTCACAAATCATAATATAAAGTAATGTCATATTATCTTATTCATTATGCATGCAATGCTTATTATTTCATGAATATATAGTCATTTTTCTTAAAGTTAATTTGTATTTGAATTATTATAATCAAGGGGATCTAAGAATAATTCTTCGCAATTCAAATATGCTTTACAGGGTATGTGTATATATATATATATATTATATAACGAGACTATATAATGAGAAATATATAAGGTTATATATGGGGCTTTATATAATATACACTTTAAGTGTATTCTAAGTTATTAAATATTAATAACATTTTAATGTTAGTATAATCCACAGTATATATATATATATGACTATCAAATCCTCAATAATCCAATATCACAGCTTTAATAATAGGATAAATTATACTTATAATAATAAAATTATTAAATATATTAACAAGTAAAATTATTAAGTTTATCATATTAACGTAAATATAAATATAATATTATTTATAATATTTACGAATATGTTAAGAATATAAAATACTAGTTTGGTTTGTATGTATATGTAATAGTTGGTTTGTATTTATTCTATCATAATTATATCAGTTTTTTTTTCGTATTTATCTTTGATTTAGGTTTTATTTAATATTTATTATGATAATTGTTTATGTAAAATAATGTACATTAGAATACCAGGGGTGGATCCAGGGTTGAATTGAAATTAGTCTATTTTTAAATTTATACACAGGCATTGAAATAATACAATGTGTAGGTACATATATAATATTTATTTCAGTGTAGTATATGTAATAAAGTCATTATTCTTGGATTGATCAATGAAAAGTATGGATAATAAGCATTCTATAAAAGCTGGATAAAAGCTAAATACCTGATCATTATTTTACTAATATAATATTAAATATGTCAGAGGCTTTCCTAACATGACATATGCCACCATGGGCCATTATGGATTATTGTATTGTTAATATTTATATATATATATATATATATATATATATATATAAATCATTATATAATGTGAACACTATCTATTTATCATCGACTAGACAATTAATATCCTGTGTCATATTTCTATATCTAAAACAGCTGGGTTATGTATTAATATACATGATGGTGCATCCTAATATCACAAGTAATTTACAATATCTTGTTTATCACTTATAAATTATATGATTATGTTAATGACATATCTTTTGATATATATTTACATACATAATTTACCCATGAATAATGTCCATTGGACATGGCCTTAAATATATATATATATATATATATATATATAAGTTACCCATGCATAATGTCCATTGGACATGGCCTTTATTATATATATATATATATATATATATAGATTTCAAATCTGATTACCTGTTATCAGATAAACATATGTTGATACATGCTATGTTAGGAATTTAAATATATGTAAGGTTTGTACAAAAATATAATATATTATATGTAAATTACAATAAATACATACTTATTATATAAAATCACCATATTATTATTAACAATTTCTTAATTCTTATCCTATTATAATAGTAACTATAATAGTAGCTATTAATATAATTATGTCATTATATAATACTATAAGTATAGTATATCCAGGCAACATAACTCATTTATATAACGCAATATAGTATTATATAATATATACTAATATTATATAACGTTATTATAACGTTATAACGGTTATATCAGGGAGGTGGTATATCCCTGGTTATATAACGTTATATAACTTATATATATATATAAGTTATATATAGTATATATAGTTATATATAGTTATATATAGTATAATACCAGTATATATATATATATATATATATACTGGGGTATAATATAAAATATGAACTAAATAAAAACTATTACATGTATATGTATAGTGAATATGTATACCTAGGATCTGGAAGAACGATTTTCTTGCTAGCTCTGGCGGCCGGAGCTGACTTGCTCTTTTCCATGGCCATCAGGTAGCTGACATCGGCCAACACGGCCTCCAAATCCGCCATATCGGCTCTCCTCCGCGGCTTCCGACTCTATACTATACGCTCTCAGTAGTATTCCAATATCATTGCGATGTAATCCGAGTTTGGGTGTGTCGACTTGTGTGAAACGTTCGCCGATTCGACTCGACTCTTCCGATATTCTATGTACTTATATGGTTACCAGCTCATACTACGAGCAGATATACCGGAGAAAAGCGCAATAAATGAAGGAGTTTTATTAAAGAGCTAACGACTAATCTGTATTCGCGATATATGCAAATTTATGTATTAATATCAGACAAACTCATTCTAACACTAAAATGTTTATTATTGAAGCGACATCTATGAGCTGGTCATATATTAACGCACTCCATTTGGTGTAGACGCACGCAATACGATGCGCTTATAAATATTTACTTATAAATTATTTTAATAAATAAAAAACAAAATATGGAGGATTCAAAGGAGGACGAAGAATTAGTTGATTCTGTCGATAAATTAGAGAAAAGAATCATACAAGTTCTTAGCAAATATGAATGGCGAATTGTTTCGTTTCAAAGTATACTCGTATGGGAAAAACCATATCATAGTGCCGCATTTCTAGGATTAGTAAATTTTATATTTTGGTGCGTATTAAAATATATCAATCGTAATAAAAATATATTTAGTAAATAATTTACTATAGTTACTTATTTAATTGCTACTTTTTATAAATATTTTATATAATATTATAAATTAATAATTCTTTATTATATAAATATTTCAAGGTATTATTTTAGTAATGCATAAGTTAGGTTAACACATTTATAAAAAGTTATAAAACTATTATATAAATTATTACGTAAACAATTAGTAATCGAATTACAGTAATTTAAAAGGATTAAAATTAAAAATAATACAATATATATATATTTATATATTATTATAACATAATAATTATATATATATATATATATTTTAAATATTATTTAATATATGTTTTTTTGATTTAACCTATCATTATTTAAATTAAAGAACTTCTTAAAATTTAATATTATAATTATTATTATAATAATAATTATAATAATGATTATTATAATCTTAATATAATTTAAATGGTAAAATATTAAAATTGTATGTTTATTATAATATATGTTTTATATAATATATTTATATTTTACTAATATTATATATAAATGAGTATAAAATAATAAATAATAAGTATAATATAAATAATTTTTTTTTTAAATTCAAAATAAAATTATATTTTTTATCTATACTTATATTTAATATATAATATAATATTATAGTTAGTGGTTGGAATCAAATCTATAATTTATGAACTTGCACTATGACCAAAGCACATAGGGCTTTGCTATGACATTCTTAATAAAGACTTTCTTTATATTTGACTATGACATGGTGTAGATTATTAAGATGATTAAGGTATATTTTCAATTATCCATAAATATTTATTTAAACAAATAAAATAATTTGCTATTATAATATATTTATCAGGTAAAATAAAGAAAACTCACAATTATTATTAGAATCCTACACACTGTGTAGTACACAGTCCATATATTTAATAATCCCATTTTCCTTCTATATATTATTAATGTTATTTTATTTTGGTGGAGTCCTTTCATCCCATCCAGGAACCTAGATGAAGTTTTAACTTATACTAATATGGCTCTAATGTCCCTTCGAAGCCGCGCTTATGTTAATGCATCCGTGGTTTTAACGTGAGCCTATCATTTATGTATATAATTATAAAATTATATAAAATCACTTCTAAATATTATTTTAATTCTAATATAATCTAAATATTTGATGCCTTAGCCAACTGAGCCACAGAGGCAGTTAAATAATATCAAAATCTTATATTTATATATTTATTGTGTTATTGATTCGGTATTAATATATTTGTGGGTTTGATGGGCTCTAGATTGTAAGATATGTTAATTCATCTTATAGGTAATATTCTCACCCCTTGGTAACTGATCCATCCCATATTCGTCTTACCAACCTGACACATCCTACCCAGTTCATCGTATGGCATTTGTTTATATCACTCGTTCCTTCACAAGCTCCTCTCATTCTTGCACTATACGCGAGTAGGCTTTATTTTAATCGGCCCGTGTAAATAAATTGTTTATTTATTATTAATAATTTATATTTATTTTATTCATTTCGTATCGTTTTGTTTCATTACAATACAACTTATATCTATATATCTATCTATAAACTTTGAATTATAAGTTTTTATGAAAAGACTATTATATGATTATTATCATGATAATTATTTACTAATTTATTTATTTATGAAAATTACAGTATATTAAATAACTACAAAAATGTCTTATCGTATTTTTGTATTGTTGATTTTTCAGCTAGAATTTGGGTTTGCTTACATTTTTATTTGGGTTTTGGTTGTATATTATTAAACTAAATAAAATCAATAAGTTAATTTTAGTAATTTTTATTTTATTTAAAATATTTCTAATAATCGTTCACGGTTACTAGCAACAAATGATAATTTTCTATCATGCGATAGTTCAATTTGATTGTAATCTTGGATCTATCAAAGAAGACAGGTGAAAATTTAATTATATATTTCACAATATAATTAAATAGTTTCAGTCCAACCAATAGAGATATGTACAAGGATGTATACTTAATTAGATTATTTATATTCTCCAATTAAATTTCATAGTCAATTAAGATATAAAGTACCATAGAATTAAGATGTAATTCTTGAAAATAATCTAAATGTTGAACAATAGGTTTTGAAACTGAAATATTTGCAGGATTGGTAAATTTAATTAAATTATAAGTTTATTATTTTGCCTTCTACTTTCAATATGTGTCAAGTGAATTCCACCTCATAGGAAATAGTAATGATAATAGGATGTCTGGATTTATTCCACTGTATATAAAATTTAGAAATATGAATGTTGATTTATTTTGTAAGATTAATCTTTAATGCATCAGAAGCTTGATTAGTATTAAATTAACTCAGTGAAATGAGAATTACAATGATAATTATTCGATAACTATATTAACCGTTCACTTTCAAGTTAGACAACATTTCTAAATCAGTCTTATCATCTTCTCCGTTTTCAGTGTATACAAATTGATCACTGCTATCTTATTACCATCCTCTAATATAGCTTCGTCATTCTTTATTTGATAACCTGTACAAGCAGTTATAAAGTCACTACCATTATCAGAAATGTTATTCTCTAATTATTTTATTATTTGGAATATACAAATCATTTCATATGTTATGCATGCAAGCGTGTCACTCTATATGGTCTATATATCATTCTACATTCATCATTGATATGATGTGATATGTCCTATCAAATCTAACTAATATTAACATACCTTGTAACTCCCATTAGTTATTATTATTATTATTATTATTATTATTATTATTATTATTATTATTATTATTATGATTATTATTGATTGATAATTTATTTAAGCAAATACATAGCCGAAAATATAATCGAAAGTATAAAGTATAAATATTTGCTAACGATAACATACGTTATAGAAATAAATAAAGAATAATACGAAATTAAAAAATTAAGGAAATTAAACGTTTTACAGTTACCGTAAAAATAAACGAAAAATAATCGAAAGTAGAAATAAATCATATAGTAAAAATAAACGAAAAATGATCAAAATAGAAATAAAAGATAGCGTAAAAATAATCGAAAATAGAAATAAAATACATTATTTTGTAAGTGGCATCGAAATATTCAATTTCTACTTTAACTTTATAGAATTCTTCATCTTGTACCCTGTTTTAGTAATAAATTATTAGTTATATAATTTAATATTTAAATGTTAAATTTTAAATGTTAAATTTTAAATATATTATAAACAGAACATATTAAAAATCAAATAAACCAATACTAGAATGAAACAAACAAATAATGTAATACTTACCAAAATCTGTAATAATAGTAGGTACTTTATTAATTTATATTTATATTTTAATTGTATAATAAATTTGAAACAATTATTATTATTATTATTATTACTATTATTATTAATATTTAAACTCCAGGATATTAATTGTATATATTATGTAGTGTTTTATAAATAAAAATAATCTATCTATTTATACATTATTTATTTTATAGAATATAAATATGAATTCACCTGCAACAATAATATAATAGTATAATCTCATAACAGATCTATGCCTATATATGCCATACCTAGGCTATTAAGCAAACCATTTTGGAATCTATGATTTCTATTGAATGGTTTTTTAATGTGTGTGTATATAAATATATATATATATATATTTATATATATTTATATATATTATATGTTTATATATTTCTTTATTTGATGTATTTCTAATGCATGTTATTCTTGATAGCACAACTTATTGTAGTACTTGTATATCTGGCGTACACATTTGTTTAGATATAGATATATATTTATTGATGTTTATGTTTATCAAGTACTATATGTAATATACATGTATAATTTATATAAGATATATATATATATATATATATATATATAATAAATGTGAACATTTATTTTAAATATGTTAAATTAATTTTTGAAAATATTTTGTTAATAATAATTTTTTAATAAACAATAATATTAACTTCCTGATTATTAGTTTTTTAACATTATTTATACTATATATATATTATACTATATATATATATATTGATGTGGCCTTATGAAATACATATTTGTATTGAATTATTTACATCTAAAACAGTTATTTATTTAAATTAAATAATGTTTATTAACAACAAGTAAACATACCATATTTAAAGTTAATAAATAATTTTATAAATATATATATATTTATATATACATGTATTCGATATATATTATATAATATAGGTATATATTATTTTTTTAGGTCAAATTATTATATATTACGCACTATATATTTAGTCTTTTTTTTAGGTCAAAGTAGGCGTAAATATTGACTGAGTGTAATTATCACTATCTAGCATTACAAAAAATAACATACCTATTAGGTAATATGTATATGTAATATGAATAGCTAAAAATCATCAGGTGATTCGACACTATAAATATTCAGACGATTTTGTGAAGCAACAAAATTCCCAAAATATCCCCAAATAAATCACATATGTGAACTAAGAAGGTTAAAGTTACCTCTACTGAAATTTATCTAGAAAGTACTTTTATCTTATAATTTATATGTTCTATTTGAGTTTAATAATATTTGAAATAATTATACATATTATAAATATTTATATATATAAAATAAGAAAAATTAAAACGTCTTGAAAATAAAATAAAATTTAATATATCTACTAATAGGTTAACAATGATCTAATTATACTAATTGTTAACCATAGTAGATATTCAGGTTAATAATAATTATAATATTTCATATTTTTTGCAATGTATTTATTTCTATTTTCAATTATTTTTCATTTAATTTTACGTTAACAATTTACCATTCTTAGTTTTATGTTTGGGATTTTATATTAATCTTTATTTATTTCAATAGCCTAGTTAATGTTAGAAAAGATTTCAACTTTATTCCTTTAAATATATTTGAGTAAAAATCAATACAAATAAAATTGTACAAATATATCGTTAAAATTAACTGTATGCTTAAAATATATTTGTCAGAAATCATTAATTTTTTTTCTTTTCTTTTAATTTATAATTATTCTATTATTCTATCACCAGATATAAATTTCTAATTTTATTATTCACATTTAATAAACTAACATTTAATTAACAAAAATAATCTAACAAAATAAAAATAATAATATAAAGTACAAGTGACTTTTTTACTGGTCAAGGGCTAACGTTCCTTGTGTTGTTACTTTTTTACTAAAGCAAATGTATTACTAAAAATTTACTTTATTACTAAAAAGTAAATATTTCTAAACTTTATTACTAAAAGAAATAAACTTTATTACTAAAATAAATAAACTTTATTACTAAAAGAACTAAATTTATTCTAAAAAGTAACTACTTTATTACTAAAAGTAACTACTTTATTACTAAAAAGTAACTACTTTATTTATAAAATGTAACTACTTTATTATTACTAAAAGTAACATCTTTATTACTAAAAAGTAGGTACTTTATTACAAAAGAACTAAAATTTATTACTAAATATTAATGTAATACAAATAAAAGTAAGCTTAATAAATGTTAATAAATTTTAATTTATTAAAACTTCCAAAAATTAAAACTTAACCCAACCTAACCACAACAGTGTAAATATACTTTTATAGATTCACTCGGGAAGTAATGCAGCTAAAAAAAACCAACCAAAATTAAAACTTAACCCAACCTAAACCCAAACCCAAACCTAAACCAAAACCCAGATCCAAACCAAACCTAAACCCAACCCAAACCCAAATCCAAGTGCCCAAGTTACCTAGCTAAGTAGTTATATATATATATATATATATATATATATATACACATCAATATTTATATACTATAGACACTATAATAGTGACTATTTAAGTTCACTATTGAAGTAATGCAGCTAAAAAAACCACCAAAAATTAAAACTTAATCCAACCTAACCACAACCGTGAAAATATACTTTTATAGGTTCACTCGGGAAGTAATACAGCTAAAAAAAACCACCAAAAATTAAAAATTAACCCAACCTAACCACAACTGAGAAAATATACTTTTATAGACTAACTCGGGAAGTAATGCAGCTAAAAAAACCACCAACAATTAAAACTTAACCCAACCTAACCACAACAGTGTAAATATACTTTTATAGATTCACTCGGGAAGTAATGCAGCTAAAAAAAACCAACCAAAATTAAAACTTAACCCAACCCAAACCCAAACCAAAAACCAACCCAAACCCAACCCAAACCCAAACCAAAACCAAACCCAAACCCAAACCCAAGTGCCCAAGTTACCTTTTATAATTTATTCGATACAGTTAAAATTATTAATATAGATTTTTAATTTTCTACATGATAAACATATTATAAATTCATGTTTTTACATGGTGGAGATAGGAAATGTACTTTTGTAAAGTCATTTATGAGGTAAATAATCATAGTAAATGCATCGCGGATGGTTACATTTATATCTACTCATCACTCTTAACATTATAGAATAGAAATTATAATTTTTTTTTTTATAAATTGCAATTTTTTTTTCTATGATGAAATTTGGTGAAAAATTGAAACCGATCTGTACCTTAAATTATTCATATATTAACGGTTTTTCTCATTTTATTATAGGTACTTTCGTACTCCGCATCCGTTGAAATTATAATCGAGTCGAACACGTTGCCGGAAGTCGGTCAAATTTACCACTCTAAAATCACGTATTTTTCACTATTTCAGCCATAACTCGAAGAATATTAAATATTAATTATCACAATTTATACCACGATATTATATTTTAACTATCTATTTAATAGAGTTAAAATTATTGAAATCGATTAATTATTGTGGATTTTGATTTTTTCATTACCTAATAATTTTAAGAATATATTTTTACATGGCGGAGATAGGAAATAATTATTATAAACTCGTTAAACCGAATAACTGCAATCTAGTACGTATGATATATATTTATAATAGTTAGTAATCTTATTGTTATAAGTATATCTATTTTATAAAGATATATTTTTTTTGTAAAATTTAAAAATATAATTAATTAATATAAATATAATAATTAATAGCGATTAATATATTAACTTATTTGATAATATTTACATTATTTTATTATATTGATAGTATAGTAATACTAAAATAATTAAAACATATCTATATATATATATCTATAAATATCAAGTAAATAGAATTTCATATTTTATAAATATATAATTTGTGTTATAAAATTATAAAAATATAAATATAATTATATATATTTGTAAATAATAGTTACGCTAATTAATTATTCGTATATATTTATAGTATTTTATTATATAGATAGTATAATAATAATAAAATAAGTAAATAATGCTTATATAATTTTTTATTATCACATCGAATGAATACAAATATTTATAAATTTCTAATTGTTGTTATAAATTTATAATATAATTAAATGTATTAGTTCATAATATTTACACTACTATACTTTTCGATAATATTTAAATTATTTTAGTATCTAGATATTATATTATTATTAAAATAAGTAAAAAATAATGAAATTATATTAATTATACTATAAATTATAAAGTTACAAATATGGAAATCCAATGATTATTATAGATTATCTATGTTTTACATGATACAAATATTATAAATTCAAATTTTTACATGGTGGAGATAGGAAATGTACTTTTTAAAGCCATTTATGTGGCGAATAATCATAGTAAATGCATATCGGATGGCTACATTTATATCTACTCATTACCATTAACATTATAGAATAGAAATTAGATTTTTTTTTTTTTTATAAATTGCAATTTTTTTTCTTGACCATTAACGATGAATTTTGGTGAAAAATTGAAACCGAGCTGGACAACCAATTATTGATATATTCATGGTTTTTCTCAATTTATTTTAGGTACTTTCGTACTATGGCATCCGTTGAAATTATAATCGAAGCGAACGCATTACAGGAAGTCGGTCAAATTTACCCCTCTAAAATCACGTATTTTTCACTATTTCGGCTGTAGCTCGAAGAATATTAAATATTAGATATCACGATTTACACCACGATATTATATTTTAATTATCTATTTAATAAAGTTAAAATTATTGAAATCGAATCATTATCGTGGATTTTGATTTTTTACATCACCTAATAATTTCAAGAATATATTTTTACATGTCGAAGATAGGAAATAATTATTATAAACTCGTTAAACCGAATAACTAAAATCTAGTACGTACGATATATATTGATACTCGTCATAAATGTTATTTTTATAATTATATCTATATATTATAGATTTTTTTACGCGATACGAATATTATAAATTAAAATTTTTACACGGCGGAGATAGGAATTTTTTTTTTATAAACTCGAAATTTAAATTTAACGAAATCTAGTATTATTAGGGTTCGGGTAATATTAGTATCGGGCGAAAACAATTCGTATATAACGTATTTTATGTCGTCCGTATACGCGATATAGAGATTTTTACCTATCTCCGCCATAGAGAATCGAGAGAACAATAGAATGCCTCGATCGATGAATAGAATATTTATAAATAGAATAAATATATAAATATATAAAATTATATGTAAATCGCGTATACTAACCGTGTCCTAATTATATAATCGATATATATAAATATTATCGACGATTTATTATCTATAGATTATTGAATTAGTATATCGCGAAAAAATTTGTGCCGAGCGAGATTCGCTTCGCTCGTAGAAGGTCTGGTAGCTCGCTTCGCTCGCTAGCGTCGTACGAAGACGACGAAGACGAATAAGAGAAATAATATATATAGAGACTAGAAGGATATAATAAATGAAAACAATATTACATGTTAATATGCGTATATCCTCCATGTTAAAATAATGAATGACGATGTACTTCTATCAATATGTTGATCTACAATTTCAGAGTCATCATTATTTTCTTATGTTTTTAAATATTATTTTTGAAGAATATAAATATTACAATGCTATATTCAACTCTATTTCTAGGCCATTGCATCTATTTTCAGGCTAAATTAACCTATATTTCCAGGCTATCTCAATTTCTATACTCTAGCTATATTTCATTCATGCATCGCCTAGAAATACCAATAATATTATTATTAATAATTATATGATAATATTATGAATAATTAAATATTATACAACGTTATTAATGCGGCCGTTCGTAATGTTCTATAGGACACGCCTCTTATTCACTCTTATCGGTGATCAATATAGTGTGCTATTGTCAACCACACACACACACACACACCCACACACACACACACCTCGATGTACGCACACTACAGAGTAAGCCGACCAACCGATACGTCCTCGCGCGACCTCACATTATGTAATATTCATAACGACCTAGTACCAGCGGTGGCGGCCTCTAGTGACAGGCATTGTCATCATTACGCTACATTTTTATCTATCTCGCCTACCGCATCGTCGTCGTACCTATTTATAGTACACGTACGCCGCCTACTTCTTTATATAGGTGAAGTAGAGTCGTATTTCCAGGTAATGCAGCGGCGCCACCTATCTTATTGATTGTTGTCATCGACGACGCCGATAATTAGGCTAATATCTCAATTATAATTATCGAATTAGTCTCTACAGTGTTGTCATTCATTTGTGTTCGCATGTGTGTACATGTTTTTCTGTGCGCGTTTGTGTGCATATGTATGTACATGTTTGTATGCATGTATTTCTGACGTATAATATATGATAATACATATTGCATTTTCCTTATAATGTAATTTAGTGAACTTCATTGTTATCCTGAATATATACTGATATCACATACTAATCACATACTGATATCACTTATATTATCAGTATTAAGTATCACAAGTATCATTTTAATCTAAAAGTGATCAATAAATTAGTATATATTCACATCTTTATATGGAATTCTCCTCAATAGAGCTACTGCTTGATATAGATGTAACTTATACTATAAATAGAACAGATGAATTGTGTACACTGTTCAGTACAGATAGGTGTGCATCTATAGTATAATACACACTATTATCAATTTATTTAGATGTAACAACTCAGATGTAACATGTATAATCATTACTATTGTGTTATTGTAACTAGGTCACGTAATCTAGGATTAATCTAGGATTAATCGATATACTCTCTTGGTTCATACTTATAGAATATTTATAATGATCACTTCATATCATTAGTAATGAATCATCATATGTAACTAATGATTAACAGATCAACAGTGATATCACATCACGTATATATAATGTATAGCTGTATTCTAGAGCAGTGGTTCTCAACCTATGGGTCATGACTAAAATTTGGGTCAATGGGTTTTTTTTTGGGTCATGACTCATGAGCCAATTTATAAAAATATTTATAATAATATGTATATCCAATATATATATATATATATTATAGTTTATATTATTCGATTATGACTAACGTTTAATGATACAAAAATAAAATTTGTCATTGATTCGCGGTATTTTTTAAATTAAGAATTATCAACAAAAAAAAGGGTCCCAATGAAAAAAGCTCGGGAACCACTATAGTAAGGTACTAATATTGCTGTTGAGTTCACAGTTGTTTCTACCTATCCACAGGATGGCCGCCAATCTACCGATATACAGTCTGATCGGAATAGTCGGAGCTATGGTGACCGCATTGGACATGTGGTCTAATAAGATATGGCCGGAAATAAGAGGTTACGCTCGGTCGCATACCTTCCTCAGTCACGAGCAAGCACTCTTATGTGTATACATGCACACATACCATCACATACACACACACATAGAACCACACACACACACACATACACGGTAGTTATTATATCGCTGGAACATCATTGATTGTCATTCTCCGTAAGGCTGCTATAATGATTACTATAGTTATATAGGGGAGACGAGGCGCTTATTAACAATTCGTAATCAGTTTCCTCCCGGTAACCATATCTCTTCTCATTACAGTGGATCCCGCACCCGGAGACAACATGGACGAGTTAGTATCCCCCATCCTCCCTCCCTCCCTCTTCCTTAACCTATCTCTAACTAGCTCTCATCTCTATCTATGCTTATGTTAGTATCTACCATCCTCCCTCCTACATCCTCCCTCTCTCCCTCTTCCTAAACCTTATCTCTAACTAGCTCTCATCTCAATCTATGCTTATGTTAGTATCTACCTCCCTCCTCCCTCCCCTTCCTTAACCTATCTCTAACTAGCTCATCTATATCTATGCTTATGTTATTACTCGAAATGGTGATCAATTGGTTATATTCATAGTGTGGTAGATAGTCACCCACTGATGTATGTATGCATGCTTTAATTGCTGATGACTGTGATGATGAGTCACCAGTGAAGAGTCATGAATCATAGTGAGTCACCTTTCTAGTGTGTGTTTGTTAATACTAATGTTTACTTACAATATCAACGTAGTAAATATGTAAATCCAGTGTAAATATTCAATATTGACAATACATCTGCTACTGTACTTGGATTTAAACAATGTATCACCTCATCATCAATACTATACATGAGTGTATGTGATGTGTATAGTAAAAGCGGTTATATCAATATCCGAAAATAAGTCAATTCAACCGTATTAGTAAAATTCGATCAAAACTTTATTAAATAATAATTAGTACAGTTCTACGCCTTAAAATTAATTATTATTTAATTAATTTAATTTAACTAATAATTATATACTAATAATAACCGATATTAAGTTTTCCTCATCGTGCTAATCAATATACAAGGTTTCCCATCAATATATTGATATATCTGATTGTTGTTATTTATATACGTAAAGGGGTGTGGCTAATTATCATAGATACACCCTTTTTAGAAAATGTTATAACTATAAATGTATGTATTAAAAACCATAGGTTATAATATGAAATTTCCGTTTAAATATAGTTTTAACCCAAATTTAATTGCAACGATGATAATAATAATGATGTAAAATAATAATTAATACCAATTTGCCTAGATCTACATTAGGTGAATTGATTTTAAATTTAAGATTTAACATTATTTATTTATGTGTTGATGTTTCATCGTATTCTTGATTATTTGTAAATATTATTTAATTACCGTAAGTGCTGCGTTCTGGTGGCAAACAATCTCACTACTATAACGTAAGGGTGATAATGTTGTCCTCATAATTAACATAGCATTTGTTATGATCCCTTATGATTTACTATTATGTTTCCCTTATATTCTATATTTAGACTGTGACTGTTGATGTATGCACACTCCTAATTCATATGGCATACATTCGTGTATATGTATGATACTACTTTATGTTTATACCTGGTCAACATTATTTAATGTAAATGAGTTATTTATATTTATAATGTGGTCAGCTTTCATTGCATATGAAATCAACTCTATATTTTAATACATCAAATTCTACATATTAAGTCTACGTAGTAACATCATATGTAATTCATTAAATATGAATTAACATTATTTAAAGAATCAAAACCCTTACATAAATATAGTGACAATTCTACACATAATTAACTATCAGCAAGTTTACTCATCCGGCTAAAATTACATCAAAATATATTTATATATAGATACATGTTGATTCAATATGGTGATCTATTAAGTATACCTATAGATATTTGTTGAATCTATATAGCAGTTTATCAACTTATATACGATAGATTTAATCCAGAAAATAGTCAAACGAAATGTTATCTATGGATTCTTTATCCATGCAGTTATAATACAAGCAGCTTTGCTTCATATATATATATAATTGCAGTAGTAAATCTTTCAATTTAATTATCAATATTTTCTACAGTTATGAAGTATATTTAATTGTGTTCTAATCTAATAAGGAATATTAAAGAACCTCTACAAAATAATAAATATCAATAATATATATGTTATCAGTAACTTCTGAAATTTTCAAATGATTATTAGTTCCTAAAAATGTTATTTTATAGACATGATAATGAAAAAATAAACAAAATATAGATCAATGTATTAATATAATAAATAATTATTTGAATTATCATTTTAAAATATAAATATAATACTTTATTTCTACTTATTTTTAAACAATTAAAAATAACAATATTTAGATTACATTAAATCATATAATACTTATTCATGTGGTTATAATATCTGTATATTCAATGAGTTTATAGTAGGGATGTAAATGATGCCGAGCCGAGACTATTGGTTTTTGATGCCGAGTCGAGACTTTCATTTTCGGAAAAAAAACGAGCCCAGGCCGAGCCGAGACTCTAGCCAAACAAGCCCGAGCCGAACCGAGACTCTAGCCAAACGAGCCCGAGTCGAGTTGAGACGTTTACAAAACATTACCGAGTCGAAATGATGCTTTTTTTAAATTACATTTTAATACTAATTTTTATATATTTCACATTTACATAAATTAAAAAAAAATAATCTGATCCAACTTCGCGATTCAGTGAATAATAATGTAAATTACATCTAGTGGTGTAAATAATACCTAGATTTTTGATGCCGAGCCGAGACTTTTGGTTATTGATGCAGAGCCGAGACTTTCATTTTCGGGAAAAAAACGAGCCCGAGCCGAGACTCTAACAAAACGAGCCCGAGCCGAGTTGAGACTTTAGGTAACTGAGACTGAATCATGCTTTAGATTTGAGCATCATTTACATCACTAGTTTATAGTGTAAAAAGTATAACATATGTATAGTGATGCTATCCATCATATTATATGATAACTTCAATGTTATGTGTATAATATTACCATATTAATTCATCATTTTTACTATACAGTTTATATATGTATTATATATGTATATATTACTTTTATATATATGTATTAGTGATTTATCTAAAAAATAATAATTCAACAGTAGTTTTTATTTTATATGTTTATTATAAATGTCTACCTATTTCTAAAGAAATACAATATAAGTAATGTGTTCTTCTCAGCTTAAGTATTTGTTTTAACTTGTAATAATCATTATAGTTTATAATCAGACATGTGTATATTTTATCAAGTATCTGATAAATTATCGTATATAATATATATACTATATATATATATAATACGTATTATATCTATTATATAAAAGAATATATATATATAATTCAATTTGGTTGTTTGTATTAATTTATCTAAATAACAGTAGGTGTAAGAAGTGCAAAGTTCCGTGTAACAATTGATTGTGTCATGTTCTTATTTAAACGTCACACAATTAACCAATACTAATTAGGTAACTGATATATCCTATATAGCAATGCTAAATATGATCTCATTCATACACTGAAGACCTCCTATAACCTCTAACCCAATGTCAAACACTATATTAGATACACATCTTACATTTAAGTAATCTATACTATCAACATTTTGTAATTTATTCATATAGACTGATCATTATTTTATCATTCACTTTCAAAAGCTCATTAATCTTAACTTTTAATGAACATTACCATTATATTAATTTAATTAAATTATGTAAATTAATCTAAATAATATTCTATATTCATTCTTATCATTGTTAGGTTTATTACCTAATCTGGGAACTACACCATTGCTTGTGTATATCATATAAAAATAGCCTGTACTTTACCTGTATCGTAATCTCCATCATCTAAATACTATGTTATTGATTTATTTCTATTTATATATTTTATTGTACTATCAATATTACTTCTAGGAAAAGATAATTATATTATTTCGTGTTAATGCATTACAGTGATTAGATGACATAGATATTACATAATAGGTAAATTAATACCAAGAACACTGATTCTTATAATATACTTAATTATAGGAACACATATCATACAAAGCAAAGATATAACAATCCCATATAATCTATGTAAAATAATTAATTAACAATAAATAATTAACCTCTTCCAGCAGTAGACCATTGAAATTGATTTAGTTTTATATACAAAAATGTTTCTATTCAATTACATATTATATAAGCTTTTACTTACCTCATATATCATTTAAAACTTAAATATATTATTTCTTTGTATATATTATTAGTAATGAATATATATATATATATTTTATTTATTTATTTAATTTGAATCAGACATGCATAACAGAGGTCCATAGAGTATACAATAATTAAAACTAACAATTAAACGAAATCTAAAATATTATCTAAATACAGATTTATACCATAAGGTAAATAGTTGCGAAGGGCACAAGACATTATAATAATAAAGTTGAACAATTAACGAATTACGAGAATTTCGTATACGTTGATAAAGTGAATTATATGATTAACGTAGTTTAATTGTTAAATTATTAACATTATCATATAAAAACATCAATGACTCGCTATTTCGACGCTTACATTTCATCACTATACGCGAAGCGTTATTATATGCTACCTTAATTTTTCGCAAGTTGGCCCTATTCGGTAACCATATACTACTAAGGTAGATATTTGAAACAAACGATTTAAATAGAATAATCTTAGTAGCTTTAGAGCAATGGCTAAAATTATTCGCTAAGATTATCATATAGCTTTGTTTATATAGCTGTTTGATATTACTATATATATCAATATCATCAGACAAGTCCTCTGATATCCAATGTCCAAGATATTTATACGCTTTAACAACATTCAAAAGTTTATTACCTATGTATAACTTTACTGGAGTATGTCTAGATGAACTATAATAGATAGGCAAAATGACAGATTTATCTATGTTATATGTTATGAAGTTAAGGCTAGCAAACTCTTCACAACTATTTATCAATAATTGCAGACCCTTCAGTGATGGTGAGAATAGAGCTGTATCGTCAGCATAGCATAGATTATTAATTATATTCCCATTTAAACAATATCCTGATTTTATTTGATTTAATTTCACAATCATAGGATTGGTATAAATATTGAATATTAAAGGTGAAAGAATTCCGCCTTGACGGACACCATTCGAAACTGGGAAGCTATCTGATGTATTATCACCCCACTTAATATAGATTCTCTGATTTCTCTACCAATAATTTAAAAAATGTATTATATAAGATGGAACATTATTATCTTTTAATCTATGAAATAAAATATTGTGATTAAGTTTGTCAAAAGCTTTAGATGCATCTAGAAAAGCTATAAATATATTTGTATTGTTATTATTTTAATCTTTTAAGTATTTCTTAAGTGCAAAAACACACATTTCGATTCCAAGGTTTTTTTTAAATACAAATTGATTATCAAGAGTAACCAATAAAGAAGATATTCTATTATATATCACCTTTTCAATTATCTTACAAATAATATTGGATATACATATAGGACGATAGTTAGAAGAGTCATTCTATCTTTTATTTTTGTTTTTATATATATATATATATATATATACACACTTCGTTGTCATCATATAAATAATTAAAAACAATTGTCTTACATTTTAAAAGTGTATAGTTTGATATTAATTTAGATGGTAAATAACATAATGGTCCGAAATAACATCGTAAAAATAACCGGTATCACTGTTCATTTTTTATTTACATTTAAAATTTAATTGCATGATTTCCCTCTGTTGTTATATCTTTCTTTATAATCATTTTTGGTATTATTATTAATTTTACATACTCTGTATACTCTCATACAATAAAATAATATCTAATTGACTTGATTCGTAATATTCTTTTACTGATTATTTCATTGGATTAAAATCCATGAATTAGGATAAAATATGTATTAAAACAGATTTGATAAGAATAGAGGTAGATTTGATAAGAATAGAGGTAGATAAGCTTAAAATACAATTTATATTAATCATTCAATTTGTAATTTGAAACTTTTACTAATACACAGTTGTTAAATGAAATTAACAACAGACATAAACGGAAAAGGCATAACTTTTCATCATAAATACCTATCAGAATTCATTAAACTACGTTCGTTATAGAATAATAATATAAAAATCTATTATCAATGAATGTGTATATCATCATTTAAATCAGTTGTTTACAACCCATGAGTCATGACCCAAACGTGGGTCATTAGGTTTTTTGTTTGGGTCATGGGCCAATTTCTAAATAAAATGCCTGACTGGCATATACTAATCATTTATTTAGGACTACAGATTAATAATAAAAACGTAAACGAATAATTTTTCATTGGGTCATTGTATATTTTTAAATTAAGAATTATCAAAAAAGGGTCAATGAAAAAAGGTTGAGAACCACTGATTTAGATATGTAACTATCAACCCTGGTTACAAACTATCTAGTAAACTCCGATATTAAAACCAAGCACTTCTCAGATGGGCACCTATATTCCCAAAGTACGTCAGCATCCAGGAGATCGCTAACTTCGTAGCCGTTAATGCCACCAGGGGACAGCGCTATATTCAGATGGCTGCGGCTCTCAGAAACTCAAACTATCCATTGGTTAGCCTATAACTTATAAACATCGCCTACACTCTCCACTCCTAATATAAACCTCAAACCACATCATATACCCATATATACACCTCTCTAAACATCTTCTACACCTCTAATATACCTAATTACTATGACTCATATGAAACAGTGTATACTAGATAATTATTATTCTTATCACCACACTTGAATAGAACATACATCACAATGGATATAAGAGTTATTGTAGTATCCTACTCTAGTTTATTAGTGTTGTTATGTTATAATAACTACGTCGCAGTTCCTTATATCATACTATAATTTAAACTATATCATTAGTGATAACATATGAAATAGTAAGCAAATTTAACGCAGAATTCCTAATGTGATTTACACTTATTTAATTTTAGTGTATTTAAATATATGATATTTGTAATACAATTTAATGTTTTAAGAATTTTATTATTTAAATATATAGTTTTATATTTAATTATAGCAATTTAATAGAAAATATTATTGTGAATTAAATAATTTAAAATTTTTAAAATTAAAAATATAAAATCAATATAAATTAAATCCTATGAATTAAAAAGATGATTTTGTACTCTAAACAATGATTTTTGTTCGGAAATGGTCAAATATTCAAGTATTATATACAAATGTTAATATAATGTCAATTATTTTTAATATTGAGAATTCTATGGGAGGTAGTGATCGGAATGAACCCAACTACTGCTGCTTCAGAGCTTCATATTAAACACTTCTATAGTTCAAAGTTCATTTGTAAAATAATACAAAGGTTCGAACCTGCTTCATAAATAAATCAAAAAGTTCTAACTTGTTTCAAAGCTTCACTAAGAAGAGTGAAGCTACAAACTTCATTGTTAATATATATATTAATATAAAAAGAAAACATATATAATAAGATTCATATAATAATCAAGAGAACATTAATTTAATGATTTATTAGAATTTAGAAATACCATTATTATTTATAACAATAAAGGGAAATATTTTTTAATATTTAAATATTAGTAAAAAATAAATATCTGGAACTATGGTAATGAATCCTAGATATGTGATGGAATATTTCACATCTAATTATTGTATCGATTCTAACGATAGTATTTATAATAGGTCTGGTTCGTTTTGAACAAAACTTCAGTTCGGTCCTGACCGTTATTTTTTATTAATGTTGAGCTTCAGTTCGGCTTCAATGATTCAATGATTATGTTCCAGGATGATTCATTTCATAGTGCTTCTGTGCGGGTTCAAATGAGGGATAATTCATTTCATAGTGCTTCTGTGCGGGTTCAAATGAGGGATAATTCAGTTCATAGTTCTTCTGTGCGGGTTCAAATGAGGGATAATTCAGTTCATAGTGCTTCTGTGCGGGTTCAAATGAGGGATAATTCAGTTCATAGTTCTTCTGTGCTGGTTCAAATGAGGGATAATTCAGTTCATAGTGCTTCTGTGAGGGTTCAAATGAGGGATGATTCAGTTCATAGTGCTTCTGTGCGGGTTCAAATGAGGGATAATTCAGTTCATAGTGCTTCTGTGCGGGTTCAAATGAGGGATAATTCAGTTCATAGTGCTTCTGTGCGGGTTCAAATGAGGGATAATTCATTTCATAGTTCTTCTGTGCGGGTTCAAATGAGGGATGATTCAGTTCATAGTGCTTCTGTGCGGGTTCAAATGAGGGATAATTCAGTTCATAGTGCTTCTGTGCGGGTTCAAATGAGGGATGATTCATTTCATAGTTCTTCTGTGCGGGTTCAAATGAGGGATAATTCAGTTCATAGTGCTTCTGTGCGGGTTCAAATGAGGGATAATTCAGTTCATAGTGCTTCTGTGTGGGTTCAAATGAGGGATAATTCAGTTCATAGTGCTTCTGTGCGGGTTCAAATGAGGGATAATTCAGTTCATAGTGCTTCTGTGCGGGTTCAAATGAGGGATGATTCAGTTCATAGTGCTTCTGTGCGGGTTCAAATGAGGGATAATTCAGTTCATAGTTCTTCTGTGCGGGTTCAAATGAGGGATGATTCATTTCATAGTTCTTCTGTGCGGGTTCAAATGAGGGATAATTCAGTTCATAGTGCTTCTGTGCGGGTTCAAATGAGGGATAATTCAGTTCATAGTTCTTCTGTGCGGGTTCAAATGAGGGATAATTCAGTTCATAGTTCTTCCGTGCGGATTTATTTCAAAGATTAATGGGAGGTGTACTATATTATACCAATTCCATTTAAATGTAATGATTAAATATATTTATAGAGATAATTTAATATACCTTTCATATTCTTTTTAATCATATAATATAATAAATAATTTGCGATTCTTTCACGCCATCATTATATTAATAATAATCACGCGATCATATTAATAAAACGCACTTATATTCTACGTACAAGTCTACCATTTAAGTACAATCACCTTTACCGATGTATTAATGCAAGTGTGCACCGATATTATTGTGCTGCTAACTTAACAACGCGTCATTACATAACTCGTCCGCTCGTACACAGTTCTACACGAAGTCAGTCGCCCTCTTGTTGATGATCTACGCCTTCGGTAGTTACGTTTCGTTTACCTTCGTCATATACGTCGCAGGTTACGTCACCATTATTCTGTCACCATTATTGCGTCATCGTGACTATTACATCATCATGGACGATGACTCATCGCCATATTACATCATCGCGATTAATTCAGCATAGTAGATCACGCATCATCACAACTATTGCATCGCTGCAGTGTAGTAGTGTAGCTGATCTATAAGTACGTTAACGTAATCTATTAAGTTGAACTGCTAAACTAAACATAATTACTGTACGACCGCAAGACTACTGTGTTAACACTAGGAGTGGCCTGTCTACATATACGTATCAGCCGTTATAATCACTATTCTGTGCGCTTATCTGCGATAGCAGTGTACACTAAGAGTGATTTAATTTTAAAGATCCTAAACCGGCATAGTAGATTCTATAGATATGATGCTCATGATACTATTTTATTAAACCATATTCATTTTGGTTCATTATTGGTGGTGCGCCGGAGGTTTTAAAAAACAAAATTATTAAAAAAAAATAAATCTCGAAATGTCGTTATTCCTATGTAATTGTATTGTATATGTTTATAAAAAATGTCCTTGAGGACATTTATTTGAATTCTGTACATTTTATTTGTATTGTATTATAATGGGTATATATATAATAATGAGTTATTTTTTTAAATACTATATTCTTCTAATAGATAACATTAATATATAGTAAATATTATCTATAGTATCCCTAATTACAATATTAGTTATTAGGTAATTAATTTAAACAATAAAATAAATTTTATATATATACAAATTTTCTAAAAATTAGGCCACTTTGACTATTTATTAAAATTATAAAGAGTTATTTTTTTTAATTTATAATACTTGTACGTTAAAATATAACATCTTAAGATGAAGTAGAAAAAAAAAAAAAAAAAAATCTTAAAATGTGTAAAGGTACCAATCCACAGAAAAAATTGTCATTTTTTGATGATTTTTAACAAAATTAAAGAAATACCAGGGTAGTTATTATTTTTTCGGCCAAATTGTAATATATAGTGATTAATTAATTGTTTTTTTTTGTTATATATAATATAAATTGATAAAATATAACAATTCTGTACACAATTATGAGAGGTAAAAAAAAATTCTGGAAAATCCTATAATTTAAAAAAAAATCCTAGAAATAAAATTAATTTTGTTATGAATTTATAATATTCAAAGGAACTATACACATTACACATATTCTGAAAATTTCATGATTGTAGTTTAATTATAACTGTAAAAAATATACATATTTATGTTTTTTTGGAATTCTCCTATCTATTCCCATGTTAAATGTTGTTAAATTTGACCAGCCTGGCGCATGTACAATATTGACCTAAATTAAAAAAAAAAATTGTTGTGTATTCTCTATACTCATATTTTGATGTTCCAAATGCCGGTAAGGAATCGATAACCAATAGCATGTTTAAAATCACTCTTAGTGTACACTTGTTAACTGTCTACACTACCACTCTTGAATTGGGTCTCTCGAAGTATGCAAATATTCGGGCATCATTATTTAGCATATAAACACGCCACCTTTAGGGGAAACCTAACCCTATTGCTTCTCGTGCTGGAAGTCATAGAATCTGATGCATACAACAACAACTAATTTACTTTTAAATAAATAATATTACCTAGTATTATTAAAATATTAGGATATAAAAAAATGTGAATATAATTTTATTAAGAAATAAATTATTTATTTTATATGAACACTTTTCCTTATCCATATTATAATACCGAATGAACGTACTAATTATAATGAAATGTAATACTTACTATTTATATATTTAATTATATTATATTATAATTATAGATAATTATCTATGAAATCATAACATTAGCGACCTAGATACCACGAGTGACCTAAATACCATTAGTGACCTAGATAAATGTATTGCCCTAGATACATTATTCACCTAGTATATTTAGTGACCAATATAATATTATTAATATATATATCAATAAGCAATTAGATACACTTAGTAACCTAGATACCATTAGTGACCTAGATAAATGTATTGCCCTAGATACATTATTCACCTAATATCTTTAGTGACCAAGATAATATTATTAATATATATATATATCAATAAGCAATTAGATACACTTAGTGACCTAGATATCAATACTGACCTAGATACCATTACAGTAACGGTTACTAATTGATTTCACAGTTATGACCACATTGTTATATCCGTTTGCCCATTATCACGATCTTCCAAATCGTGTGAAGGCACGAATACTTCCCCACCTGATATTGTTCCACAAAAGCTTTCAAACATCAAAACGACTCAAAAAATCAAGTTAGTGAACTAATAGTCGTTAAGTGGATTATTTATCGAGAAAATATATACGGAACATGATATTATACCTATTTGATTCACTATGTAACTTAATTTTGATATAATTATTATATATTATAGTTATGTTAATTATCATATTTATTTTTGTTTGTTCTTGTTCTTATAATATTTTGTTGTTGTATCCTTTCTCGAAAGCATTTTCTACTACATTATGGTTAATTTTTATTATTATATCCATATAAATTTCATTTGTATTAATTATTTATTTATGATATATAAGTAAAATAAATAATATTCATTTATTTTTGTTAGGTTATTCGTGATACGTTATAAGATAATGTCTTCTTTAATCTCAACATTTTATACTTATATATTTTTTTTGTGGTATCTTTTCTATAAAGCATCTCGCTATTAAAGGGTTCCTCTCTTACTTATTATATAACTATATTGTATTATATACATATTCCATATATATATATATTAATTATTTATATGGATAAGTAAAATAAATATTATTCATTCATTCATATTTAGTTTATTATGATTATAATACTTATTCGGATACGTCATCTTGAACTTTGACCTAATCTATATTCACACCACAAAAGTACAGCCTGATATCCATTAGATTTGTATAGCCAGATATTGGCTGCTTAAAATTATTCATTTTTAAACATTTACTAGATATACATTTACTGACACGACAAGTCAAAGATTTAAGATTTCATAATAGATAATGTATATATAAATGCTCGCAGTAGGTGAGCATAGACCATCGATATAAAGAAAGTGTATAGATATTGGCGCACACAATCCATGTAAAATATATACATGAATGTCACTTTTTCAATAAATTAACAAAAAGGCATCATCGATTTTGATTGCATGTTAGTTATATTATATATGTAAAATATTAAACAGTACTACTAAGTATTTTCATCGAAATAGATAGAAGTGACTTCTCTATCTATGGATTTAGATTATATAACAATAAATAGTATAAAATCATCAATTTAACTTTAATAAATCTTTAATTTATACACAAAATTATGAGGAATAACTATTTTTTTAGTACATGTAGTATATTAAACTTGATCATTATTATTAATATTAATATAAATATAATAATATTAATTTAAAATGTATGTTAATGTAATTGTAAAGAATCAAACATATTATAGCATATAATTATATATAAGATATATCTAGTTTTATAACAATAATTTAGTCTTTAAATTAAACAATATGATATTATGTTTTACATCCATTAGAATTTCATTTTTTATTAATGCCCTATATCTGCCTGTAATTATAGCAGTCAGCACCGTACACCATTAACTCCGAAAGTGTGGAATTGATGTTCGGCCATATTTATACAAATCGAGTCGATATCACATTGTATTTGTTGGCATGAATGCAGCTCCACTCAACATTTAATTAATTTGTGTTCAAATATCAGTTCATTAATGTATTATCTTTAATTAACCTAATTATATATTTTATTATTATAAAATAAATGTTCTATTATATACTTTTTGTATTATTATTTTAATATGATTGATTATATTGCTAGAATGTGATTTTCTAGCAAGTTAACTACAATTATAGTAGGCTACCCCCTTACTTTCCGTCAACTTGCTGTAAATATAATAACTTTAAGGGGGTATCCTACTACAACTTGCTAGAAAATCACTGCCAAGCAAACATTTCTGGATATTATTTACGGAAATATTGGTAGTGGCATACCCCCTTTAGAATTATATATATCAAGTATTTCAATATTATATATATATAATAATCTATCTCATATCAATATTCCACTATTGCAACTTTATATAACTTGGTCTAGTTATTTTAAAATGTACTTTCACTACCACATACTTTATAACACTTACCACTGTTGCTTATACTAAGGTATTACTGGTATAATACCAGTACATTAATGTAAGTAAGAATTCTTACTATGCAAATTATAATATTACTAAATTTATTTTTTAATTATGAACAAAATACAAATAAGTATATTTAATATAAGATCATGTCTACTAATTACGTTTTCTTACTTGAAATATATTTCCAATTTCTTTCTAAATATTTATTTATTAATAATATATACCTAAATATGTATTTCAATTATATTTTATATTGATGTAAATACTCGGAATAAGATCATTAATTTCATAATATATTTTATTATAAATGATTTTATTGTAATTTATATATCATCTCGCTGGAAGGTTAATCAATTAAAATAAATTATATTCACTCCAATATATATATATACAAAGTTTTATCACGTATAAATATATATATATATGAAAACTGTTATTGTTCTATAATAATTCAGAAAAACAATAAATGGCCAAACATAAATAGTAAATATGACTTTCGAGGTGTGCTATCATAAAACTGCCATATTATAAGAAATAACGTGTACAGTAAAAGTATACAATGTAAATGTGAGTAACCCATCTAACTACTAAACACTAAGAGCGACGATATATATATATGTAGTTACGTTTAGATACGACGCCTGTTAGATCACGCCTAGTGTTTTTTATTTCATTGTTATACTTTTATAACATGTATACATTTGTACTATCGGTTCGATATATATTTTCCTAATTTGTCATCGAAACATCATTTATTATACAGTTTTTATATATCCTTATGTATATGTTTTTTTTTTTTTCATTGTTTTACAAATTTTATAACATTTATACATTATTCTATATAATAAAATATATATTTATTTTCATTCTGTTCAATTTCTATATGATATATCATAGTTTTAATTTAATTCATATATTTATTTTGTATTATATAAGTATAACACAACATTTTAATTAATTTAAAAAAAGTTTACTCGTGTTATTTGTATGTAAAATAATAATTACTAATACATAAAATTCATTAAATATAATGATGTACAATTATATATATATATTATAATTATATATATGTGTATTAAATTGGTATTATAATTAAAAATAATTAGAAACAAATATTTTTATTTTTGAAAAAAATCTGACTTGAACACCTATGAATATTATATTTTCTATGTAAATTATTGTTACGATAACAAAGGTTATTTTATAGTATACTCAACACTATATTTAAAAAAAATTTTAAAAAATTTTGTTTTCAATAGTTACAATGTAGTTCAAATATTAGTCGTTGAATTATCTTAAAAAACCAATAAAATGACCATATTTCTCAAAATAACTTATTTTTTTCAAATATAACATCCTATATATTAGTTTTAATAAATATTAATCAAATGAAATACATTTAATAAAAAATCAACAAACATATGTAAACTCATTTTTAAAATTTTTAAAAAAATTATTTTTCGAAAAAAAAAACATGAGGTAAAATAAATTACATGATGTATTTTTTTTCGATTTATTTGTTCAAAACAATATAATACAAAACAATCTACCTAGAAATGTCGTTTCAGGATTTTATATTCATAAATAGAGATTTAAGTGATATTAAATATTTTTTACTTTTTTTCAATGTAAATTTATTTAAATTATCCTATGCAGCCCATGCAAATGTTCAATATGTTCCCGCTGTTCCAAAAGATGTCCAATTACACTACATTTTTTTGTGTAGTTTATTATTATATAACTCTATAGTAAAACATTTGTTAGAATAGGATTATTAAAAATGGCTGTGCAAATACTCACCCTTACTACACACACACCAGAAAGAAGGTCGCTGCCCGTACAGATGAAGTCCCACGAAGAGGATACGGACTCCGATGCAGATCTAATGCCGCTAGTCGACTCACCGGAGCGTGACGCCGCTAGCACCACATCCGATGAACTCTCGTCTCGGATATCTCTCGACGACGATATCTCGATTAATGAAATGGATAGAACTGAAGGTTTTGTATCGATTCATTCATTTTGATTTTAGTAGATAATATCTACTAGATATATATATATATATTTAGTCTAACTCATAGAGTTTTGTTATAACCCCTACTCATAGTATATCGGTATAAAATGTACAATATATTATAGTTTCCTTCTCACATATAATTTAAAATATATACCATTAAATATATCGTCCTTATTAATTTTACTAAATATAGTATTACTAATAATCACATTGTTATTGTTATTGTTATTTTTATTTGGTGGAGTCCTTTCATCCCATCCAGGAACTTAGATGAAGTTTTCACTTATAACCATATATAGCTCTAATGTCCCTTGGAAGCCACTCCCATGTTAAGGCATCTATGGTTTTAACGAGAGCCGATCATTTATTTATACACAATTATATAAGATCACTTCTAAATAATATTTTAAGACCCATTTTATAAAATTAATTTATGGTCCGGACGAGGTTCGAATCCGTGTCCTACTGCTTGTGTGTCTGACGCCTTAGCCACTGAGCCACACAGGCAGTTGTATAATGACTTGTTCATGATTGTTTAGATTCATTCGCACTGTCGAGGGATGAAATGCCAGGCTTTTTGGACCTCGACTCGACTCTAAACTCTACGTTGAATTCTACATTAGATAAGCATGAGGATGACACTGATAATGATTGTGATTCACTTGAGTCTATCGATAGTAAGGTTAGTCAATGTCATGTCATAGTATATATACATATTAACTAATATTGAGGTGTTTATATTTATGATGGATGATATCTAAAATATTATTTTTTTTTTTAATATATAAGGTAATAAAATTTAATTCACACAATATAATTTTTATAAAATCATTGTTTTCAATTCGTATTTAATTTTTTTATTCTAGGTATATTAATTTTTAACTTTTTAATTTATTTGAAAATATAAATGTATGTGCAGATTTTTTTTATATTGTTTACAATTATTGTTCCTAAATTAGTTAGTTGCTTATATGAATTTTTATTTATATAGTATAATTTATATACTTTTAATATATTCATTATATTTAAGTTATCGAACATCTTGTGTACTTGCTTTAAAATATTTAAATGTATATCAATAGAATCTATATAATATAATTCATTAACAAATTAACATATTGTATAAATATTCCACCAATATTAAATGCAGAAAAATATAAAATGATGTATATAATACATGTTGTTTTTAACACATATATTGATTTATTTTAATTTAAGAAAATATGTAATCGAAAGTATAAAGTTGAAATATATATAAACATACGCTATTGAAATAAATAAACAATAATATGAAATTTAAAAAATAGAGAATTTCAATTTATTGTACAATTCATAAAAATATTTTATTACAAATCCTAGTAATAAACCTTTGTATTTAACGGCAATCAACCTTTTTATATTATATAATATACAATTTTATTTATTAAATATATTGTATATTATTTCTAAATAACCCCAATATATATATAACCTTGTATTTACAATAATATTAATAATAGTTAATAAATATCATGTAGAATACCTAAAACATTAACAAATATAAATCACATGAAATATATGAATTATATTAAATGTTTTAAACTTATACAATAAACATAATTTAATTTTTTTAATTTCAACATAATATTTCACCAAATTCGTTTAAATTTCCATAGATAATCTAGAACATCCTAATAAAATCATATTTTTTTAAAAATTAACATTTGAAATATCTACAATAATATTATATATATATAAATAAACTTAAAAATAAAATTGTTATTAACTTGGAAAATATTTTCTTTCATTATTAGGTACTATAATTAAAATTCCGTCCAATACCATAATTGTTCACTATATATTTTGTTTGATTTTTTAAATTTAATTAAAAATTGTATTATCAATAATTGATTTCTTAATATTTAACTTCAATATTATTACAATTATGATGATACACCTTTAATTTTATATTTAACTGTTTTAAAATTATTTAGATATATATTGTCGATAATCAATTTTATTTAGAGATGACAAAATGTTCAGTTAATTAATTAACAATAATTATAATTTAGTATATATTTATAATATTTAAAAAATTACAGACTTGATTAAAGATCGGTGTACCTCAGAATGTATTTTTATAAATATAATTGTATACATTATAATATATATCCTCTTATATTATAGATATTACAGACAAAATGTTTTTCATATATAATAGATCTTTTTTGTATTTGTAGTTAATATATTTGAATATTATTTAAATATAATATATTATAAATATCATTTTTTTTATAATAATTTGGCATTTACAATTAAATAATACATGTAATTTTAATAATACTTTTATCAATCATAATCACAAAAAAAATATAATCTTTAATTAGAAATAAGTTAAATAAATTAGGTGAATTAGGCGAGTGAAAATAATTCTAAGAAAATCCTATCAAGTTTATAGAAATAAATAAATAGAATCAGTGACAATAAATTGATATATTTTATTACATTTTTATATTTTCATAATTTATGGTGTAATGACAAATTATTTTATACATATCAATTTTAAGTAATATTTCTAATAATATATATTAATATATTATTTACATGTATTAATAAAATAATAAATAGATTAATTAAAAATATTATATTTTGTAATGAATATTTGAATAATAGTAAAATCAAGGACATACAATGTAAGCAATTGGTAAAAAGTTAATAATTAATAAATTAATAAAAACTTACATTTTATATTTATATATATTATAGGGTGTTCACACCAATTCCGTTTTTCTTACGTTACTTGAAATCCGTACAGAAAATTGTCTGTAAATGTCAGAAATGATTCATATTCCTATTTTTCTGTAAATATATTCAGAAATAATCCTATTTTTCTGTACAGAAAAATAACAATCGTAGCGGAATGAACCTTTTTATTAATAATAGGTGGCGTCATATGTAATATATTATAGTATATATATATATAAATATACCTATATAAATTAGTGTGAACACCCTATTATATATACAACATAGGGTGAAAAATCATAATTTATTTATTTAAAAAAGAAATAAGTATTTTTATAATAAAGCAGAATTGAAACCTTTATAATTTCAAAATAAGTTGGTTAATTAAATTAAATAATATTATAGATATACATTTCAAATAGGTATACATTCATATAAATGTATATATACTCTACATATTTATTTTTTTAAATCAAATTTTAAAAAGTAAGATTAACATACATTAAATATATATTTAGATGAAAATGTTTACAATAAAATTTAAATACTATTGATACTAAGTGCAAATATTGTTATTGAGATTAAATTAATACTCACTAAAGTAATGTATTACTATTTAAATATAAATATAATGTTATATGTTGAGAATTTGACAAATAGGCAAAATTAAAATAGATAAAATACTTTATTAAAATTTGTTGAATAAAATGCGAACTATTCCATTAATATAAAGAAGTAATTATTAATTAGTAATTAATAATTACTCATAAAAGTATATATTAGTCCAGAAATTTGTTGAATAAAATGTCATCTAATTTACTCATCTAAATTGAATAATTAATATTAATTATCTTACTACTTCTAAAGTGCTTATATAAATAATTAATTTATATTGACATTCACATATATATATATTATATTCAGTGATGGGCAATGATCAATTTATTACGATCACAATCAAGTGTTAATGACCATTTCAATTGTTACAATTCATCACTAATCATTTTATCCTTCTATACAATATATATATATATATATATTAAATGAATTATAATTGTTTGTAAATATATGTATAATATATTTTCATACAAATATAAATAATATTTTCAGTTATTAATCAGTTTTTTCAAAAACTTTTGAAGAGTAATCAGTGGCCCCTATATACATTTACATGTAAATAGATAAGATGTACTCAGTACAATCACTATATAAAATTATGTGAAAATACTAATTTCCTAATTACTAAAATTATGTTGATTTTTTTTACAGAATTTCCTAAATATTTAAAAACTAGCCTAAAGCACTTCGTTCACATGAGCAATCTATTCCAGCAATTTTGCAGTAGAATACTTATAATTACAAAATTGTAAGTTTGTTTTTTCTGTGATTATTGCTAAATGTTCTAATCCAAATTTATTCTATAGAACTAGTTTGTGATAATTGATGCAATTGATAAATAAACACACTCACAAATATATTAACGAGTATTAATACATACACATTTACCTTTCTAGGTGTCAATCTATTTATAATCTTTTACGATTGTACATGATTTAAGCATTTACGAAAGTAAGTGTTTAAGAATGCGAATTGTGATTATTATGTTCTATTGTATAAATGATATCAAATAATCATAATTAATAATTATAATTATCCTATCAGAATAATTATTAAATTATGAATATATAATTCAAAGATTTTCCGAAGTCAAGATGGTTCATTCGACCAAATTATTGAAATAAAAACGGTACTAACTCAAATGCGACCGGTAATATAACTAAAATCTATTTACGTGTAAATTTGAAGAAAGAAAAAATACCCTAATATAATCTTAAATTAAGATTTATATAAAAATTTGATTACTATCGAAAAGTAATTTTTCTACGAAAATACTATTTGGAGATATCAAAAGTGAACTCATAAAAATGTTACCGAATTTGTATAGGTCAAAAGTAGATCAATTAAGTCTGTTATATTGTTATTTACATGTAAACTTTCAATATATTTTTTTAATATAATTCATATATCTATTATAATATCAAAAGTATATTAGTCTGCTAATTAGATTAATTACCTTACAAATTAATAATAATAAATATAACTTATAATACATGTGTATCCATAGTGGTTGATATCAGAACAATATTAAAATAATTATATAGCTTAGATAGGGAGTTGACCATCTTTGCTTCTCAAAATCTTGGTATATTACTTTGATTATATAATGAATAAGTTCATAAAATGTATGTATTTTTACTGCCAAAATTACAATAATTCTACTGTGAAATAGATGGCTCGTAGATAATGTGAACAGCATTTAATACTCCTATTTGGATATGAACTGTTTTTATATATATACATGACAAATTTGAATAAAATATAAATAGAAGTTAAAATATTTTATTAATATAAAAGGGGTTTCACACCAACTTGAACGCAGTTATTATAATTAGTAATTAATTAATTTTTTATTAATAACTATTATAATTAGGTGTAAAACCCATTTTACAGAGATTTAAATAATATAGTTAAACTTTAACCTAATTAGAGTTAATAATTACATTCTAGTTGGTGTGAAACCCATAGGAATCAATTATTCCGAGTAATATTACTAATTAGATTATTTGCTATTGGAATCGCATCTGAAATATCACTTTTATATAAATAGTAATTTATAAAAATAATAATGAATTTTAATTTTTCTATTTGTAGTATTAAGGATATGACCAGATATAAATTATTGTATTTTATACACTATCAAGTTATTGCTCAATAAATTATATTAATTACTAATTAAATATACCACTAGATATTATCAGGTATACATTTCATTCATTCCAGTTTATTAGTATAAAATAATTTAGTTTTATTTAATTTTAAACTACCAACTCCATAATACAATAAACTTTCAAATAAAGTTGTAATCTATGCTATCTATAGAGTACATTATAGTTTATTTATTACAATGAATACTAATTAATATTATGATATGCAAGTGATTATTTTCTAGATGAATAATAAATAATTTTAAATCATCAATACAAAATTATATTATATTCAATATATTTAAAGTAATGTTTCTAGATAATTGTATATATAAATATTAAGGTTATATGCTTTATAGGATACCAATAGTGAAAATGTTAACTCTACAAGGAAAGATTCATCACAAGATTCTGAATTTGAATTTCTAAATAAAGATTAATTATTACTTGTTATTAAATTATTACTTTTTAGTAAATATCAATTGTTAATTAGAATTGTACATATATTTATTTATTGTTTATTGTTATATTAAAAAATATTTGACTTTTTCATATTTATTGAAATAAATATTATCAGTCTTGTTTTGTGTCAATTGAAAATATTTACGTTTCTTTCATTTCACGAAGACGACGTACCGCACTACGGGTAGTGGCAGCAGCAGTGGTACTGTAAAAAATATTAAAATGGTTATTAAGAATTAATTAAATATAGTTAAATATTATTAGTTAAATATACTTGAAACACCTTTAATATAACATTTCTATAACTATTATAACATGAAATTATTTGAAATTCAATATGTTTCAAATTATGATTAGTGATAGAAATATATGTTTATAGTAATAATATGTATGTACAGATGGTATTTTTATGATAATCTAAATATATAAATGGTAATTCTAGATGACTTATTGAAGTTGTTTATATTGTATATAAACTGCGATATTAGTACCAATATATCTATTAAATGTTCATACATATTATTTAGATAGTAATTAAGAGTCATAAATAAACTATATCAATTTAATATAATGCTATATCAATGTTGTTGATGTGTCATATATAAATATAATATTTTGAACTTATATAAGTTTTTAAAAATAATGTTCACTAATCATATCACACGTATACTGGATATACTAGAACCCGGTTTTATATGGTTCGAATATAACAATTGATAAATAACATGTTTATTGTTGATTATTATACTACTAATATCACTTATACATATTAATATGTATATATTAAATATTATAATAGAGTTTAATATTAAAATAATCAGTTTCCAGCATATTATACACATTAATCATATTATTTATTATTTTCTACCCGGTTTGAATAATTTAAATGACAGCTGATGTCCAAATATATTAATGTGTATAATATGCTGGAAACTGATTATTTTCACCTTATAAACTCTATTATAATATTTAATATATACATATTATTTATCAATTCGCATATTCAAACCGAATAAAACCGGATTCAAACCGTATAAAACCGCGTTCTAGTATATCCCCACATATTTGTATAAATACTTATTTATAAAATAATTTAATAAGTTTTGCGACATTATTGGTTATATTTTATAATATTGTATGAATAATATTCATTGAATATACATATATATATATATTAATGCATTTGTATTTCATAATACATAATAGTAAATATTTTAGGTATTGGCAAAATACACTAACAAATAACCTCATAATTTTATTTTACTTTCTATATAAATAATATAAAATATATTCAATTTATAAATGTCATTAATATTTATTAATTATCTAGAAAAAATTATATTTGTTATATGTTAATATATAAATTATATACTTAATTTATAAATGTAACAATAATTATTCAAGTTAATATACTTTCTTACTATGGTACCAATATTACTTTAAATAATGAGTCATAATCGAAAATATTTGAAAAACTATACTAGTGAACTTTATAAATAACGAAAGTGGTATATGAAATTCTAGTGAAAATGCGTATACATTTTATATGATGATAATTATTATTCCCTGCGTATATTAAATAAATTTGTGATTTGTATTTTATTAATATTACTTTACCATTCTAATTAAAAAATATCAAACATGATGTCATCATATATCAGCTGCGTCGCAGAATTTATATAAATATTAATAAATTATTACTCAGCATAAGAAATATGAAATTTCGTAATTCATTTTATATCAAAGATGGAATTATAAATATGTATTTATAAATATTATTTACTAGTAATAATATTAATATATTATACATTTTAATTATATATTTCAGTGATTATATTTATAACTCACTTAATATTTAGATACAAAAACCAAATTATTTATAATTTATAAATTCATATTAATAATATGAACATATAATAAATAATAACCAGTAAACGTAGGCTCCTCCGGCTACGGTCTTCTTGCATCCTTTGCAGTTCCAGATTCCTGTTGCTCTACGCTTCATGGCTTCCTTTCCACAGAATGAACAGGTATATTTTCCATGTTGAGTTACTTCCATCTTCTTCACCAACTTACGGAGGGAGGCACCGTAACGGGTTCCATACTTTCCGGTTATTCCTACCTTTTTGGTTCGCTTGGCCTTTCAAATAGAAAAAAATATTATACCCCTGAATTTAATCATAATTTTGAGCGAAATAATATTTTAAAATTCTGAGAAATTGTTTGTTTACATTTTTTAATTTGGATTATTTTACAATATTTTAATATTATTTTAATTAATAACAATATTTAATAACATATAAAAATATAAACTAACGATACTTACTGAAATTTATCATGTTATTACTTTATTTAATTGATAATGTCGGATTAAAAAATATCATACCATTTTGAAAAGAATCCGTAAGAAAAAGGAACCCTATTGTTGACATTGTGAACTTTATAAATAACAACATAGAAAATATGTGTATTTAATATTTAAAATAATATCTTTAAATATTACAATGTTTATATTGGAGTCTTATTTAATTGTGTTTTTATAAGAAATTTCACATTTATATTTTAATTATTGATTATGGATGACATGTGTATAGTATTTTTCATAATAAATAAATAATTTGTAATCAGATAAATATCGAATTATTCGATAATGAATTACAAAGTTTATAATTTACTTTCTATAGTTGAATTATTAATTCCTATATATATAATAATATATATATATTATAATATATACATATAGTATATTTAATATATATTATATTACATATGTTTATGTATAGTATATAATAGGATATACATATATTATATACAATTTTATATAATATAATATATATAAGAAATTTTTCTTTATATGATATATTTGACTCAGTAATTGTAATCTTGATTTTATTATTACATATAAATATTTCGTAAATTAAATAATAATAATACAAATCAGTCTCCTCGATAATAAACTACGAATTAGTGTATATAATACTACTGTACTTAACATATACACTTCTGCTACTTATTTTCCAAATTGTATTCTAAACAACATAATTATATCTTCCTCCAATTCTTACTTATTATCATAAATATATAATTCCATACTTATTATCAATCATTTCGTATGTGAATAGTATTCTCCCTTAGAAATATAATCCACGATATCTCATTTATTCATAAATCTATATATTGTATCAACCATAATTATATACCTATGTCTAATATAATTCAAAAACGTACCAACTATATGTAATGTATTCTCTTCGTTACCAAAATTATCATATACTTATCACCCGGAACGTTAGTACAACATCCCCAAATTCTAGATATTTTAGAAATTCAAGTCCCACTTTATGAAGTCCTTCCCTCCTATCAGCCGTTATATTAGATCCCGAAAACGATTCCTAAATATTGCTACTTATTTTTTTCCTCTAGTCAATAAACCCTCCAACATATTATTTCTGTATTGTTATTTTTGTCTTGTTATATCTTTCAAGTATTATTTCTATTTACTTTTTATTGGAAAATCGTAGTTTTTAATACATCGTTCTTTTATTATTTTAGTATTATATTATAGTATTATTTTATCCATCGTGTGTTAAGGCAAGACCTCCTATGACCTCGGTTATAGGAAGTCTTGGTTAAAGGACCTACAATGTAGATTATACATGGTCCTAATTTTAATGTTAATAATCATTATTTATCATCGTCAAATTTAAATGAAAAATATGACTATACAAATAGTTATTATACATAGATATAGACGGATTAGTGGGTTCAGAAATAACTTTGGTAAGCTTAATTAGATCAGACGGTGAAAAAGTATGGTATGGAGATTACAAGACCAAGACGATTATAATGACTAATTCAGAAGGAAATAACTACTATTGCGATCACTATAGTGAGTTAGCGCGATTACAATAGTCCAGTCACTATTCCTGTATGCGTGCGAAACAAGGCACGTGGGCAACACAGGGATATTTAAAGGGATGTTCACATGATAAATTTAATCCTACAATCATGTGTGTGTTTTCCTAACAAATTAAGTAAATATTCTAATTAGAATATTTAGCAAAGGACGCAGAAAAAATAATTAATTTTACAGTTGCGAAATTTGTTCAGCCGATTGCAGAAAAGATTTCTCATGTGAACAACATTTAGGAATACTATTTAACATAAGCCATACAGATCGAAAAACAAAAGTAGAAGTAAGAAAAAGGATCACAGGTGAAATTGGTTAATATTCAAAACTATTTGCGATGGTTATTGAGACAAACTTAAAAAATGTATGGTCACGTCACGAAATCGAACACTATGGCCAAAACTCTTCTGCAATGAACCGTTAATGACAGCTGTTTTCTAGAATATGATTAGGTCAACCAAAAACTCAATAACAAGACACCCTATTTGAATAGACCGATCTCACAATGAGCAAAGCATTGCTAGCGGTGAACGATCAAATTGGTTGCAACCAATGGATGAAGATTGTTAGATACTCAATCGCGCCCCTACGCTGTACCCAATTTCGACGGGATAGGTTAAAGGTTAAAGAATAAAAACATATTTATTTAGAATTGTAAATTTTGTCATAATGTGTATTCAAGATATACTAGTATATATTAGTAATGTTACATAATTATGATATTTATTTCACATATAGTAACTATATTTACTAGTTATATTATATCTACTATATATACATTTAATTAACATGTTTAATAAATAATAGTATACAAATATAAAATACATCATATATAATATATTTACCTACAAATATTATTACAATTTTAACAATATTTTAATAATTATATATATCTAAAATGTTACATACTATTTGTACTATATTCCCTCTATATACTATATAATTAACTATGTGTATAATCATATAACTAAGACATATCTATTCATAGTATATATATATATATATATATATATATATATATATATATATACTGGTATACCAGTTGTAATTTACCATGCATAATATAGATGACATATCAACATTAATTATTATATTAAAATAATTATTTATATTATCTATAATAAAATATATTGTTTTTTATTCAATAATAATTATATATACAATAAGAAATTTAGTTGTATAATTATAATAACTATATAAATTTATTCTATCATTAGATACATTATAAAAATACAATTTATATTTATTTAGTAAAATATAATCTAAAGTATAAATATTTGCTAACGATAAAATACGTTTATGAAATAAACAAAGAATAATACAAAATTAAAAAATTAAAACATTTTACAGTTACGGTAAAAATAAACGAAAAATTATCGAAATAGAAATAAAATATAGCATAAAAATTCAATAATCGAAAATAGAACTAAAATACATTATTTTGTAAGTGGCATTAAAATATTAAATTTATACTTTATAGAATTCTTATCTTTGTACCCTTTATTGTGATTTTAATAACATTACTTCTTTAATTTAATATATATATAACATTACCAGATTTGTCCAGCAGTAGCATTGTTTGTACAATCACTAATATATTAGAGTATCCAATGTGTATTTATATTATATTTTATTATCATGATCATATTTAATAAATAAGATCAATGATTTTAATACTACAATTTTTAGATATAGATATATATTTAGCATGTATATACAATTAGATAGATAGGAACTGCATATGCAAAGTAATGAAACATCGGATCATCCATCTTGTGATTGGACGATTTATTTTATTATTTGAACGACTTTCAGATTGTATTATAAATTAAATTAGGATTATAGTTATATTTATTATAGTAACGTACATTATATAATATTTATATAAATAACTATTTTTTTATATTTACGTTGATAATAACATAATTAAATGGAATAGTAAATGTGTTACTTGTACATAAGTTTCACATATTAATATGATACAACTTTATATAATTGATACAGGATGAAGTCGTAAACAAATATGTTACTATATACTATTTATTAGTAATAATAAAGCTGGAATTAAAAAATCATCTTAACATTGAATTTTATATATGAGATTTTTCATATTGTTATTATAAAAAAATTGGTATCATCAGAATGCCTATTAAATTATATAATACGGGTCCATATAAGGGCATGTCATTAATAGTAAAAATAAAGAATTAGATGCCTACTTACATACTTATTTACTGCATAATGGTATCTTAAATATTTCTGTTATAAAAAGTAATCATTGCAGGAGATAGAGAGAATACGTCATATCCTTGTATTAATAATCTTTACTTATAAATCTGTACTATATCTTTAATTATAGGAATTATATCATAGATAATGGGTGGAATAGTATTTTATAAATTTACAAAAGAAGGTAAGAAACAGATATTTTATACTTATCATTATATACATATTTATTTATATTATATATATATATAAAAATAAGTTGCAATAATATAAAAAATACATAAATATATATAAAAATAAATAAATAATTATTTATTTATATTTGGTCTTATAATCAATTTTGTTTTGAATAAAAATCGTTATTCGATAATTAAAAACTGTGATAAATATATCTATTTATTCGCTCCAAATTAGTACCACAAAGAATGATTTTTTCTAATTTATTATAAAATCGTACATATAAAAAGAAGAGTTATTTACATATTATAATTAAGGACAACGTCTTGTTTGGCAAGTTCCAGCAACATGGGATCGTCGAAGAACTTGTTGATACTGACATCTTCGCTTAAACCCTGTGAAACGAAGGAAGGAGTAGGTATGCTGTAGGTGTTTATATTAATTTTATTTTCAACAGCGTAAACAGGAAGTGTAATATTATTTTATTAAACTCGTCATCATATTTATGTAATTTTAATTCATACAATACTACATCTAGATGTATGTAAGACCCTGAGAATTAAATAAATTAGATATATTGTAGGTATTAATACAATACTCTATTTAGATGTACAGTAGAGTGGGACACACTCATATTCGTGTTATTATTAGAAATTAATGCGCGTATATTATGGTTTCATAATGATGCGATATATGAGATATTATAATTAGTTGGTTTAGTTTGTAAGTATTGATAAATAAATTAGATGTGTCGTAAGTAAATAAGTACAATACGTATGCGTGTGGTAGTATTAGTGTAATGTTGTATGCTATAGTCGTAATACAATACTATATAGTAGACTAGTAGTAGTAATAGTGTAATGTTGTATGCTATAGCAGTAATACAAGATACTAGTGGTGGTAGTAGTAGTAGTAGTAGTAGTAACCTTTCTTCTACGTGATTTAATCATGAACTCCCTGGCTAAATGTGTAGCGGGTTGAGCCTCCAGGGGTCTGATGTGAACACTACGATCTAAACACGAGCAGAGACAATAATATAGTCGATTATTATAATAATAGTTTATTATGTAAACATAATAAAAATAAATAAACTAAAATAATGAAAAAAAAATAGATATGAATTGATACCCAAAACGACATGGTACAACAATTAACATTGGGTTTACAATTAATAAAAAGAGCCTTGGTTTACGCATGCCGAACGTAATTATGTAATGTTAATGCTGATTACGTAATAACAAACATAGTGCTAACTCATGCGCGTGACTAATAATAACTCAGGTTTATTATAATCATATGAAAATATAGTAATTATATATATATATTTCATATGGATGGATTAGAACTATTAAATAAACCGGCATTAACTCACGGATGCAAGTTGTACATGTAAGGTATTGATACAGTAACCAAAGGATTTATAAAATTATTCATTGTTTATTTCAATAACGTTATTTAATAATGTTATTGGCAAATATTTATACTGTCGACTCAATATTTCGACTAAATATCTGTATAATAAGTGAACTAGGTAATAAGACATAGCTAGAAGTGTAAAAACTAGCATTAACTCATGGATCATACCTAACATAGTGTATTGATACAGTAACAATAGGCTATAGCCACGTGTAAGTCAGACACTAAGAGATAACTAGAGATAACTAGATCTAGCTAGCTAACATAGCTGACAGAGATAGGGCATTACCTCTATATCTATCTGACTTTAACGTATATGGTAGCGATAAGCTAGATAGAGACTACAGACAAGTTACGTATATGGTAGCGATAAGCTAGATAGTTAGCTACAGACAAGTTACTTATATGGTAGCGATAAGCTAGAGACTACAGACAAGTTACTTATATGGTAGCGATAAGCTAGATAGTTAGCTACAGACAAGTTACTTATATGGTAGCGATAAGCTAGATAGAGACTACAGACAAGTTACTTATATGGTAGCGATAAGCTAGATAGAGACTACAGACAAGTTACTTATATGGTAGCGATAAGCTAGATAGAGACTACAGACAAGTTACTTATATGGTAGCGATAAGCTAGATAGAGACTACAGACAAGTTACTTATATGGTAGCGATAAGCTAGATAGTTAGCTACAGACAAGTTACTTATATGGTAGCGATAAGCTAGAGACTACAGACAAGTTACTTATATGGTAGCGATAAGCTAGATAGTTAGCTACAGACAAGTTACTTATATGGTAGCGATAAGCTAGATAGTTAGCTACAGACAAGTTACTTATATGGTAGCGATAAGCTAGATAGAGACTACAGACAAGTTACTTATATGGTAGTGATAAGCTAGATAGTTAGCTACAGACAAGTTACTTATATGGTAGCGATAAGCTAGATAGAGACTACAGACAAGTTACTTATATGGTAGCGATAAGCTAGATAGTTAGCTACAGACAAGTTACTTATATGGTAGCGATAAGCTAGATAGAGACTACAGACAAGTTACTTATATGGTAGCGATAAGCTAGATAGAGACTACAGACAAGTTACTTATATGGTAGCGATAAGCTAGATAGAGACTACAGACAAGTTACTTATATGGTAGCGATAAGCTAGATAGAGACTACAGACAAGTTACTTATATGGTAGCGATAAGCTAGATAGAGACTACAGACAAGTTAATTATATGGTAGCGATAAGCTAGATAGAGACTACAGACAAGTTACTTATATGGTAGCGATAAGCTAGATAGTTAGCTACAGACAAGTTACTTATATGGTAGCGATAAGCTAGATAGAGACTACAGACAAGTTACTTATATGGTAGCGATAAGCTAGATAGAGACTACAGACAAGTTACTTATATGGTAGCAATAAGCTAGATAGAGACTACAGACAAGTTACTTATATGGTAGCGATAAGCTAGATAGAGACTACAGACAAGTTACTTATATGGTAGCGATAAGCTAGATAGTTAGCTACAGACAAGTTACTTATATGGTAGCGATAAGCTAGATAGAGACTACAGACAAGGTTACTTATATGGTAGCGATAAGCTAGATAGTTAGCTACAGACAAGTTACTTATATGGTAGCGATAAGCTAGATAGAGACTACAGACAAGGTTACTTATATGGTAGCGATAAGCTAGATAGTTAGCTACAGACAAGTTACTTATATGGTAGCGATAAGCTAGATAGAGACTACAGACAAGTTACGTATATGGTAGCGATAAGCTAGATAGTTAGCTACAGACAAGTTACTTATATGGTAGCGATAAGCTAGATAGTTAGCTACAGACAAGTTACTTATATGGTAGCGATAAGCTAGATAGAGACTACAGACAAGTTACTTATATGGTAGCGATAAGCTAGATAGAGACTACAGACAAGTTACTTATATGGTAGCGATAAGCTAGATAGTTAGCTACAGACAAGTTACTTATATGGTAGCGATAAGCTAGATAGAGACTACAGACAAGTTACTTATATGGTAGCGATAAGCTAGATAGAGACTACAGACAAGTTACTTATATGGTAGCGATAAGCTAGATAGTTAGCTACAGACAAGTTACTTATATGGTAGCGATAAGCTAGATAGAGACTACAGACAAGTTACTTATATGGTAGCGATAAGCTAGATAGTTAGCTACAGACAAGTTACTTATATGGTAGCGATAAGCTAGATAGTTAGCTACAGACAAGTTACTTATATGGTAGCGATAAGCTAGATAGTTAGCTACAGACAAGTTACTTATATGGTAGCGATAAGCTAGATAGTTAGCTACAGACAAGTTACTTATATGGTAGCGATAAGCTAGATAGAGACTACAGACAAGTTACTTATATGGTAGCGATAAGCTAGATAGTTAGCTACAGACAAGTTACTTATATGGTAGCGATAAGCTAGATAGTTAGCTACAGACAAGTTACTTATATGGTAGCGATAAGCTAGATAGTTAGCTACAGACAAGTTACTTATATGGTAGCGATAAGCTAGATAGTTAGCTACAGACAAGTTACTTATATGGTAGCGATAAGCTAGATAGAGACTACAGACAAGTTACTTATATGGTAGCGATAAGCTAGATAGTTAGCTACAGACAAGTTACTTATATGGTAGCGATAAGCTAGATAGTTAGCTACAGACAAGTTACTTATATGGTAGCGATAAGCTAGATAGAGACTACAGACAAGTTACTTATATGGTAGCGATAAGCTAGATAGAGACTACAGACAAGTTACTTATATGGTAGCGATAAGCTAGATAGTTAGCTACAGACAAGTTACTTATATGGTAGCGATAAGCTAGATAGAGACTACAGACAAGTTACTTATATGGTAGCGATAAGCTAGATAGTTAGCTACAGACAAGTTACTTATATGGTAGCGATAAGCTAGATAGTTAGCTACAGACAAGTTACTTATATGGTAGCGATAAGCTAGATAGTTAGCTACAGACAAGTTACTTATATGGTAGCGATAAGCTAGATAGAGACTACAGACAAGTTACTTATATGGTAGCGATAAGCTAGATAGAGACTACAGACAAGTTACTTATATGGTAGCGATAAGCTAGATAGTTAGCTACAGACAAGTTACTTATATGGTAGCGATAAGCTAGATAGAGACTACAGACAAGTTACTTATATGGTAGCGATAAGCTAGATAGAGACTACAGACAAGTTACTTATATGGTAGCGATAAGCTAGATAGAGACTACAGACAAGTTACTTATATGGTAGCGATAAGCTAGATAGAGACTACAGACAAGGTTACTTATATGGTAGCGATAAGCTAGATAGTTAGCTACAGACAAGTTACTTATATGGTAGCGATAAGCTAGATAGAGACTACAGACAAGTTACTTATATGGTAGCGATAAGCTAGATAGAGACTACAGACAAGTTAATTATATGGTAGCGATAAGCTAGATAGTTAGCTACAGACAAGTTACTTATATGGTAGCGATAAGCTAGATAGAGACTACAGACAAGTTACTTATATGGTAGCGATAAGTTAGATAGAGACTACAGACAAGTTACTTATATGGTAGCGATAAGCTAGATAGTTAGCTACAGACAAGTTACTTATATGGTAGCGATAAGCTAGATAGAGACTACAGACAAGTTACTTATATGGTAGCGATAAGCTAGATAGAGACTACAGACAAGTTACTTATATGGTAGCGATAAGCTAGATAGTTAGCTACAGACAAGTTACTTATATGGTAGCGATAAGCTAGATAGAGACTACAGACAAGTTACTTATATGGTAGCGATAAGCTAGATAGTTAGCTACAGACAAGTTACTTATATGGTAGCGATAAGCTAGATAGAGACTACAGACAAGTTACTTATATGGTAGCGATAAGCTAGATAGAGACTACAGACAAGTTACTTATATGGTAGCGATAAGCTAGATAGAGACTACAGACAAGTTACTTATATGGTAGCGATAAGCTAGATAGAGACTACAGACAAGTTACTTATATGGTAGCGATAAGCTAGATAGTTAGCTACAGACAAGTTACTTATATGGTAGCGATAAGCTAGATAGTTAGCTACAGACAAGTTACTTATATGGTAGCGATAAGCTAGATAGTTAGCTACAGACAAGTTACTTATATGGTAGCGATAAGCTAGATAGAGACTACAGACAAGTTACTTATATGGTAGCGATAAGCTAGATAGTTAGCTACAGACAAGTTACTTATATGGTAGCGATAAGCTAGATAGAGACTACAGACAAGGTTACTTATATGGTAGCGATAAGCTAGATAGTTAGCTACAGACAAGTTACTTATATGGTAGCGATAAGCTAGATAGAGACTACAGACAAGTTACTTATATGGTAGCGATAAGCTAGATAGTTAGCTACAGACAAGTTACTTATATGGTAGCGATAAGCTAGATAGAGACTACAGACAAGGTTACTTATATGGTAGCGATAAGCTAGATAGTTAGCTACAGACAAGTTACTTATATGGTAGCGATAAGCTAGATAGAGACTACAGACAAGGTTACTTATATGGTAGCGATAAGCTAGATAGTTAGCTACAGACAAGTTACTTATATGGTAGCGATAAGCTAGATAGAGACTACAGACAAGGTTACTTATATGGTAGCGATAAGCTAGATAGTTAGCTACAGACAAGTTACTTATATGGTAGCGATAAGCTAGATAGTTAGCTACAGACAAGTTACTTATATGGTAGCGATAAGCTAGATAGTTAGCTACAGACAAGTTACTTATATGGTAGCGATAAGCTAGATAGAGACTACAGACAAGTTACTTATATGGTAGCGATAAGCTAGATAGAGACTACAGACAAGTTACTTATATGGTAGCGATAAGCTAGATAGAGACTACAGACAAGTTACTTATATGGTAGCGATAAGCTAGATAGAGACTACAGACAAGGTTACTTATATGGTAGCGATAAGCTAGATAGTTAGCTACAGACAAGTTACTTATATGGTAGCGATAAGCTAGATAGAGACTACAGACAAGGTTACTTATATGGTAGCGATAAGCTAGATAGTTAGCTACAGACAAGTTACTTATATGGTAGCGATAAGCTAGATAGTTAGCTACAGACAAGTTACTTATATGGTAGCGATAAGCTAGATAGTTAGCTACAGACAAGTTACTTATATGGTAGCGATAAGCTAGATAGAGACTACAGACAAGGTTACTTATATGGTAGCGATAAGCTAGATAGTTAGCTACAGACAAGTTACTTATATGGTAGCGATAAGCTAGATAGAGACTACAGACAAGGTTACTTATATGGTAGCGATAAGCTAGATAGTTAGCTACAGACAAGTTACTTATATGGTAGCGATAAGCTAGATAGAGACTACAGACAAGGTTACTTATATGGTAGCGATAAGCTAGATAGTTAGCTACAGACAAGTTACTTATATGGTAGCGATAAGCTAGATAGTTAGCTACAGACAAGTTACTTATATGGTAGCGATAAGCTAGATAGTTAGCTACAGACAAGTTACTTATATGGTAGCGATAAGCTAGATAGTTAGCTACAGACAAGTTACTTATATGGTAGCGATAAGCTAGATAGAGACTACAGACAAGTTACTTATATGGTAGCGATAAGCTAGATAGAGACTACAGACAAGTTACTTATATGGTAGCGATAAGCTAGATAGAGACTACAGACAAGTTACTTATATGGTAGCGATAAGCTAGATAGTTAGCTACAGACAAGTTACTTATATGGTAGCGATAAGCTAGATAGAGACTACAGACAAGTTACTTATATGGTAGCAATAAGCTAGATAGAGACTACAGACAAGTTACTTATATGGTAGCAATAAGCTAGATAGAGACTACAGACAAGATTACTCATCGTACGAACCTAGGGGATCGCCGGGCACAATCTGCCAATGGTGAAACACGCACAGACAGAACGCTTGACCTTGGGTGTGCGTACGCAGGTCGGTCTCGAAGCCAAACGAGTCGATGGTGGGTATGAACGCCTTGATCGTGTAGAGCGGGGAACCCGGGATTGGGGCATCCTGGGTCACGTGACCTCGTCGTCTCGCCAGCACCGTGTACACAGAGGACACACAATCGGCGGGCGCCTGCACCTGAAGCAACGTGGACATGTGTGTAGTAATCATCATATGTGGGACATTAGAGCCATATATGGTTATAAGTGAAAACTTCATCTAAGTTCCTGGATGGGATGAAAGGACTCCACCAAATAAAAATAACAAAAAAATAAAAATAACAATATGTATTAATAATAATAATAATAATAATAATAAATATTTATTAGAAGAAAGTTGTAAATTTTTTTCGTACGAAGTATTTAAATTTATTATATTGTTATTTCCTCTAAAGGGCTTCGGATAGAGATCAATATCTTTTCTTTGCTGTCGCCCGATCTTTTTCCATTACGATATATATGGTTAGCGATACGAATGGCGGATATATTTGGAACCCTCAAGAATTCGTAGACTTGTGTACATGTTATAACGGTGAGGACAATATAATAGTAAATAGTTAATAAAATTCGTATTTTTTATATATAATACTTGATAAAAAAACAGAACTCACTTAGCATGTCATACTAATATACTATAGTATACTACATAACTTTACCAACTGATTTATTTATAAACATTATTTACATGCGACATATTCTTTGTTTTACTTGATTGTTTACCATCCGTAATTATTTATATGAAATAATGTATATATAGCATGACCCATATTGTTCGATGGATTTTACCCCGCGTACGTCACATTATGTTATTATTATTGATGACATTGTTTAAACACCCCCGAATGGGTATACTACATGCGTACAACACACACACACGAACCTCTACGAAGTAGTAGGGTTCCATGAGACGGGGCGTCGCCATCAAGAACGCAGAGTAGGCAACTCTACGAGAGGTCGGAATCACTTGACCTCCGCCTCTGTGCACCGGTTGGTCGGCTATCACGGCGTCCAAGATCTTGAACTTCACGTTACGTATAGCTAGGTGGCGGTAGTGGTTAGTATTACTCACGCATGATTATAACGATAGTCCTCGTGAATAAATGCGCGAGTCGTCGATTTTAAATGCGAGAAAATAAATACTCTATAGACAAACTAATTAAATGGAATACGCTGAAATCTATAAATAGTTACGGAGATCGCTATGTTATGATACCTATAGCATGTGTTGTTATCCGTCTCATTATGCAGGGTGCAGGTGAAATTAGTTAGATTATTATTAAAGTGTAAATTACTTATCAAAATACTGATTACGAGGAAATGTAAAACAAAATATTATTATTATCTATATAAGATATACTTATATCTTGTGAATAATCTTCCTTATATTAATTAAATATTCATTCTGTCATATTATAAACAGATGATAAATGATGATATCACAATTATATATGATCACGAGGAACCGAGGTTCTGTATAGGAACACATGTATTGAGATAAAGGTAGCGGTTAATAGCTAACGTTCATCGCATAGGGGCCCCTCTCGCGTACCCCACTGGAACCCTTGTATGATGCTGTCCTTCACGGAGCCTAGTAATGATTTGTCCACCTGACAATGTGTACATTAAACGTTAAGTATACGTTTAGTGTACGGAACTAGTGAAATGGAACGTGTACTATATATTAAGTTTTAATATCGCATATTATCATTATCTATTGTGACTAGAATAAGGCATTTAATCGTATTTATATTTATCATAGTATACTTAGTTCTTCATAAGAATATCCACAGCAGTTAATAGAAAATTATCTTATATACATATAAGAAAGTTAAATACCTATATTTAATAATATATACATGATTTTAGTGACATCTTCGTATAAATATATCTATTATGTATATACTTATTTGCATTACCAGTATACACACAGATATATCGGTAATTAGTATGCATTATTGAATAGTTTTTAAATAATTCTATTGGGTAATTTTTTCGTAAAATTAAAATACATTATAAATATATAATAAAATAATATAACAAGATGATATGTGTTCATGATTGCTAGATGATATGTATACATAATATAACTAGATGATGTGTTTACATGTTAGCTACCTCAGAAGGTAGGGTGTCATCCACAAGGATATTAGGTCCACTATTATCGGGTCCGAATGCCCAGATACTTCTCGCCGCCAATAAATCCCAGTCGTACTTGTTCTGGAAGAACTCGCCCAACCTCTTCTTAGGCCAGTTGATACTCACCACTCTGTTCTCGATGTCTTCCGCGAGCCCTCTCTCGAGGGGTTCGGCTATCATCGTCAACTTGTTCCTGTGGTTGAGTAGGGTGTATGTAGTGTCACTAGTAGGGGCGATGCAACAGGGGGGGGATATGTCCCCCCACTTTAAAATCTAGGGGAACCTCCTATGTATTGGTCCCCCCGCCATTATTACCACAACATTTATTTTGATTGGATGGTTCCCCCCTACATACTAAATCATTTCAGCACCCTTAGTCACACACGCACGAACAATATTGTATACATTATTAACAATCTTATTCAAAATATATACAGTTCATCGTGGATATATCGCCCGGGACCAGCTTCTTTATGCGTTATACCAAGGAGCGTGATGTATCAAATTAAACATGTAAATTACATATACTTTTATATACCACCCCTTAATGTACCTCCGTCCTTGGTATAATGACAATTACCATTAACATTACATCATGTAATAGATTGACAGGATATCGTAATAATAGATAGGCATGAAATCTGTTCCAGTAGTAGTTGGCATTATACCATGAATGGAGGTACATTAAGGGGTGCTATAAAAGTGTGCAATATATATTGATCGCATGATAGTAATTTAATATGGAAGAATAAGGGAGAATAAGGGAGAGTAATTCGCTTAGCACTACTACTAGTACTGTTAATACTGATTGAACGTACTTCTTGTTGGGAGTTTCTGAGAAGCACTTCAGCGATGAGGTCTCCACTACGGTTTCACAGAAAGCTACTACGGGATCAGCGACCTTGACATCTGTGTGTACATAATGTGTATTAACAGTGACTGGGGGTGTGTATTTAATTCATGGATTTAGGAAATAATACATCACGCATTTACATTTATATTTATAATATATCAATATATAGTTATATACTAACATTATTTTTACAAAGAATTGAGAAAAAAACCATAAAATAGGCGTTAAGATTGATTATTCATAAATATTAGAGAAATTATATATATATATACATATCACTGTACAAAAGATATTACATAATATGTATTGTTAGCACTAGACAAAGATAATAGACGCTAACCGATATCCGAGAACACTTTACGCAGATCGTGCATCACGCAATCCAGATACAGCTCCCCTGTTCCTCTGATAATGTGTTCGCCCGACTCTTCTACCTAGAAAGTAGTGTGTGTGTGTGTGTGATCAATGTGATACTTATACTGGTGTATTACTATGCGCCGTAAAGGTGATACTTCATTCAAAATACATATATTAAATTTATATATTTAATATATTGACTATATATGTATATATATAGTTATATTCATTGCATATCAAATTCATTGTATTATTATTAATTTTATTTTTTAATACTATAGAGATAATTATATTATAGAGATAAACTCAGCCTCTATAATTACGCTGATATAAACAGTCGAACTTTCATAATAACAATAATATGAGAGCTCTAGGTGAGAAGCATAAACTAAAGGGTAGGCAAGTATTTATATCGTAACAAACGCATCACACATCGGTGGAAGTGTTGTATACAGTAGTGTACGGCAGTGAATGAAACCTTTGTTGTAACCAGGGGATACGACTTGTTGACTTTTCTGAGGGCGTCCAACATCTTCGGTAGTTCGCTAGGGTTCACGGGTTCAACGGCTATCTTCACAACCGAAGCGGTGTTGAACTGTGACGGTGAACGCGACTTATTAATCAGCAAACAACACAGAGATAGAGAGACATAATAATGCTACTGAACATTAAATACCATGTGTATTATTCTTAACTAGAACAATTAAGTAATAATAGTTGTACTTATGACCCCTTACTATTTAGTTGATTACTGCACTAATCATTCACGACTAGTAAGATTCACTAAAGGCATGTACAAATGTACACATAGAAAATCGATGGTTTCCCATCGATTAATGTGGAGTTAGTTACCCTTATTAAAATGATGACATAAAATGTTGGGAATGTCCGTACCGAAAAAGATGATACTATACACGAACACGTTATTTGAAATAAAAGTTGTAAACGTGGTTTTAAAATGCGAAAAGAAGTGGAAATGCTCGACTATAAGCGCATCGCTACGGATGAGCGCACACACACACCGCGCGATGACTCATACCTTCAGAGGAAGGAAGGCCTCAGCGTAGTTAGTCTTAGCCGACGTGATGGTCGCGGTCTTTACGATGGGCTCGTCCACCCCTTCTATGAGCACCCAGTTACCAGCGGGCACTCTGTTCACCTCTATCTTATATCTGGGGGGTGTAGGGGGGGGGGCGTTACAGGTATGGCGTGTGACGAGTTAACGTGTATTCAACTAGTGTAACAATAAGTATTATAAACTATTAATAAAATATATATATATATAATATATTTATTGAATTGATTGAATTGATTGTTTATTTATACACAAAAATAACGTTAGACGTTCTCTATTGTGTAAAAAAAAATGTATATTATAATATTTAACGATACTATTAATATATAGCATTATAATTATAATAATATATATTAGAACATTTAATTTATTTTCTGTTTCGTTTTCTAGTGTATAATACAGGGTTGATGGTTTTTTCGGTTTTTATCGGTTTTTATGGTTTTTACGGTTATTACAATACAAACAAGTACAAATTATAATTTTTTCATAACAAAAAATTAACTAAATTGTATTATTTTCATTATAATTTTAAATATATAGACATCACATAATGGAAGAGTTGGAATCGTAGAATATATTATTTTTGATTGTTACGAGTATATTATATATATTAAAAAAAAATATTAAATATTATCAAGCCTATCAAATATTATTTAATACTATTATATTATTGTTATCATAAAATAGATTATTAGCTATATGTAATTAAAGTGGTCTTGAATCAATAACAGGGTTGATGGTTTTTACGGTTTTTACGTAAAAATCAAAAAACCTGGTTTTTATCTGGTTTTTATAGTTTTTTCAAAATAAACAAGTACAAATTATAATTTTTTCCTAACAAAAAATTAACTAAATTGTATTATTTTCATTATAATTTTAAATATATAGACATCACATAATGGAACATAATTATTATTCAACATTATAATAAATTTAATAAGTTCCTCAGTTAAAAACCATTATTGTTAAATAATTATAAATGAATAGATATCATTTTTATAGCTATTTAAATAAAAATATAATATCAAATGTAATTATATAATATGATTACATTTGATATTATATTTTTGATTCATATTTATAACATTTAATTTGATAATATAATAGTTAAAAATATTATAGTTATTTTATTTGCGTTTAGGATATTTCGGCTATAGCCACACCCATAGTCCCACCCCTTTTGAAATCGCCGGCTACAGTGTCTGGTAACCGTTACAATATACTAAAAATTGTAGTCTAAAATAGTACTTTACTTAAGTTTGGTAATATTTGGCTATTACATATAAATAACTATTATTAATAATAATTTATTATCATAAAAACTATAATTTAAAAGTTAAATTAATTTGTTAAAAACCGTAAAAACCGACGAAAAAACCAATTTTAAAAACCGAATCAACCCTGCTTTTAAAGCAGTGCTTTACTTCATATTATTTAGTAAAATGATTAAGTTTGGTAATATTTGGCTATTACATATAAATAACTATAATTAATAATAATGTATTATCATAAAAACAATATATTTTTACATTTCAATATATAAATAATTCATAATTAGAATATTCTGCCTAATGGTGGCGTAATTAAATTTGTTATCACATAATCATTGTATCGTAGGCATGTAAGTGTAATTAGATGAGAGTCCTACCCACTCACTGATATAACATATAATGTAGGCAATTATAACTTATAATTTAAAAGTTAAATTAATTTGTTAAAAACCGTAAAAACCATAAAAACCATAGTTTTTGCAACTTGAAAAAACCGTAAAAACCGACGTAAAAACCCATTTGAAAAAACCAATTTTAAAAACCGAATCAACCCTGGTATAATAGTAATACTATTATAGTAATATGCTTTCACCTCGTAAAGGGCTTCGAAACAATATACCATATGTTAAGTAGTGGTCACCCGCATACATAGATCACTACGGTACCAGCAGTTGACCCCTACTGACCTTGCCTCAGAGATCCACAGCCTTCCAACGGTAGCAGTCCTAGAGTCCTCCTCATCATCGAGTGTGTAGTTCTCCCCCAGCACGCGGACACTCTTACCTGCGTACACGGTACCTGACATCACGCGCCCCAACACGTAGAAGTTGGAGGTGTCTTCGGTGGGGTAGAGCTTCGTCACGTGGATCTGGGGGTAGTAGGGGGGGCGGGGTTAGAGTATGGGGTAGTAGGTACGGGCGGGATTAGAGTGGGGGTAGTAGGGGAGGGCGGGGGTAGAGTGGGGGTAGTAGGGGAGGGCGGGGGTAGAGTGGGGGTAGTAGGGGAGGGCGGGGGTAGAGTATGGGGTAGTAGGGGGGCGGAGTTAGAGTGGGGGTAGTAGTAAGGGGGGGAGGGGGTAGAGTATGGGGTAGTAAGGGGGGGCGGGGTAGAGTGGGGGTAGTAGGGGAGGGCGGGGGTAGAGTATGGGGTAGTAGGGGGGCGGAGTTAGAGTGGGAGTAGTAGTAAGGGGGGGAGGGGGTAGAGTATGGGATAGTAGGGACGGGCGGGGGTAGAGTATGGGGTAGTAGGGGGGCCGGGGTTAGAGTATGGGGTAGTAGGGGCAGGTTAATGTACGAGTGTATGTAGAGACGTGGGTTACTAGATCGAGTAGCGTGGCAGGATATTAATGTGTAGGTACGGGTACTTCGGTAAGTGTTTGTATTATAGATTATTCTAAGAAGAACATTTATTCAAAAATAACACTAATATTAGTTAACAAATGATGTTAAAGTGTGTAGTAGGACATCTAGATACAACTATAGTAGGTGGATAATCTAATCGCAATGCAATGACAACCGCTAGAGTCACTCTGCTATCTTTGTAGTGTTACCAACGATTGTTCCATGGAAAGATATAACAATTACGCGAAATCTAGGAATTCGATTTTGTATATAAAATACCCTGGTGCCACCTATAGCGGGTTAATTTTAGGAACTATGCGTTGTTTATAATATAAATTCGTATCAAACTATACACTTTTAAAATGTTAAATTAAAATGCTTTAAATTAGTATTTATATGATGAAAAATAGGTGTTCATTGCTAATATATAACAAACCAATATGATACATAGGTTTTAAATTCTATACATATCTATGTGGCGAGTAAAAGCTAATGAGCAATGAAAACATTGTTGTATAAAAACCGCGTCTAACCTAAATCTAGTTCAGTGATTCGATACTACTGCTAGCAGCGGCATCGGGTATTACTAAATTACGTTGCATGCATAGGGAGTGTTATATCGTTGGTGTTACTACACTAACCATGAGATCAGCCTCGGGGTCACATTTATTCATGCCCTCGACCAATGAGGAGGTCTGATCACCAGTGTAGATACGTTCTACCTTGTCCTTGGCATTTTCCGACGGCGACTTGCCAAAGTTCACACACATCGATACAAAACCTGCGCGATGGTGGCGAGGGGTTCACGTTAAGGTATAGGTCGCGGGTAATGTTCATACGTAAACGTATTATTTAAATGTGCGTATATTGAATTGAATACGGTAGAAATAAAATATAATGCAGTATATACGATTTCTGCTCAAAGGAGAGTACCAGAGATTATCTTGTAATCTATACTCATGACGAGGGTACCCCCAAATAATATAGTGATGCTTTTATAATTCGAACCAAAATGACTACACCAGTCGCTGTTAGATAAGATCAAGCATAACCTAAGTATCGAGAGTGAACAATACTGGCCGTAATGGCATCGTTTGACCGACGACTAACCGTTGAAGGTGCCGTAGAAACGACTGCAGATGATACGAAGTAGGGGTCTCATGTTCAGGCGTTTCTCATCCTTGGACAGGAAGATGTCGAGTTCGGCGCAAACTCTAGCCAAGCTGACGTCTACGTCTCCTATTATCTGTGGGGCGGGGCAGGGGGGGTGATGGTGGTGATAGGGGTGGATGGGGTGATGGTGGTGGTAGGGGCGGGGGTATTAGCGCGGCGGCTAGTAGAGGTCGAGGGCGTAGGGATCAAACCTGAGAGAAAAGCTTGTACAACGGCTCGAGGATGAACTCGACGAAACTCTTCGCTTGACCGGGAGTGGCGGGCGTTTTCGTAAATCTGCGACTACATATAGTTATACGCATTAGAAATACACGCCATTACATGCATAAGTGATACACGCCATTACATACAATATCGATACACGCTATAGTATTACTTGTAGTGGTAAGTGATTTAACATGGAATACTGACTTAGCCAGTGCGGGTAATACACATGTTTCGCACACCACCATTAACCACGCCCACTTGTATAATAATTCTATAATTTGTGAATGAATCCCGCCCTATTATCTTGAATTATAACCTATATGACCTATATAACAATAGTCATTTGTAATATATTATCTGAGTAGATTATGTATCGTGTGAAAGCGATCGGTAGGTATCCAGATATATTACTCAATGTAGGTATATACTCATCGCATTCACATGATGTATTGGGTATCCCTAGTCTGGCAGCTTGTTTTGTTACCCAAACGAGGAATAGGTAAATATTGATTCCCAGTCTGGGTACAAATATACCACTATATGTGCATAAATGTGCCCTAATAGTAATACGTGTTATATAGATTAAATATATGAGCATTTAGTTTAGTTATATCAATGATAATCAGACCCAGTTAATATGGGATAAAGCCGAAAACAAAAAATAGCTTAAAATAAGTTATTTTTGAAAATTCTTATTTTAATTTGGGCTTCGGCCCGGCAACTATACAAAGTAGGGGTGCGTGGGGGGGGCACAAACTTCTCCTTGTCGAAGTAGACGTCACCCCACAGTCTGATGGCAAACTCCTCGTACTTGAAGCCCCCGTAGGTGTCAGCGTAGAGCTTAGCGAATGAGAACAGGGTGAAAGAGAAACGGTAGTAGGTACTCGCAAACATCACGTTTCCCTTGATCGGGGACAGTTTCAGATCTTCAGAGTCTTCCGTGTAGAGGCTGTGTATGCGGGGGGCGGGGGAGGTATAGGGTAGGGGTTATATCTATAGAGGGGAGGGCTGATAAAAAAGGTTATATAGATGAGGTTATTTAGATAGTTACAGGTATTCAGTGTATAAACAAAATGTGTGCGGGAGTGGATGGATAGAGGGTAGGGGTTACATCTATAGAAAGAGATATAAAGGAAGCTATATGGATAGTTTCCAGTGTGTAAATTGTGTGTACGGGGAGATGGGGGTAGTGGTAATGGTAGTGGTTACATCTCTAGAAGGAGAGGGGAGAAAAGTTGAAAGTGATTAATCATACATTACTAGTTCACATTAATTCAGTAATAGTGAAATTGTGGATTGTTATAATAAACTAATTTATATAGTAATTATATAATATAATAATTTATTTTAAATATACAGATACTAAAATGTATGTTTTCAATATGTGTTTGGTTAAGAGATAAAGAGAGGCGGATACATAAGTATAAACAACATGGTCGTACCTTAGCTAATTTGCTAATGAACGATGTCATAATTAGTAGACTAGTGGTATATCGGATATGTAATCTATTAATGTAATAACAACTAATAACATTTCACACACACACACACAATCTGTAATACTATCACACATGTATATACTACCACATCTATATAACTGCCTGTGTGGCTCAGTGGCTAAGGCGTCAGACACACAAGCAGTAGGACACGGGTTCGACCCTCGTCCGGACCATTAATTAATTTTATAAAATGGGTCTTAAAATATTATTTAGAAGTGATCTTATATAATTGTGTATAAATAAATGATCGGCTCTCGTTAAAACCATGGATGCCTTAACATGAGAGCGGCTTCGAAGGGACATTAGAGCCATATATGGTTATAAGTGAAAACTTCATCTAAGTTCCTGGATGGGATGAAAGGACTCCACCAAAAAAATAAAAAAAAAATATACACATCGTGCTAAGGCAATATAGGTACATACGTTATGAGGTTGTTGATCTCATCGATGATAGATCTGATCTTAAAGTAGGCGTCGTTGGGGGGCAGCTTCAGTTCGAGTATGAGACGATCGAGCTTGTTGATACAGATAGAGATGGAGAGACCCTCTTGGAGGGCGTGCTTCACTAGACGTTCCGTGTTCAGCATCACCTGGTGGAGTTATGACTAGTTATGGGGGTGGAGAGGAGGAGGGTATACTAGTTAGGATGGAGCTAGAGGGATGGGGTGATATTTGAATTCACTTCCAGTTGTACTCCATTATCAGATGATAGGGGATATGAGAGGTTGTGATGATGGGGATGAGAGGATGTGATGATGATGATGATGATGATGACAGTGATGATGATGATGATGCTGATAGCTCTGATGATGATGAAAAATGATTCCACTTCATGTTTAATTTAATGCTTACCCCTTCAGCTGCATCTATGAATATCACAGCAGAGTCGCAGATACGGAAAGCAGCTGTCACCTCATCGGAGAAGTTCACGTGACCTTGAGTTTAGAGGACGTGGGCGTATCAATTATGTAATAATAAGTTGTGTGTATGGAGGCTAGATATATGGAAACATTAACATATCGTTTTGAACACATTTTTAAATAAAAAACTATAATATTTAATACATACTATTATTCACTGCTTTATTCTTAAATTTCTATAATTTAGTTATAATTAATTATAAATTTACACATATATATATATATATATATATATATATTTAAAACATAATATAAATGCTTATAAACCTGGTGTATCGAATACGTTCATCAAATATGATTTATTTCTGATGTCTGGTAATACCAAGGTCACTGGTTGACCTCTAATCGATACTCCTCGCTAAAATGTTTATAAAGGTTACACGAAATATGCCATTGTAGAACAAAATGTTATTACATCATAGACGTAGTTATTGAGTAATACATGAAATGTGATTATGTAATAACCTCTTGTTCCGTGAATAAAGTGTCAGTGTATCGTAACTGTAGAAATAATGATGAGAGGTGTTAATTTATAATATAACAATTATATATTAACTAATGATTAAAATTAGAGTTACATTAATTTTAAAATACTATAAAATAATATAAAGAAATATATTCTTATGACAAATTTACAATTTATTAAATTTGACATAACATTACTATTCTAAAATATTAGTATGTTTTAATGCTTAAATTAAAGATATAATATAATATATACAAAATATAAATTATATTCACTATATATTTTACGATTTTAAAATTTTACGCAAGCCATCTGCGTAAAATAAATGATTTAGATTAAATCCAAACAATTGCGATAATACTACACATGCTTATATATAAACACATGAGCATATATTCACATGAGTACATATATATATATAAACACGAATATACACACACACTAGTGTACTTACATCTTTTCCTTCGTAGGCCATCACATCGGGATGCGTCTGTTCGATGAGGCAGTCGATGAACGAGGTCTTGCCGTGATGAAGATGGCCGCAGATAGCCACGTTACGTATCAACTCAGGCGTGTCCATTAGGTCGGCGAGGTATTCTATCTTGTACGTGGTCTCCGGAAGCTTCTGCTCCTGCAGCTGGAACTTGTGCTTCTTTACGGGCGCGATGATAGGCTCTGAGGGTGGGGTTAGGTGGACGTAGACGTATGTGGACAATCATTTATATGACGATGATTATAATCGTTTATTAGAAGTTTGCGTTTATAATAATATAATGAATGTATATACAAATATTAAATAGTTTGTATTCTAAAATAAAGTGTCATTTTTACTTGTAATAATAATGTACGTAATGTAATCTTAACCGATATAGAATATTAATGTTCTCAATAAATAGAAAATAAGTAATTATTAGAATCGCAATTAATGAAATATATAAATTAATGTTTATTTTAAATAACTCGATCTTATTTATCTTTTAATGAAATTTTGGACAAAAATAAATAAAGTTTCTCAAGAAAAAAATAAAGGAATGATATTGTTTACATTTAATAATATTACAACTAGATATTCACCACTGATACTCAATTTGTTTGTGTGATAACAGAATGTATAATTTATAAAAAATATATAAAGTTGTATTATAATATTGCTTGCATTTAATGTATATTAAGGGGACGAGCGCCACTCATTTTTTTATTCTATTTTTTTTTATGAGAAAATATGTATAATTGATTACTTTTATATATATACATCTAAAACTGTGATATAAATCATCATATAAGTATCTAAAAAATGATTTTTATAGACCCTATTTTTCACAATATTATTCAAAATAGTTAAAATTATAAGAATATATATTATATGATAAAATTGTGAATACTCGATCGATTGAAACAATTTGAAAACCATTAGCAACTGTCATATTATGTTGTTTATTTATAATTTGAATTTATGAATATGTGAATACATAGGCGACGCTACATGTCATGCATTAGCCAATAAATATTCAAGCTTTTATACCTGTATTTTCTGATAGCGTCATTTCACAATTTATTATTATTATAGAGATTTTTTTTTAGTATAAATTAGTGTATAAATATTTATAATGAGAATAAATGTGTACTCATATATATATATATATATATATATATACATGTGTTTTTTATTGCTATATTATCAGTTATTCCATAGTATATCCCACAATATAAAGGAAAATCACCATAAATTTACCATAAAAATAACTATTTACTTTGAACTCGATTATCTCAGAACTTTATTTTCTCATGCATACAAACTTTAACAACCATAAGGCTTTTTTCCCTTTATTGAATTGTATTCAAATCTTCACCATTATAAAGATAATTAATTGTATTTATATGAAACAGTGGAACTTTTTAATTTTAGTCATAAAGAAAATATATTATACAAATAAATTAACATACAAAATTAAAAAATAATAAGTTTTATTAAACATAAATATTTTATGATTGGTAATTGAAATAAAAAATGTTCCACTGTTTTCAAATAGAATAGAATAAACTCTACACAATAAAAAAAAAACTAAATGTATAACTATATTGTATAAAAAGTCTTAGGGTTTTTAAAACACGTATCAATTCCCTATCTCCTACATGTTAAAATCTATTTATAGACTGATGGCGCTCGTCCCCTTATTATGGCTAATATCAAGTTATATTATTAATTATTATTCATGTATTATATATATATCCTAAACACAACAATATTAGTTATAGAATATCATTAATAATATATAATATATATGTATGTACACATATTAGTATATATTATCTAATTAAAACCTCAGAGTACATATTAAGTTAAAAGATTTAATACTATTAACTTAATAGTATATCTTAATAATACACAATATATTACATTGTTTTAATTATAATGTCTTTATATTGTAGTACATATATTATACTTTAAATTACATAATAAGCAGAAGAGTTCCTAAATAGGTATTGTATGTATATATGTAACCTGTCAATGGTTGCGTATCTTCTTCATGGACCAGAGTCTGAAAACATTGGTAAAGTTAACGTCGGAACGAATAAAATAACTATAACTAGTTTCGTAAATAATATTGTATATACGTATCTAAACAACAAGAGGATTAGAACATTGAACGCTTGTGTATTAATGTTGAACCCGGCCATCAGTTCCAGTACTATTGATACTAGTACCACTACTACTACCACCACCACCACCACCACCACCACCACCACCACCACCACCACCACCACTACTACTACTACTACTACTACTACTACTACTACTACTACTACTACTACTACTACTACTACTACTACTACTACTACTACTACTACTACTACTACTACTACTACTACTACTACTACTACTACTACTACTACTACTACTACTACTACTACTACTACTACTACTACTACTACTACTACTACTACTACTACTACTACTACTACTACTACTACTACTACTACTACTACTACTACTACTACTACTACTACTACTACTACTACTACTACTACTACTACTACTAACTAACCTCGACATCAGGACCGTACACCTCCTCAGCAGTGGGGTAGTACTTCTTATCTTCGTGCAGCACTACTTGATTGCCACCTGTGTTCGACACGGAGAGAGAGAGAGGTGGCTTAGTACGTATGATAATCATGTGTAGCGTATAGATTTTGTTACATTTACATTTGTGTTTTAAATCGCGCAATATATACACTATTATTATATATGTTATTATCGATCGCGTCATAATATGTAAGGTTAGTTATATTGATAAGATTTTACTTCTACGATTACCCATGCGTAAAAAGCCTAAGTATGTTATTAACAATAATAAATATATATATATAGTTATATAAAATACTACATAATACTCTATCGATATTTATTACAAAATAGAAAACCTTCATCTGCGTCCCCATTCTCGATGGCCTCCATGTCGTCATCCTGCGATACATTGCATCATTAATTATGGATTACGTAAAGAATTTTAGATATATTAAACTGATTTATATACTTGTTACCTACAAGTTGTTAGTATATGTAATACGATGATCGTATAATTGATCATAAACGGAATATTCATCTACGCGAATAATTCACAAATAATATACGTAAAGATTAAAATCCTACGTAAAGATGTAGATAATACATAAACACGTAAATTATACGTAAATATGAAATCTATGGTCAGCGAATAGCTGTCGCGAGAGGACGGACGAACGTTGTTAGGGAAGTTGGGATCCTGTCTCTCGGTGAGATCTTCTGCATCGCTGTCGCTGTCGTCGGAATCCAGCTCCGGACCGATGTAATTGCCAAACTCATCGTACAAGTCTATATCCATGTCTGGTGGGCGATGGTGTAGCGTTATAAGTTAATGTTAATGCGATAGAGGTGTGTTTATATGTATATACGTTGTAAGTTATAACTTTTAAAATATTTGTCCTTCCAATAAAGTTGTGACTTTAGAGATAAAAACAACAATATTAACTAATATTAATATCATAAATAGCATTATACTTATTTAACGCGTCGAAGACGTAACGCTAATATTAATTTATAACGTGTGCCATTATCACTTTGTATCCATTAGAAATATTATAAATAACGACTTTAAAATGTTATTTATGTATAATTGAATTAGGGTTAATCGAATGGAAGAAACGTGTCTTAGAATGCCGACCTGGTAAGGTAAGGTAAGAATTAGGGTTAAAAGCTTCGCTAGTTTTAACATAAGCTACATACTAAACACCCACAAAATTATTTATTTGAATTAGTGATTATATAAATACATATATATATATACGTGGATTAGTCTTAAACAAATCTTAAACAAACCAAGATTTTTTTTTAAATAACTAATTTTATTGATGTAGGGGGTGTCATGCGGGCAAATCATAGATTTGTATTTAGATCACGAATATTAACGATTTCAATCGTTATAAGGTATATAAATTGTAATGAAAAGGCGAAGGTTTTGTATATTTATTTGCTAGTAATAGTGATAGGAGTCCTATAGTATAGGACCTACATGTTAAGGTCGGCCCTTTATATAGCAGGTCACATCCGGGCGAGAAGCGATCATACATGACATATCAATACAGGCCTACCAATACTGTGTACATTGATTACAAATTGGCGTGCAAGCAGCTTGTCAATTAAAATGTGTATAACATTACATACAAATTTGATGACAAACATGCGACGCTTGTATTCAGTGTGCATAACAACAAATTAGATGGCAATATATTTCTTTGATGTAATTTCATAGTATTCGAGGATTATGGTCAAAAGCTTCGCGATTGATGCGCGATTTGAACGCCCGCAAACTTGTGTATTCGAATTAGTGATTTTACAATAGAGTATGATTGGCCATTATAATTAGCATATGTCTATGTATAGGCTATCATTTTAAATGTTTTATATATTTATAAGCAACAGATTATAATTTAAAGTTAATGATTAACATATATATATATATATATATATATATATGTTTTATAGGTTAACTCGGGATGTAATGCAGCTAAAAAAACCTAGCAATGTAAAAACTAAACCCAACCAAACCAAACTAAACCTGTGAAAATAACTAAAATTAAAAATATTAATGTTTGTACAAACAAACATACGCTATTGTATATTCACTAATTCGAATAAACAATTTATAGGGCGTTCAAATCGCGTATCAATCGCGAATCTTTTGACCAGTTATCGTATTCGAGTTATATGATATAGTGAATAAAGAGGAAATCCTATAGGAATGATGTAAGTACATATGTCTTATTAACGCTTATTTATACATGTTATATATTATAATTAGTATAATACTATAATACATAATAAATGTATGGTGAATCCATGCAATTAATGAATGTACATGATATACTATAAGTTATAGTCTATAAATCATATTCACACTTATTTACAATTTATATTAATATTATATATATATATATATATATATATATATATAATATATATATTATATAATATAATATATCATATTATATGATTCATATATGTGTAAATATATGTGTAGTTGCGCGATTAACAAATCATATATTCGAATAAATAATTTTGCGGGCGTTCAAAGCGTGGCATATTAAAAAAATCACTACGCTTTTGATCAAGTACAGTATAATTAAATGATTAACTTAATAATTAAGTGTTGATTAAAAAGATGAACATTATTATAATGATTATATATTATAGATTTAATTTGTTTATTATATTTAATATAATATTGCAATTTTATATTCAGTATTAATTCTATTAATTATTACCAAAACAATTTTGCTCATATTTAATATATTAAATTAATAATTAATTTAATTTAATAATTAAATTAAGAATTCAATTAAAATAAATTCGATATTATTTATTCTGTTAATTTTAAATCATAAATACTTATTTATATATGAAAGTAATAAGTAATGATTAACAATATATATTTTCATTTCAATACATTAAATATAATGCTTTATCAAAATAATAAATTTTTAAATTGAATATTGAACGAAAATAGAGTATTGTTTCAAATATAATATCTTTCAAAAGTATTACATTATAAGTTAATACCAAGTATGAATTAAAAATCACATTAAAATTTAATATTTATAGTTCTCTTAAAAATAAATATACATAGCAAATTTAATATAAAATATCATATTTTACCGGTTTATTCGAATTGAAATCGATTGTTTAGTTTATTTGGGGTTTATTTATTTATATAATTTAAATATGATTTAAGGGTTATTCTATTATCTTGGTATTATAAGGATCTTACTCTTATTATATTAAATAGTATATGAAATATATCATGGCCTCCTTTAGATTCCTTTAGCCTCCTTTAGCTAAAGGAGGCTAAAGCCATGACTATAGTCATCTAGCTCACATATTCTAGCAAGACATCATATAACCTCCGACGTTATAGGAGGTTTTGAATTTACTATTGTCATATTTCCTTATAGGGAACAAAGATTTTGCGAAGCAACATTCGGAAAATCTTTGTAGGGTATTTCAATTTCCCCATTTCCTAACTCAACTTCCTATGTAGGGGCGCAATAATATTTGTTTGGTTGAGGTTATAGAGCTAGAGAGAAATCTCTCTAGTTCTATTGTTGAGGGAGATATAATATTAAATATTCATCATATAAACTAAATATATATATAAATTAATAAATTAGTTATAAATATTATGAATTTAACATATTTAACATATATAATATTATGAATAAGTAAGTATACTTACTGGGATATATTATAATATATATTATAATTATAATTATAAATATATTATAATATAAAATATTATAGTATTTGTAAGCGAATACTAGCTCGCGAAACGAGGGAGTTGAATCACTACTGTCACAATTATGAGCGTTGACCATTACTGCCACCTATGGGGAAGTTGCACAACTACTGAACCTGTGATTTATACCACCATAGTGTTTTTACTGTGTATATAGACAATATACTAGACAAACTCTATAGTACATTGTTATGATGTCACAATGACGTCACTAGTAACGATAACACATGTTAGTATTACTTAATATAGAGTTAAGCGAAACACAATAAATACATATATAGGCGTCTGGTGACCTTGCACTAATTACGTCATACTTTACAGGTTATCCGACATAAACACGTATTATTCAATTAGATAACTTCTTTCTATAAAATCTAATATTATGTATATATATACTTATTTCTATAAAATCTAATATTATGTATATATTATCAAGACCTCCTATAACCTGAGGTTATAGGAGGTCTTGATATTATGCTACAATAACCAAAATAATGTAGAAATTAGACCAATGTTATCATTAAGTAATTAGATAATTATATATTATAGTCTATAGGCTCTTTGGTATACACATTATGACTCACTAATTAGGTACTGCGTGTATGACGCATAGCAAGAAAGCAGCCATATAACGGCCGGATAAATAAGCTCGATAATCAAAGGAAGCCGTTGCGTTCACCTATACTGGCCAACTGGACTACTGGTTAATTCGACTACTGGTAATACGAGGGACTAGCGTAATAGTTATGTAATATGTTAATCAATGACTATTGATACCATATAGCAAGATAAACCTGTCTATCTAGCTCTATGATTGATACATATCATCGCGGCATAACCTTTGATATTTCCTATTATCTCACTCACGTATGAATAGTTTTAATTTATTTTAAAATAGCCTATATATAAATATTTTTCTAATGACAACCTTTTTAATATGTTTGGACTATATATGACCTATATAATACTCAAATGCGTTATATATTTATTATACTTCGCCCCTTAGATGTCTATGATAATACTATATAGTTTTAGTAGTAGATATACATATAGGAATAACATAGTAGGTTTAATACTACCTATAAATAGGTATGTAAATATACTACCTATAATTCCTATACATAAATTATATGCAAATATATAATATGGATAGTTAATATATGTAGGTTATATATTTATAATTTATTTTAATTATAAGGATATATGTATGTATATGAATATGTTTTTCATATTTAATAATCATAAAAATCACCATAATACATATAGTGTTATATATATACCTACTAGTTATAATATATATTATCAATATTATAAGTACCTATCTATTATTTAGTACCTATCTATTAAGTTTGAATACATAATATTATTATTTAAACATATATAACTTTCTTAGATTTGAAAATATATTTCTTGATACTAGGTTTGATACCTACTTTGTTATTCGAATAGGTAGATCCTACACATTCATATATGAATATCTATGGATATTCAGTGGAATAGAAAGGATACATATCCTTGGGAATAACACTTTAATGTATATAATGTCTATGATACAAAGATTTTCCGAATGAAAGCTGTTCACTCGACCGAATTATTGAAATAAAAATACACTAGCTCGAATGCGATGGTTAATAGAACTACATTTAGTTAGATTTAAATCTATTGTTGGATTTCGTATCTATTTACCCTATTGACTATTTACATGTAAATTCACAAAATAATACCATAATCTTAATCAATATATGCATCATCGAGGCTATGTATGTATACAAATTCGATATATACATATATATATATATATATATATATATATATACTTTAATTACTTTACTTTTTTTGGTTTATGGACTGTACCAGTGCGTGAGAAATCGGCCGTCCGTGGTAGGGAATTATTGAGTGGAAGGGAAGGCAAGGGAGAAGTAATAAGTCTTAAGGTGGCGTTTAAAGGAGTGAGTTGATGTGTTTGTTCGTAGGTTATTGGGTAGGGAGTTCTATTGGTAAGGGGCAGATAGGTCAAATGAGCGTATATTGGAAGAGTGGAGTTTGTGTAGATGGGGAGTGGTAAGGATAAATATGTTGGAGGAACGGGTCTGGAGTGGAGTGATGGGTGTGTGTAGATGTAGGAGGGAGACAAGGTAGTCAGGGGAGTTGTGGTGAATAGCTTTGTGGATAGTCAGCATAGAGCTAGAGATAAACTCTCTCTAGCTCTGTGATGGTCAGGGAGAGTTTGTACTTTATGCGGTAGGGGACTGTCCCAGTCCTATAGTTGTTTTAGGAGAGGTGTAATGGAGTCTGAAGAACGACGGGAAGTACATGGACGCAGCGAACTACAGCGTTTTGGAGTAGCTGTAGTTTGAAGAGTTTGTATTCAGGGAGGTTAAAGAGTAGGGAGTTGCAATAGTGGAATAGGGGGATGATATAGGAGGAAATGGTAATATCGATGGGAAGGGGAATGGAGCGTCGGATTAAGCGGAGGCAGTGTAGGTGGTAGTGGATAGATTTGTGCATATGTATAAGATGGGTGTCAAGGGAAAGGGTGGTATCAAGATGGAAGCCAAGGTTTCGTACGTGTTGAGAGTAGGGGAGTGAGGTGTTGTCGAGTGAGATGGGGGTGGTTCAGGGAGGGTGGAGGAGCATAGGGTAAGTGGAAAAAATAGCTTCCGTTTTAGTGGGGTTAAGTTTTAGGGAGTTGGAGGTAAGCTATTGTTGTATGGACTTGATACAGGAGGAGAGTCGGTAAGGGGCATACTTAGGGGAGTCTGTGCAGTTAAGATAAAGTTGAAGGTCGTCGGCGTAAGTATGGAAGGAGATGTCGGGGTAGTCAGTGAAGATGTCAAACATGGGGAGGAGATAAATATTGAAGAGGAGTTGGCCGAGGTCAGAGCTCTGGGGGACATCGTGGGTTTTAGAGCGGGAAGGGGAAGAGAGTGTATTAATCCTGACTGAGGAACAGTGGTTGGTAATATAGGAGGTGAACCAGTTGAGGGCAATGCCGGTGATGCCGATGGCGCGCCGGAGAGAGAGTCTGCGGAGAGTCTGTGTATGAGGAAATTGTGATAAAGGGTGTCGACATCGGAGGACATGTCGAGAAGGATGAGTATGGTGCCACGGTTGTTGTTAAGGCCAGAGAGTAGGTCGGAGGTAATGAGGGTTAGGGCGGATTCAGTAGATTAATCTACTACAAATTTGTGAGGGAGGATATATATATATATTTATATATAATATATATTATATATATATATACATATATCGAAAAGTAAGTGTTCGCAAACATATTATTTGGAGATATCGAAAATGAATTCATAAAAATGTTACCGAATTTGTATGGGTAAAAAGTAGATTGATTCAGTCATTATATCGTTATATACATGTAAAATAGCAATACCATGAAAATTTCGTAATTTGAAAATATATATTTTTTAATATAATTCCAATATATATTACAATATCAAAAGTATATTAGTCTGAAAATTATATTAATTACCTTGTGAATTATTAATAGTAAATAGTAAATATTAGGAGTAAATATATAAGGTAAATATAACTTATAATCATAGACATATGTAAGGGGCATATATATATATATATATATATATATATATATATATAAGGGGCGAAGCCATAGAGCTAATGAGAAATTTCTCTTTAGCTCTATGGGCGAAGCATATCATAATGGGGCGAAGAATATAAATATATAACGTCTTTGCTTATAATAATGCATGTGTATCCATCTAGTGGTCGGTATCGGAACTATATTAAAATAATTATTTAGCTTCATAGATTTATATTTTACCAAAACCATAAATCTATGCATAGCTTAGATAGGGAGTAGACCATATTTGCTTCGAAAAATCTTTGATTAATAGTTGAGAATTTAAATATTATTTAACCGAACTATTTAATATTAAAATACTTATTTATCATTTATAAATCTGGCAAGTAGGCGTGGCTATTTAATAATTTTCATCCAATTAAAATGAGTGTACAGTGTAGTCATTTGTGTACCTAACATTTACTCACAAAAATAATTCTTATACGGTTGTTTTATAAACTTATTAGTTTATTTATCTAGAATAACTGAAATCGTAAGTCTATATTCAGTACGTTTCTATATTCATTCATTTTTGTAATTTTTTATTTGTAATTTTGTATTATAATTATAATGCTGTTTTAAACGGACTAACATAACTGTTATTTAACCATAGATGGTTCATTTATAATCCATTAATTATACATTGTAAACGTATTTAATTACTATTATTTCGATACCAACTATTGCCGATCGTATTGACTATGTATATATTTTATATTATGTATATATTTAACCATTTTAATATGATAATCATATAATTATTATAATATTATTATTAATTTTATATTGATTTAAAAATATTTACATATATAATTAATTTTTAAATATTAAAATAAATTTAATTACAATACAAATTATTTCTGTGAATATATTTTTAATAAAATAATGAAAATAGTTATAAATAAATTATTTAAAATTATTTATAATAATATTATACTAAATATATATAATAAAAAAAATAATTTGAATAACAAATATATTTCATATAATATAAATTTGAAACTATATATAGTATATTTAATATAATATAATAATTATATTATAGTATATATAATATATTATATATAATACGTATTATCTATAAAAGTGTTATATATAATAACCTATATGAGTATTATTAATATTAAAAATGTTGTATATTGTTTGTATATCATATAAATGAAAATTGGTAACTATACAAAATTATACAAAATTACCTACTATTAATAAATAATAAACAATAAATAATTTATTTATAATTTGAAAATGGTTCTAACCGTAATGGGCAGTGTTTATTTAATGTATATTATAGAAAAAATAATACATTATTATATAATATTATATAAAGTTATTACATAAGTGGTATTTATTTAATGTATATTTAATATAATATTATAATTATAATATTATTATATAATATAATTTAGATTATAGATGAACTAATATATTTGAATATAGATTTTATATAATCTTTATAATTATTAATAAAATAATGTTACTATATAATAATGGTTAAAGTAAATTTATGAATGTAATATACCTGTATTAAACCTAAAATATATATATACTATAAACAAGGACAAGATATCTCCTAATAAATATTTGAAAATTTGTATTTTTCAAATGCTTAGTGATTTTATCGTATTGCAACATGGTCCAGTACACATTTTAATTTGATATAAAAATCAATGCAAAAAAATCCTTTATAAATCAATAATTTAAATATTATTATATTTAATTCACAATATAATTCAATAGATATTATATTATTTTGAATGTCTACATAAATATAATTATCTCGAAGCAGGCCATTGATTTTTATTATAATAATGTAAGAGTTCAAGGTGAGCGGTACTTATATATGCACTACTGCACATTATACACATTATACGATATTTTATAGTAACATCATATTTTATAGGCTCAATTATGGATATAATGCAGTTAAAAAACATAGCAAAATAAAACCAAACCAAAGAAATCACACAACCCCAACATACAAATTTAACTCTGACATTCTAATAATAATAATCGGTGGCCTGCTTCGAGATTCACGACATTAATAATATAAAAAAACATTGTCCGATTAAAACTTAATTTATATATAAATTCTTATTTAAAAAAAATATTTAAATATAAATACAATTTAAAAATAAGAGTACATTTTTATTTGACATATAAATAAATATATCTTATTCAAAGATTTAAATCATTGAAATATAATTAAATATACTAATGAAAAGTATATGGCTCGGAGTATACAAAGTAACTATTGCAGGGATAACAAGAAGACGTCCTGGCATTGCTATAACTCAAATACATATATTTTGTAATCAATTGTAAGATAAATGCACAAGTTACTCATCGAAAATGCCTATTTAAGTCACAAATTTATAGTGTCATTAGTCAGATTCCTCTCAATCTATATATAGTTTTGTTTTCAATTTAATTGATTATAAATCAAATAATATAAAATACTAAATATGGATAAATATATATATTTATATATATGCTAATAATTCTAAATTTAATAAAATTTATTAATATATATTATTATTTTATTAATAATTCTTAATCATTAATCATTCCTATTAAATTAATTTTCACTGATAATTGAAATTTATTTTATAGAAAAATAATTTCTATTTATTAAAAAAAACAATTTTATTAAACATTTAGAAATATAATTTAAATATAAAATCTTAACCTGATATATAACCTAAGATAGTATTATATAAATAATGCTACATTTGGTAAAGATGCTATAAAATAAATTAATAAATAGTTAAATATTTAGTGTTTTTCAATTATATATATTATATGTTGTGCATGGTATAGTTTTATTCAAAATTGAGTTTAGAATATATATATATAGAATATATATATAGCCTATAGGCTAGTAGAGTATCTATACTATTCTATAATATGAAAATTTATTTAGAAATGTAGCGAATAGGATACTGAAGTATCATGATCAATAGTTGTATAGAATAGATAGTGTTACATCTATAAATATGTTATAGAATATGAAGTAATTAGAGAATCGTAACTTTAAAAAATTAATATATAGCATATAATATATCTTATTTTAATTATAAATCTATATATTCTATAATAGTCTAGTATTACTAGGATTATCTAAATAAAATCTATAGAGTGCCACTATATTATTTATAATATAAAAAATAATAGATAAACCGTAATGGTAATTTTTTTTTAAATATCATTTTTCGATTAGAACAGAAGTAAATCATTACATAATATGAAATATTTAATATAGATTTTTATTTAGAAGTATTTTTCAACATATCATTTTTTTTCATTAAAATGTTCTAATAAAATCACTTGGTATTTAAGATAACAATATATTATTTATTTTCATCATAAAAATCAAAAAAAAACTTATTCTAGATTCTTATGCAGAATTCATTTATTATTTCATCTATATTTACAAATATTTTAATAATAAATATATTTTAGTTTAAAAAAACATATGATTATTGGAATAAATTTATTTTTTATTAAAAATTAATATTGTATAAAAATCATTAAATATTATCTTTTAAATGATATATGGTTCGATACATAAAATAACTATAGGAGTCATAAATAAGCATTTATAAATACAACTGTATAAAAATAAAGATTAAAACGATAGTAAAATATTTATAATATGATTTAAAAACTTACGGCTATTTAAAAAAAAATTTGAATTTTCAAAGCTCTATAAATTTTGATCTACTTGATACATTTATATGAAACTTTCAGAAATTAATCATAATAAATATCTCTTCATATATTGAAAGTACAACCTCAAAGTAAAACTTAGTTACTGGAAATTTAATAATTATTTTAGAATTAGTGTTTTGTAGGTCTCAATTTCATCATATTATAATTCTATAACTAAATATATATAATTATATATAGATCTATATATGTAATATGTAATACATGTAATACGATATATACAAATTCAGTCATTCTCTTATTTATTTCAGAAGTTATCATACTTTTAATAAAAAAATCATAACTTCATAATTTAAATATTCATATGTTTTGTCCTTAAATACAATTAATATTTTAAATTTGTTGTAACAAAATTAACTTTTATTTAAAGGGTTCATTTTATAATTAGAGAATGGTTAAATATATAAATTACTATATTACTATATATATATTAATTAGAAAGATAGTTTCAAAATAAATATAAAATGTATTTTTACACAAATTATAATATTAACTCTATTAAACATTATACAGATTTATAATACTAATTAGTATTCAATATAAAACTTATACATTTTTAGGAAGCTAAGATGACTTCAGAAGACAGCGAAATTTACTTGAATGGTTATTGTATTTTAATATTATATATTATATTTTTATTAAGGGTATATTTTTATATTTTTATAATTTCTGTTTTAATTTGTCATCAAAGTTTATTTTACTTTTAAAATATTGAAATATAATTTATTATCCCAATGGATAAATTAGTTAAAATCTAAAAAAATATTAATATGTAATATTGATTGATGATATGTTATTTAGTAACTAGAAATTATCTATGAAATCAGTTTAGAAATAGCATAAAAAGAATATTTATAGCACGACATAATAAAATATTAATTTATTTTGAAATCTACATTCCTAACTAATATAAAGTGTTATATAATATTTTATATTTAATATATAAATTTTATAAATATATAAAATTAATACTTTATAATATTGATTTTATATTAGCTGAATGCATAATGTTATTATTTTATAATTTATTTATTGGATTTTATTGAATATATTTATTGCTGACTTTTCAAATGCGTTTTACTCTGAATATTTTTTATATATAAATAAGTGTTTAGATAAAAGTACTGAAACAATCTGCCTAATTTCTGTTGCTATATATAAATAACATATGTATTCACAATTCCAGATAGCCCATATTCAAAAATATAATTATTATGTATAGGATTTTCTAAAATTGGTGAACAACAAATTATTATTTCTCTTGTTATACATGCAAAATATATAGTTTTATTTGTTTTATCTCTAGGATTATAGATATGAATATCCTTTTTATATATCACATGTTTTTTAAAATTCAATAAAATGAGGAAAATCGTTCCCTATCTATATACATAAATTCAAAAAAATGGCTTTCACATGGGGATATACCCTTAAAATGATGTATACATTTGTATTAAAAAATAAGTATAAGTACCATATCTGTGATTATAAATATACACTTGTACAACATATAATACATATTATTATATAATATTGATTACACATAAAACTTTAAATATATCTCGGAATTTTTTTTTACACAATTTACATGTTTGGAAGATTCCACCGTTTGAACCATTTAATACATATTTATATAATTTTCAGAGTTTATAAATATTATATTGAAGATATTATATATGTACTTTTGTAAATATAAATGCATTGCTTTGATAATAAAACCATAATTATGTTTACACTTTTTGACCAACAATTTATGGTTTTTATTATAAGTGTATAAAATCAATAAATTTATATTTTTCTAAAGGAATTATATAATATCTTCTATATAGTATTTATAATTCTTTACATTATATAAAGATATATCAAACTGTTTAAATGGTGGAACTTACAAACAATACAAATTACATTAACAACAATTTCGAGATATAAACTTCCTCAGTTTTGTGTATAATAAATATGACATAATAATATGTATTATATTTTGTATAGGAGTATACAGTGTATACTATGCACCATATATGTTTATAATGTATAGTATGGAACTTGTAATTATTTTTAAATAACAATTTATATATCATTTTAAAGATAATAAGTTAGATTTTAATATTTTAAAATAAAATAATTTTTGATAACAAATTAATTTTTAATAACATATATGTTAATAACATATATATATATATTGCATTTATAATAATAACATTAAATATAAAATATAGATATCATTTATTATAATAAACTATAATACTTATTACAATAAGCTAATTAGCGATTAAACATATCATATGTGTTAATTTTAATAAAATTATACTTTTATCACTTTCATTCTATATACCATGTATTATATTAGTATTATATTTAGTAATATATTTAATATAATTTGATAATATAATATAATTATAATTCAATATAATTACCTAATCAATATTTGATAAATTTGCAATATTAAAATTCAATTCGATTTGTTTGAAAATTTGATAATTCGTTTCATATTCGATTTGAACAGTAAAGTTCAATTCGAAATATAAAAATATGGAATAGTTTGAAATAATTGTATAATAATTTGAACAATAAAATAATGAATGAACATGTATATAAGAAAATCTAAATAATTTTTGAATGTTTATTTTATGATAAATTATATTACAATAAACAAAAATGTATATACATTTATTCATATATTTTGATGAAAATATAAATATGATTTTTGTAAGTAAAAAGATTATGAATAAAATATTTATTAAAATATGAATTATTAATTAGTGATTAAAATTTTCACTAGATATAAGTTCTCGAGAAATTAAAATTTTGAAAAAATGGTTCTCTATAAATTAAAATATTTAACAGTAGGTTCTCGAGAAGTATAAATAATAAGAATGTGATTCTAAAGAAGTTAAAATATTAAAAATTTAGTTTTCGACAAGTTAACATATTGAATATTATGTTCTCGAGAAATTAAAATATTTAAAAATTGATTTGTGAGACACACTGAACATTTTGTTTGTGAGAAGTTCAAATATTGAAAATTTGTTTTACAGTAATATCCTATATATATAATTATATATTTATTATATAAATTAATAGTACATTAACTTATGTTTATATATATATATACTAAACAATGTAATAGTATATTTATAATTCATACTCCTATATTTATAACGATTATTATAATTTTAAAGAGTTTAATAAAAACTAAGATATATATTTATATTAAAAATATTAATAATGTATGTTATATCATATTATATATATATATATATATAAATATTTATATAGCGTATATGTATATATATATATATATATATTATATAATAGTAGGATATGCTGGCAACGAGTGCTGGCAACGAGTGCTAGCACCGAGTGCCGGCACTCGTTGCTCTTGATGTGTATATCTTGATGTGTCCTACATCCCTTAAGAGTATGATAATTGGAAATACATTCGATATATAGATAAATAAGTGAATGAAATATGTAAATATGTGTAAATTCTATAATAATATATATTAAATATATATATATATATATATATATAAACTAGTAAACTAGTAAACTTACATATAATTTATATTAGTATAATATATTTTAATTTCATAATATAAATAATTAATTAAAATTTATATTATAATTTTACTTATTATATATTATATTGATTACATTTCTGCACATTTTTGATCATAACCCATGTTTAAATAAAAATGTGAAAAAACCATAATATAACTTAAATTATATAATGTAATAATATAATCTTTCCAATAATACTACTTTTATAATAATAGCTTCTCAATAAAATATCTCATACTCATAAATCAAACCTTCTAATACATACACTGCTAGACTAGCAGTAAGGGTGGTTTAAGGGTATATATTATCAGATTACTATAGGACATTGGATAATTATAATATATATATATATATATATATATATATATATATATTAGTATTGCAACCGGACACTCATTTCCATGTATCAGTATCGTATCAATTCAAAAAAATCTAAATATCAGTATCGGATCAGTTCATAAAAATCAAAGTATCAGTATCGTATCAGTATTATAAAATCAAAGTATCAGTATAGTATCAGTATCATAAATAATGTTTTTAAGTATCAGTATTGTATCAGTACTAGTGTTGGAAATGTTCTGATTTTTCACTCATTCAAAGTTTTCGAATAGTAATAATATACACTTCGAAGGTTTCAAATAGTATTATTTTTGTTAAATTAAGTATTCAAAGTTTTCAAATTGTAAAATTATTCATTTCGAAGGTTTCAAATAGTAAAATTATTCATTTCGAAGATTTCAAATAGTAAATATATTCATTTCAACAACTTAAAATAGTAAATACTAGTTGTACCAAGGCATTGCTCAGTTTTTGATTGTTTGCCTATCTATTATTTATTAAGTATAGATATTCCTGATTCTACATACAAACAAATGTAGACAAATATTTTGTTATATTTCAAAAATGAGTGGAAAAATAATTTAAAAATACAAAAAATATGTCAAAATATTACAAAATATATTTTAAAATATAATATTCTAAAGATAATATAAAAAATATAATATTTATATATTATGTATTAAAATAATATTTTAAAAATTAAAGTAAAGATATAAAAAAATACAAAAAATATAATAAATATTTCAAAATATATTTTTAAAAAATGTCGAAAAATATTGTTTATAAATTTGACAAATATTTTAATATATAATATAATGTAGTAGAGTGGAAATCAATTATGCTCATACATTATTTATATACAATCACTATTTATCTTAAATTAATTAAGTTATTTAAAATTATACTTAATAGAGTTAAAAATGTTGTTCCAAAGACACTAAGTTAACTCAATTTCCATTGGCTAAATTGGATTTTAAATATTTTTTTTTATTATTTGAATAAATATGTTTTATTTATATTTTTTAGCTCACATCATATAACATAAAAATAGTATCAGTCCGATTCTTACTAATACCTTTAGTGTATCAGTCCGATTCTTACAAAATTGTAGGTGTATCAGTATCAGTCCGAATTTTTTTTTAAAATAGGTATCAATCCGATTCCGAAAATCAAATATATCAGTCCGAAGTCCGATTGCAACACTAATCTATATAAGACACATAGCAAATTTCTGGAATTTGTTATTAAATATTAGGAATACCGAAATGTCATCAAAGTTTTCATTCTATTATCCATTAACTTCTATAGGCTCATCTTAAATAAATAGAAAACAGTATTTTTAATAGTTGTGATTATTTTTTCATAAAGAAATTTCACCAATATATATATATACATTATGGTATTTAAACAGAAAATATTGAGAAATTATTTTAAAAAAATGTGTTCTAGAAATGTAATGGCTTTTCCTATAATTTAAATAAAATAGTCTTTAATACAAAATAAATTAATCAAACACCTACATCAATACATACAAATCATTTATTTATTATTTGACCATTATAAAACATTTTATTTTAAAAAAAACATGAATTTTATTATAAAAATTTTAAGATTTTTTCGACTTTTAATCGGCTTATTTTTTAGAATATTATCCACCTGAGAATAAGAAATAATAAAAATTGTAATTTTAGAGGTCATCTGGTTTTTTTTATTTTACATTATTTTAATCATGAAAAAGTATTATTTTATGTAAAACTAAATAATGTAGGAGTACCTAATCTGGAGTACCATCTATTTATTAATATTAACCATATTCAAATATAAATATAAATACCTAATTAATGTAATAATATCTTTATATTTATATAATTATCTTTTAAAATCAACTAATATACAAATATTATTGTAAATGCATTCTTATATGCATGTTTATTTAAGTTTATAGTTTAGAGGAATAATAATAAAATAATATATATATATGATAATAAATTATACAATATGATAATAATATTAAAAGAAAATAATTATATACTTTTAATATAACGTTTGGAGAAATCGATGCAAGTAATTTACACTCCATTAACGTCATATTTATACAGTCATCTCGTCAGATACAATTATTCAAACTGTTCAGAAACAAGTTGAATATGCCGTTCATTTTTTGAAAATGATAAACTTTGCCGATGTGACATTTAAAAGGGGCATATGTAAAATTATTGTTTAAACAATAATGTTTACACTTTTAATAAACTTCTCGATAATCTCAATATACCGCTATAGTTTTTTATAGACAAACTTCAAAAATCTTTGGTAATGAAACATTATGTTATATATCCATTAGATGTTGGATAGTTTCATTTTTAGTTAATTTGAATTATTCGTGTTTAAAAAAAGTATATTATTATATATCTATAAACGATTTATCTCTCAGATGATGACTCACCTTATGCACAAGATGTTGATGACCATGGATGTTTCACTAACAATTGACGAATGCTATCTATGTAATTATACCTTACCTTACCAGGTCGAGCTTGCTCGGCATTTCATAACACGTAATCTCCATTCATTTCTATCATTCATTGCAGTCGGAAGTTCTTCTATCTTAAGCATTGTGTCTTCTTTTAACTGATCTATATATGATTTCCTGGGCCTGCCACGGGATCTCTTACCATTTTTTGGGTTCCATAGTAGTAGATCACTAGCCAGTTCATCCTTACCCCTCCAACAATGTCCTGCGAAACTTAGTCGTTGTTTTCTAATAGTGTCAGATATTTTCGGGATGTTCTTATATAGTTCTTGGTTAGTCAGGTGTAGATTCCAATGCTTGTTTTTAATAGCTCTTAGCATCCTCGTATATGTTCCATCAATTTTTCTCTCCATAGCTACTGTCATTGTCCAGGTTACGGATCCGTAGACTAGAACAGTTTCTACAGCAGCTCTGAAGAAGTTTATTTTTAGGTTTTCTCTAAGATTTGATTTCCATATTATATTTAGGTTGTTTAGTGCAGCCCATGCCTTCGCAATTCTAATACTTATATCATGTTCTGTAGATCCTATATAACTTCCAAGGTATTTGAAATCATCTACTTTTTTAATATTTTCTCCGTTTAAACTCTTAATAATCGACGTTGTTTTCTCATTTTGGTTAAAACTCATGTATTCCGTCTTTCCTGAATTTATTTGTAGACCAATTTCGTTTGCTTTCTCTGTAATGTAATTATATATCTGTTTAAATATTGAAATTAAATATAAATAGTCTACATTTAATAATGTTTTCAGTAACTGATTAATTATTTTTTAAATACGAATAATTTTCACGAATCATTTCGTAATCATTTTTACATTATTCAATTTATATTCAGAAATTCGTTATGTTTTAATTTATATTATCCACTTCAGGTTCAAAATACTAATAATTTGGGATTCATTATTTGTGTTGATTTACGTCGCTTAAATTGTATTAATATTATTGTTATTTATATTTAATAATTTATAAATTTACAGTTACATTTATTTAATTTATTACATAATTATAATTATTAAAAATAAATAATTTTATATAATAAAGTATATTATTTATACAATAATTAATATTTATATTTATTTTAATAATAACTTATTATACAAATTGTAATTATTTTAGATGGAGACAATCGCAACCTTTACAATTTGCTTGAAACAATTGATGATGTGCCTGATATGCCTGATAGCATCTTAGGAAAATTGTCATTTTCGTCTATTCCAATGTATGTAATACGTCTAACAGTATATTCACACGTATATATATATATATATATATGTATTTATCTCATCTCATCTCACCGTTTAGTAAGCCTCAAGTGTTAAAGGGAATATACAATATGGGATATAATTCCCCTTCTATAATACAGGAATGTGTACTTCCTCTAATACTTTCAGAACCGTTAGTGTGATGGTATTGGTGTACATACACTATAGTCTTTACTCGATAATAACAACACCTATATGTAGGTTCCATAACATTATTGCCCAATCACAAAGCGGTACTGGGAAAACTGCTGCATTTACCATATGCATGCTCAATAGAGTGAAACCAGAGTTAAAGTATCCTCAGGTTATCACGTATACATATTTATCTTAAACTATTCATCAATATTGTTTTACAAACTTTTTAATTAAATAAACATTAATATTATTATTATTGAAATACATTATTTGATTAAAATTATGAGATTTTGATTTATAACAAACAGATTAATAACCTTAATTATAATATAAATGTATAGAAATAATTTAGAAGATATATTGCTATCAAATATACAAATAATATACAATATATATAAATTAGATTATATATATATATATATATATATATATATATATAATATTATCTAGTGTTAAGGGACCTCCAGAAGAAATGGATCATAACTATTTTGTCAGAAATATATTTAAAAAATAAATACTCTAGTTATAATTATATATAATCTTTAAATATTTTAATATTTAAATTAAATTATCAAACATATATACATTTATTTAAAATATAAAAAATATTGCGTATTTTTATTCATATGTAATCAAAATGATTTGGGAGCCCAGTGTTTATTTTACACCCCTAGGTATTTTGTCTTAACATTGCCCTGATATATAATATATATTATATATATATATCGTGATTTCATAAATAAATATGTATATGTACAATTATATAATATTACATTATAAACTACATACATATGAAAATTAAAATTAATTTACAGTGTTTATGCATTGCTCCTACATATGAATTGGCTTTACAAATAGGTAGTGTGATTGAAAAAATGAGTACATTTTTAGATATTAAAGTGAAATATGCATTGAGAGGAAAATCCTGTTAGTATTCATCTTATATATTATATTTATGGTGATTAGTATCAATTAGTTTTAAATAATTATTTTATAAATTAATTTAAGAATTTTATTACAATTATACCTTAGATATATTTAATATTATTACTAGAATTATTTACCAAATAATTATTAAATGTATGATATTATTATTAAGAATACATAATATTCTGTGTTAAACAACAAATTATTATAAATATATATTTTTTAAATTATATATACTTTGACCAAAGAAGTAATTTCAAAGTAACTTTATATAACAAATTATTTAAAAATTATATTATATTCTATTGATAAAACTAAGTTATGACATATACCTAAGGTTTTTTTATATTTAATTAAAAGGTGGTACAGAAGGACAATTATTACAAGAACAAATTGTTGTAGGGACACCTGGAACAGTTCATAGTTTTTGTACAAAGGTTGGTAACAATTAATATTTTCATAATGCAATAATAATAATTAAAATGTAATACTAATATACATATAACTTTATATAAATAATATATATATATAATATTTATTTTGTATAAAGCTACGTTCATACAAAAAATACAGCCAGATATCGATCCGATTTTTATAACCAAATAGTAGCTGCTTTGAATCATTGTTTATAAAATTTACTATATAACTATCAACTTGACAAGTCAAATAATTAAGATTTGGTAATTTATATATAAATATATACAGTAGGCATTCATTGAATTAATTGGTAAATTTATTATGTATTATTTATTTATACCGGTGGAATGTTCTTTATAATTATAAAAATGAATCAGTTAATAAATCAATGATATAATTTAAACATATTATATATATATACCATCAACTTATATAAAAGTTATAGAAAAGTTATATATAAAGTTTTTACGAAAAAACTGATATAACCATCAACCCTGATTTTAATATATATTTAATTAATATATACATAATAAATCATTTTTACATATTATAATTATTTCTCAAGTAAGTCAATTTTAACACATATAGATAAAATATATGGTTATAAAAAAATCTGAATCTATCTAATAATAAATACTTTTTATTTTAGTTTTATTTTATATTAATTTGTATTCTAACTTTCATTATAAATTAAATTACTAAAAATATATAAATCTATTTACCCATACATTTTGTACCAATATTTAATTGTAATGGTATGGTACTATTTGTACTTTGAATACTGATATTTTTACTTTTAATTGTAAAAATAATTATGCTATTGTACAGTTAATAATGCTCGAATTGTTAATTATATTGATGCAACATTTAATTATATAGTCAAAAGTCATCGATCTTAGTAAGTTGATTGTATTCGTATTGGATGAAGCTGATGTGATGATATCTCTGCAAGGACATCAAGTTATCAGCATGCGATTAAAGAAGTTAGTTAATATTACAAAATTATAATATATCAATTTTTAACGGTTACCCAATACATATTCCCGATTGTCTTTTTGAGAGGCATACGATGACCTATTGAAAAATATTCTAGAATTGATAAGTGCCATTTTTATCGTCACAGATTGGATAGAATGAAGATATTTGTGTACACATATCATTAATTAATAGATATAACTTTAATATAAAAATACTATTTTTAGAACTTTAAGTAATACATAAATATAATGTAATTTATTATTTAGATTAATGATTTCAACACTGAATTTTAATATACATATTTCACAATTAGATAACAATAAGATATTAAATATATATATATATATATATATATATATATATATATATAGATTTATATTATAAAGTAAATTATTAGTGTTACAAATAGTAGTGAAAAATTAAAAACTGATAAAATAAAAATAAAATGTATACATAAATACAATTACATATAACAAATATTAAATAGTTGCTCTTAATTCTACTATATAGGGATTATCATGAACTGCTATAATTAATATTTCTCAATGTTAATTATTAAAATTACGAAATATAATATATATATAATTACTATAATAAATATACATAATATTTTAATTTGTAGTTAATATATTAGTTGCCTAAATATATATTTTTTTAAATTGTTATATATTTAATTATGTTGAATATATAATATGAATTACATTTTAGGTTACTCTTACCTACATGTCAATGCCTGTTCTTCTCTGCTACTTACACCGATTCAATTGCAGAGTTTGCTAAAATAATGGTCGATAATCCGAAAGTATTCCGGTTACGCAATGAGCAGGTTTTTTATTACATACTACGTATATAAGATTGAAATACCATTACCATGTGACTACAACTGGGTTACGATCAAAAAGGACGAGTTGAGTAGCAAAGGTTACATTTTAAATGTGAAATAAATTTATATAGACTCATTTTGGGATGCAATGCAGCTAAAAAATACAAGCAGGACAAAACTAAACCAATTAAACCAAATAACCCACAAATACCAATAAAATATATGTATATATACTATTAACTCGTATTTCAAATGTAACCTCTAACCCTCAACTCTTCCTTTTTGATCGTCTCCCCTACAACTATCTACCAATAATTAAATAAACTATTATATAGATGTCGGTGTCTTCAATTGGTCAATATTACTTCATGTGCCGAAGTGAGGAGGAAAAACTCAAAATTATGATGAATATTTATTCAACGATAACAATTGGACAATCAATTATCTTCTGTTACGTGAGTATAAAGCCACATTCATACCAACACAATACAGCTAGATATCGGCACGATTATTATAGCCTGATATCGGCGGTTTAAAATTATTTGCTTTATAATAATTAGTAGATATAGGGCAAATCAAAGATGTAAGATTTGATTATATATAAAACATGTAATAGGAATATGGAGCCTATTATAAACTTATCAAAACAATTTATTTATATTTTCAAATGTACATATATAATATCATTTATATATTATTTATAAACTCTGAAAAATTTATTAAAAATTTATCAAATGACGTATGGTAGAATCTTCTAAAAATTGTAAATTGTGTAAACAAAAATTCAGAGATAAGCTTCCAAAATTGTAGGTGTAATAAATATTGCATAATAATGTGTATTATAGTTGGCAGTGGAGAATGTTTATAATATATATAAATAAGACACTTATAGTTAATTTTGAATAATACAGTTAACTTAATAATACCATCGATAATAGACAAGAAAGTGTGCACTATGGTTGAGTAAGGAGATTACAAAGAGAGGAATACCTTGTTCTTTGTTGTCAGGAGATTTAGATGTTCAAGAACGCGCTAAGGTGATCTCAGACTTTCGTTTGAGTAGGGTACGAGCAATGGTGAGTACTAATCTTTCTGCGAGAGGTCTTGACATCGAACAAGTCACTATGGTTGTGAACTTTGACATGCCTATCATTCATGGTACTGACAAAGCTGATACTGATACATATATACACAGGATAGGACGAACGGGACGATTTGGTTTTTACTTTATATATATAAATAAATATATATATATATATATATATATATATATATATATATATATATATATATATATATATATATATATATATATATATATATATATATATATATATATATATATATATATATTTATATATATATATATATATATATATATATATATATATATATACATATATATGTATATATATATGTATATATATATATATAATATATATGTATGAAATTATTATTGAATGAAATTAATCTTTAATATAAATACACAAATTAATTAATATTAATTTAAATTAATATAAAAACATTACTAGTAAATATTTTTCTAAGGAAAGATAAACGAAATTCTGTAATTCTCTTTTGTTAAAAACCAACAGCGTTATTGCGGCATTGCAAGTCTTATTGAATGGTGATTAATATTTATATTTTATATTTAATACATTATACAATTTTATTTACTTATTTTATTATTTACTTTAATGTAAGGGATTGAAATATTATGATAACTTATATGTTCATGAAGAGTATTTTATTATTTTTATTAATTTATATATTTATATATATCTTCTATTTTATTGTCTCATTTATTAATTATATTACAATGAATGCTAACACATGAATCATTATTATTATATTATTACTTTTACTAATATTTTAATCTGTACATGAACATATTGGAGATATCGACCAAATAAAACCTAGACTTTCACTGATCCTCCATAGACGTATGATATACGTAGTATGTCGTATGTCTATAAACTGATTTCATTCATATATATATATATATATATATAGATATATATATATATATATATATATATATATATATATATGGATTATTATGGAATAAGAGGGAAACCTCTTGATTGGTTGATTATCTATCTTAACGAAAGACAACAATTTGTACAATATAATGAAAGTAAATCTGATATATATAATATTTGTTATATTGTACCCCAATTTTCTATTCTTGGACCATTACTGTTTTCTATATTTATTAATGATATGATATTATGTTCTCCAGAAAATAAATTAATATTATTTGCTGATGATACTAATGTAATTATTAGTGATAAATAATCTAATAATCTAAATCATAAATTACAGTCAGCATGTAATGACATTTTTCTATGGTCTAAACTTAATAAATTATCCATAAATATAGATAAAACGCATTGTATGTCATTTAAAAATGATATAATATTTAATATAAATATAGATAATACACTTTTATCTATAGTAACTTCTACACAATTTCTTGGAATAAATCTAGATACATGTTTAAATTGGAAATGTCATTTGGCTTATCTTAAAAATAAATTATTAAAAATTTTGTGTATCATAAAAAATGTTTCATACTTTGTAAATACATCTGCCATGATCAAACTATAGGTACTATGCTTACTATCCTACTATGCTTTATTTTATCCACATTTAATTTACTGTATAGAAATATGGGGTCATGGTTATGTATCAAACTTAAATAGCATATATTTAATTCAAAAAAAGATATTAAAAATTATTTTTAATAAACCAAATGATTTTTTAACTGTTTCTTTATTTAAGGATAATAAAATATTATCTTTATATGATATTTGTAAGTATAAGACTTGCATTTACATGTATAAAATATTCAATAAATTGTGTCATCCTATTATTTAAAATCATTTTGCATTGACATCTAAAAAAAGATTTAATACCAGGAGTAACTGTGATTTTATTCAACCTTATTTTAAATATAATTATATGAATAATACCTTAATTACATTCGGACCAAGACTTTGGAATGATTTAAGTATAGATATAAGAAAGTCAAATTATTTATCATTATTCTGTAAAAATCTTAAAATAATTTTATATAATACTTAGTCTATTTTAATGCATTTATTTTTAGTTTAAATTTTTATTTAATATATTTGACTTATGATAATATTTTTTTATAATTTTGATTTGATTTATTTGACACTAATAAAAATACTGACATTATATTAAATTTTGACATTATAAAAAACTGACTTTTTAAAAATTATTATATATGATTTTAAGATTGTATTATCTATTTTATTTTACATTTTTTGACATTAAATAAATTACTTTGGGTTATATATTTTTCTGTATGAACATCGAATATTGTTTAACCTATATTTATTTAATATATTTTCTTATTTCTTCTCTTTTTATTTTTTCTTCTCTTTTTTTTCTCTTGTTTCTTTTACTTTTAACTGTTGGATATCTCATATTTAGTTACACTATGTTATATTTTAATTTAGATTATATAATACTTGATGTATTTATTAGCTTTTGATTTTATACTTTTATCATTTATTTATATTATTACATGATTACATTATTATATGATGATTACATTTAGTTACATGATAAGTTTCATTATATTTTATTAAATATTTTATTTTATTATATATTTTATTTATTATTATCATATATATGTAAACAGGAAGTCATAAGGTTAAATACCTCGAAAATCTTCTGAACATTTTATTTGTTCTTTTATTGTTTTTTTTTCTCTCTTGCAATGATTGCAATAATAAAATATATCTTATCTTATCTTATAATATTATAAAATTATTATTTATTTATAACTATTATCTATAATGAAACTTATCATGTTAAAGGGGTGAATAAAGGGGTAATTGTTTCGATAAGCAACACTGCTTCTACAATTACCTTTGCATTGCCTAAATCTGATAATAATAATAATAATATAGATAGATAGATAGAGAGGTGTGGATTGGCCTAGTTGTTTATATAAATATTAAATTATAAATATTACATTTTTTAATCATTATTACCATGGTACTAAAATATTTATTTATATGATTAAAATATAATATATTTATAAAAATGCATTGATGTTTATTTTAAATAATTATAATATTTATTTCATTTACAATTTAATATAATGATATTAAATAAATCATAATATATTTAATATTTATCACTTATCTAATGTCACTTTAATAAATATTTTATATTATGTTTTAATAAATAATTATACTTATATTATTTATTTTAATTTATGATTTTATTCTGAAGGTGTTGTTACTAATATAAATAATTTTGCTATAAATATAATATCAATAATATTAAATATAATATTAATTATATAATTTAATTGAAATATATTCCAGGTAAAATTGGTATTGCTGTGAATCTTATATCTTCAGACAGAGATTTAGATATTCTTAATCAAATTAAAGAACATTTTAGTTAGTTGTACCTTTATATTATCTTATAGGAACAATATTAACATAAATGTGTTATAATTTATTCTATTAATGCATACTAAACAAATTTGAATAAAATTTGATAAATATGATATAAAGCGAATAATATATTTAGAATTTCATTAATTATAATAAATATATTAATTAAATGAATTATTTCTAAATCAATAGAAGTGAACATTGAGATGTTAGATCCTGAAAGCATCGAAGCTATAGAGAGGATTGAACCAAATGTAAAAGGTGATGGAATGATTAGTTTGAACCACAGATGGGGTGATTAATTAACTTAAACCATATATTATATTATATTATTACCATATTATATCTAAAGTGATACCATCCTATTATTATAAATAAATTGTAAATATTAAATTTTATAAATTATTTAATTCAATATAAATAAATTAAAATTTTGTAATATTAGAAATATATAATAAAATTTCTATAAATGTAACAATATCTTTATATTATCATAATTAATATTATTGCTTAATTTCAAGTGTAAAATATTGTGCTTAAATTTAGTGTATTCAATTATAATTTATTATTTAAATATAAAAATGAAATGTTCATTATAATAATATATTATGTCAATATATACATTATTTTCAGATTAGATACATTTTATAACATGATATTTAATTTCCCAGTAAATAAATATTTAAAAGTATAATAACGGGCAACGCCGTGACGTAGCCAGCTAGTCTATACATATAAAAGAAAGTTCATTTAATTATTTATTTATTTATATGTATTCTATGTTTAAGAAAACGGCTGGATGGATTTTCAAAATTTAAATGGCTACCATAGTTTATAATTATAATTCTCTAGGACATTAGTATTGTCAATGTTCGGATGACTTTTTTGATTTCCACCTCTACACCTATCATAATTACGGAAAACTGTCCTTTTAGAGCTATTATCGACCTATTTCCCTCTATCGGGAAATCTTTTGATTTTAGAAGAAAATATTTCACACATAAAATGTATGCGAATGTGAGGTGTTTCGTAAAAATGTAGTTATATTCACTTTACTTTAATTAATGCATTCTTAAATGACATTAAAGGGTGATAACGTTTACGTTTTAAATAGTAATATTACATTTTTATAAACACTTAAATTAAGTGCATGTTATAAATAAATAAATAACTTTCTAGAATTAAATCTTTGTTTACATCTATGTTTATAACGATTATTTACTATTATACCAGGGTAACGCTGGGACGTAGCCAGCTAGTCTATACATGTAAAAGAAAGATAATTTGATTATATATATATATATATATGTATACCGATCCGGCGTTGCTCGGTTTTGATTATTTTCCTATAAATTTATTAATTTTGCTATTTCTGATTCTGCATTGATAGTATATACAATAAAATAAATGTTAGCTAAAATACAAACAAATGTAGAAAAATATTTGTTTTTAATATTTCAAAAATTAGTGAACAAATATTTCAAATATTACAAAATATGTTGAAAACCCATACCCATACCGCCCCAACCTAACGTGGCTCTATTTTTGATAATCTGCCTATCTATCATTTATTAATTATGACTATTTCTGATTTGGAATTTCTTGCCGTACCCAACCATGCTTTACTCATTGTTTGATAGTTTGCCTATCTATTATTTATTAATTATGACTATTCATCATTCTGCCTTTATATAATATACAATAACATACATTTTTTCTAAAACACAAACAAATTTAGACAAATATTTGTTTTTAATATTTCAAAAATGAGTGAACAAATATTTTAAAAAATACAAATTTTTTTTCCAATATTACAAAATATGACTTAAAAAAATGTCGAAAACCCAAACCGTATCCTGTGTTGCTCGTTTTATGATTGTTTGCATATCTATTATTTATTAATTATAGATATTCCTGATTCTACATTGCTAGTATACAACAAATATTTCAAAATATTACAAAATATATTTTTTTTAAATGTTCTAAAAATATAATATTTATATCTTATAATATATAATTATAATCTTTTAATTATATCTTAAAATAATAATATTTCAACAATTAGTTGAAAAATATAAAAAATATTTAAATAATATTTAAAAAAATACAAAAAATATAAAAAAATTTACAAAATGTAATAACAAATTTCATAAAAATGTCCACAAAATTTCCAAAAATATTTCAAAAAAATGTTTTCAAATATTTCAAAAAAATGTCCAAATATTTCAAAAAAATGTTTAAAAAAATATTTAAATTATTTAAAACAAAATTCAAATAATTAAAAAAAAAATTCAAATAATTTTAAACAAATATTTCGAAAAAAAGTAAAAAAAATATTTCAAAAATGCAACACCGAATATTTTACATAACAAAAAATCATTGTAATGGCAAAAAGTAAATTTATCGGGTTTTTCTCGGGTATGCGGTAGAAAATTCAAAAAATTTTCCATGACTATACAGGTGAGAATTTATTAAGATCGGTATAACAGTTTTTCGCGACGTACCCCTGTTATCGAAATAGCTCACCAGATATTTGAAATATTTGTTGTATTTTGTAATATATTTCTACTAATTTGTTAAATATTTATTTAAGTAAGTATTAGTATATATTAGTTAAACAAATATTTTTCTATATTTTGTTTGTATTTTAGCAAACATTTATGTTATTGTTATATACTATATAGCAATGCAGAATCAGGAATAATTAATAAGAGCTATAATTAATAAATAATAGATAATAGGAAAATAATCAAAAACCGAGCAGCGTGTCAGGTACGGCTAGTATACTTTATAATATAAATATAACTTGTAATATATAATTATCAATATTTAAATACGAATAATCATTTTGTAAATATATATTTAAAAATAAATAATTATATCTTGTTATATTCTCTAGATCATTTATTTTTGATTTTTAAATGTATTGATTAAATATTTTTATGTTGACTAAATATTTATTTAATATTGAAAATTATGTGCCAAGTTTGCAAATGATTTTCGAAGTATTTACGAAAATATTTAAAATTATTTACAAAGTTTGAAAAAGTGTGTCAAATTTTTTTTCGAAAACTTGCAAATTATTTTCAATTTTGGTTTAATGTGTTATTGTATAAATTAAAATTAGATTATAATTAATAAATCCTAAATTGTTAAAACTAAAATTTTCTATATATATATATGTCACTACTAGTGACTCACTAGTCAATAAGGTTTATAATTTTGTATATATAACTTTTTATAATTATATAAATTATATATTTTTAATTTAAATAAGCTTAAATTCTGCAAATACCTAGAATCAACAAATTATATACCATGAAAAACTAAGTTCTGTAAAAATGTAGTTACTTATTTGAAAAACTTTGATATACACTGAGCCAACACATTCTTCCATTATTACAGTCTATGTAGTCTACCATAAACTGCACCATTTATATATTCGAGTTAAGCAAGTCATTGTTTCTATAATATTTCTTCTACGTTTATCCTGATTAAATTGGGTTTATTGTAAGCCAGTTATGAATGGTGGTAATAGTAGATGAAAGGATGTCAGATGCAAAATTTACGTTTTCTGTACATTTTAAATAAAGTTGGATGTCGTCTGCATATGTATGGAAGCTAATAGGAGAATTCGAGATAAGGCGGAGAAGCGGAATTATGTAAATGTTAAAGAGTATTAGTCTGACTGATTGATTGAAGGACTGACCATTGGGGAACACCGTGTGTTACAAGACGGGAAAATGAACGTGTTGAGTGAACTAAAACTGAGGCAGTTCGGTTGGTTATGAATGAGGATAGCCATTTGTGTGCTGTACCAGTGATACATATAGATGTAAGACGGTGTATGAGAATCGTGTGGTCAATAGTGTCAAACGCAGAGGAGAGATCAAGTAGTGCGAGTATTGTGCCATTTTTGTAATCAGGGTTAGTGAGAATATCGCTGGATATCTTCGCTAGTGCGGTTTCTGTTGATTTGGAAGAAAGATATGCACTTTGGAAGATATGAGGGATTTTATGTGATATTAAATAAGACGTTAGTTGTTTCGCGACGATTCGTTCCAAAGTGTTGGAAAATATCGACAGGTTTAAGATTGGACGATAATTGTTGAGGCTCTGAAGGTCAAGGTTTGATTTCTTAAGGAGGGGTGTAATGAGTGCATGTTTAAAGGATGTTGGAAACGTACCGGATTCGAGGGATTCACAGAATATATTATTGAGAGGGATAGTGAGGGATTCAGTGATTTCGTGTAAAAGGGTAAGAGGAATAGGGTCAAGAGGAGATGAACTTTTAGTTGCTTTAAGAAGTGTGCCTATGTCTGACATGGAAGGGACTGAAAATACATTAAGTGAGTGAGTTGGCATATTGGGGGTTATTAAAGTGGTATATCGTGGGAGATTGCTGATAGTACTTGTAAGCTTATGATGGAAATAGTCATCGAAAGTTGATGATAAGGTGGCTGGTGGAAAGTCGGGTAAAGTTTTCTTTTTATTTCGAACAAATGGTGAACGTTTTCTTTTGATCTGATGAGCATGATTCCAGAGAGGCAGTAACATGAAGCGATTTAGCAATTAGGAGATCACGTCTATATTTGGACTTGATCAGTTGATAAAGCGCAAGTATAGATTCAGATTTTGAATTTATCAATTTCTTTTCAAGTGTATGAAATTTACGATTTTGTTTTAAGAGTGCGAGGGTATACCAGGAAGTGTCAAGTCTAAAGATGGATTTTTTAATAATGATTGGAGCATGGGAATCGAGGGTAGTTGAAAGAGTGGTAAATAATTCATCGGGTGAGTTATGTGGGAGGGATAGGAAGTCTCTGATGAAATCGTGAGTGTTGATGATTTTTGTTTTGTGTAAAGAAATAGTGATAGTGGGGTGGGGAGGTTTAAGGGATTGGATGTTAACAAATATAATGTTATGATCAGAAATACAAGGGCCAACAGAGTGAGAACAAATCAAGTTGGATGAATTATGAGAAATGAGGAGATCGAGTGTATTACCATATTTGTGTGTGGGGTAAGTATTATGAAGTTTAAGATTGGAGGATGACAGTATATTGAGTAGAGATTTAGAATTATTGGTTGATAGGTTAGTAGCAATATTAAAATCACCTATAGGTATCAATGCTATTAAATCACCTAATGATATTAGATTCATACATTAGATGGGAAAATATATAAACCTCAGAGAGGAATAAAGGGATATAGGAATAGGGGGGTCGGTAAAAAAGTGATATATTAAAAGTATTGGAGTGTGGGGGACTAATAGAACAGGTAAACGCCTCAGAGTGATAATTATTATGGTCACATAGAGGGGATACATGAAGGGAGAATTTATATATATATATATATAATAAAGTTGACAAATAAATATACACGTATTATTCACTACACACAACCCTATAACAATCACTATTATATGTGTATTTTATTTTATTTGTGTGTTATGAGAAGTGTGGTTAATTCAGTTTTATTTGATAATTATATAATTTTATTTTTAAATAATTGTTAAATTTAAGATAAATATAGGTAAAATAATATTTTAAAATAGTATGCATTGTTTATTATTGTAAATATTGTTATTAATTTAATAAAGAAACAGCAGATCTGCTTTCTTCGAAGAAATATTACGTATGCAATCACCACATCACGCAGATTATAGGAGAAATAGCCACGCCCATTTATTCGATCACGAATTCAATATATAATGAAGAGAATACAAGAGTGAACTGAAGTTATAAATTCTATAGATATACAGAATGTATAACACAATATATGATATACTTGTATTGGTATCGTTATCATCGGAACATATACATCACGGAGATATCACTAATATTGAAAGGTAATATATCGTAGTTTATATATCGTATAACATAAATAACATATGTGTTAAATAACTTTAGTAACCATTATAATGATTCACATATGCCAGCACTTTATATTCTAGTTTTCCTATTTATTTTTCATAGATTCATTTAAATATAGATACATTATTATTATGCTTTAAGGTTAAGTATTTTAAGTAAATCCATGAATGGTAGGTATCCTATTATATTTAGTAGGTATGTGTAATGTATATATGATATGCATATTATATATAGCCTATATATACCTATATAATATAGGTATATATTATATTATATATACCTACTACCATATAATATCACAACCGAATAGGAATATAGTCCTATCCGCTTGTGATATTACTATCTAATAGCTAGTAGCTATATTACCTATATTGTAAATGTTATGTTTATTTATATGTGATCGCGATATCCTGATCTTATAACCCGTATGAGTCGATATCTGTACAATAAGTTGCGTTCGTTGTATCTATTTACACTATTAAAATAGAAATAATTAGAATATCTAGGTCTATTATTAGGTAATAATTATTCCTACACTTAAGTGTAGGTTGTATGGATTGGTGAGGTTTCTAGTATTGATGGTAATGCTTTCACAAATGTAGAGAATGTTTTAATCTCAAGAGAAGTCAATTTAGCAATGTAGAGATTTAGAACTTACTAATCTGCTTCACTTGGTACTGTATACTACTCAGTGACCAGTATTAAATAAAACATGTATATATATATATATATATATATATATATATATATATATCGAGCAGTATCGCACATAATATTCATTGTATTACTAATGTATTGTTATTAACAATTTGTTAACCAGATAACAAAATGTCGTTGTGTACTTAGGTGATGTAGTCTTAAGTAGTATATACAATAGATATTTAGCTGATGACAATATCATTATTATAAGTAATATATATATATAACACATGGTTTAATATAATATATTTCAATTGGAAAGCATACAAGCCACACCCCCATATATAGAACATGTTAAATGTCAGTGCGGCTGATATTTTTACTGTTGACAATTTCAGTAGTACTAAGATTTAACATAGTCTGTATATGGAAATGTGATCTAGAACCTTCGGAGGGAATATTCCATTAGAACATTAAACACGATACACTATATCTTCATACTCAATTTGATTACTTCTACGTAAAGATAACGGTCAATTGACTGTAATTTGTTAAAAATAGATGAAAACAGGATATATATATATATTATATATAATATATATATATATATATATATAGCCTGTATGTAAGGGAGGGAAGGGGGTAGTGACCGAGGACGGAGTAGAAGCCGTTTTAATTAACGCTTAAATGGTGATTGATAGGATAAAAAGTTCTATATACAATATTTAGATAATAAAAATATTTATAATATATAGTAATTTTTTTTTAAATAACCAAATAATTACTCTAATTTATTATATAATAATTTATTGTTAAATGTTGACAAAAAAACATGATTATATATATTTATGCTTATTTATATGCAAGAGTATGTGTGTTTATAATTATATAATTATAAGTATATATAATTAAATTATTGAATCAAATAAGATGCGTATGCATCATAAATATAATTATTTAATATTACATAATTAAAAAAATATAAATCGAATATATTACGAGACACCTATCGCATTTTCTGGTACTAGCGGCCACTACGGCCATGCCTTATTTGAGTGCTTTTTTTAATGCCTAATCAAACGTTTATATTATTAGGTAAAACAATTTATATATAAAAGTGAAATCACAGTATTCTAGAACTATATGATTTCTAGTTAATTCAAAAAAAATAAGAGCCTACAATTCAGTATTTATCGTTATATTATAAATCTTCGGAGGCATATTAATTATCGGCAACTACTCCCTTCCATCCCATATTACAATTTATATAGATAGGAATAATATGATAAAAATGATATTAACAAATTGCAAAAATATATGTAATTGAATTCTTCAGGTCATAAATTATTTGTAGGTTTAAAATTACCTATCTGTAGGTTTAAAATTACCTACGTTTTATTATTCAATCCGATAGTAATTTAATAAATTATATGATAGATTATTAAGAATTAAATTTCTCCCATTTTTGGGGTGTTAGATAATCATTATTTTAGGATATTTAAAAAAATACTTAATAGATTTCTTTGAAGTATTCTTTATTTATTATTTATAAAATTGTATTGCATTTGTTAATATTCGGCGTGAGATCAATGTCTTAACAAAAACCACTAAATCTGAGTTTAACTTAAATCATATTATTTAAGCCAAACATGAACAAATAGTATATTCAAAATATCAAACGAATTATTAGGTAAGACTCAACAATGCATTATTCAACATTTATATGATAATATATGTGATTGTCAAATCAATACATATTTTGAAACAAATTATCTACTTTAATAACTCTGTATCAGGTAATGTTTTATTTTTAAATAATTGTTGAATTTAAGAAAAATAATATATTTTAAAATAGTATGCATTGTTTATTATTGTAAATATTGTTATTAATTTAATAAAGAAACAGCAGAAGCAATATTACGTATGAAATCACCACATCACGAAGATTTAGGAGAAATAACCACACCCACTTATTCGATCACAAATTCAATTATTAATGAAACGAATAAAGATAATGAACTGAAGTTAGATGTACATATAATGATATCGTTATCACCGGAATATATACATTACGGAGATATCACTAATATTGAAAGGTATACCTTTATCATTATATATACATATACATTATAATTTATCGTAGTTTATATATCGTATAACACAAATAACAAATGTATTAAATATCTCATGATTCACATATTCTATGTTCTTGGTTTTTGATTTGTATTTCTTAGATTCATTTAAATATAGATACATTATTAATATGTTGCAGGCATGTCTGTATTGAATACATTGTATTCTAATTAAATCCCCACATGGTATTATATCTAGTATGTATAATATATAACTATATATATATATATATATATATATATATATATATATATATAGGTATATATATATATGATACACATATTATATATATATATATATATATATATATATATAACTATATAATATCACAACCTAATAGGAATATAGTCCTATCCGCTTGTGATATTACTATATATTAGTTGTAAATGTTATATTTATTTATATTTGATCGCGATATCATGATCTTATAACCCGCATGAGTCGGTATCTGTACAATAAGTTGCATTCGTTGTATCTATTTACACTATTAAAATAGAAATAATTAGAATATCTAGGTCTATTATTAGGTAATAAGTGTAGGTTGTATGGGTTGGTGAATTTTTTTGTATAGAGGGTAATGCTTTCACAAATGTAGAGAATGTTTTAATATCAAGAGAAGTCAATTTAGAAATGGAGAGAGGTAGCACTTACTAATCTGCTTCACTTGGTACTGTATAATACTCAGTGACCAGTATTAAATAAAACACGTATATATATATATATAGAATACAGATAATTAACTGTATTTACATATGTTAGTAACGTATATATATATATATATATATATATATATATATACATACGTTACTAACATAGATATATCTCACTAAAAATATATCTCTCAAAGTCGTGTTTTAATAAAATACGCTACAATTACGATTACGATATAGGATATAAATAAATAACGTAATATTAATCATAATTCGATGAATGGCGAAATGCAGCTCGGCACAACAATTCTTTAGGGGCGGGTGGGAGGGGGGCGGGCCGGCCGGCCGGCGGGGTATTCGTATTTTTATCGTTATACTAACGGAGTGGGTTGGGTTTTTGGTTGGGTTTGGGTTTAGCTATACAGTTCGTATACCCCGACGTTCTTATGGTTATGTTATCCTCGCCTATATAATAGGTCAGCTGTCGTGTCCTCGATGCAGACACACGATCCGCCTATTGTTAGCCACACCAAATTGACAAGTCGCCTTCGCTGTATTCCGTTAAATAATTCATATAGATATTGGATGGGTTTGGGTTTGGGTTTAAGTTTGAGTTTGGGTTTGGGTTTGGGTTTATTTTTGAATTTTTTTTTGGGTTTATGTTTGAGTTTGGGTTTGGGTTTGGGTTTATGTTTGAGTTTGGGTTTGGGTTTGGGTTTATGTTTGAGTTTGGGTTTTTACTATAATATAGTACATTTTATTGTCCGGGATTTTTAATACATAGGGGTGAGTTTGAAAATAGTTTATAACTCCGTAATTATAGAAATACGCATATCGTTACTTACCCATTTACTCTTCGTATTAATTATATCTACGCTATGCCTTCGAGTACTAATGATTTAGAGCTATATTCGCGATTTAATATTACCTAGAATAAGTAAATTAGGTGGAAAAATCGAAAAAAAATCCTTATTTCGCGCTCTAAACAATAGACTAAGCGATATATTAAACAATAAACTAAACGATATAGTAAACCATAGATCACATAATACATTGAATAATAACTGAAATAGATCTCGTCATTAGTATACTATAGTTTGTATACTTTGTATACATACGAGTATGGGTGATCGTACCATTTCTCGTAATTTTCTATTTTTTAATGTATATATATGTAATTTATTGATTATTTTATAAATTCTATTATATTTTACCATTGATTTTACATTTTAATATTCATATATGTATTTGTTTGATTATTACATTTTATATATTTTAACATTGATTTTACATTGTATATATTTTTATATTGTTTATTTTATAAATTCTATTATATTTTAACATTGATTTAACATTCTAATTTTCATATATGTATGGCATTATTTTATATGCATTTTGTATATAAAAGTATTTAAATTATATATATATATATATATATATATATATATATATATATATTACATTCACACAAATATTATATTAATAAACAATACTTTTATTGGTATATATAACAACATTTTATTCAACTTAAGTTAATTGTATAAATTTCTACAATTTCAATATGATACATACATTAGTATAGGTATACAAATAGTATCATATAATAGTAATAATAATGTTTTCTACAAATTTTCAATATCTATAGGCTCCATGGAGTTGATATTAATTTATTTCATTGATATTATTCCCTTGGGGAAATAACTCCGATTCCTTTTCACACATCATCTTGTATACGGCACGGATGGTATTCTCCGATGAACCGGTAGTTATTCGTATTTCTGTAATCACGTGATTATATTATTAAAGGAATGCTGTAATGGATTACTTAATAATTCAATGAAATTAATGAAATAACGCTATTATTATGATAGTTAAAAACTCTATTTATATTATATATACACTGTTAAAAATTAACGTACAAAACCATCTTGAAATAACGTACAAACTCAAAAATAACGTACAAAACACGTTTAAACACGTATTATCTAACTTTGTACGTTATTATTATAATAATAACGTACAAAGTCAATAACGGAATACGAAACAGTCGAAAAGGTCGACCTTTGTATCAGGACCCCAACGCTTTGTCTATCGGGCTAAATCGCCATTCGATATATGTATAGTAAACGCGCATCTATTGTATCGAGTTTATGTATAATTTCATAATAATTATACGATACTATATAGATAATTCCGTTATCGAGTAATACGCGTCATATGGATGAATTACGTTATACGTGTCACCAGTAGCCAGTATAATCTGGCTATAGTATTACACTTTTAACGTGAAGTTACCATTTAAATTTCACATCAGTTGTAATGTTATTAATAATAACTTATTATATATAAATACCTATAAATATATATTATTAAATATATTATATGAATTTATATACCAATATATGTGGTATATACGGTATATAATATACCCGTAATGTTATTTGTATGTATAATAACAATGTATATTTATAAAATAACATACCATATGATATATCTATACATATCTGTTAACTTATCTATAACATATATGTTGATACATATATGTTAACATTGAGATTAAGACTGTTAACGGGTTAATATATATATATATATATATATATATATATATATACGTATACGTTTTTGTGTATGTGAGTAGGATTGTGATGTATATTTTACTAATTATATATATATATATATATAAAGAATAAATATATGTATTACCCCTTAACATAAAAAGAACGTATATAATTCATTTATATTGAATAATAAAATATATATGTATATAGGTAATACCTATTAGGTATACACACATATATATATATATATATATATAACAGTGTTTATATGTAAACAGTATACAATAATAACGTACAAGATATAAATAAGTATGATTATCGACTTTGTTCGTTATTATTATAATAATAACGTACAAAGTTAGATAATACGTGTTTAAACGTGTTTTGTACGTTATTTTTGAGTTTGTACGTTATTTCAAGATGGTTTTGTACGTTAATTTTTAACAGTATATATATATTCAATATTTCCTATATATATATATATTTAATAATTGTGGAGTATTAATATCTATTCGTTTATTATCCATGGATGACTGCAGTAATATTTAAATTTATAAATGTAAGTGGGTCTAAGGAAATATATATAAATATATATACAAGTTAACAAAAATCGGTGTTATCATTTATTACGCGGTGACTGTTGTTAGTCTCGCTTGGCTGCACACGCAAAGGTCAAACTTGGAGTTGACGCCGCAGAGGTATTCGTACTGGTCTATCTCGGCTATAATGTTCACGAAAGATTGACAATGTTCAACCTCCACTTCATAGAGTGTGAGTTATTCATAATAAAACGTACGTGAAAAGCAATTCGCATAGTTAGACGTTGCTATCGTAGTGTAGGCCTCAGTAAAACGTAGACTACGCTTACACATGTGTTTTACTTCATCTTGGTTCGTGTTCTTTAGGATGTAGTCGTCTTATAAGTTTTCTCTTCCGTCGATACTATCTACCACCGTCGCTCTCTCTTCACTACTATCTAACGTTATCTTTCTACTCGTTACTATTGGTAACGGCTCGGAATGAGTCATATCCTGCTTATAATTCGTGTCTTAGTAATCTTTATATTATTTGAGTATTCGGTTATACTTGGGCATAACTTAGTGGATTCCCCAATAACTCTATATCTCACCCATTTTCCGTATACGAAATTAATACGCTATACACTATTAATATTAATGGTATAAATAATACCATGTGCAAATTATTCATAGAAGTATATATATATATATATATATATATATATATATAGACTGTATGTATTACAATTTATATAAATCGGAATAATATGATAAAAAGTATATTACAAATTTGCCAACATATTTTAACTGAATGTGATGTAATTTTTCACTTCATAAATTACCTATACGTTTTAATATTTACACCCGATAGTAATTTAAATAAATTATACGATAGATTATTAAGAATTAAACTTCCCTCATTTTTGGGGTGTTTGAGAATACTTTTTAGAATATTTAAAAAATACTTAATATATTTCTTTGAAGTAGGTCATATTCTTTATTTATTATTTAGAAAATTTGATTGCATTTGTTAATATTCAGCGTGAACATAATTTCTTAACAAAAACCACTAAATCTGAGTTTAACTTAAATCATTAAATTGAGGCCAAACATGATAAAAATATAATATTCAAAATATCAAACGAATTATTAGGTAAGACTCAAAATCGCATTCTTCAACATTTATATGATAATATATGTGATTGTCAAATCGTTGCATATTTTGAAACAAATTATCTACGATAATAACTCTGTATCAGGTAATGTTTTATTTTAAAATAATTGTTGAATTTAAGAAAAATAATATATTTTAAAATAGTATGCATTGTTTATTATTGTAAATATTGTTTTTAATTTAATAAAGAAACAACAGAAGCAATAGTAGGGAATCACCACATCACAAAGATTTATGAGAAATAACCACGCCCACCTATTCGATAACAAATTCAATCATTAATAAAACGAATAAAGATAATGAACTGAAGTTAGATGTACCTATAATGATATCGTTATCACCGAAATATATACATTACGGAGATATCACTAATATTGAAAGGTATACCTTTATCATTATATATACATATACATTATAATTTATCGTAGTTTATATATCGTATAACACAAATAACAAATGTATTTAATATTAACATATGTCTCATGATTCACATATTACAGCATTTTATGTTCTTGGTTTTTGATTTGTATTTCTTAGATTCATTTAAATATAGATATATTATTAATATGTTGCAGGCATGCCTGTATTGAATAAAGTATATTCCAATTAAATCCCCACATGGTATTTTATCTAGTATGTGTAATATATATATATATATATATATATATATATATATATATATATATATATATATATATATATATGATACACATTATATATATATATATATATAACTATATAATATCACAACCGAATAGGAACATAGTCCTATCCGCTTGTGATATTACTATATATTAGTTGTAAATGTTATATTTATTTATATTTGATCGCGATATCATGATCTTATAACCCGTATGAGTCGATATCTGTACAATAAGTTGCATTCGTTGTATCTCTTTACACTATTAAAATAGAAATAATTAGAATATCTACATCTATTATTAGGTTATACGTGTAGGTTGTATGGATTGGTGAGGTTTCTAGTATTGAGGGTAATGCTTTCACAAATATAGAGGATGTTTTAATATCAAGAGAAGTCAATTTAGCAATGTAGAGAGGTAGAACTTACTAATCTGCTTCAATTGGTACTGTATAATACTCAGTGACCAGTATTAAATAAAACACGTATATATATATATATATATATATATATATATAGAATACAGATAATTAACTGTATTTAGATATATCTATGTTAGTAACATAGATATATCTCACTATAAATATATCTCTCAAAGTCGTGTTCTAATAAAATACGCTACAATTACAATTACGATATAGGATATAAATAAATAACGTAATATTAATCATAATTCGATGAATGGCGAAATGCAGCTCGGCCCAAAAATTCTTTAGGGGCGGGTGGGAGGGGGGCGGGCGGGCGGGGTATTCGTATTTGTATCGTTATACTAACGGAGTGGGTTGGGTTTTTGGTTGGGTTTGGGTTTAGCTATACAGTTCGTATACCCCGACGTTCTTATGGTTATGTTATCCTCGCCTATATAATAGGTCAGCTGTCGTGTCCTCGATGCAGACACACGATCCGCCTATAACTCCGTAATTATAGAAATACGTATATCGTTACTTACCCATTTACTCTTCGTATTAATTATATCTACGTTATGCCTTCAAGTACTAATGATTTAGAGCTATATTCGCGATTTAATCTTACCTAGAATAAGTAAATTAGGTGGAAAAATCGAAAAAAAATCCTTATTTCGCGCTCTAAACAATTGACTAAGCGATATATTAAACAATAACCTAAACGATATAGTAAACCATAGATTACATAATACATTGAATAATAACTGAAATAGACCTCGTAATTAGTATACTATAGTTTGTATACTTTGTATACATACGAGTATGGGTGATCGTACCATTTCTCGTAATTTTCTATTTTTTAATGTATATATATATATGTAATTTATTGATTATTTTATAAATTCTATGATATTTTACCATTGATTTTACATTTTAATATTCATATATGTATTTGTTTGATTATTACATTGTATATATTTTAACATTGATTTTACATTGTATATATTTTTACATTGTTTATTTTATAAATTCTATTATATTTTAACATTGATTTAACATTCTAATTTTCATATATGTATGGAATTATTTTATATGCATTTTGTATATAAAAGTATTTAAATTATATATATATATATATATATATATATATATATATATATATATATTACATTCACACAAATATTATATTAATAAACAATACTTTTATTGGTATATATATAACCACATTTTATTCAACTTAAGTTAATTGTAGACATTTCTACAATTTCAATATGATACATACCTATACCTACATTAGTATAGGAATACAAATAGTATCATATAATAGTAATAATAATGTTTTCTACACATTTTCAATATCTATAGGCTTCATGGAGTTGACATTAATTTATTTCATTGATATTATTCCCTTGGGGAAATAACTCCGATTCCTTTTCACACATAATCTTGTATACGGCACGGATGGTATTCTCCGATGAACCGGTAGCTATTCGTATTTCTGTAATCACGTGATTATATTATTAAAGGAATGCTGTAATGGATTACTTAATAATTCAATGAAATTAATGAAATAACGCTATTATTATGATAGTTAAAAACTCTATTTATATTATATATACACTGTTAAAAATTAACGTACAAAACCATCTTGAAATAACGTACAAACTCAAAAATAACGTACAAAACACGTTTAAACACGTATTATCTAACACGTGTTTTGTACGTTATTTTTGATTTTGTACGTTATTTCAAGATGGTTTTGTACGTTAATTTGTAACAGTGTATATATTCAATATTTCTATATATATATATATATATATTTAATAATTGTGGAGTATTAATATCTATTCGTTTATTACCCATGGATGACTGCAGTCATATTTAAATTTATAAATGTAAGTGGGTCTAAGGAAATATATATAAATATATATACAAGTTAACAAAAATCGGTGTTATCATTTATTACGCGGTGACTGTTGTTAGTCTCGCTTGGCTGCACACGCAAAGGTCAAACGAGGAGTTGACGGCGCAGAGGTATTCGTACTGGTCTATCTTGACTATAATGTTCCGCAAGATTGACAAAGTTCAGCCTATAGGCGAAGTGTATACACTTCATAGCGTGTTGGTTATTCATAATAAAACTTACGAGAAAAGCAATTCGCATAGTTAGACGTTGCTATCGTAGTGTAGGCCTCAGTAAAACGTAGACTACGCGTGCTTACACGTGTGTTTTACTTCATCTAGGTTCGTGTTCTTTAGGATGTAGTCGTCTTATAAGTGTTCTCTTCCGTCGATAGTATCACCCACCTTCACACTCTATTCACTACTATCTATGTCATCTTTCTACTCGTTACTATTGGTAACGGCTCATAATGAGTCATATCCTGCTTATAATTCTTGTCTTAGTAATCTGTATTTTATTTCAGAGTATTCGGTTATACTTGGGCATAACGTAGTGGATTCACCGATAACTCTATATCTCACCCATTTTCCGTATACGCAATTAATACGCTATCCTCTATTAATATTAATATCATGGTATGAATAATACCATGTGTACAATAATTCATAGAAGTATATATATTTTTAGAATTGATATATATATATATATAGCCTTTTGTATTACAATAGATCGTAATAATATGATAAAAAGTATATAACAAACTTTCCAACATATTTTTACTGAATGTGATGTAATTTTTCACTTCATAAATTACTTGTATACGTTTTATTATTTACATCCGATAGTAATTTAAATAAATTATACGATAGATTATTAAGAATTAAACTTCCCCCATTTTTGGGGTGTTAAAACTACTTTTTGTTAGGATATTAAAAAAAATTCTTAATAGATTTCTTTGAAGTATTCTTTATTTATTATTTATAAAATTGTATTGCATTTGTTAATATTCGGCGTGAGATCAATGTCTTAACAAAAACCACTAAATCTGAGTTTAACTTAAATCATATAATTGAATCCAAACATGAAAAAAATAGAATATTCAAAATATCAAACGAATTATTAGGTAAGACTCAAAATCGCATTCTTCAACATTTATATGATAATATATGTGATTGTCAAATCGTTGCATATTTTGAAACAAATTATCTACGATAATAACTCTGTATCAGGTAATGTTTTATTTTAAAATAATTGTTGAATTTAAGAAAAATAATATATTTTAAAATAGTATGCATTGTTTATTATTGTAAATATTGTTTTTAATTTAATAAAGAAACAACAGAAGCAATAGTAGGGAATCACCACATCACAAAGATTTATGAGAAATAACCACGCCCACCTATTCGATAACAAATTCAATCATTAATGAAACGAATAAAGATAATGAACTGAAGTTAGATGTACCTATAATGATATCGTTATCACCGAAATATATACATTACGGAGATATCACTAATATTGAAAGGTATACCTTTATCATTATATATACATATACATTATAATTTATCGTAGTTTATATATCGTATAACACAAATAACAAATGTATTAAATATCTCATGATTCACATATTCCAGCATTTTATGTTCTTGGTTTTTGATTTGTATTTCTTAGATTCATTTAAATATAGATACATTATTAATATGTTGCAGGCATGCCTGTATTGAATACATTGTATTCTAATTAAATCCCCACATGGTATTATATCTAGTATGTATAATATATAACTATATATATATATATATATATATATATATATATATATATATATATATATAGGTATATATATATATGATACACATATTATATATATATATATATATATATATATATATAACTATATAATATCACAACCGAATAGGAACATAGTCCTATCCGCTTGTGATATTACTATATATTAGTTGTAAATGTTATATTTATTTATATTTGATCGCGATATCATGATCTTATAACCCGCATGAGTCGGTATCTGTACAATAAGTTGCATTCGTTGTATCTCTTTACACTATTAAAATAGAAATAATTAGAATATCTAGGTCTATTATTAGGTAATAAGTGTAGGTTGTATGGATTGGTGAGGTTTCTAGTATAGAGGGTAAAGCTTTTACAAATGTAGAGGATGTTTTAATCTCAAGAGATATAGTTAATTTAGCAATGGAGAGAGGTAGCACTTACTAATCTGCTTCACTTGTTACTGTATAATATATAATGACCAGTATTAAATTAAAAATATATATAATACATATAATTAACTGTATTTAGATATTCCTATGTTAGTAGCACACACGCACACACACACATATATATATATATATATATATATATATATATATATATATATATATATATATATATATATATATACTTTACTAACATAGGTATATGTAGCTATAGTTAAATATATGTATTTTCATCTGTATAGATTGCATGTGTGATCTAATAAGTGGGCGTGGTTATTTGTCACGTGACAGAAATATTGGATAATAATTTAACCTAATCTTGCTACATATTAGATATAATAATATTCTGTTAGCGTATATGTTACACGATCAAGGTCATATCCTTCTCGAGTTCGGTGACCTGAAGCCATTCCATTCTATCGATGTTCTCCTTCGATATGTGTGGTGAGTTCTGTATATATATACTCTATAGAGTATCTCAGCTCAGTTCTTATGTCTCTTCATCTCGGCAATTATAACTTTATCACGAATGTCAGAGGATACGTAGCCACGCCCACTTATTAGATCACGAATTCAATCTATACTGAACATACTACTACAGTTAATGAGCTGCAGTTAGATATACCTATATTTAGCACATCACCATCTGGATGTATACATCACGGATATTTCACCACAATATTGAGGTCTATTTTCTTAATTATAATGTGTATGTGTTAATAATAATTATAAAATATGTTTTCATTGTATATATATAATATATATATATATATATATATATATATATATATATATATATCGAGCAGTATCGCACATAATATTCATTGTTTTACTAATGTATTTTTAACCAGATATCAAAATGTCGCTGTGTTCTGAGGCGATGTAGTCCTAAGTAGTATATATAATATATATTTAGCTGATGACAATATCATTATTATAAGTAATATATATATATATATATATATATATATATATATATATATATATAAAAATATATATATAAGTTAACAAAAATAGTTTTAATATTTATTAGCGGTGACTGTTGTTAGTCTCGCTTGGCTGTATAGTAGGGAAGCCCGTTTTGAAAGTTTTGCTATCTCAGTAGATAATAAATGCCATAATAAACATATTTATGAAGTTTTATCAACAAATATTTAATATTGGTAAAACGAAAGCACTTTAATGAATACATATTTACAATGTAAATGTCTATAAATAGAAATTTTGTCTTATGTATTTTATATATTTGTGCAAGTACGCGTTATCATAAAAATAAAATATTTGACAAATACTTGTATAAATATATTATAATATTAATAAAGTAAAAAATTATTAAAAAATTAAAAATTAATTAAAATATATATTACATATGCTAAAAGGCAATTTTTATAAAAATATTAATTAATATAATATATTTCAATTGGAAAGCATACAAGCCGCACCCCCATATATAGAACATGTTAAATGTCAGTGCGGCTGATATTCTTACTGTTAACAATTTCAGCAATACTAAGATTTAACATAGGCTGTATAATATATACAGTGTATATGGAGGTGTGATCTAGAAACTTCCGATGGAATATTCCATTATAAAATTAATCACGATACACTATATCTTCATACTCTATTTGATTACTTCTACATAAAGATAACGGTAAATCGACTATCCATTTGTTAAACATGTATATTTCACGCGTTCTATTGTTCTTTGATTTAGTCATTGTTAATTCAAATTATAGTTAGTTGATAACAGTTATATCACTATATTTCATGGATTTACCTATATTTAGAATATATATATAATATATATGTCGAATTATTATACTATTAAATATAGTATATATATATATATATATTTAGGTATTAGGTATACCTACATATATATGTAGAGGATATATAGAGTATACTATATATCCTATATTGATATATATATATATATATATATATATATATATATATCTAACTATACTAATTAGTATAATAATTCGACATATGATCATGGTTATATTAAAGTAACCATACTGTATTATTGCTGTCGGCCATATTTCGATTACTTGTAATAGGCACATAGTCAGTTCTATAGTTAATATACCACTTTAGTTGATTACAATGATATCAATAGTATTTATAAATGTATCTATATTTATGAGTTATATATATATATATATATATATATATATATATATTTAAAATATATATATATATATATATATAAAGTTATATATATACATATATATATATATATATATATATATATATATATATATATATATATATATATATATATATATATATATATATATATATATATATATATATATTTATATATATATATAAATAATATACAAAATAATCATTTAAAAAAAGTTTAGTATTACATAAGTATAACTCTGAATCATATAGGATATATATATATATATATATATATATATAATATATATTATATATATAGTTTTTTATTTTTTCATCTATCTCCATAGATACAACTATATTGCTACTCCATATTATCGTTATCTATTATGTTATCGTTAATCATATGTTTTGTACGAAATTTCAATATATTCTATATTTTAGATTTGTCACATATATTCCTATAGGAATATAGGTATATATTAAATATATGTTATAACAAAATAATAAATTAAAATAAGTTATCAATTTAATCATTGATAACTATTAGTTTATATTACATTACGAATAACAATATATGATAAACACGGATAGGTATACATTTTTATTTGTTGAATTTCTTTCATCCCATCCAGGAACTTAGAAGGAGTTTACACTTATAAATATATGTCCCTTCGAATCCGTTCTTATTTTAAAGCATCCATGGTTTTAATAATGAGAGCCGATCATTTATGTATACACTATTATATAAGATCACTTCAAAATACTATTTTAATACCTATTTTAATGGTACGGACAAGGCTATGCAATATAACAAGTTAACATATTTAAAAATAGTTTAAATATAGTATACTCTTTAACGATGATTATTTTACTACGGGTATTTACTAGAGTTAGAATTAGATTTATTATTTTTATTTTTGATTTTAAAATGTAATATCGTGTATATTTTTGACAAAGTTTGCTTACTCGAAGTGTGCTACCTACAAATACTACTAGAAAACATTTTACGACCTAACCTAAAATACGCTTTTTACGTTAGATTTATTATGTTTAACTAGAATTTAAATTTGGACTTCTTATCGTTGTCTCGATTTCTCTCTTCAGTAATCACTCGGAGCGCGCTCAGTGGAGTGCACATGTGCATGGTCGAATATATATATATATATTGTATATATATAATATAAATCATATATGATCGAACGTATACGATTGATAAAGAGCTAAATATGAAAAAATATTACATATTTGTGCAAAAATGGATGGACAAATAATGTAGAATATAAAGATATATTGAAAGAATTATGAAGTTACATATATGTTAATTAGATTAAAAATAGAACAAATATGAAAAATTTAATTTTAGGTTGAAATTCCAGTAAATCTCACTTTAAATATGTGAGTAAAAATCCACTTTGTATACGATACCTTGACGTGGTAGAGTGGCTTCTATATGTATAGATCCAAATTCGTATTAAATTGTTAATTAATTTTTATCGTATATTAAAAATAATTAAAAATATATATTTAAATTATAATGTCAACCCAGTATATAAAAATCAATAATATAGAATATATGAGTAATAACTATATATAAATATAAATATAGTATTGATAATAAATTGTATTAAAGTAAAATAATAATTGGGGAGGGATCGGATTAGTGGCCGATAATTTATATGCCTCAGAATACTTCTAATATATCGATAAATACTGAATTTTAAGACCTTATTTTTTTTTGAATTAACTATAAATCATATATATATAGACCTATAGGTCTAAAATACTGTGATTTCACTTGTATATATTACTAAATAATATTGACGATTTATTAGGCGTTAAAAAGGCATACAAAAGCATTACAATAAGGCAAGACAGGTGTATATATACACCTGTCTTGCCTATAGTGTGTATATACACACTATAGTAGCTGCTACATAGTGGCTGCTATAGTATCTGCATATAGTGGCTGCTATATATAGCATCAGAATATGAAATAGGTGTCTCGGAATTAATTCGATTTATATTTTTGTAATTGTGTAATATTAAATAATTATTATTTATGATACATCCGAACCTTATTTGATTCAATGATTTAATTATATACACACACACTCTTACCATCGATATAAAGAAAGAAAGAATCTTTCTTTATATCGATGACTCTTACACATAAATAAGTATACATATATATAATCATGTTTTTATTAACATTTGACAAAAAATGATTACAAAAGTAACGCTGGTCAATATTTCTAAACTAGATTAAACTAAAAAAAAACCTTCTAATTATATGCTAAGTGGTTAATAATGTAATAATAATAGTTATAATTATAAAAGTTAGCATCCAGCACAGATAAGCAACATTTATTAAGCACACCTGAATGCTAAAAGCGTCGTCTAATAATATAATATCCAATTTAAAGTCGGTACGACTATATTTTCTCATTATATGTTCTATATATACATTCCTTAAGGCGGAATATTTATTCGGATATATATGATTATATATCCTACTATATAAACAATATAATATAAGGTTGCATATGGAATAATTCTACTAGTATGTATGATGGAAATTCTAATTGGTACGTTATAAATTGGCATCAACGATATGCTAGCATTTAAAGAGGGCTTAGCATAGATTTTATGATTATCATGCACGAAGGCGTCACATACTGCTATTGTCATCTCTAAATATCATAGATTGTAGTGGATTTTTTATTTAAGAAAATACATTGTTGAAATTATAAATATTTTCTAAAGTTGTTTTCATTTGAAAGGAGAAGTGCATGTACTGATGTTATAATCTCTAAGGCACATGTCATTGGTTATCACATAATAGTGTTGATTTTTTATTTTTTATTGAATAAAATATATAGTTGAAAGTATATATATATATATTTTAAAACGTTATTATATACAATCTCGAAGGTGAAAGATCAGGAATGATATGGTCATCTCGAAAGTGGTATAACTAAGACGAACATAGACCGATGATTTAATATTGAAGGTGTCATGTCACTTAATATCACAAACTTCTACTGATTGTTTATTTCTTATTTATGCAAATTTATAGTCGAAATATATAGTCGTAAGTATAAAGTATGAATATCTGATAACGTAGTTGTCATCTTGAAAGCGAAAGTATATTGACTGATGTTGTTCATCTTGAAGGCATCACGTCAATGATAATCATGGACTGGTGTTATCATCTATAGATGGATATATACTATTTAATAATAATTGTATACAATTATATATATATATATATATATATATATAGTGAATATAAAGTACTATATATACACATACTAATTATTTATGTTAAATATATATATATATATATATTTATTGTATATAAAATATATTTACATAAGGTTATAGACAAATTATATATGTAATCTAAATAATACGTTTGTGTATAGTTTTGGATATATATTTATATATATATATATATATATATATATATTATCTATCTTTAAAAACATATTGCATAATATTAAAGTAGATTTGAAGGTAATAAAATAATAACAATACATAACAATGAACCATATAACCAATGCAAATATGACCACTTCTTATAGAAAAATACATAGTCTAACCAATGTAGGTACAGTATACGGTGTTGATGAAATACAGCCATAAGTATTAAACATATTAACAAAATATTACAAATGTGTACATATTATAAAGTACGTACTATAAAGCGATGCGATATAGACGAAACAATCCTCTACTTCTATAACAAATAATATTATATAAAATAAAGATGAAATAATGGTATATTTGTAATATAGTTCCAATACACAAGAACGGGTATCTTAGTAGGTAATTATTACCTACATATAGGTAATAATTATGGTGGTATAAGTTTTAGTTCATTAGTAGCGAAAATTATAATTATATGATAATGAACTGAAGTAGGTCGCACATAGATAATAATTTAAGGAACAATTAAAAGAGATTTATAAATGGCAGAACAAAAAAAAGTCTAATACTCTCACTCGGAAGACTGATCGACAAAATTAAAGATAATAATCTAGAAACAATCGTGATATTAATCGACTTCAAGAAAGCATTTGATACTATGCAGAGATAATATGAATACGATACTGCAATCTTACGGGTTACCGGAGGAGTTTTTGATAGCTATTACTGTATGAAGATATATTGCCAAAGTCATTACACCATATAGAAAAACGCAAACTTTCATAAGTCTAGCTTAGGTATTACAGGGATATACGTTAGCTCAATACATTTTCACCATATAGGTAGAGGCGCTGCAACAGGGGGGTACTGTGTGATATGTCCCCCACTTTAAACTTTGGGGGACCTCATATGTATTGCCCCCCCCACTTTTACCACACAATGTATTTTGATTGGTTGATCCCCCCTACATACAATATCGTTCCAGTGTCCCTACATATAGGTTACGTGATGAGAACAGCTTTAATAAGAATGGAATATAATCTAGGTTTCCAGCTGCGGAAAAGACAAATAATAAGATATTCTGCTTAGTAATAGTGGTACTCACGAGTACCATTAGCACTGTTAGAGAATCTATAATACATATATGGACTTCTCAGATAATATCGCGTAAATAAATGAAGGTATCAAAGAAGCCTAAGAGATGCTCACTAGAGTCGAACAACATAACAATTAGTGGGTATATTCATGAATACAAGGACAACGAACTATAAGGCTATACCACCAATCAACAGTTATAAATTAAAGATATAGCACTGAATATATATATATATATATATATATATATATATATATATGGATACAATTTGAAAATAGGTAAAGACTTGGATAAACAGCCGATCAGTATACTTGAAAATCAGAAAAGCACTTTCTTTGAGAACCTGTCATCAAATTATGAATATCTGATAATTAACTCTTAGTATACTATATAGAAAACTAACTATTATCTATAAGAAACTAAAACCTAGACTTATGAACTACATAGTTGAATCGGTTCTGCTGTAAGGATGCGATAGGATGGACATACTTCATGGACATACATCATACGCGGACCCTCATAAAGATACTACTTAAATGTAATCAATTAGATGGTACATACACTCGTATTCTACGAATGATACAAAATGTACATTGGTCTCAGAAAATCACAAACGAGTTATTTTATGGGAATATTGGAACATTATCAGACATCTACGCTTAAAGTTTGCCGTATCTTTCCTACATAGAGATGCTTGAGGTTTTTTCGGATCTAGTTATTTGGGACCCTACTCGGGTAACCATAAGAAGTGTAATAAGTGGAAGGCCACCTGAAAGTTTCATCAGTGTTCCGGAGAGCGATACCGGTATACTGGCGAGCGATAATACAAGAAAGTTGGGACCAGGTAAACTCGGACCATTTTTGAAATAAAATTCGGACCACATTTGAATAAGATTCGGACCAGTTTAAAACTATATATATAGTATATTTCTATATTATGGGTTAAAGCATAAAAGTGGTCCGAGTTTTCTTCAAAAGTGGTCCGAGTTTACTTCAAAAGTGGTCCGAGTTTACTTCAAAAGTGGTCCCAGTTGACCGGTACCCGCGAGCGATATGGGAGTAGCTATAGCTATAGCTATCATCATATATGATTAACCGTGATATTTGGAAATCTTTAACTGTCCAGTAAAATAATCCCGAAATAAACAAGTAAATAAAGTAGGCATGAAATATCAAATTTCCAATATCTCAAATAAAATACTATATTATTCACGTTATTTCTTCTATATATAATATCCTCCTATATATAGTATCCTGCTATAGTAGAAAGTTCGCTGAATACAATTCCCTATTAACTGTACTCTATACAGAATACTACAATTATTGTCTATATATTTATTACGATTATGATTATATAACTTACACGTACTCCACTAGTAATGGAATGTGCGGTAGTGAATATCGCACACACATACGTTACGACTACAATAGACACAATAGACACATCGGCCGAGGGTGTCGAGGTGCACCCGCGGGAAAGGGTCATTCGTAATCGAAATCATGCGCAGTTCTCCCACTACTCGCCAGGCAATAAGTATTATTGAATTAGACGCGATCCGTATCAATTACGATCTATTATATAATAGTGAACGGTGGCGCGGCGGTGGTGCGGTGGTGGTAGTGGTGGCGCGGTGGTTCCCGCCTACTCGTCGCCCACCCGTCACTCAAAGTTAACCGTTACCAGTACCTAAAACGTATGTAGCGTCCCACCATCGAGCTTACAAAGGATTAGTTCGCTGCTATATATACGCGGTATATACGTACGGTATATCTGAGCGTATACCGGCCGCTAGGTGGGGCGGTTGACTTCGTTAAACGGGGCATTGTTAGCCGGGGGGGGTGCTTAGCGGGCTGGCGTAAAGCGCACACCCGCGCGCGCGCCGCACACCGCACCGAAAGGCGCACCGTACTCACGACTACGACGTCGACAAGTGCACACTCGCCCGCGTCAACTTCAGCGCGCGTTCGAACACTCGCCCGTGATACGTCGCTTATTACACACGAGTATTTAGTTAGTCGTGCGTACACACACACGCACGCACACCCATTAAGGGTAGGGTAATTAGAGCGTACGCATATAAACGTACGCACACGTTAATAACGCTTAGTCGATTATACGAGCGTTTATTTAGTCGTAATAGCTAGTTTTAGAACCGTAGTCGGAATATTAGTAGTAGTAGTAATAATAGGTAGTCAATTCGGACACTTAGTAGTAAGACAATTCTCCCGAGTGTGAAGATGTGAAGATGCCGGGAAAAGCAGCACACGTGGCTCGACCTGGCGATAGACGCAGTAACGAAGACGCCTCTAAGCGAGGGGGCGATGTGGCGGACAAGAGGTCAAAGACCACATTCAATGCCGTAGGTTTGAATACCAATACCAACCATACGACGTATAGTATACGTGTCAGTATACATGTCAGTATACGTGTCAGTATACGTGTCAGTTGTATACGTGTCAGTTGTATACGTGTCAGTTGTATACAACGGTATAGGAAAACGTGTACATTATATGCGTTGGCGTCGTATATATTAGTGAGCATATATGCAAGCAGAGGATTTCGTATATGATTATATATATATATATATATATTACATACAATAATACATAGGTTACATATCTAATTAGTTTAATCAAAGATTTTGCGAAGCCTTATATTTTTGGTTTAATACTATTAAACATGCAATGCTTTGTAGCCTATATATATAATGTATCGGGAATGTAATTACCTATATTAATATATGTATAGATATCCTATATATTATATATGTAGCATAAGGTTTAGGATGGTATAACGTAGTAGGTAATAACAAAGCCCTATATCAGGGCTTCGGTATTACCTACTCGATATACATATACACTGAACACTTAAAACCTGTTCCATATTAACGTTACTTTGATGTCGAATGTATTTAACTATTAGTTGGATACTTTAACAATCATATTGTATGTTAATGTAAAACGGTAATCATTTATGATTAGTATCATTATAAAAGTAGTAACGTGATCGACAAGTAGAATGTTTACCATTAAGTATTAATAGTACTAATTATTACTATATGTATATATATATATATATATATATATATATATATATATATAGTAAACAATATAGTAAATACAAAAACAATGACCTCGGTATGCTTCTAGTATGCCTCCTATAGTAGAAAGTTCGCCGAATACACTTCCCTATTAACTGTACTACACTTATTGTAGGTAGAGGCTATAGGCTACCTATAATGTATAGTTATAACTACAATAATAACTATAGTAAACTAGTAATAAAATACTATATTATCATATATGATTCTATCCAATAGTAGCACGTATAATATATGTATTCGTTTTTAGACTATTTATAAGGATATATATATCCTTATATAAAAGAAATTGTCCTTGGATATAGTATATATCTTATCTCCTATATAGGGGAAAGTCCCGATTACCGACCCCCTCCTAATACCGACCCCCTCTCGTATCTCAGTAACTATAAGAGATATCAAAAAATAATATATACACTAACTGTTAATAATGTAATGATAAATATAAATAAGTATTTAAAAAAAAATATTTAAACCTACAATTGTTATTTGATAAAATGTAATATTCTGTTTTTACTTTTTAAATATTTGAATAATAACTTTTTTTAAATCATTGTAAATACTTTATTATTTAAAATAAAACTTAATACTAAGTATACTATTATAGATTAATAAAATGTTTATAACTATTATACACATAATTTAATTTGAATAATTATTAACCAATATATCTTAATTAAAGCAACCCATATAATTGTCCTATTACCGACCACCTAAATTATCCTAATACCGACCCCATGTGATTTATAATATCCAATCAAAATAGATCCGTATTTTACTTAAAAATATGTCTTAAGTTTTTTGTGTATCATTGATATAGATTTAGGATTCATGATTCCAGTTGATTATATACATACGTATTAATAAATAAATATTAAATAATAATATACACTATTTTAATATAATTACTATAAAGTTTAAATTTAAATTTAATATTACTATTAAAACATAAATTTTATAAAAAATAAATTGCGTGAATGTTATTTGAACTATTTTTAGTGGATATTATAATACTACAATTATATTTATCACGATTATTTTAGGGGGTCGGTAATAGGAGAAGGGGGTCGGTATTAGGTACATGTATCCGATTACCGACCCCCTGTTTATTCTTGTAAATATAATTATATCAAAAATTTAAAATAGCAACATTATTCATTGCCATAATATTACCCTAATTACAAAATTTCAAATAAATATCTTTAATATTGAATACGTTATTAAAAATAATCATTTTGGGGTCAGTAATCGGAGACTTCCCCTATATACTTATTATAATGAAATATATGGTTATAAATACTAAATTATAAGTATTTATTCATATTATATATAAATCAACGATATATAAACCAAATATAAGTATATAGGGCTAATATAGTATTGTATAAATATATAGTTATAAACTATATAGTTTTTCCACAAGGGTTTTAGGAAATATCATCATATTAGATAATGTATCTATACTAGAACAAATATAGTATTGTTAGAACTAAATAAACAGTAAGTAGATATCAACAATAACCTATATATTTTACTTTAAATTCTACTTTAAACAAAATAAAAAATATAATCCATAGGTACCTAAAATGTTACCAAGGTCCTTGATGTAACCTATTATACTACAGTGCGTACATTGTACATTGTATGTACAAATAGTACGTAGTACAATGTACGACGTGCCATTTGTACGTACAATGTACAATGTACGACGTACAATGTACGTCGTACATGGTTAGTATTATAACCAGCATGGTTACAAACTAGAATGAACAAAGATTTTTCGAAGCAAAGATGGTTCACTCCTATCTAAACTATGTAATTATTTTAATATAGTTCTCATACCAACCACTAGATGGATACACATGTATATGATATATCACATGTATATACATGTATTACTGTAAGTTAAATTTAATATTATTAATTCATAAGGTAATTAATCTAATTATCAGACTAATATACTTTTAATATTATAATATATATGTGAATTATATTAAAAAAAATATATTTTAAAATTACGACATTTTAACGGTATTGAAAGTTTACATATAAATTCTGTAACATTTTTATGAATTCACTTTTGATATTTCCAAATAATATTTGTGTGGAACACTTACTTTTCGATATATATCTAATTTTTATAGGGGAAAGTAACCTAATACGGACACGTTAACAATAAATAGTCCTCATTTTGTATGACTCATTATTTGTATTCAAAAATTACAATATATTAATATTATATGATTATAGATATTATTGTGATTTTAAAATTTGATCTTTTAATTCCATTGATAACGGGGGTGTCCGTATTCGGTACCCATGTCCGAATACAGAAACCCTGTGTTATAATACGGACACCCTATATACCGTTAGATAAACTATATATTATTGATGAATCAATCAGACAAATTACAATTACGTTATATAAAATTAATTTTATAAAAAATATATTGTAATTTAATTAGTCAATAATTTATTTATTTTTATTATTTTTTTAATTAATAATACAATTTAAGTATCTAAATAATATTTTTTTTAGAATTAGCTTTATTGGAGGTATTAATATTATAACGCACGCGATTTTTATAAAAATAAGAATTGTTCATACGCAGCACGATGATTGGTTATAGGGTGTCCGTATTAAGACATTTAGAGTGTCCGTATTAGGAACTTATATGACCTCTAGATATATGCTTATAACTTAATGAATATTTGATAACAAATATAGAAATTAAAAATACAATTTTTATAATGCTTTATTTTTTAATATTATAGTGTTATATTTTATATCGATACATTTGTATAATCTTGAGAAGGTTTTAAGTTGAAATTTTTTTAAATAAATTTAAAAACGTAATAAAAAAATCAGTTTATTGGATATATTAGCAATATTTTGTATAATTCAAAAATAAAAAATACTTTTTTAGACTATTTTTATAATTATGAATATATTATTCATTAAACATTTTTTTGTATGATTTATTAATTCTGATATACCGAGAGTGTCATTATTCGGTTACTTTCCCCTACATATCTTAATTTAAGATTATATTAGGGTATTATTTTTCGAATTTACATGTAGGAATTTACACCTAAACCAGATACGATTCCAATAATAGATTTTAGTTCACACACCCTTCGCATTTGCGCTAGTGTCGTTTTTATTTCAATAAATCGGTCGAGTGAACCATCTTTCCTTCGGAAAATCTTTGATGAAAATACGATAAAGAAAATAAATATGTAGGCCTAATAAATAATTTGAAATTAATTAATATTTTTTATTTAGATGTAATATTAGATTTAATATTATAATATACCTATTGGTTATAAGTACAACATCTTTTATTTAATATGGAAAAATATATAAATGATATCAAATATTTAAAGAAGTATAATAATTATATGTAATATAATACCATCGATATAAAGAAATATTATTTATATCTTTATTTCTTTATATTGATGGATCATACATAGCTTATAATAGATTATAGGTTATATTTATTTATTTAATTTGAATCAGACATGCATAACAGAGGTCCATAGAATATACAATAATTAAAACTAACAACAATTAAACGAAAACGAAATCTAAAATATTATCTAAATACAGATTTATACCATAAGGTAAATAGTTGCGAAGGGCACAAGATATTATAATAATAAAGTTGAATAATTAACGAATTACGAGAATTTCGTATACGTTGATAAAGTGAATTATATGATTTACGTAGTTTAATTGTTAAATTATTAACATTATCATATAAAAACATCAATGACGCGCTATTTCGACGCTTATATTTCATCACTATACGATATGCGTTATTATATGCTACCTTAATTTTTTGCATGTTGGCCCTATTCGGTAACCATATACTACTAAGGTAGATATTTGAAACAAACGATTTAAATAGAATAATCTTAGTAGCTTTAGAGCAATGGCTAAAATTATTCGCTATCATATAGCTTTGTTTATATAGCTGTTTGATATTATTATATATATCAATATCATCAGACAAGTCTTCTGATATCCAATGTCCAAGATATTTATACGCTTTAACAACATTCAAAAGTGTATTACCTATGTATAACTTTACTGGATTATGTATAGATGAACCATAATAGATAGGCAAAATGACAGATTTATCTATATTATATGTTATGAAGTTATGGCCAGCGAACTCTTCACAACAATTTATCAATAATTGCAGACCCCTCAGTGATGGTGAGAATAGAGCTGTATCGTCAGCATAGCATAAATTATTAATTATCTTCCCATTTAAACAATATCCTGATTTTATTTGATTTAATTTCACAATCATAGGATTGGTATAAATATTGAATAGTAAAGGTGAAAGAATTCCTCCTTGACGGACACCATTCGAAACTGGGAAGCTATTTGATGTATTATCACCCCACTTAATATAGATTCTCTGATTTCTGTACCAATAATTTAAAAAATTTATTATATAAGATGGAACATTATTATCTTTTAATCTATGAAATAAAATATTGTGATTAATTTTGTCAAAAGCTTTAGATGCATCTAGAAAAGCTACAAATATATTGGTATTGTTATTATAGTAATCTTTTAAGTATTGCTTAAGTGCAAAAACACACATTTCGGTTCCAAGGTTTTTTTTAAATCCAAATTGATTATCAAGAGTAACCAATAAAGAAGATATTCTATTATATATCACCTTTTCAATTAGCTTACAAATAATATTGGATATACATATAGGACGATAGTTAGAAGAGTCATTCGATCTTTTATTTTTGTTTTTAATTATTGGTAGAATATAGGATAATATTAACTTTTTTGGAAAATAGGAGTGATGTAACATGTTATTAATGAGTAATACTATGACTTGGATAATAAGACTATTTGAATTAGAAATATGTTCTATGGAAATTCCATCAGGACCTACAGATTTACCACCTTTAATGGAATCTATAATAGATGAAATCTCAACCGTATTTGTATAAACAATTTCATTAACATTAATTTTATTATATGGGTACGGAATAGAATTAGTACTGTTAAAAATATCATTAAAATTATCAAACCAGAATTTAGTAACATCAGCTATACCATGTGCATTCTCAATGTTATTAGGAATAGAAGATTTTTTTTTCAAATTATTTGAAATTAATTTCCAAAAATTATTTCGATCACTGATTATATTTAAGGCAATATTATCAGCTTCTATTTGTTTACATAACAATTTACTATGGCGTAATTCATATTTAAAATGTTTTCTTGCATTAACCATATTGTCATAACATATTCCAGCTAGAGGTTTTTTATTTTGTATCCAAGTTAAATAATATGATCGGGCAATACAATGTTTTTCCTTAACAATACTATTCCATTCCGAACGAGCGTATTTACTATTATTAGATTCAAAACATATATCTTTAGAACATTTTAATAGTATATTTATTAACGAATTATATAAATATTCAGAGTAATTATGATTAATATCAAAGGAGTATATATGATTTATTAATATACATAATTCTACTTTAGTGTCAATATTGTATTTTAAAATTTGATTCCTATTCAGTCTATTCCATTTAATTATTTTATGAGTTACACATTTGTTAAATAATGATCTAGGGACATTATTCTGTCTAATCACAATAACTAGAGGATGATGATCAGAAAATATAAAATCGTAATCAATTTTAATATCAATTATAGATGTATGCATATTATGCGTAGATAAAATATGGTCTAACCAAGAACAAGATTTCCACGCGGAACTAACGCACGTATAGCTATCAGAGTTTAGAATAATTTTATCAGACATGACAATATTTGTATCTGTGCAATATTTAAGTAAAATATTACTAAATATATATAGATATAAATATATATAGATTATATATATATATATATATATATATATATATATATATAATCAGAGCGGCCCACTGCCCAGTGGACAGTATCACCGATATAGTATCTATTAAGGCAACATATTTGGAATGAATTAATCATCGATATAAATAATGTATATTTTCTGTATATCAATGGAATCATAGAGCTAGAGAAACATATATCTATGAATGGAATTAATAGCCTACATTAGAATATGGATTTATATTTTCTTATATTAAGAAATATAATGAATACATATAAATAAATTATTAATATATAATACAAATATATGTTTTTAAATTATATATCTTTAAATCAATTTATTAGAGCCTAAAAATGAATTTTTAAATAATTATGGTTTGTTTATATAAATTAGTACTTCCTGTAAACAAATATTTGAATTTAATAAATAATATTTTATATATATATCTATAATTATTAACTCAATTATTAAGTATTATTTAGTTATACCAATATATATATCTATAATAAAGGAAGACTTGGTTTACGAATTTGTCACATTAAAATTAAAAATATCAATGAGAAAGTTAAACGAGAAATAGATAATTTATTTCAAAATTTGAAATTTTCAAATTTAATTTGAAATTGGATTTAATATTTTCTACTATAAATAGTTTTTATTACCTCTAATTTAAGAAAATATTTGTTATTACATTTTGTTTTAATTTTATTTCTATCATATCAATTGTTATATATTTTAAGATACAATTGCTTAAAATATTGATTTAAATATTTCTATATGTATATATAGGTGGCGATACTAAAAGCGATGCACAAAATAAAATTCAAACACAAATCCTCCCAAAACTTATAGATACTATAATACTATCATAGTGATATATATATGTGAATCAGATAGAGTGTAAACACTCAGGAAAATACAAAAGCAAAGCTTGGCTAGGTATTTTCCCACTCAACTTGATAACAGCATTACAAGAATAAAAAATAAAAAAAATATTAGTAAATTATAAAATGACAATAACTTATTTTAAAATTTCAATTTTGTATATCATTAGAACTATAATTTTGTATATATATATATACTATTGTATATATTATTAAACTTATTTGATTTGTAAATGTGATTCGTGTAAATGAAAATCGTGCTGAATAAATAAGTAAGAATATACTTGAATATTGTTATCAAGGAGAGGTCATCATTTTCAGTTAAATACAAAATAAAATATAATAAATAATAAAAGTATATATAAATAAAATAAATGTATATTAAAAGAAGAAAAATATATAAAACAAATGAAATAAATGCATAAAATATGTAAAAAATATAATAATGAAAGAGAAAAAGATAAAGAAACTAAACACAATAAAAAATATAAAAAGTTAACTAATACGAAGAGGTAATAAATAATTTAATATTTGTTTTAAAAGTTTTTTTATTCATTAATTTGTGAAAAGAAGCTGGTAATGCATTCCATATCTCAGGAGCTTTGTTAGTAAGGCAAAACGATTTTCTATGTGTTCTAATTTTGGGTAAAACCAATTTTTTAGATAAAGGCTTATAAATATTTGAATTTTGTGTAAAAAGATATTGTAAAATTATAGGCAAAGATTTAGTCATATATCTATTTATATATTTTAAGATATTAATCTTTATAATATCTTGAAATTTTAAAAGATTGAATTTTTTATAAATTGTATCTATATCTACATTAAAAGAAAAAAACAAATTTTTTATTACCCTATTTTGCAATATAATAATTGGTTGAATATTAGACAAAAATGTACTACCCCAAATAGATGAACAATAATTTAGATGACTTTCAAAAATACTATGATATATTTGTATACGATTTTGTAAATGTAGTTTATGTTTTATTTTATTTATAATAGCAATGGATCTACTTAGTTTTGATCTGATATAATTTATATGATAATTCCAGTTACATTTATCATCAATTATTATACCAATATATATATATATATATATATATATATATATATATATATATATATATATATATATATATATATATATATATATATATATATATATATATATATATGTGTATATATTAAATATGACATTATAGAAATTTTTTATACAATTATCATACTTACATATATAGAATAGTTATTCGATAAGTATAATACTAACACTGTTTAGTTTGAAGTGTGCTACCTCTATATTTAGTGATATCTGCATACCATTTCACATATCGTAAGGATTTTAAATCTCAGTAGTTATTAATTATTTTCATCAAATAAGATTATATAATTATTTTACAATTCAAATTATAATCAATTTTAAAATTATTATAATGATATATAAATTTTCCAAAATTTTTACGTTTCATTATAATACTAGAAAAGAAATATTTTGTATTAATTTAAAATGATCCTAGAATCAGATAATTTATAATTAATATTTTATAGAGATTACATATCATTCTTATACGAATCTAAATCAGGTCATGTTCTAGTAAAATGTTGTAGGTGTTCACTTTTAATATGACTTTGATTAATGATTACTCTATTTAAAATAAATATTAACCTATCTATCTATATATTACGTATTTATATATTATGAATACATTACATTTATGAAATTACTATTATAAATTGTATTTATATATATATTTATAAATCTTCTCATGATAAAATATATAAATTATTTATAATCGCAATATATATCTAGATCCTAGACCAGATGCAAGTAAAAATACTCGCCTTCCTCCGATATCAAAAACACAAAGCTCTGTTAGTATCACGCTCTAAATATAATTTATCATTCATGATAACGTGTATATATCGCTAATTTTCTACATTCTATATTAATAGATAGATAGTTTATTATTTAGTAACACGAATACAATTATAATAATAGTAGTGAATTTAAAATAAAGCGAAACAAACCGACACGAAACAAGAAATTAAAATTAATATATTATAAAATTGATAACAAAATTGATTTAAAGGGCCGTGTACTAAACATATCCCAAAATGAATATGAATATAGTGAAAGCGTTAAATACAACAAACTGAATGTGTGAAACAAAAACTAGAGCGGAAGTCTCAGGGTTAACAGGCCCATATGGGATGGATACAATCCCTAGAGATGGAGATAGTCCCTGATAAAGAGTGGTATGATATATCCTGCCCTCTAGAATTAGGCTGCACACAATCCAGATGTGTAAATGAATGAATGAATGAATGTTTATTTATACACAAAAATAACGTTAGACGTTCTCTATTGTGTAAAAAAATATAGCTTTACTCTATATATAGCTGTAGATTTCATTCTCCCCCCTCTTCCCTACCTCTTTCCCAACAGCCTAATCAATTGCTGAGTAAACTTACCGGCCGTACAGATAATGCCACTCCCGAAGGATTCATCAAAAGGGTTTGTAAGTGATAATAGCATTGATCACACTTGAATTTAATAAAGCATTTCATGTCTTTAATTAATTTATCTTATATTTAAATTTAAAAAATAAATGTACGTACACTTTTTATTGATTTTAATTAGTTTTTTATTTTGTGATTTTTGTATAGATTTTTTTCTATTATACAAATACTTAATACAAAATTTAAATATACATATTTATGAAATAATGAAAACTATTAAAAACTCTATGTTACATATTAATCATAATCTAATTAATAATTATGATTTCAATATAAATAGAATTTTATCTAATAATAATTATAATTGAGTATATGTTTATATATATTTTCCAATGCAATTTATATACTTTCTTATATATTCATACGACTCTATAATAATTTATTTCAATATTATCTAGTTTAATAATATTTTGCATTTTCTTTAACATAAATATCTAATAATATTATAACCCTTGTAATGGTTGCACATGCATTATTTATTAAAAAATTATTTTAACTTTTATTCTGAAAGTAAATTAGTAATACTAACTTTTAAATAACTACGTATTTATTAATCATTTTATTTATACTATAGTATTATATTTTCTATTGATTAGTAATATATTAATATTTTATTTTAGTTAATAAGTTAATGCATAATAATTAAACAACTTAATATATATTAATATATATATAATCTATATTAATTTTCTATTAATAAATATTTATTTTATAAATAAATATTAATAAAACGTTAGAATAATTAATCTTTATACTACCTTTACGCAATACATTAATATATCACCTACAGTGTAGGTCCTACACACAAACACCTAAACAAACACACACACACACATACATACCACTCACTCCCACAAATATTTCTGCAGTCATCATCGGAAGAATGCTTCAAATGTATGCTGAAGATACCACATACGAAATGTCAACAGGTTTGTGGTTCCTTCTCTATAGACATACTGTAATATTATATATGCACATAGTATACTATTTTGTAAAGGATGTCCGATTACGAATCTAAGTGGAGATTTAAATCTAAGGTTGAACGATGATTTTTGTATTTAATTTGTGCGGAGTTCATTTAAAATTAAATAACGAAGACGCGTAGCTAATATCTTTGTAATCAATTATCGAACATAATAAATATAAAATATATAATAATAATAATAATAATATTTAATAGAAGAATTTTAATAATCAATTTTTTTTTCTGTTAATTATAATAATATTTATATTTGTTCTTCTAAAGAAAGATATCGGTGTGTGTATAAAGTTACGAATATAACTATTACATGTCACAATTACTTCTATTCTTCATCCACAACGTACTCTTCACTTATAAACATATCTTTGTGTGTATATGTTAATAATAATAATAGTAGAAAGGTTTATTGACTCATATGCGTCGAGTTGAAATAATAAATCAAATAAATAATTACACGAATAATAATAAATTTAAAAAGAAGAAATTATAATGATAACTAATATACGAATATAGTCGACATTTAAAAGTAATAAAAGATGATAGGGTCCGTAATTCATCGGGAAGACTGTTCCAGTACTTCGGAGCAGCAACAATGCTATGAATTAATACCCGCTAAATAATATTTATATTATTTAGTGATGAATTGTATATTGATAATTTACAAATATAGTTGATTTCCACTCTATTAAATATAATTATAAATAACTATATTTAATTAACTCAAGATAAATAGTGATTGTATATAAATAAATTACGAGCATAATTGATTTCCACTATATTATATTATATTTCGTTACCTCCATATATCAGCCAGCTCGGGGTATGCTTTTTGGCCGGTATATCGAGGATGCCCTGTATACATATATATATATATATAGATATTGAATATTATCTATTATGTTAAAAACTAGCGAGGAATTCTATATCTTCGACGTCTACTTATTGCATATACGCTTATATAATGAAGTGAAACGTGCGATATAGTTAACATATCTACAGCTGTAGTCTTTGAATACTATATCGTACGTAGTAATATTAATATCACAATGGTTGGATTCTATATATATATATATATAGAGTATCGTATGTGATCGAGTTCATTTTTCATTTTCATTTATTTTTACTGTAACATCGTACATTATTTATATTTAGTATTCGACAATATATTAGCTTCAATAAAATCACTCGATTGAGTAATGTATTAACCCAGTAACTAGTAACATAAAAAGTCGTGTTTCGTATGTTTAGGTATATGATTTATTTTATAAAAACTAATCTGAAATGTAGTATAGTTCTACCGGTATAGATATTATATGTATCTATTAGATATAGACAATTTATCGCATAGTTTACACGATACACATACATATATACACACCTATTTAACGTACAAGCGTATAGTTAATTAAGTATACGATACCCGTTAAGCCACGCGTTATTGCTACAGATAAACAATAGCTGCATTGTAAGGAAGTCTCCCCGCGAAAAGGGCTATTACATAACGCTTCATTAACGCACACACACACCACACACTCACGCACACTAGATATTAGACAGGAGTCAGTATCGATAGCGCTCGTAAACTATCGCGGATATTCGTCGCTACACCGAGTTAGAGTGAGTGGGTCTATACGATCAAATACACATTATACCTATTATCGTGCATTATACATTAATGTATGCATTAATATGCTCAGTATTAATACTAGCAATCATCATTAATATAATGTTAATATGAGTGTATACACTCATATTGACATTATATTAATGTATACTGGTATAGATTGGTAATTTATTTATAAATATTGATCGCGAGCATTTTGCATAAACTAGATGACATAATTGAATAATAATAACAAATCATTAAAAACATCATTAAAGTTTAACATGGAAGAGATAGGAATTTAATATAGAAGAGATATGAAATATTTTGAACTTCGATTCAACTCATTATATATTTTTGTTAAGTTATATATTTAACTATAATTTGAATTATATATTTTTCTATAAGAAAAAAATTGTCTAATATTTTTTAGGAATTTTCCAGAAATTTCCGAATAAAAAATTAATTATAATTTAAAAACTCTTTAAAAATCTATAATAAAATATAAATATATATATATATACACACATTATGATAAGTTTATGAGTGTAATATTATAAGACATTTATAAGAAACACAATTAATTTATTAAATAAAAATGCTAATTTATTTTATTTTAATGTAAAAATATAATTAATTTTATATTTGATAAAAAAAGTTCACAAAATATTATATACATTTGTTGTAATCAACTGGATTAATAATAGGGTTGTGTAAATTATTTTTAAATATTTCAGATCTCATTTTCAAAGAAAACTGAAAAACAATTGTTAAACTTTATTATTTTATTAATAAAACCTTTTATTATATATTATATTAATAGTTATAATCATTAAGTTGAATTAATATTTAGTTGATTTAATATTTATTGTATAATTATATAGATATATTTAAAGAATATAATGAAGACTAATGAAATAAATGAATGTTTTTTATATTAAAATATTTAAAGGAATTTTTAAAGCTCTGGAGCAGATTCAATACTACTTATAAAAAATGATACCACAGTGTCAGAAATACTCAAAACATTACATGATAACTTTGGTATCAATATCTGTAAGCACTGAACCGGCTTAGTCTATAATGTATACCGTACATTACCGGTGTCATATGCATATTTGAGGTAATGTTTTGTTTCATTCATGTTCGGCGTGCATAAACCAAGGCAAATTTGTTATTAAATGTAATACCCAATGGTAATTATAAATCTATTTAATCGTAATAAAAATTATAAATTAATCACAGATTATTTCCCATTTTTAGTTAATTTTATAGAATTTAATTTATAAAAATATATTGAATGGGATATTAGTAATGTTCTTATAATTATATTATTCCGGAGATTTTAGATGGTATTAATATAATCTAGAGACCAGATATGAAATGTTTATTATGTATCTGAGGCAAAGCTAATTTATATCTATAAATTTACATGTAGATATTTTTTAATATAAATTTATATAAATGCATTGAGTTGCATATAAACACATATAAGAAATTTGCTATTTTATATTGTAATTGTATATTATATTCTCACGTATCAATAATAATCCCTCTTCCCCCTCTTCTCCTCTACCTACTCTCCCTCTCACTCCCCTCTACACCTCACCCTCTACCTCACCATCTCCCTATCCCTTACTTCTGCGTATAAACACATTACACGCTGTTCCCGCAGCACAAATACATACGAATAGGAGGTGGCTACAGGCACAGCTACGGAATGGTGAAGGCCATGCTAGAGGCTATCGAGATAGAGGTACCTCCATGCTAAACATGTGCATACGTACATGTATACTTATACTTATATAGTTTATATAGTCAGACACACAAGCAGTAGGACACGGGTTCGAGCTCGTCCGGACCATTAATTAATTTTATAAAATGGGTCTTAAAATATTATTTAGAAGTGATCTTATATAATTGTGTATAAATAAATGATCGGCTCTCGTTAAAACCATGGATGCCTTAACATGAGAGCGGCTTCGAAGGGACATTAGAGCCATATATGGTTATAAGTGAAAACTTCATCTAAGTTCCTGGATGGGATGAAAGGACCTCACCAAATAAAAATAACAATAATAATAACAATATGGAATACCAGTGATCTCGTGCGAAGTGATTTCGTGAGGAGATCGGTGATCTCGTGTGCAATGATAATATACATTAGTGTAAATAATTATTTGTAAATAGTAGAATATTCGAAATCACCGAAACGAATTATATTACTCCGCACGAAATCACTTCTCACAGGATCACCGGTTACCATATGATATAATCTTATTTAATTACGTATGCTATAATCTGAAGCCATAATCGCGAATTTATCATTATTCGTCACCATTTACGTTTAATATCGATAATCACAAGTTTGGCTTAGCTTTCGACAAGTACGCATACTCTGTACATGTATTCGTTATCGATATAAATAAGTTAATATTTCTAATACTAACTTATATATATATATAATTTATAAAGTTTATTAATCCTGTCGTTTATTAATTATTAATCGTAGCTTTTACCGGTAAACGACCGATTCATTCTATCTATAACATTTCGTTAGAGACAAAGGCAAGCTATTATTCAAGAGAGAATGGACGCCATCAATGAGAATAGTTAGTTGTCACACTAACACCAATGATTACATATAGTTATATGTTATTAGATACTTAACGAAGTACGTATTCTTATAGCGAAAACGCTGTATTTTTATATGTAGACATGAAATCTTAATGAAATGGTATATAAAAATGGAAAATTAGAATCCATATTTTAATTGATTAATATAAAATGTTTCCAATACGATCAGTGCTGAATTGTATCATCACATTATATGTATAACACTGCATATGTGATGTATATGCTACAACCTATACCACTATAACCAATGATACCGCGACCACCACTAATAATAGAGATTTGATACATTGATCTCTTAGTCGGTTCACTAGTTGTTTCCATCAATATTGAGTATAAATCCACCATTACCAGCATCTGCACCATCATCACAACTACAAGAACCACCACTATCTCACCACTAATATCTTATACTTCTACCCCAATAGAGATGAGATGCATAAAGACCTATATCAGAACGAAGAGCGGCAGACTTATAGAGAGGATAGTGTTCATGAACGAAGCGGATTATGAAGCATTCCAGGCGGGAGGAGATGCAGCTAGGGCTATACTCAATAAGTATCTCTCCAAGGTATGTATTGCCAACTAGGGGAGAGGGAGGAGATGCAGCTAGGGCTATACTTAATAAATATCTCTCCAAGGTATGTACCACCACCTAGTGGAAGGAGGTAGGGATATAGCTAGGGCTATACTTAATAAGTATCTCTCCAAGGTATGTACTGCCAACTAGTGTAGGGGGAGAGGGATGCAGCTAGGGTTATCCTTAATAAATATCTCTCCAAGGTATGTATTGCCAACTAGGGGAGAGGGAGGAATGCAGCTAGGGCTATCCTTAATAAGTATCTATCCAAGGTATGTATTGCCAACTAGTGGAGGGGGAGGAATGCAGCTAGGGCTATACTTAATAAGTATCTCTCCAAGGTATGTATTGCCAACTAGGGGAGAGGGAGGAATGCAGCTAGGGCTATCCTTAATAAATATCTCTCCAAGGTATGTACTGCCAACTAGGGGAGAGGGAGGGATGCAGCTAGGGCTATACTTAATAAGTATCTCTCCAAGGTATGTATTGCCAACTAGGGGAGAGGGAGGAATGCAGCTAGGGCTATACTTAATAAGTATCTCTCCAAGGTATGTATTGCCAACTAGGGGAGGGGGAGGGATGCAGCTAGGGTTATACTTAATAAGTATCTCTCCAAGGTATGTATTGCCAACTAGTGTAGGGGGAGAGGGATGCAGCTAGGGTTATCCTTAATAAATATCTCTCCAAGGTATGTATTGCCAACTAGGGGAGGGAGGGAGGGATGCAGCTAGGGTTATACTTAATAAGTATCTCTCCAAGGTATGTACTGCCAACTAGTGTAGGGGGAGAGGGATGCAGCTAGGGTTATCCTTAATAAATATCTCTCCAAGGTATGTATTGCCAACTAGTGTAGGGGGAGAGGGATGCAGCTAGGGTTATCCTTAATAAATATCTCTCCAAGGTATGTATTGCCAACTAGTGTAGGGGGAGAGGGATGCAGCTAGGGTTATCCTTAATAAATATCTCTCCAAGGTATGTATTGCCACCTAGGGGAGAGGGAGGAATGCAGCTAGGGCTATCCTTAATAAATATCTCTCCAAGGTATGTATTGCCACCTAGTGGAGGGGGAGGAATGCAGCTAGGGCTATACTTAATAAGTATCTCTCCAAGGTATGTATTGCCAACTAGGGGAGAGGGAGGAATGCAGCTAGGGCTATCCTTAATAAGTATCTATCCAAGGTATGTATTGCCAACTAGTGTAGGGGGAGGAATGCAGCTAGGGCTATACTTAATAAGTATCTCTCCAAGGTATGTATTGCCAACTAGGGGAGAGGGAGGAATGCAGCTAGGGCTATCCTTAATAAATATCTCTCCAAGGTATGTACTGCCAACTAGGGGAGAGGGAGGGATGCAGCTAGGGCTATACTTAATAAGTATCTCTCCAAGGTATGTATTGCCAACTAGGGGAGAGGGAGGAATGCAGCTAGGGCTATACTTAATAAGTATCTCTCCAAGGTATGTATTGCCAACTAGGGGAGGGGGAGGGATGCAGCTAGGGTTATACTTAATAAGTATCTCTCCAAGGTATGTACTGCCAACTAGTGTAGGGGGAGAGGGATGCAGCTAGGGTTATCCTTAATAAATATCTCTCCAAGGTATGTATTGCCACCTAGGGGTAGGGAGGAATGCAGCTAGGGCTATCCTTAATAAGTATCTCTCCAAGGTATGTATTGCCAACTAGGGGAGGGAGGGAGGGATGCAGCTAGGGCTATACTTAATAAGTATCTCTCCAAGGTATGTATTGCCACCTAGGGGTAGGGAGGAATGCAGCTAGGGCTATACTTAATAAGTATCTCTCCAAGGTATGTACTGCCAACTAGGGGAGAGGGAGGGATGCAGCTAGGGCTATACTTAATAAGTATCTCTCCAAGGTATGTATTGCCAACTAGGGGAGAGGGAGGAATGCAGCTAGGGCTATACTTAATAAGTATCTCTCCAAGGTATGTATTGCCAACTAGGGGAGGGGGAGGGATGCAGCTAGGGTTATACTTAATAAGTATCTCTCCAAGGTATGTACTGCCAACTAGTGTAGGGGGAGAGGGATGCAGCTAGGGTTATCCTTAATAAATATCTCTCCAAGGTATGTATTGCCACCTAGGGGTAGGGAGGAATGCAGCTAGGGCTATCCTTAATAAGTATCTCTCCAAGGTATGTATTGCCAACTAGGGGAGGGAGGGAGGGATGCAGCTAGGGCTATACTTAATAAGTATCTCTCCAAGGTATGTATTGCCACCTAGGGGTAGGGAGGAATGCAGCTAGGGCTATACTTAATAAGTATCTCTCCAAGGTATGTATTGCCACCTAGGGGTAGGGAGGAATGCAGCTAGGGCTATACTTAATAAGTATCTCTCCAAGGTATGTATTGCCACCTAGGGGTAGGGAGGAATGCAGCTAGGGCTATACTTAATAAGTATCTCTCCAAGATATAAACTACGGCAGTATGTGATAATATTAAACATTATTTATCTACTATGATTTATTCACCAGAGATATTATTCATCGGTAACTTTACTTTCTTTATGCGTATGGTATTATATACGATTGTATTCATTATCATCTGGGCAACATACCATACTGAATACAACCACCGCTTATACTATTGTCATAGTTACTCTCTCGAAGTAGTCTCGCTTTATCGTATGTCTTCGCGTTACGCTAGGACGAAGCACTAGGACTCGAGTCTTGGGATAAAGAGGAACAGAAAGCCATCACCGTTTACGTGAGAACGAAGTCGGGCCGTAGAATAGCTAAGGTTAGCACCGTTACACCGGTCTCGATGTAACCTAACTCGTGTAATGATTGATGTAAAACATTATACTTTATGATCATTATTGTATCAATAATTAAAATACATTTAGTTCAGTTAATTTCATAAATTTATTATAATTATTTATTTCCGCATTCAATTAAATTTTATGTTCACCAATAATTAATAGTGAATATATCTAATATAATTTATTCAAAAAATGTTGTCATATAATATAATATTATGTAATATTGTATAATCTTCGTTTTTAGTTAGTTTACGTTACGAAAGATGAATATGATAAAATGAAAAGAGGAGAAATAAATGCCGATGATCTAATGAAGGTAAACAGTACAAAGATTATAATACACAGATTGTAGACCGCATAAAACACTCTATAAGACGATGTATATATCATCTTATATTGTGTCGTAATTGGTCTATATTTAAAATATATATATTAATTAAAAATAATTCATTATTTTTATACCACTTGTATACGATATATGAATTCATGTGATCCATTTAGCTTATTTAGCATAACTAATTTGATAATATTCTTACCATAAATATATGAATGAACATACGTATACTATATTGTCATTCACATATCCCCCTCACTCACACGCGCGTAGAAATATATCAAACTAGAAGACGGCGAGAAAATAGACGGATGGGGTGACGCGGAAATGAAAGCCGTGAAGATGTTTGTTAGGTTGGTTTGCCGTGTTACTTAGTAATAGTTGAGAGTGTGTTATCATCTCTAGTAGGCGAGGGTAGATGTTATTAGTTTAGTGTTGACAAGTTGTGCCCGTTCATAAATGTTACGACGATAACATATAATTTAAACCCACGATCGTTGTTTAATTAGTCGAATAAGTTGTTTATCGACTATATTAATTTTAAATATATAGTTTTGTAATTTCGCATAATATATAATAAAATTAATGAACTGAATAGATATAAAATAAGCAACACAAATATTATAGCATTGCCATCGATCATTGAACACCATTACGAACATAGCCGTTAACTTTATATACAATCGAACACAAAAACACACACACACATACAGAAACACACACATACACATACACACACACATACACACACATACACACACACACACGTATAGAACTAAAAGTGGACGGCTAATAGAGAAGACCATAATGATGTCCAAAGAGGACTTTGAGGAGTTGGAACGAATAAAGGCGGCTGGAGGCGATACTTCAAAGTTACTCAACAAGTACATGTCCGTCAACGAAGGTACCTAGCCCCACCACTATTATCATGTTCACTCGCCGCTACCAGCCTTATTATGTAATGTTACAAAAATAGGCATATTATTTTGAAGCCCTTTAGAGAAAATAGTATATAAATATTATTATAATTTAACAGAAAAAAAAATGATAATTAAAATTCTTCCAATAAATATTATTATTATTATTATTATTATTATTATTATATTAATTGCTTCCTATTTTATTTCTTAACCATCTTCAAATGATATTATTTCCTAGTTGATAGAACGTGCCTTTTATTTAGAGTGGTTAATATGTTTATCGATATTATCGCTCTTTGATCGCCACCAGAACTTCTCTCTAGAGAGATAAGCGCGTTTACTTTACTTTACTACGACATATATGTTAACATTATAATGTCTTCTTTTTAAATTTATTATTATTTGTGTAACTATTTATTTTTGTTATTATTTCAACTTGAATAAACGTGCATCGTTTTCTGAGTCAATAAACCTTTCTATTATTATTATTACTATATTACAATCCGATACAATACAATACTCCGCGCCTCACAGGAGAAACTATCGAGGGTTGGAAGGAGACCAGCAATCGTCCGATGAAAGCGGTCAAGGTGATGGTCAGAACTAAAAGTGGACGTCTGGTCGAACGTACGGTGTTGATGACCGAGGTTACCTACCCCGTCCTTCACCCCCGCCTTCACCCCAGCCTTTACCCCAGCCTACACCCCACCCTTCACCCCAGCCTTCACCCCAGCCTCCACCCCATCCTTTACCCTAGCCTTCACCCCACCCTTCACCCCAGCTTTCACCCCAGCCTTCACCCCCGCCTTCACCCCAGCCTTCACCCCAGCCTCCACCCCATCCTTTACCCTTCACCCCACCCTTCACCCCAGCTTTCACCCCAGCCTTCACCCCCGCCTTGACCCCAGCCTTTACCCCAGCCTACACCCCACCCTTCACCCCAGCCTTCACCCCAGCCTCCACCCCATCCTTTACCCCAGCCTACACCCCACCCTTCACCCCAGCCTTCACCCCCGCCTTCACCCCATCCTTTACCCCAGCCTTTACCCCAGCCTTAACCCCAGCCTTCACCCCTGCCTTTACCCCAGCCTTTACCCCAGAATTCACCCCAGCCTTCATTCCAGCCTTTACCCCATTCTCCACCCCTGCCTTTACCCCAGCCTTTACCCCAGAATTCACCCCAGCCTTTATTCCAGCCTTTACCCCATTCTCCACCCCCGCCCTTCACCCCGGCCCTTCACCCCAGCCTTTACCCAGCCTTTACCCCATTCTCCACCCCAGCCCTCACCCCAGCCATCACCCCATCCTTCACCCTAGCCTTTACCCCGATTCACACTCTATACTTACATTACCCCATTAAATATCCGCATAAGCACAAATATCTTCATTTCATATGTCTATATTTAGATATCATAATAAATATGAATCGTATTATATAATTTCGACATTGATTTGTTCAGAAATCATGTTTTGATACGGTTTTACTTTCTACAGTCTTTTTAAAATAAATTTATATATATATATATATTTATATTTGTTAAAAAATCATAATAGGTTTATATAAATTTATACATATATAGATATATTTATATATATATATATATTTATATTTGTTAAAAAATAATAATAGGTTTAATTTTTATTAAATTTGTATTAAGATTTATTTAATTTTGATATTAAACATTATTGATATATTAAATAATTACAATTAATGATATGTGCACTTTAATGAACTCTAGGAAGAATATAAAGCTTTCGAAAAATCAGGATGTGATTTAAACTTCCTGAAGAAATTCCTGCCTCTCGGAAGGGATGATCAGATTGAAGGATGGGAGAAGGCATCAACAGTTTATTCTGGGGATCCTGAACTTGTTAAAAATGGTTTATTTCAGAGAATAGTGCTTTCATTATATAGCATAATATGTGATGTATGAATTTATTAATTTTATTTTATATATAAAATTCATTATAAAATAAAAATAAAAATTTTGTAATTCAAATCTTTTTAAATTTATTTCAATCGATTGATTTATATATATTATAATATTTTATTATTGATAGAACGTTATCTCTTATATATAATAATCTCTTAAACAGCTAAAGCTGGTCAAAGAATAGTTGGTAAGGATGGTCAAGAGTATGAAGTAGTAATCGATCCATTGACTGGAAAAAAATATCTCAAGTTTTTAAATCAATATATATAAATATATAACTAGTATATGGAAATAATGTTTATTTAAAAATAAAGTAACTTACATTTTTATAATTATTATATATTTATAAATAAATTATACAAACTTAATTATATATTAATTATACAAACATAATTTTATATTAATTATACAAATAATAAATTATATATTTATATATAAATTATACAAATATAATTGTATATTTATATATATATATATATATATATATATATTACTTAAATGTAAATTGCCATTTTTCCTGATAGAAAGATTGTAAAAAAAGGTGATCCGGGTTTAAAGAAAGGAAAGATTGGGAAAGGATTCATACCCGGAGCTGCCCACGAAGATCCTAATGAGAAAGGAATGTCGAAAGAGCAGAAACTTGCTTACAGAGCCGGTAAAAGAAGGGAAGGTTCCTCTCAACAACTCTTATGTAATTTCATTATCATACCATTTTCTAGCTTGAATCCAAATTGTTTTAGTATTATCTCTATTTTATAATTTGCATGTAAATGTTATATAAATTTTGTATAAATAAATATACTAACATAAATACATTATCTTATTATAATTGCATATATTTAATATATAACTAAATAATTGTTGATAAATAGTATATTTTCGTTATCCTTTTATTTAAATTAATAAACTGATTATATTATCTATATGAATTTTTAAAACCATCCATTGTTTTACGAAACAGGAAGTGATAGTGAATTTTCATACAAGAGTGAGATATCGGCTGGAGGAACCAGACACGTGATGAGGAGAAGGAAAAGAGCTGATGGTACATACTCTGCTGCTGAATCTTATCACAGGTATGCTAGGAATGTTTACATCATTCTTTAATAGTATACAGTAAATTGTTTGTTTACTATTTTATTAATTTTATATTCTTGTTTTATTATTTATTTATTTCTCAACAAATAATTATTTCATTAATAATATATTATTTTATCCATTTTTTTTGTATTTCTTGAAAGTCACCAGATACAAATTCGCCTAAAAATAAATATATATGTCCTTCATAACAAGTAAAGAGTAATCATTTTTATTTGTAACCAATTTCAGAAATTATGAAAAATATTAACAAATGTTCAATGTATTCAACTTAATATTTATTTATATTATAATGGATATTCATTTAATGAAAAATATAACTGAAGGAATAAAATATATATTTAATAACATCCTAATATTTATGTATCATAAGTTTTCGTGATATTTATAACAATTTTAAATTATTATTGTGTACAAAAAAGGAGATAAATATATTTTAATATACAAAATGTATGTAATACAAATCAATATTATAAAACACTAAATATCTTGAACTTTAATGATATTGTAAACATTAAATACTATTAAATATATATTTAGGGTATTTATATTGTGGCTGCTAAATATTATTCATTCTATGTTTTCAATACAACACTATATATTAGTAATGTAAAAAATCAAATATTTTCATCTTTAGACCAATACATTTTTTATTGATTTTACATAACATTTATATAATTTATCATGGTTATCAAGGATATAAATTTTTCAAATTTTATTTGCATGTTCAACAGAGCTATACATATTTGATATCATCAAATCATTAATAACGGAATTTATATTATACTTATTTATGATTATGAATAATAATATTACGATATATGTTAATATATGGTATATATATTAATAATATATGTATTTATAATAAATTAAAATAATCTAAAACAAATTAAAAAAAATTAACATTTCACCATATACTCCATAAAGATAATTTCATTGATTGAATTTAGAATACATTCCGTTAAAATATATCTTGAAATTAATCTAAACTATTCACAAGGACAATTCCTTAATACTATGTTGACATACTACAGTTGAACAGTATTATTTAAATGCACTTACTGATATTAACATTGAATAAAAGATTATATATATTGAAATGTTATATTAAAAAATGATTTTTTTTATAAACATGTACATCACATATAACTGATGAAATTTTAACAAAATAAATGTATTAACAATAACAATATAAATACTATTTACTAAATTTTTTTCTTCTTTTTAAATTTATTATTATTCGTGTAATTATTTATTTTTTTTATTATTTCAACTTGACGCATATAAACTTCCATAATTTTCAACCGAGTCAATAAACCTTTCTATTATTAACAAATTAAATGCATTAACAATATATATAAATACTACTATTTACTAAATACCCGTTATCATCAAATAATTTTAATTATATCCGATTTTTATTATTTTTCTAATACCCGATAAAATTACTACTCGCTTCAAACTAATTTCCGACTACTCGCGAGTTTATACAAGATTTGTGATTGTTTATAGCACTAATATATATTCTTAGAAATATTTTATATTTGTTTATTCCATCGTTTTATTTTATAAGAACATTTTTTACATCTTAGGGAATATTTTATACGGGCTTATTATTAATATTTATATGGAATGTTGTGGAAAATATTTAAATTCATCAAAAATATACAGTGTATTTCATTGGTGACACCTCACCTCATACTGTATTTCACCTCACACACCCCTTACACCACACCTCACATAACACATACACTACACTCGCGTATCTAGTTCCCAAGCTGAGGCTGGCAGTACAGGCTCACCTTACATCTCTAATACCTCTTACCTATATCTAGTTCCCAAGCTGAGGCTGGCAGTACAGGCTCACCTTACATCTCTAATACCTCTTACCTATATCTAGTTCCCAAGCTGAGGCTGGCAGTACAGGCTCACCTTACATCTCTAATACCTCTTACCTATATCTAGTTCCCAAGCTGAGGCTGGCAGTACAGGCTCACCTTACATCTCTAATACCTCTTACCTATATCTAGTTCCCAAGCTGAGGCTGGCAGTACAGGCTCACCTTACATCTCTAATACCTCTTACCTATATCTAGTTCCCAAGCTGAGGCTGGCAGTACAGGCTCACCTTACATCTCTAATACCTCTTACCTATATCTAGTTCCCAAGCTGAGGCTGGCAGTACAAGCTCACCTTACATCTCTAATACATCTTACCTATATCTAGTTCCCAAGCTGAGGCTGGCAGTACAGGCTCACCTTACATCTCTAATACCTCTTACCTATATCTAGTTCCCAAGCTGAGGCTGGCAGTACAGGCTCACCTTACATCTCTAATACCTCTTACCTATATCTAGTTCCCAAGCTGAGGCTGGCAGTACAGGCTCACCTTACATCTCTAATACCTCTTACCTATATCTAGTTCCCAAGCTGAGGCTGGCAGTACAGGCTCACCTTACATCTCTAATACCTCTTACCTATATCTAGTTCCCAAGCTGAGGCTGGCAGTACAGGCTCACCTTACATCTCTAATACCTCTTACCTATATCTAGTTCCCAAGCTGAGGCTGGCAGTACAGGCTCACCTTACATCTCTAATACCTCTTACCTATATCTAGTTCCCAAGCTGAGGCTGGCAGTACAGGCTCACCTTACATCTCTAATACCTCTTACCTATATCTAGTTCCCAAGCTGAGGCTGGCAGTACAGGCTCACCTTACATCTCTAATACCTCTTACCTATATCTAGTTCCCAAGCTGAGGCTGGCAGTACAGGCTCACCTTACATCTCTAATACCTCTTACCTATATCTAGTTCCCAAGCTGAGGCTGGCAGTACAGGCTCACCTTACATCTCTAATACCTCTTACCTATATCTAGTTCCCAAGCTGAGGCTGGCAGTACAGGCTCACCTTACATCTCTAATACCTCTTACCTATATCTAGTTCCCAAGCTGAGGCTGGCAGTACAGGCTCACCTTACATCTCTAATACCTCTTACCTATATCTAGTTCCCAAGCTGAGGCTGGCAGTACAGGCTCACCTTACATCTCTAATACCTCTTACCTATATCTAGTTCCCAAGCTGAGGCTGGCAGTACAGGCTCACCTTACATCTCTAATACCTCTTACCTATATCTAGTTCCCAAGCTGAGGCTGGCAGTACAGGCTCACCTTACATCTCTAATACCTCTTACCTATATCTAGTTCCCAAGCTGAGGCTGGCAGTACAGGCTCACCTTACATCTCTAATACCTCTTACCTATATCTAGTTCCCAAGCTGAGGCTGGCAGTACAGGCTCACCTTACATCTCTAATACCTCTTACCTATATCTAGTTCCCAAGCTGAGGCTGGCAGTACAGGCTCACCTTACATCTCTAATACCTCTTACCTATATCTAGTTCCCAAGCTGAGGCTGGCAGTACAGGCTCACCTTACATCTCTAATACCTCTTACCTATATCTAGTTCCCAAGCTGAGGCTGGCAATACAGGCTCACCTTACATCTCTAATACCTCTTACCTATATCTAGTTCCCAAGCTGAGGCTGGCAGTACAGGCTCACCTTACATCTCTAATACCTCTTACCTATATCTAGTTCCCAAGCTGAGGCTGGCAGTACAGGCTCACCTTACATCTCTAATACCTCTTACCTATATCTAGTTCCCAAGCTGAGGCTGGCAGTACAGGCTCACCTTACATCTCTAATACCTCTTACCTATATCTAGTTCCCAAGCTGAGGCTGGCAATACAGGCTCACCTTACATCTCTAATACCTCTTACCTATATCTAGTTCCCAAGCTGAGGCTGGCAATACCTCACCTTACATCTCTAATACCTCTTACCTATATCTAGTTCCTAAGATGGCATTGCTACACCTTATACCCTCATCTATCTCATACTTCACACTATATACCTCTTATACCCACCAATACACCTTGTTCACAAGATATGACTGGTAAGGCTACACCTTACACATCTAACACACACACACACACACATACACACACACACACACACACATACACCTCTCAAACCTTTAATACACACACCCAGTTCACAAGATGAAGCAGGTAAAGCCAGACGTAAAGCTAGACGAACCCAACGTAAACAAGTCGCGATTAAAAAAGAAAAGGAGAACTTCACTAAAGTTAACGTCACCGCTATCAGTATTATTACTAGTGTTCCCTACGTAGTCTAACGTATGTAATAATCAACTAATCAACGACTCGTATTCCATGTTCATACTATCTTCTTAGTTGATATTCATATTTAATCCAGAGTAATTAATAGGAATGAATTACAAATGTAATATATGATACGTATAGAATCATTCGCTTATGTCTAAACTTTGTTTCATCGTTGTTAACACTATAATGTACGTTATATAATGAATCTCATCTCGGGGACTTCTTATTATATAGAGAGATCTCAGTTATAATTTGTAGGGGTCATATGTATAACTTATGACCCCTGTTATGACTCGTATCAAGGTTATACGATAATCGCCATGGTTACTAACCACTCGCGTAGGGAAAACGAAGAGAAGGTTCCGACTCGGACTTCAGCTACAGAAGTATAATATCGGCGGGAGGAACTCGTCACGTGAAGAGGAGGAGGAAAAGGGCGGACGGAACCTATTCGGATGAGGAGTCGTATCATAGGTTTGCTAAGGGTGCAGGCAGAGGGGCGAGTTAGTGTACGTCTACTAAGGAGCTAAGCATCTCATGTATAGCGTAAGATATTTATTTAAAAACTAAATAGTTAATAAAAATCTTCTAGCGTGGTCGGTACGGGAGACAAAAAATTAACGGATAATTAATTTGAATAATTTTAATAATAAATCTATAATAATAATAATATTTAATAGAAGAATTTTGTTTATTTTCTGTTTCTTATTATTGTGAAGCCCTTTAGAACGACTAGGCATAGTAATATAACAATTGCATGAGAGGATTGAGATGATTGGGGATTACGTAAATTAGCCGCGATTACATTGAATAATAACGGACGAAGGGAATTTATTGACATTATTGAACTCCACATATAACGTTATATCGCTATCGCGAGACATAACCAGACGGCCATAATTATTTCAAAATTCACTCCAACCTATATTATACCTATATATTATATACCATAGTATGTAATTATGCGATGTACCTTATGTAATATCATACTGGTCATACGGTTATTATTGTCTTCGTGACATTTACTTATAACATATAATATCTCTCCCTCGAGTGGGTTACTGATTGTGTTCTCTGACGTTAACAGTAGTCAAGATAAAGATGGAGAGAAGAGACGTAAGGCGAGAAGGAAAGATAGGATGAAAGCGATGGCTAAGGTTAGACAAATATATATTCCATGCTTCGTATATACGAATATACGCTTATAATCGTTGATATCTAGACCACGATTTAGACATTTACAAGAGTGAATCTTAATTTTGTTAGCATTCAAAATAAATTTTAAATCTAAATATAAAATTTTAAATTAACAAATTTTTAGTAACCATTTTCTCATTATATTTTTCAATCTTTGTTAAGACTTTGTAGAATTAATTTCACACAATAATATAATTTTTAAATAGTTACAATTTTTAAAGAATTCAATCATACATTAATGATGCACTATTATAACTAACACTTAATAGTGTAGTTGAAGTCATTGCTATATTCGATGATCTAAACTACAAGGATATCAGCCAAACTTCTTAATTAACTGTGATTGAGGTATAGTAATAAAGTTGAAATAATCTCACAGGGTTCAATAATCAAGACACGCTAATCATATGACATGTTTATCGATATTTATACATATTTAAAATAAATGTCATTACTCACTGTGTCTATTTAATTCTAAATGATTTAAATAGAATTAACTTTATTGACCTCATTTTATATAACATTTTCATTAATACATTGGGCATTTATTTACTCGTTCGGTTGCAGACACCTTATAACATCGGAGAACTACCGCAGAAGTATTTAAGATAATATATTCTTTGAGTAAATATAAGTCTTAGAGTTTAAGATAAGATATAAGCATTTAAGATAATATATTCTATGAGTAAATATAAGTCTTAGATTTTAAGATAAGATATAAGCATTTAAGATAATATATTCTATGAGTAAATATAAGTCTTAGATTTTAAGATAAGATATAAGTATTTAAGATAATATATTCTTTGAGTAAATATAAGTCTTAGAGTCTAATATAAGATATAAGTATTTAAGATAATATATTCTTTGAGTAAATATAAGTCTTAGATTTTAAGATAAGATATAAGTATTTAAGATAATAAATTCTTTGAGTAAATATGAGTCTTAGATTTTAAGATAAGATATAAGTATTTAAGATAATATATTCTTTGAGTAAATATAAGTCTTAGATTTTAAGATAAGATATAAGTATTTAAGATGATATATTCTTTGAGTAAATAGTAGTCTTAAAGTCTAAGATAAGCAATAAGATACGATACACTAAGATACGATACACTAAGATACGATACACTAAGATACGATACACTAAGATACGATACACTATACACCTACACACACCGCGCGACGACAGGGTAAGAGAGATCCGGGCAGCGCTAGCGACTACAGCTACGCGAGTCACGTCTCCGCCGGGGGAACCAGACACGTCACCCGACGTAAGAAACGAGCCGATGGTACCTACTCCGCAGCCGAATCATACCACAGGTCAGAGGTCATCGGAGGTCGTGGGTGATTCGTAGGCGATCGGCGATACCGAGATAACATTAGCGTTACGTTTTCCGTCGATAGAATTAGATGTTACTAACTAATGTAAACGGATTTAATTTTATTGTATTTCTTTATTTATTAACAAAATTCAAATTTTAATTTACTTTTTCCATCCTTAAGCTATGTTTAATGATTATTAATTATTAAACAGTTCACAAGATCAAGATGGTAGAGAGAGGAGAAGACAAAGAAGACAAGATAGACAGAAAGCCTATAAGGGTTTCATTATATCACACATATATATATATATATATGAACATTATTCAGTCTTGTATTCGATCGATGAAAGGGTTTGACTTAATGGATATAACTCTGCTTTTTTTAGTTTGCATGGGAAATATGTTATTATTGTGGCAAGTGTAGCTATGATTGTATTGTATTGTGTATTAGGTCATGATCATCTTATGTTGTTTTAGACTTGTACACTTTATTATCTTACCCATCCCTAATTTTTGTTACAAATTTTAAATTTATTTATACAATTTATTTTTTTTTAATTTTTTGTTTTAAAGTTTTATAATATTTATATTTAACCATTACAATTTAAATACAATCTCCATAGTTAATTTGTTTTTATTACTATACTCATCATTTTATTTTGAACGGATGATCATAACATTTTCTTCAATATCTATCCGGGTTCTTATACCAAATTCTGAATTATATATATAATAGATATTCATTAAAATATGACATCTAAAACAAATTATTATTATTTAACTAATTATCTTATGATAAAATTAATTTCATAAATTTATACATATTTAAAAAATATTTGAACCAAAATTTATATATATTTAAAAAATATTTATTTATTAATGATATTGATTTGTTTAGAATATATTTCTTGCTTTCACTCATCAACTTTTGGTACTGCAAGTATTGGAGTAATCATAGATTTTAGACTTTACAAATAATTCACTAGATTATTATTTAATTAAATTACTGATTATAAATGAGCATAATTTATATTAATATTTATTTCACATTTAAACAACGTCGAAGATGATTAATTACTATTCTCACCTATTTCAGGGGGTAAGAGACGCGAAGGATCAGATTCCGATTACAGTTACAGAAGCGTGATATCAGCAGGAGGAACCAGACACGTCAGGAGGAGAAGAAAGAGGGAAGATGGAACATATAGGTACGTCTATTATGTCATTAAGTAACATGTAATGCTACATCATGCTATTATCCGTTGGAGTAGATTAAACGCATATATATATATTTATATATATATAAATATTCAATTATGGTCAGTAGAATATTTCTATTCTAACGAGGGTCATTATTAATTTAAGTCTAGACTAGAATATTGTATATTAGTGAATAACGTGTGGTAAAGTCGGGCCTATTGCATACATATCATACGCGTCCGCCTGATATCACGTAATCGCCGCCACCAGTCGGAGTCAGTCGTATCACAGTAGTCGAGATGGAGACGGCGAGGCGAGGAGACGAAGGAGACGCAGGGAACGTAAACACGACGGAAGCGAACACTCGTATTACAGGTCGGTCGGGTGGTCGTAGGCTGTTATTGTAGGTTCTCTATTGCTAGGCTACGGAGATGTATTACAGGTCGGTCGGGTGGTCGTAGGCTGTTATTGTAGGTTCTCTATTACTAGGCTACGGAGATGTACTAGTGGTAGTGGTGGTTGCATTAACATCTATACAGGTTACTTCTCAGTCGGTCGTTAGCTATTATTGTAGGTTCTCTATAATTATTAAATAGTTTATCGACTACAAAACATCATATGTTTATCGGCGTCATATAATACAATAATAATGAAGGTAATCAAAATTTGAACATAAATAAATATACGAACAATAACATGAACAATATATGTATATATATATATATATAAAAGAACAAGAATAATATTAAATAATATAGTTATAAAGAAATAAAATAATTATATACTTTACGTTTAAATAAAGGTGACCTAGGTTACAAATGTCTTAATACTAGGTGACAGAGATGTACTAGTGGTAGTGTTGATTGCATTAATACCTATTACAAATGTCTTAATACTAGGCTACAGAGATGTACTAGTGGTAGTGGAGGTTGCATTAACACCTATTACAAATATCTTAATACTAGGTTATATAGATTTACTAGTGGTAGTGTTGGTTGCATTAATACCTATTACAAATGTCTTAATACTAGGCTACAGAGATGTACTAGTGGTAGTGGAGGTTGCATTAACACCTATTACAAATATCTTAATACTAGGTTATATAGATTTACTAGTGGTAGTGTTGGTTGCATTAATACCTATAACCGATTACTTATCAGTGGTTGTTTCCGGTGTTGTCAGATGACAGAGATGTTCTATTAGTAATGGTTGTTTTGCCACTCCTATTACAAGTTACCTATTATTAGGTGATAGGGCTAGGCTATTAGTTGTATGATTACTACTACTACTACTGCTACTTCTACTGCTACTCCTACTGCTACTGCTACTACTACTGCTACTGCTACTGCTATTGCTACTACTATTGCTACTGCTACTGCTACTGCTACTGCACACACACACATATAATAATATTTATATTATTATATCCAATAATAAGATAATTTATATTAGCAAAAATATAATTTATATTATATATTTGATATGAATAACAAGTATATAGAATATATGTATAATGAATATATACGTTTATACACACTGTGGTATAATATACAGTGTGGTATCAGCTGGCGGAACACGAACGGTGAGAAGAAAGAAACGGCTCGCTGATGGAACGTACGCTAAGAGCGAAAGTTACCATAGCGACGACAGCGGAATGTTCGAAAAGGGCAAGAAGGTTTGCCCGAGTCTACCATAGTACTGTAGTCTTTGAGGAGTATACTCTTTGACAAGTGTGTGTGTGTGTGTGTATGTATATAGGCAATAGAACACATTTATTGAAATTTTAAAGTAATGTTTTCTTTCATCCATCTTCCTTAATTAATATTTATCCTCAAATGCATCGATATAATACTAGTATCTCTTCTTTGTCGACGCCAATGCGATATACATTCAAGAATACGAATTTAAGTATTCGTTCGAGTAAGAACTTAAACAGGTATATTTAGCCCGTAAACTATAACCCCTCAGAAAAAGAAGCGAGGGGGAAGCGACAGCGATTACAGTTATTTCTCCGAGGTATCGGCTCACGGAACGCGCCGTAAGAAGAAAGTGAAGCGTATTCGAGATAAAGACGGTAAAGTTAGCATCACTATAGTCAACTCTGTATAGTATATATCTTATTAGATTTGTTATTTTTTGATAAATATTCCATTATGATTAATAACATATAAATAGATATCGTAGTATAAACGACAGAAAATATTTACTTTTTATTTTATACTATCTTATAATATATTTGTTAGTATCTATCATAGAGTATCCATGAAATAAGTCTATAAATAATTAAAATCAGTGTTCATAGTGTATTACGATAACATTAATATATAAATATGTAGTGCACTATGACATCTACATGCTTAATTAATGTATATTGTTTTATTATATTTTTATATTGTTTTTATATAATATATATTAACGATTTAATCAAAATAAAAAAAAAAATTTAAATTTATTTATTTTTATCATCTATTGTATAAATACCGTATTATGTGGTATTACAGACTAATGAAAGATATTTATTTAAAGAAATATAACCGTTCGTAATATTCCAAAATAAATTGCATTTTTATTTAAAAGTAAAACTTCAATGCTGTTTACTCGAAATAATAATTTAAATTAGGACAAAAAAAACCAATGTCGACTAAAGATATCATTACTGTTAGGTTATAGGTCATGGTGCGATAGAGTCTGCGAGTTCAAGTGAATCGAGTGACTCCAGCTACGAATCGAAATCCGATGGAAAGGGAGGCAGAATTAGGACTAAAAAAGAAAAAAAAGGTTCATATGTTAATTTTATATATTAATTAGACAATTTTAATTTGATATCTGTCAATAATATTAGTGATATATCAAGACAATAGGTATTCTCTCTAACTCCTATAATAGTACATTTTTATTTCTGAAATATATATATATTTTTTGGTTGACATCGGACATGTTATCGTAATATAATATTTAAAATAATTTGAATATTAAAAATAAACTTAATAATATTTAAATCATAAATAAATGACTAATATTTATAATTTGAATTATAATTTAAATCTAAATTTATATATTTAATATATTTAATACTAAATAAATAATAATTTTAAAATTTAAAAATTATATACATATATTATTTCAATTTTTTTTAAAGGATTATTTTTTTCTATTACAATTATATTATATATTATCATCTATTAACTATTTATCTCAATAATATAATACACCAGTAGGGTTATTTATCAAACTCTATTGATGTATAAATAAACGATTCTATTCTATTGCATGAATACATTTTCAGGTAAAAAAGGAAAAGGGAAAAAGGGTGGAGGCCCCGAAGGAAATCTAACAGATTTCAGCGGTAGTCTGCTTTCCACTGACCCCGACGACCTTCCTGATTTCACAAAGATGACAGAGGCGGAAAAGAAGGCCTATTTCGCTGCAAAGGTATGTGTTAACTACGTGCATAATACATACGGATATATCAATCATTAATATATAATAGAATAGAAATTCTATTATATTTAGAAAGAAAATACACTAACATCTTATTTTTATTTGGATAACATATGAATTAAAAGAAGATAAAAAATAATAAAATAAAATATTATTTTAAACCCAATTAATTCGTTCTATTCTATTATTTTAATTCATAGATATCCTCTAAAGTACAAAGATAAGATTTTAGTGTATTTACTTTATCGATACCATGGTATATGGGTTACTAATATTTGTAATCATTTTACAACATACCATGATAAATATTAACAATATTCAGCTGTAGTTAATGCATAAGAGTGATGTTAGCCTAAGCAATAATCTCATATACATAGGCGATAAGGCAAGCTGACAGGGAGAAGAAGAGGAGGGAGAAGTTCGGCGACAAATACGATGAAATGATGGCCAAACATCAATAGTAAGTGTAATAGAACCTTGTTATCAGTGCAGTGCCAGGTACTAAGAACCCATAGTAATTCTACCACTATTCCCACTTCACCACTATAAATATTATTCCACTTACCACCACCATCACCACTACCACCACCACTACTACCACCATCACTACTACCACTACTATTACCACTACCACTATTACTACTACCTCTACAACCACCATTATCACCACCAACACTACCACCAGTACTACCACCATTATCACCACCAACACTACCACCACTATTACCACCACTATCACCACTACCACTACCCCTATATTAACCCCACTCAGTGCTAAAGATGCCACTAAAAAGGCTAAGAAAGGTAAGAAAGGTGGAGGCCCCACAGGTAGTATGACAGACTTCAGTGACGACCTACTATCTACTGCCAGTGAAGATGAACCAGATTTCTCAAAGGTTCCATTATTATTCTTAACTAAGTATTGCACTTTCAATGGGGAAATAATAGTTTTAATGCCGATGAAATATATAGGTAAAATATCTAATATAGGTATAATATACTTTCTCCATTTAAGGAGAGATAATTTTTATTTTATTTTAAAGAAATTATTATTTATTTATACAATATGCTTTAATTTACTAACATTTTCCCAACAAATAAATAATTTAACTTGTTTAAAACTATTACCTAAATATTGAATACATTTTATAAATTATTATTATTACATATAATATATTATATTTATTTAATTAAATATTAATTTATGTCTTCGATAAAATATAAATATGTGGATTAATCAGTTAAAGTTTGATTTCATTCTGAATTTTATTAGTAATATAGTATTTATTTTAAAAAGGTAGCTATAATTATTGATATATTAATAATACATTTATTGAGAACATATCTTCATATAATTAAACTTAAATAATTCGTATCACATAATTGATTAATGAATATTTATAAGTATTAATATGAAAAATTTATTCTTTGTAATAATTGTTTTATATTATTTATTAATAAGTAAACATTTCTGTTACTTACTACATTATGTCTTACATTAGATTTTATTTTTATTTCAATAATGTAGGTATACAAAATATATATGACCGATCTCAAAATATAAATATAAAAGTTTTAATGAAGGTAAAAGGTAAAATGATACTAGTCATTAACAAAATATTTATTGAGAGGTCAAATTGCCTAATATATTATTATTCTGAGTATAAATTCGGTTTAATACTTTACTAATATAAATTATAAATAAAATGTATTAAATTGTTATTAATTATAACGATTTGCACAGTGTATAAACTATATAATATAATTATTTAATAATTAAATGCGTTTATTTAAATAAAAATTATAATACCACTAATTATGTTTATCTAGTTTAGATAATATTCGACTATTAGTAAGTTACTCGAAATATTAATATGGGAATATCGTTTTTAAATTAGAATTTATTTAGAATTTTGCTTAATATTTATTTAATTATTTTAGAATCATTTAAAAAGTATTCGCGTATGTATTTTCATACGTACGGAGCAGCCTGTGCTTATACAAAACTATCACGGACACGTACGTTGACACTAATCGTGTGCGTGTGTATGCAGATGACAGAGTCCGAGAAGAAGGCCTACTTCGAAGCGAAAGCTAAGCGACAAGCCGAACGAGAGAAAAAGAGACGCGACAAATACGGCGACAAGTATGATGAAATGATGGAGAAACATCAACTGTTCGTATCGGTGCTGTACCCACGACTAGGGGCGCTGTAACAGCGGGGGGAGGGGACCGGGGGATATGTCACCCCCCCCACTTTAAAATCTAGGGGGACCTCCTATGTATTGGTCACTTTTTACCACAACATTTACTTTGATTGGTTGGTCTCCCCTACATACACACCATCGTTCCAGCGCCCCTACCCCTTAGGCAGGCTTGGCCAACTATATCAATATTACTTGCTCTCGCACTTTGTATAACATTTATTTGTATTTTCATGCGACAGCATAGAAAAGATATTGATCTTAATCTGAAGCCCTTTAGAGGAAATAATAACATAAATAATTATATATTTCATACGAACAAAATGTATTTACAATTTAAAACTTCTAATAAATATTTATTATTATTATTATTATTATTTACATAATTTCGGCGCTCATATTTATTTCAGCACTTGTACTGCATAATCAAATAGTACTGGTATAGCACTATATAGTACCTTACTACCCAACACCGCCCCTCGAATCATCCGAAGTATCCGTAGTCTATAACCCGCTACAAATGATCATTCAGCGCCAAAGAAGCTCAGAAAGCCGCTAAAAGTATGGTGCATTACGGAAAAGGGGCCGCCAGATTCAAAGACGGAGAAATGGACGAAAGAGGAATGATGGGACAGGATAAGTTAGCAGACAACTACACTAAACATGTGTACATGTATACTAAGTAACATGTATACTAAGTATACTACTATTTCTGAAAAGTGATAATATCTCATATGCTAATGATTGACGAAATTATATATATAAAGCAAAATTATTAGTAAATATATATAAAATAAAAATGTTAGTTACATTTAAAAATTATTAATTAAATATATTTAAAATTAAATTATTAAATAAATATATATATTAATTAGAACTACATACATCTAAATACGTAATATAAATATAAATTATAAAATAATATATTTATAAAATTTTAATTATTTATCAGAAATATATATTAATTAGAAGAATATATTAGATATATTAGAAGAATATATATATATCGTAAAACATAGATATTCGCGAACGTAAGCGTTGTACACTAGTCGTACTTCGTTCTACATTCTGTTCACACGCCTCCTCCTCACCCGGAGTGTGGCGTGACCCGATATCGCATAGCTTACAACCCCGGTATCACGACAGATTCGGTAAAGGCGGCAGGAGGAAGGACGGACGCGACGGCGACGATGAACTCGACGAGGTGGCAGAGAAAGCGAGAAAAGCTAAACTCAAGGCCGCCGGGCTTCTCAGCGACAGCGAGGAGAGTGTCTACGAATACGTTAGCGAAGGGCGCGCAATCGATTAGTTAATGTGGACGCCGTACACATATAATAATAATAATAATAGAAAGGTTTATTGACTCAGTTGACTCAGTTGACTCAGTTGACTCAGACGTTTATATGCATCAAGTTAAAATAATAAAACAAATAAATAATTACACGAATAATAATAAATTTAAAATGAAGAAATTATAATGATAACATATATGAATGTAGTCGACATTTAAAAGTAATAAAAGATGATAGTTATATAACTTTACAGTTAATATTAATGGCGAAAAATAAACAATAAATATATATATATATATATAAGTAAATTTCAACTTAAAGTATTAACTTTAAAATATAATGAATAAATACACGATGAATAATTAGACAATAGAAATTTGTTTACGTTGCGTCACAATTAGAATATACGATACTATTAGTTATTGTATAAGATCCTACTAGGACATGACGATGATACGTGCTATACTATTAACTATTGTGTAGAGATCTGATGAGGACATGGATTAGTGATGGCAATTTTCATATAGTTCGAAGTTCTAGAGAAGTTCAAATATTGAAAATTTGGTTCACGAGAAGATTAAAATAATACTCCAGAATTGAATCAAAAAATATTTTTTTAAAGAAAACAAAATAATAATAATAATAATTCCTTAAAATAGATGAAATATATATATTTAAACAAAATATTTTATTTTGAAGTATTTTAAATATTCAAATAATATAAAATAGACACTTGAGATATTTAAATAGCCGTTCTATTAGCACATTCTAACTCGTGACAGCAAAAATCCAACTGGTTATTAATAATAAATACACAAAATCTGGGATTTAATATATGAAAATGTCTATTATGGATGCATCAGTCACTGTGATCTAGTAAAGACATGATATCTATATTTTAGTTTATTTATTTTAAAAAGTATACAAATTTATCGATCTGAAAAAAAGTAATTTAGTTAATAATTATAAAATTTTAAATTATTTGATAGTGCATTCTATATCTTATGGTTATTTTTCATAATTATTCAATAATTTAATTATATATATATATATAGGGTATTTATATTTATTGATATGCGTATTGTTATATGATTGGTTTATTTATTCATCAATAAGATCACATGATTACTTGATTATATACTGTACATATCAGGCACGAGATGAAGATGGCAATATATTGAGAGACAAAGATGGTAAACCTATAATGAAGAAGATAGGAACTAAGAAGAAACTAAAGGTTCGTTATTAATGATGTGTATCCTTATTCATTAGTATCTAGTGATTAATAAATAAATAATTAAACGTGATATATTACATTTATGTATAGATTTATGTTATCTAAAATATTGAATGTTAAAGCATAACAAGTCTAAAAAGTTAACTACAGTGATAAATAAATAAAAATCTTATTTAAATTAATGAATGATAATTTATCATTCACATTATTCAAGCATACCATGTTCCGTTACCTATTTATTAATTCATGTTTCGTCCGCAGGAAGGAGAAAATGACGGATATGAATACAAGAGAGGTAACAACCCATCACATACCTTACATAGCTCTAGCGTTATATAACCATAGACCTAGATAACTTATGTTACATAACCCATGAAACATGACACATTACATCTCACACATTACATCGCACACGTTATATAGACATAGATATATAGCTAATTATTACATAACCCTGGTTACGTAACTAATTATTACATAACCGTACGTTACATAACAACACTTCTACAGATATGCATGGAAATCTGGTAAGGGTGAAGAAAGGTCAAGATGGTGAGTTACACATAGCCACTGTACACTACTGTATACTACTAATACAGTAATGTATATATGTATATATGTATGATGTATATCTTAAGGGGATATCCCATTATAAGTATTCCGGAGATGTTTGCTATAGAGTGATTTACTAGCAAGTTGTAGTGGGATACCCCCTTTAAAGTTACTATATTTCTGGAAATTTGCCGGAAAATAAGGGGATATCCCACTACGAATGTAGTTTACTTGTTAGAAAATTACTTTCTAGCAAACATTTCCGGATATTATTTTCGGAAATACTGATAGTGGGATACCTCCTTTAGATGACTGACTGGGTAAATAACTTCAAACTCTTGCCTAATTTAATTGTTAACGGATGTCAATTCAGGAATGTAAACTTCCAAATACGGAAATATAAACTAATTTTTATCTAAATTTTAAATCTAAATTATATAATTAATTGCAGTAATTTCGAATTACGTCCATATTTAATCCACCTCTGACCGTTGTTATAAAATCATATTATTCCTGTACAGATTAATATTCTAAGTTGGTTTGATCAATACATGTAATGTAATGATCTCGTAATGAATAATTCAGTAATGAACTATGCTCAGCTACAAACATATTCATAATTATAATCTAACGTATTTTATTTATTAATAGAGCTATATACAATATCTATCTATCAAGCTATCTATATTACCCCTATCAGAACTATAACCACTAGTCTAAGCCGGATTTTCTCGCTCTACACCATTACACTAGCACTAGCTAACTCCAAAAATATTATATTGACCCAATGACCACCTACTAATACCGAGACTCAATAAATATTAAAGGTGATTTCCCCCACCCCACGATAGTTGGCGGCGACTTAATTCCACTTAACTCTGTTACCGTACCAGTTCACTAGGCCTAGTCGACAGTACCATTGACCCCATGACCCCCCGCACTAACCCGACAACGCCCCCCCCCGCGCCCCTCTAGTCGACAGCGACGGAGACTACTTCGAGGTGATGCCGGACGGAACGGTTCGTCTGAAGCCCGGCAAGAGGAAGATTGACATCAGTAAGCTGACTGACGACGACTTGAGACGGCTTGGTATAGACCCGCGCAACATGACTAAAGAGGAGATAGCTAAACTGTTGAAGGTTACTCGCGATGTCTGATTTAAACGTCGTCGGTATAGAGGTGGACTTATTTCCAATGAAATATCTATAAATATATTTAATATATATATATATATATCTATATATAATAATTTTGCATTAATTTTAAAATTTTGGAATATGAAACACATTATTTTATGAACTAGGTTGATTTTACAGAAACTAAATATCTTTATACCTATAGGAGTAATAATAATTATGAGGTTCTCGATAAATTTGTTTCGTATTTATTAACGTTTAGATAATGATTATTAATAATTCAATTAATGATTTCATCCTTAATATATATGTATAGTTGTCAATGAAAGGTTTGTTATCGAATTCATCATTATAAAATTAGTTATTCCCCGTTTAGTAGTCATTCCCCTCTTTAGAAGTCATGCCCCTCTTTATAAGTCACACCCTCTTTAGAAGTCATGCCCTTCTTTAGATGTTACACCCTTCTTTAGAAGTCATGCCCTTCTTTAGAAGTCACGCCCTTCTTTAGAAGTCACTCCCTTCTTTAGAAGTCACTACCCTATAATCACACACACACATACATACGCACACCCTGACACATACATACGCACACCCTGACACATTCGTAGGAGAAGTTTGGAGATCAGATCGTGATAACACGAGACGGGGCTAAAGTGGGTCTTAAGAACATTCTAGATTACGGTAGCGATGTGAACACCGATGACCTTGCTAATGACAGTGACCTTGACACCAGTACTCGTTAGTCATCGCTAGTAGTTGTACTTGTGCTAGTAATTATAGTTGTTCTTGAGGTAGTAATTATAGTTGGACTTGAGGTAGTACTTGTAGTTGTACTTGAGGTAGTACTTGTAGTTGTACTTGAGGTAGTACTTGTAGTTGTACTTGAGGTAGTACTTGTAGTTGTACTTGAGGTAGTACTTGTACTTGTACTTGTGCTAGTACTTGTAGTTGTTCTTGAGGTTGTAGTTGTAGTTGTACTTGTGCTAGTAATTATAGTTGTACTTGAGGTAGTACTTGTAGTTGTACTTGAGTTAGTACTTGTAGTTGTAATTGAGGTAGTACTTGTAGTTGTACTTGAGGTAGTACTTGTAGTTGTACTTGAGGTAGTACTTGTAGTTGTACTTGAGGTAGTACTTGTAGTTGTACTTGAGGTAGTACTTGTAGTTGTACTTGAGGTAATACTTGTAGTTGTACTTGAGGTAGTACTTGTAGTTGTTCTTGAGGTTGTAGTTGTAGTTGTACTTGTGCTAGTAATTATAGTTGTACTTGAGGTAGTACTTGTAGTTGTACTTGAGGTAGTACTTGTAGTTGTACTTGAGGTAGTAATTGTAGTTGTACTTGAGGTTGTAGTTGTAGTTGTACTTGTGCTAGTAATTATAGTTGTTCTTGAGGTAGTACTTGTAGTTGTACTTGAGGTAGTACTTGTAGTTGTACTTGAGGTAGTACTTGTAGTTGTACTTGAGGTTGTAGTTGTAGTTGTACTTGTGCTAGTAATTATAGTTGTTCTTGAGGTAGTACTTGTAGTTGTACTTGAGGTAGTACTTGTAGTTGTACTTGTGCTAGTACTTGTAGTTGTTCTTGAGGTTGTAGTTGTAGTTGTACTTGTGCTAGTAATTATAGTTGTACTTGAGGTAGTACTTGTAGTTGTACTTGAGTTAGTACTTGTAGTTGTAATTGAGGTAGTACTTGTAGTTGTACTTGAGGTAGTACTTGTAGTTGTACTTGAGGTAGTACTTGTAGTTGTACTTGAGGTAATACTTGTAGTTGTACTTGAGGTAGTACTTGTAGTTGTTCTTGAGGTTGTAGTTGTAGTTGTACTTGTGCTAGTAATTATAGTTGTTCTTGAGGTAGTACTTGTAGTTGTACTTGAGGTAGTACTTGTAGTTGTACTTGAGGTAGTACTTGTAGTTGTACTTGAGGTAGTACTTGTAGTTGTACTTGAGGTAGTACTTGTAGTTGTACTTGAGGTAGTACTTGTAGTTGTACTTGAGGTAGTACTTGTAGTTGTACTTGAGGTAGTACTTGTAGTTGTTCTTGAGGTTGTAGTTGTAGTTGTACTTGAGGTAGTACTTGTAGTTGTACTTGAGGTAGTAGTTGTTCTTGAGGTAGTACTTGTAGTTGTACTTGAGGTAATACTTGTAGTTGTACTTATGCTAGTAATTATAGTTGTACTTGAGGTAGTAATTATAGTTGTACTTGTAGTTGTACTTGAGGTAGTACTTGTAGTTGTACTTGTGCTAGTACTTGTAGTTGTTCTTGAGGTTGTAGTTGTAGTTGTACTTGTGCTAGTAATTATAGTTGTTCTTGAGGTAGTACTTGTAGTTGTACTTGAGGTAGTACTTGTAGTTGTACTTGTGCTAGTACTTGTAGTTGTTCTTGAGGTTGTAGTTGTAGTTGTACTTGTGCTAGTAATTATAGTTGTACTTGAGGTAGTAATTATAGTTGTTCTTGAGGTAGTACTTGTAGTTGTACTTGAGGTAGTACTTGTAGTTGTACTTGTGCTAGTACTTGTAGTTGTTCTTGAGGTTGTAGTTGTAGTTGTACTTGAGGTAGTACTTGTAGTTGTACTTGAGGTAATACTTGTAGTTGTACTTGAGGTTGTAGTTGTAATTGAGGTGGTACTTGTAGTTAGTAATATTTATGGTTAGTAGTTCTTGTGGTAGTACTGGCTAACTGCAGTGATTTTGATACCACTACCCGATAGTACTTATTGTAATAGTTGTGGTACTTGTGATACCAGTTATAGTCAGTAGTACTTGTGATATTACTTGTATTTCTAGTTAGTTACTTCTGCTCGTTAGTACTTATAGTACTTGTAATCAGTATTTGTAGTACTCATTAGTAATATGTGTACCCTTCAGTAATACTTCTACTCGTCATTGTAGTTAGTAGTCAGGGTACTACTAATACTTATGGTCAGTTACTTCTACTCACTAGAATTTGTAGATTGGTAGTCACTATTAATACTTGTAATGTTAGTACTTAACCTTTCCGGTAAAACTTGTAACTATAATTACTCGTTATAATTACTTTCTATTAGTACTTGTATCAGTTTAGTATTCAGATTAGTATTTGTTAATAGTAACTTGCTAATACATATATATATATAGTATAGTTTTTTTTGTGTCATGATTAAAACTAATAAAACTATTTAACTTTAAACTCAATACATTAATCATTATCATAACTATAAGTATCACCACTGATCACCTCCTCGTGTGTTTAGTGAGAGGCCAGAAGAGAGTTAGAGTGCTGATGAAGCGAGGAGGTGAAGCCATGCAAATACAGTTGAAGAAGCTGATTGAAGAGTCGCTGTTAACCGATCCGATCGTACATCCGGAGGAACGAGGTCAACATTCTTACACCCTTACACCCTAAACTTCTTAAATTCTTTAACTCTTACATTATTTTACTCTTTCACTCGTACACTCGCGCTCTTTTTCTTCCAATTAGATTTCACACTTCATTCCGTCATCTAACACTTTCACTCCGTGATGATGATTCCTGTCATAGCCATTTAACGATACCTTAGTTTAATCTCATATTAGGAGTCTAAATTCAAGACTATACCCATCGTTATACGTGGTTTCTAACTAATAAAACCATATCGATAATATTAAGCTTTCACTACCTTTTTAGACCACTTTAAACCGATTTCATGCAATCATATCTCTATATTTACATATAAACTACCCTATTTAATTAGTGTTCGTGCATCTGTAACATGCATCTATTCCTACAAGTATGATACATCATCATTAGGGGCGATGGAACGATTTTGTATGTAGGGGGACCAACCAATCAAAATATATTTAGTGGTAAAAGGCGGGAGGGAACCAATACATATGAGGTCCCCCTAGATTTTAAAGTGGGGGGGGCGACATATCCCCCCCATCCGCCCCCGTTGCAGCGCCCCTAATCATCATGCACCCGGTATGGTTCACGTTTAACGAAGCGACTCGTTCACAGACGCCTCCATAGATTTCCTGACTCATTACCGACTGGTCGATACCACTAAACTTGAATCTTACGCCAGAGCTTTCGTCGTCGAGGACACGAATAAGGACGGAATCATTTATCCTAGGGTCGGTGCAAGTTTTAGTCAACCTTTAGCAAGTGTTACCTTTTACTCTTTAAGACCCAATAGTTATAAAACATAATACTAAACTAGTTTTATATAAGATTTTGTTATTTAAAAAATATATATATGCATGTTTTAAATCAACTAAAATGTGTTTGTATATTGAAATTTATCTAGTATAAGTTATATTTATTTTTATTAGTAAATAATATATTATATTAATTTTAGAAAAAAATGGAATATAATTATATTCAAAATATTATATTTAATTAATTATAGTAATGATAATAATTTTTATTTAAAATAAATATATATTTCAAACTCAAAATAATATATATAATATTTATATATATTGATAAAATATTTATTATATTAATTATTAAGATATTTTACAAATTTTATAATGTCCTCGAATTCAATACAAATTCCAGAGCTATGTCGGATTTTAATTTAGAGTCCGACATTTGTAAAATATATATAAATAATTATATAATCTTAAAAATTTAGTGACTAGTTTAGTATCAGGAGTTTTCGATTATTGTAATGTGCTGCTTATAGGTCTACCAGCTATCACATTGGCTGAACTTACCTCCCTTCAACGATATGCTGTACGTATAATTCACAAGCTACCTCATCGAGAAGAAAATAACCATATCAGCATCACACAATTAATGAAGGAATTACACTGGCTACCCATAAAAGAAAGAATCATATATAAAATATGTCTTATGACTCATAATGCACTCCACTTTGAAACGCCGTCATATTTATATGAATTGATAGAGAGAATCGACCAGACAAGAAGTCTCAGGCCGTATCATGTTAATCGTATACGACCTAGATCGACAATACATTCTACTGCTGCCCGTTCACGCGCCTTCTCGTCACAAGCACCGATAGCCTGGAACTCACTACCTGCAACACTCCGTGCTGAAAGAAACTCAGAAAAGTTCAAAAAGAATTTAAAAACATATTTATTTACACTATAACTTTCTTATTATTTCATTATACATTATTGTTAACTTAATTGTTTAAACGATGTCTAAATAAAATGTCAAATAAAATGTCTTCTTCTTCTTCTTCTTCTTCTTCTTATAATCATAAACTTCCTCTAAATAGGGCATTTTGACAGAGTAGAGTTGTATTAATATAATACAGAAAATATTATAAAAAATGTTAATTCATGAATTATAATTAATTTTGTTAATTTTTATATTTACATAATTTAATTTTTATTGTTGATTTAAATTTTAAATGAATTTTATTTAAGAACTTTTTGCTTTAATAATGTTTACATTTGAAATAAACATTGGAATTTTGTTATTATTATAATTAAGATAACCAGTTTAATATACAATATTGAAGATATAAAATCTTCATTTATAATTTATTAATATATATATTTAATAATATGTATCATGTTTTAAATAAAAACTATATAGTTGTATTATATGAAAATTCTCAAAAACTAATATATAAAGATAACTTGTTTTAAATTCTATAATAAATAAAACTATTTTTTCGATTATATTGATTGATAATTTATTTAAGCAAATACATAGTTGAAAATATAATCCAAAGTATAAAGTATAAATATTTTCTAACGATAACATACGTAGGAAATAAACAAATTATGATACGAAATTAAAAAATTACTGTAAAAATAAATGATAAACAATCGAAAGTAGAAATAAATCATAAAATGATCAAAATAGAAATAAAATAGAGCGTAAAAATAATCGAAAATAGAAATAAAATACATTATTTTGTAAGTGGCAGCGAAATATTCAATTTCTACTTTAACTTTATATAATTCTTTTTATCTTTGTACCCAAAATCTATACACAAACTGAATATTAATATAATTTTCTTTATATAAATCGACTGCTGAGTTATTTATAATACTCATTTATATTTCTAATAAATATCGAGACTATTCACGATGCCTTTGCATTTTTGAGATGCGACGTCTGGGACTTAAAGGGTTAATGATCTTATCAGTTTAATTTTAATAATTTAATATACTGTATTATATTTAATTATATTCACCTCACTAGGAAGCAAAACTAGCATTAGATGGAGTTCCTTCTGTGCAAGGTATTAATTCTAAACAACTGGATTATATTCTCAAGGTTAACCTAGATCTCGACTGTCACTTATCGCTGTGATTGTGTGAACATATGATCGCCGATGTTTAATATCGCAATCCTACATTAACACAGTTCAGTAATAAGTCACTCTATAGAGTTTATACTTTATTTAAATAATTCATTAACTTGAATTCATTTCATAATATCTATTTGAAGAGAATGTAATTACGTATTTCACATTATTGAACTGTAAACACGTTAAATGTAACTTTCTTATTACTAATATTACTATTATTACCTATTTCTGTATAATTAGTTGTATCAATACAATATTACTATAATATTGTTATTCCTATAAGTTCATAGACTTGGATTTTGATGAGTTTCATCGTTTTTAAAACCAGAGGAGACTTCTCTCTAATACTCTGTACTTATTTTCCGGCGAACATTGTATTAAATTAACTTTAACATTAACTTTAAATATATAATAGTTCTATAATCAGTGTGGTTACAAGTACGCATCACCTCGTTACATCGATGTGGGCATGTACGGCATCGATATAAACAAAGTGGAATCGACGCAAGCAATGCATGTAAAAGATAGATACGCGAATGGCACTTTTATCGATAAATTAACAAAATGGCATTAGCCACACACTACATTCAATTACTTATCTACTTTCGTTACATCGATGTGGGCATACACAGTACAGTGTACAGTGTACACATGTTATGTTTACATATATTAACATGCCTGTACCCTGTAGGTATTGGACATCGACAGGGAGAATATGTTCACGTTCCGTATGTTCGCCGTCATGACTGCGTTAGCGGAACGTATCACTCACATGGAGTTAGTGTGCTGTAGTAGTAGTAGTAGTAGTAGTAATAGTAGTAGTAGTAGTAGTAGTAGTAGTAGTAGTAGTAGTAGTAGTAGTAGTAGTAGTAGTAGTAGTAGTAGTAGTAGTAGTAGTAGTAGTAGTAGTAGTAGTAGTAGTAGTAGTAGTAGTAGTAGTAGTAGTAGTAGTAGTAGTAGTAGTAGTAGTAGTAGTAGTAGTAGTAGTAGTAGTAGTAGTAGTAGTAGTAGTAGTAGTAGTAGTAGTAGTAGTAGTAGTAGTAGTAGTAGTAGTAGTAGTAGTAGTAGTAGTAGTAGTAGTAGTAGTAGTAGTAGTAGTAGTAGTAGTAGTAGTAGTAGTAGTAGTAGTAGTAGTAGTAGTAGTAGTAGTAGTAGTAGTAGTAGTAGTAGTAGTAGTAGTAGTAGTAGTAGTAGTAGTAGTAGTAGTAGTAGTAGTAGTAGTAGTAGTAGTAGTAGTAGTAGTAGTAGTAGTAGTAGTAGTAGTAGTAGTAGTAGTAGTAGTAGTAGTAGTAGTAGTAGTAGTAGTAGTAGTAGTAGTAGTAGTAGTAGTAGTAGTAGTAGTAGTAGTAGTAGTAGTAGTAGTAGTAGTAGTAGTAGTAGTAGTAGTAGTAGTAGTAGTAGTAGTAGTAGTAGTAGTAGTAGTAGTAGTAGTAGTAGTAGTAGTAGTATTAGTAGTAGTAGTAGTAGTAGTAGTAGTAGTAGTAGTAGTAGTAGTAGTAGTAGTAGTAGTAGTAGTAGTAGTAGTAGTAGTAGTAGTAGTAGTAGTAGTAGTAGTAGTAGTAGTAGTAGTAGTAGTAGTAGTAGTAGTAGTAGTAGTAGTAGTAGTAGTAGTAGTAGTAGTAGTAGTAGTAGTAGTAGTAGTAGTAGTAGTAGTAGTAGTAGTAGTAGTAGTAGTAGTAGTAGTAGTAGTAGTAGTAGTAGTAGTAGTAGTAGTAGTAGTAGTAGTAGTAGTAGTAGTAGTAGTAGTAGTAGTAGTAGTAGTAGTAGTAGTAGTAGTAGTAGTAGTAGTAGTAGTAGTAGTAGTAGTAGTAGTAGTAGTAGTAGTAGTAGTAGTAGTAGTAGTAGTAGTAGTAGTAGTAGTAGTAGTAGTAGTAGTAGTAGTAGTAGTAGTAGTAGTAGTAGTAGTAGTAGTAGTAGTAGTATTAGTAGTAGTAGTAGTAGTAGTAGTAGTAGTAGTAGTAGTAGTAGTAGTAGTAGTAGTAGTAGTAGTAGTAGTAGTAGTAGTAGTAGTAGTAGTAGTAGTAAACCTGTAAACCTGTAAACCAATGGTTTATACACTTCTTATACTTGGTATAGTAGACAGACGTGTTGATCGATGGATACATTAATTTGAATTGCCGAAAACAATATCATAAAGATATGTTTTCAGCAATTTTTTAAAAACTGCAGTAGATGTGGTTGATCTTATTTTTTGAGGGAGGGAATTCCAAATAGTAGGGGCCGAGATATAAAAACTTCTTCTCTAAATAGTAGTCATATTTAACGATAAAGGGACAACTAACATATCAAGATAAGCTTTCCTAGTGTTTATTTTATTTATACGTTTTGTTATGAGTGAGCAGATATAATCAGGGTAGTTATTATGGTAAGCATTATGAATAATAAGAGATATTTTATAGATGATGCGAGATTTTATTGGAAGCCAGTGAAGTGATGCTGTAAGAGGTGAAATGTGTGTTCTAGAAAATTTCGGAATATTATAGATAACACGTACTGTGTTATTGAAAAGAACCTGCAGGCTATTAGTTGAGTGTTGTTGTATATTGTTAAGTAGTACATTGCAATAATCAAATCGCGAGAGAATTAATGCAGTAGCTAGTGTAATGGCAGTATCAGTATTAATAAAAGGGCGGATGAGTCTGATTGTATAGAGAGTTAACTGAACGAGCAATAGAACGGATATGTTGAGTGGGTGAAAGAGTTTCATCAATTATGAAACCGAGATTACGTATGTTTTTAGAAAAAGGTATAGAGTTATTAGAAACGATAACAGGTGGAGTTGGATATGCTAATGATAGAATGTTAGGTGAAGAGATTTTGATGGTCTCAGTTTTGGTGAAATTTAGCGAGAGAGAGTTGTTGGTTAACCAAGTTGAAATATCATTAATACAGTTGGTTAGTAGCAAAGGATTGGAAATATGGGAAGAGATATTAGTGTATATTTGTAAATCATCAGCGTATGCATGGAATTTGATAGATGGGTAGGATCTGAATATTTTGAATAATGGTAAAATGTATATGTTAAAAAGTATGGGGCCAAGGACAGATCCCTGTGGAACACCGTGAGTGAGAAGTCGAGGGGTAGAGGAATGATTGTCTATTTTGATATAATGATGTCGATTTGTGAGGTATGATGTAAACCATTTGAGGGGGGTGCCTGTTATACCGATGGAAGTTAATCGCGATATCATAATTTTGTGATCAAGGGTATCAAATGCAGAAGAAAGGTCAAGTAGTGTTAGAATAGAACCATCCTTATGCGATGATGACAAATGAAGATCACTAAGTATATATGTTAGGGCGGTCTCAGTTGACTTGTGAGCAGTATAGGCACTTTGGAATTTGTTAAGGATGTTATATTGGGAGACATATGAAGTGAGCTGAGATGCAACAACACGTTCAAGTATCTTGGATATAATTGTAAGGTTAGAAATCGGTCGATAATTATTAA